>CM068952.1:168726275-168764099 GCA_035128595.1 Eptatretus atami | reverse complement strand
GCCAGAAACAACAACCACACAGGCCGTTCCTTCGCTCTTGCGTGCCCGTACGTGCGTGCCCCGGAAGTTCGCATATCGCAGTTACGATTATTCACAATTTAGTTTTAATGGCCAATTATTCAATTAGCCCACAAGTATTGCCTCTTTCGCAATGTCATCGCAGAAAACACAAAGAGAGAAAGAGAAAAAAAAAACGTACGTGGAAAAAAAAATGCACTGTCATCACTATCCGGAAGTCCGTACGTTGTAACCCGTAATGGGGAATGCGGCTAAGAATCTCTTCCCCATCGGCCACGCCTACGCAGCAACATGTCTTGTCATTGCGTTGGTAAATAAATGGCCATAACTTGGGAAGCACTTGTCCGATTAATATCAAACCTTGAAAAGGCACATCCTCAGGTCCCCAGCAATATACCTGGCAAGTTTCAATTAGATCGGTCGGACCAGTGGTTGTCGAGAAACAGCGGTCACACACACACACACACACACACACACACACACACACACATTGCTGGAATTATAGATAGACTAGTGCATGCCCGTAGGTGCGTGCCCGTACATGCGTGGCTGTACGTGCAAACAAAACAAAAAAAAAACTTTCAAACCGCGTGCCAGAAACAACAACCACACAGGCCGTTCCTTCGCTCTCGCGTGCCCGTACGTGCGTGGCTGTATGTGCAAAAAAAACCTCAAACAACCAGACAGGCCGTTCCTTCGCTGTCGTAAACGACGACTGGATTGGGGCATTGTGTTTAAGAAAATCGAGAAAGAAAGAATACAGTCAGTCGATAAATCAAGAAAAAAAATCGAGAAAGAATACAGTAATCTCACTGACTGATTGGGGTATTGGGGTATTGGGTTAGAAAAATCGAGAAAGTACAGAAATCGAGAAAATACAGTAAGTCGATAAATCGAGAAAAATCGAGAAAGAATACAGTACTCGTCACTATCCGGAAGTTCGCATATCGCAGTTATGATTATTCGCAATTTAGTTTTAATGGCCAATTATTCAATTAGCGCCAACGTATTTTGCCTTTTCGCAATGAAAAACACGGAGAGGAGAGAGAGGAGGAGAGGAAGGAGAGGAGAGGAGAGGAGAGAAAAAACCCGTAATGGCAACGCGGCTGAGTTTCTCTTCACCATCGACCACGGCTACGCAGCAACGCTTCCTGTCATTGGTTGATATAAAATGGCCGCAGCAACGGTTCCTGTCATTGGTTGATATAAAATGGCCGCAGCAACGGTTCCTGTCATTGGTTGATATAAAATGGCCGCAGCAACGGTTCCTGTCATTGGTTGATATAAAATGGCCGCAGCAACGGTTCCTGTCATTGGTTGGTAATAAATGGCCATAACTTGGGAAGCACTTGTCCGATTAATATACTACCTTGAAAAGGCACATCCTCAGGTCCCAGCAATATACCTGGCAAGTTTCAATTAGATCGGACCAGTGGTTGTCGAGAAACAGCGGTCGCAGACACACACACACACACAGACACACAACACACACACGAGATTGCTGGAATTATAGATAGATGAAGATCAGCGATCTATACAGCAAAGCTCTAGCGTACAGAAACCGTTACGACCTATTCTCCCAAGTCAAGAAATTTTTAGTAGGCCGAATCAAAAAAAAAAATGCCATTACCAGGGACAGACAGAATTCACCTCAATTGAGACCAAGTGCATTTATTAAATTATGCGTCACAGGGGAAGGGATTACAAAGAAGCAATTAGAACAAACTGGTGTGTGAGAAATAAATATTGTTATGGCCCGGGGTTTCGGGGCCGGCCACGAGAGGAAACACTCGAGTTTCTCCCATGCACTCGGTCCTGAGGCCACCGACCACAGATAACTCCACGGTCCAACGGGCTTTAGTTCTTACACAGCCATAGCTGCTTCACTTAGACTACCGGATTAGAAGGGTTACGCTTCGATGTTTCCATGATACCTTTCTAGTGGCATGGCAACCAAACTAGAGGCCACACCTAGTGATCTTCTGCCGAGCAGAACAGACAGGTGCAGCACCGGCTATCAGCGCAAATCAGGTGGGGTACAACTTTCCGTCTAACTATACTTGTACACTGTATCAGATCAATAAAGGAACAGATATCCGAAACAGATTGGAAAGAACAACAAACAATTATTTATTTACATACACACAAGCAATCATTTAGAGCAAAAAAAGCAAAAGGCACAGAGGAGCAGATTTAACCAGACACGTATTCTTTCTTCTACAAACTTACTTACACAAGGGACACATGGCCATTATTCAGACATGGGGGAAGAAGAAGACAAGAAGAAAAAGTTGAGAAGAAAAGAAAAGTAGGATATTTTCGGTTCTCCCTCACCTCACACAGCTCGACGAGGCTGCGCCAGCTCAAATATACGAGTGAATGGGGAAGATGGTCAGTGGCATTGTTATGTGATTGGACACGCAGCTGCGTCCCTGAGGTGCCCAGACCCAGTAGGTGAGTCCTTTCCGGTACTCCAGATATATCAGCTGCAAGCAAATCTGTTTCTGTTGGGCCCTCATGTCCAGCAGCTCTCCACGAACCAAACCACATTCTGACCTTTCCACACCGCCCTCCTCCACACTATGGGCTTTCTGCTCATCGCAGGACAAGTTTTTAGAACAAGGACAAACTCGTAGGACAAGGATAAACTCTATGGCGACTTTGTTCCCTTCCTTTTCATGTCACTCTTTCCCCATCTTGTACTTTGTACTCTTACTTCTTCCTCTTCCTCCCACTCTCCACTCTGAGCTCTGAGCTTTCTCCTGGAAGGACGAGGACCAGCTCCGAGCTCCTTTTTCCTCACAGGATCTCGCCTTCTATCGTCTCCTCTCGTATGCTCCTGTCCTCTTCCTGTGGCTCTTTGACAGAAGCTTCGAATGTAGAAAATAGTTTGTTTAACAGGCACCACGACGCAACATCTGCACAGATATATCAGCCTGGTGAGGTGAAACGTGATACGAACAGACGACAGCTTCTTCCTCTGCTTCACATGGCTTACTTCCCATCTCGGCTCGTGCGAGCCTTCTCCTCAAGCCTCATCATCGGTGTGCGTCCGATGGGGGCGGGTCCATGATGCAGCTTGTGGAAAATGGCCACAGCTCCTGCCACAACCATGCATATTGAGAATGGACACAGTGTCATGCGGTGAAGGTTATCCGATCGGTCCAAAGAATTAACAACCACAGATGGATCAAATGTTCCCAATTAAGCAATGTGCGATTGGAGGGAGAACGGGAAGGGATTCCGCCGGACTGAGGGACGACCGAACGGCCGCAGGGCTGAAGGTAAGATTGATGGGGTGAAGGAGGGATTGTCGAAATGATGTTTGGTAAAGGGGAGGTTATTGGTGGATTGAGAAAGGCAGGGATGGGGGGACTGATGATGTGAAGGAGGAATGATTGTTGAGCGGAGCAGAGGTAGGGGGGGGGGGAGTAGACATCACACCAGGAAAACACAAACTAACCAACGCATGCCCCTTCCACCCTCCGAACAACCGGACTATCGACACAAAGACAAATTAAATAACTAATCCTCAGGTCTCCTACATGTCCACGTATGCTCTCCCCCTGGGGTAAGTTTCCAAAACCATAACAATATATAAATACACCCTTACCCTCTCCTGATATCCATGCTCACAGCGTCAATGAACAAATGGCAGAACCTGAATTATTTAACCTTAAGGCCTTATTAGTACATGATAGAAAGAGACATTTACATGGACATGAGGAATGTTTCCATCAGACCCGAGACAGATCCTGGCGAGATATCCCAGTCACAGTGGCTCAGAACAGGGCCGTTTCTCTGGACATATCTCGTGCTTTTGAAACAGTCTAGTATCCTGCATTATTCTCCAAACTCTCTCCATGTGGTACCCAAGGCCAACTACACGTTTGACTTACTGACTTGTTCTACTCTCATAGCCAATGTGAGGTGCTCAACAAAATCCTTTCATCTCCTCTCCATGTCAAGACAGGCAGTGTTCTGGGCCCAGTCCTATTCCTGATGTTCATCAGTGATCTCTCCGACTCTATGAAAAATCCTCTTGATCTATTTACTGATGACTCCACCCTCTGCCGTTACATCCCTCATCCTTCAGACAAGCAGCTAAGCTGCAGCCTCTTCCCTCTCTTCAGACCTTGATAAAATCACAAACTGGTCAAACACTTGGAATATGTCTTTCAATCCTGAGAAATCTCACATTCTCACGATCTCTCTCTGAAAGGACCGTCTGACAAACCCTCCGATCTACTTTCTTCACAATTCATTTGAGGAAGTTCAGTCATTCAAACTCCTTGGTCTCACTATCAGCCATGATCTTTCTTTGGAAAACCACATTCACAGTTGGCCTCCAAAGCCAGCCTCCGACTGGGTATCCTCCTTTGCAGAAAGTCCTTACTTGGCACACCGGAAGTCCTATCCACGAACAGGGCTTTCATCCGCAGCTTCATGGAGTAGTGATTTCCCCTTTAGCCTGGCTCACCTTCCTCACATCTTTCTCTGCTTGACGCTGTGAAAACCAAAGCCTTTAAGATTATTGGTATCTCCCATGATGAATGTGAGTCTTTGGGCTTTTTACTTTGCCATCACAGACAGATCGGTGGTCTCTATCTTCTCCTGCCTCCTTTCTGGTCTTTCACTCCCTGCTCTTTCCATGCATCGTCCCCCCCACCCCAGCTTTCTGCAGGACTCACATGGCCCACCATCAACCCCCTTCTGGTGAAACTACCGAAACCCAGGATCACTGCTCCCCTCGACTCATTTGTGACTCTTTTTTTCCCCCAATTGTGGAATCAACTTCCACATCTTCTTCAATCTCTTTCTTCCCTCCAGGTTTTCAAGACAGCTGTTCATCACCATCTCAGATCGTCCCCAATCCAAAACCATGATCCGCTCCCTCGTTAAACCCACCCAAATCCCTTCTCCTTACGCTTTTTCTGTTTTCCCTCCTTGGAGTTTCCTTCTGTATCCATCTTGCCCACCCTGTGCATCGATCTGCCAAGAAAACAATTATTGAGTCACTTCATGGACAAGCGAGCTGCATGTGCATTTGCTCCATCCTGTTGAAACCAAGCGCCAGGAACGTTTTTCACGTGACACCAGAAAAATGTATTCAACATGTCTTTGTGATGGTCTGCATGCACAGCCACCCTTTCCTCGGTATCCTGATCTATAAAAAAAGTATGGACCTTAAATCCGATGACTACGAAGAGCACACTATCATTATTTTTGGGGAGTGGAGAGGTACCCACGTAGAAGTATAGGGAGCCTTGTGAGTGGAGGACGCCAATGGGCCGACCACGTGCCTCGTGGTTGCAGCAGGTTGATCGGCATCTCAAGGAGATGGGGATGGGCCAGACAGAGGCCCCTGGAGTACTGACGGAAAGTGTATGCAGCAAAGCTCTGCTCTGGCGCATGCTCCTGTACCTGACCTGACTTGAGAGGTAGCTCAACAAAGTGAGCTGGTTTTATTCATCCACCAAAAGCAGCAATTCTCTTTGTTTACCCAACCCTTCAAGTAAACATGACATTCATCACTGAAAATTATGTAATCTGTGTTGATTTTTGCTTGATTAATAATAATCCTTCTGAATCACACATAAAATTCATATCATCGACGTTCGTCATCTGAGGTTAACTGCTGCATCAGTTAAATTTTGTGAGGGATAGCCTTCAATTCGGACTTTAACACTCTAATAATGACACTGCTTTGAGACACTCCAATTTCACTGCTTTGAGACACTCCAATTGAGGTAATGACACTCCTTTGAGTCACTCCAATCTCCATAGACGACATACCTTAGTGATTTTCTAGGGCTGCACAACAACCACTCCCTTAATCCTGTTTATGGTCTCAGGAGTTTGAATATATCCTCGGATCTCCTGAGTGTCTTGCATTATTGTTCTTCAGAGCCCGTCCCTCTCCACTTTGAAATGATACGACATGTCGTCTTCGAGGTTGGTGTATTGCATCTAGGGAATCGTCTTTGTGAGGTTTCATTGCAACTAGATGTGCATTTACCTTCCTGAAGCCAGACTACATGGGGAGCTAGGGATAAAGGGGGAGGGAGCTTTCCCAGTGATGGAGTTTCCGGCTTGATGCAAATAATTTTTACCATCCTTAAATTATACCAAAATTTAGGACGTAGAAGGTTGTGGCTTAATTGTTGCGGACCGCCGAGGTTCTCCGTATTTGAACTTGGCCTTTAAGACAGATATTCTGCTGTCTCATTTTCTTCACAAACTAAATTTTATTTCACTCCTGATTTATTGCATCTCAATGAATATGATGTAGTTTATGAGCATGTCATATTTATCTGTACCTATAAAACTGTAGAATATATTGATGCCTTCCAAATCTAAGGAAAATGACATGCTGTGTTGAACTTATTTCACCTATTTCCCTCAGGTTGGTTTGATATCCTACTCATTGATTTTTTTTTTTTTTCATTGGTCTGTAGCTCACTCTCTAGCCACAGCCATTCCTTCACATCCTCCAGAGGAAAAGCTCCTCTTCAACCATATTCAGTGATCTTACCTTTTTTTGTATTGCGGACCCTTTTCAGCATACACCAAATTCAAGCATGTCCGAGTTGAGCATTGTGAGGTTTAATTGTATTCTCAGAGGATATTTAAGGAACTAGATTATAATTAGAGAATGGACAGGTTATCCTTGCAAATGGTCCTTGTTCTTAGCTTGCACATAAAAATTGATTTTTTTTTTTTTAAACTACCTTCTTCAGACATCTATTTGACACCTTCTATGCGGTGGCATTACTGATTAATATCCTTATTGCAGAATTGTGATGGCTCAATATTTGGCTTGTTCTATTCTTCAACCTATGCACAGGTGACCATATCACACGAGTATGGAGCTGGAGTCCCTTGCTTGAAATGCAAGGATAAATGTGAAGGATTTGACCTGCATTACTGGAGGTATTGCATTTTGCCTTTGTTGTTTGTGTTTAAGGCTCATGGAAGAGCTTGTACACATTGTTATTATTTATAGGGAAAGAGCATTATGAGACATCAATGCACTTTCACATTAATTACAAAGAGTTATTTTATATTTCTCGCTCTCGCTCTCGCTCTCGCTCTTGCTCTCCCTCTTGTGCTCTCTCTCTCGCTCTTGCTCTCCCTCTTGTGCTCTCTCTCTCTCTCTCTCTCTCTCTCTCTCTCTCTCTCTCTCTCTCTCTCTCTCTCTCCTCACTTCCTGTTAGTTCATTATCTTGCTTATTGTGTCCAACTATTGCCCGCTACCCCGCTGTTGGTTAATACCCTTCATTACCTTGCTCATCCATTAGCCTCAATCTTTTAAAGGGAAAAAAAAATCACACCATCAGGCACCAACCACTGTTTTCACTTGAGAAGGAAATCAGACACCAACGTGAACAGGGTATCGTTAAGACAATTAGTAATCAAGGCTGGATTTCAGAAAGTGTCAAAGGCTCAAGAGATGGTCCTCCACTGCTGTGTCAGAAGGTGTAACATATCGAAGGTGGAATAGTGAGGTCTGAAGTTAAACTGGTTATCAGAGATTAGTGAGCTCGAAAAGAGATAGTTAGTGCCTGAAGTTGGCAGCAATGATGGACTCCATTACTTTGCTTATGATGGTGAGAACACTGATAGGTCTGTAATTGAGAGGATCTGTTTTGGAACCTTTCTTTTTCATTGGAATGATGTTTGAAACTTTCTAAAATTGAGGAAGTTGTCCATCCAACAGAGAGGGAGAGATAGACACACAGAGAGAGAGACAGAGACAGAGACCTAGAGTATGATTGAATGAAAGCATAGTTCCTAAAGACTGAAGCACACTCTACAATATTTATGACTTGAACCCCTATAGCAAATCTGTAATGTATCAGGTTGCATGTGTAATAAATCTGCATGATCATTGTGATAATGTGTTTGTAAGCTAAGAAGTAGGATTTTTCTGCACATTGATTCTTTTTGGGGAACCTTTTGGGGGAAATTGTTTCGATGAACATATTACTCAGTGCAATCACAGCAATGAGGGATGTCAGTTGTCTAGTCAATCACAATAACGAAACTTGTGAAATCTCCAAAGGATCATCCTGCATAGTTCTTTGATGTGTCGTGTTGCATCCCACATTGGCTGATTTTTGTGGGTCTGATGTACATCCTTGGAATAACTTCATTTGGATAATTCCATGAAATATGTAAACAAAAGTGGGCTGTCCAGGTTTTGCGTATTAGTCAATCTGATTTGGTAGGATTGGACACTGATGGACAGCATAAACACACCTTGATATCCTTTTACTATTATCAAAATGACAACAAACGTTTTACAACCATTTCCCCTTTTTTTCAAGGGAATGGTCAAATGATGCCATTCCTCAATACAGATCTATCTATTGCATCAGTTTCATACAAACTCAAGCTTTCCATTTCCTTCTTGATATTTTCAATCCATGTCTTTATAGAAAGTTATCTTGGCTCTCTTTCTCTACCACGAGCTTTATTGCTTTCTTTACAGCTTCATCTTCGAAACTTCGTTGCACACGACCATACCAACCAAGTCCTCTCTTCTTAAGTTCTTCTTCACTAGTACTGTATTATGGAATGCTTCTGTATTATCGAATAGTTGAAATAAAAGTCACGCAGCTTATCATTTGTAATTTTTATTTTAACCTTGTGAATTTCTATCCTCACATGCTTCCTGAAGTTGACCAGAGGATGCAAACTTTTTTTCTCACTCGTGATTTTGCTCTGTCATCCCTGATTTTTCTTCTCATGTCCACCACATTCTCCCCTTCAGGAAAATTTGCAGAAACTGTAAGTGTGGCCCAGAGGAACATGACTTGCCTTTGGGGGAGTTTCAGCAGCGGAAAGTGGGCAGGTTGCTTGACAGTGTGCCTACTTTGAGCATCGCAGGCCGCATTGAAAGTTGTCTGCAGCAGCAGCAGGCTGTGTTGCCTGGATCTTCAACCTCGAATAGAGCTTTATCTACAAATGCCAGACCCCCTATCTCTGGAGCAGACTCTCCTTCCTCTGCTCCTGTTAATCACACTTCAAAGAGAGTTCCTGGTACTGCAACTGCCTCTTCAACTGTATCCATTTCCAACTCCAGTACTCAGACGCAGCCATTGCCTTTTGAATGGGTACCATCAGGGATCGCAAAGCATATGGTAAGCCATTTGTAAGCTTCGCCAGGAAACCCTTATGAATACCAGGAATGTGAAACTTCAGTATTTATGCTTATTTCCTCATTTTTAGCTCACCTGGACTTTAGTCCAGTGAGTTTATGCAATCGAGCAGTGTCTATAGATGAGTGAGTGAGTCAATCAGTCCATAAACACTTCAGTCATTATCGCTTGAACCAAACACATGGTTTTGATTAAACTTGGTCACAAGCTTCATTTCTAATGCCTAACAAAGGTAGATTGGCCGCATAAAAATCTGCGCTCATTAAAGGGGTCTACGGGAGGGTAGGGTTTGACCACCCCCAAAATAGGTATTTGCTCTCTTCTCTGAAACTACACAAAAATTTCGATGAAACTTGACCACAACCTTCATCACTCAAGATGCACCAAAGTTTGTTCACGGCATAAAAAATCAGGGTCTAGGGGTACTGTGGGGGGGGGGTTGCGCCCCCAGAATAGGTATTCGCTCTCTTCTACAAAACCACACACACAATTTCAATGAAACACGACAACAAACTTCATCACCAGTGATGTATCAAAGATTGTTCACGGCATTAAACCAAAACAAATCAGGGTCTAAGGGTGTCGAAGAGGGGTTTGAGTGACTGTTGCTCCCATCCAGGTGAGCTTCAGGATGCGCGGTCCTCTTTTTAGTTGTACAGTAAGGAGGACGGAGGTTAGGTTTATACCCCTGTCTGTTTGTTAGTTTCTTTGCCTGTGAGCAGAATATCTCAAAAGGTTATGTATGAATTTGGACGAAAATTTGGTGGACAGGTTGGGTGTGTGCCAAGAATGAATTGATTAGATTTTGGTGAAGATCTGGATTCAGAGACGAGAATTGTTTTTAATTTAATAAGTGATTCGGCACCATTGAGAGTTGGGGCCAAAAACGATATATAGCATGATATTTCAAAAACTTGTGGATGGATTATAACAAAACTTGGTAGAAGGGTTGGATAGGTGACAAGAACAAGCCAGTTAGATTTTGGTTATGGTCTGGAAGCAGATCCGGCCTATCAGTGGGATACAAAACGTAAACTGTTCAGCCTGGCGGAGGTATGCACTCCACGGAGTGCCTTTCAAGTTTTGCAATGAAATGATACATTTTTCACTTATTTGCCAACTGTCCCCCAATCATGCCCAAAGCTAACCTGGACAGAAACTTCGGCCTTTTGCTCATTTTTTTGAGAGGGACAGATAATATTCCCATCTGAGCACACAGCTCATGATGCTCAAATCTCATTTCAAGTGCTGGTGTGTCTGTTTACCAATGTCCTTGTATTTAATCTATACTAATAAGTGTGCTGTGGTTGTGTGTGTGTGTGTGTGTGTGTGTGTGTGTCCTCCATATCAATAACTCCAAAACCATGAAAACTAGCAGCCTGAAACTTAGCATGCATACTAAGAAAACTCCAAGGAAGTGCTGAGTGAAGATTGGGTATTTTAGTTAATTAAAAGGCCCAATTGAAGATCATTAACAGCCTTATTTAATTATATATTTTATCAGGCGCATCCTCGGCCACCTCACTCCGAATGTGGTCTTGAGGCATTTCCTGGGTTACCTTGCTGGGGTCTGAAGCCGCCATGTTTTTTGGCCTGCTCAACCATGCCTTGACTTCGAACAGGCAATGATTTCTTAATGACAACGTTTTTTGTTTTTTTTCACACTTCTCACTCATATCATTGATACCTACGAATTGCTGGATACATTGCAAGCTTATAAATGCCTGGAAACGCCAGCATCTGTGGCTTTATTTCATTTCCGCACATGCCATAACCTCGAGAATCTCTTAAACTAAGCAGAACTACAATTTAAGCTCCAGAATTGAACTTGGCAGCAGTTCCGACTGCTATAAAAAAGTGTTCACTTGTCCAATTCGGACATATTTGACATTTTGGGTGTCTCCGGGAGGTGTGTTTCACATAACGGTTTAGTGATTGCTATCACTTGCCAAGCCAGCCGTTCCTTATCAACCATTTAATTGCAGTGCTTGTTTGAGTGTTTAAGCCACTTGCCGAGTGCCCCACAGTCGATAACGGTACAGTACATGTCCCGATCAGGATATATAGTCAGCAGTTGCTACAAGGTAGATGTACATGCAATTTTAAATTGGTTCTTAGCCCCCGGTGGACTTAATCCAAAACGGGGGCTTATGGGTTTGGTCTCAATTTTCATGTCCATGCGTGCATCCGCAACCATTTCTCAGACATGAATTTACTGATGGCGTTCAAACCTGGCAAACAGATAAGGAATGTTGGCATACATATGCTTGTCATTCTTTTTCGACATCTGATCCAAGATGGCCGATTGGCGGCCATTTAAGTTGTACAAAACCCGATATTGAACACGTCCTCAACCATTTCTCGGACATGTATTTACCGACGTTGTTCAAATCTGGCAAACAGATAATGAACGATGGCTTACATATGTGCGTCATCTTATTTTGAGATCAGATCCAAGATTGCCGACTGGTGGCCATTTTGTTACTTAAATGTGTCCCCAACGATTTCTCAGACATGCATGATCAGATTTTGTAAAACCTTGGCACAAGCACAATGCATGATGGCATACACATGCCCCTCACTTTATTTTTTGATCTGATCAAAGATGGTCAACTGGTAGGCTGGTGGCCATTTTCGTTTAAAAAGAAAACCCAGTATCGAATACATCCTCAACCATTTCTCAGACATGCATTTACTGATCTTGTTCAAACTTGGCACACAGATAATGAATGATGCCATACATATGCACGACATTTTTTTCAGATCAGATCTGACATGGCCGACTGGCAGCCATTTTAGTTGTACAAAACCCAATGTTAAACATGTCCTCAACCATTTCTCGGACATGTATTTACCAATGTTGTTCAAACTTGGGACAAGCTCAGTACATGATGGCGTACATGTGTAATGTGTATCTCACATTATTTTGCGATTTGATGAAAGATGGCTGACTGGTAGACTGGTGGCCATTTTAGTTGTACTGTACATAAATAGGGGCTAGGCCCTTTAACTCTGTCCAGCAAAATTACTCAAACAATGGGGGCTATGACATTTTATGTCTTTTTTACTTGTTTTATATGACTCGGTGTGATTTACAAAGGTTATACGGTTTTTCTCTGTGAGTTTGAAAAGCAAAATGCATTTGATTACACCAGCTTTCTGAGCTGTTTGCCATATTAACATGTTTTCTAAATTGCAGAACCAAATTTTTTGCACCTGTCACATGCCAATTGGCAGCGCATCTTTTTGAAACGTCAATAACGCAATGTTGTTTTTTTTAATTTCTTCACTGAATTTCCCCAAAACAAAGGTGAAAGCTTCTCAAGGTTTTTGGGTTGTATGCCGTACATACTGTAGTCGGTAATCACACTGATTCCAATTTGTTGATTACCGAAAAATTGCCGATATTGGCCAAGTGGTGTGTGTGGTGTGTGTGTGTGTTGTGTGTGTGTGTGTGTGTGTGTGTGTGTGTGTGTGTGTGTGTGTGTGTGTGTTCAGAAAGCATAACATTCTCTCTGCTAACTCCCCTACCCCCACCCCTCTCTCTCTCTCTTTCTTTGTCACATCCTCGCTCTACCCTGCCCAATACAGTGCAGCACCCTCCTCCCACACCTCTCTCTCCCTCTCTGTGTGTGTCTATCTCTGTCTCTGGGTATCCGGACGAATTATGTCTGGATGGTGGTTATCTCCATACATGGCAGGATGGTGGCTATGTCTGGGTAGTGTTTGTTTCTGGATGTATCCTGGCAGTGGTTGTCCCGGATGTGTCCAGACAGGAGTTTGTCTCCAGATGTGTCCACGCGGTGTTGGTCTCCGGACAGCTTAGATCCGGATGCGTCTGGTGGTGTTTATCTCCGGCAGTGTTTGCTATGGATGCATCTGGATGGTGTTTGTCTTCGGACATGTCCGGGTGGTGTTTCTCTCCGGACGGTGTTTATCTCCGACGTGTTTGACGGTGTTTGTTTCCGGAATGTGTTTATCTCTGGACATGTCCGGGCAGTTGATTTTCTCCGGGAAGTATTTATAGTATGACTGGTAGAAAATGGATTTCAGACATTCCTTTGTTTCCATATTCACTGATATTCGACGCAGAATCATTTTGATGAGACATGTATCCATTATGACATTCTTAACAGTAAGTTTCCTGTTTGGAATGATTTTCCAGGCAGCAGACAAGGTAAAAAAAAAGTTCTCACTCCCCTCTGTGTGTGCAATCGGAACAAATTCTGAATCAAGGTATGGTAAAACGACAAACTTGTCTTCCTATTCTTGTTCCAATTTGTGTTCAAAATATAACATTCAATTTAAATAATTTGTTCCTTGATTATAAACTGATGATCACAAACTGATAAGAAAGGTGGACTGACATGAACCAATTGTTTAACCCCGCTTTTTGCTTCACGTGCAAGGGGTAGTTACCTTACTCCTCTCTCGCATATGCGATTGGGATGAGATTCCAAACATTTTGCCAATTTCATAGCCAAAGTACTGCTAAACTGCAAGTTTGTGTTCCGTGTTCTGATTCATGTTCTGATTTGTGTTCTACAGTGCTAAAAGTATAACATTCAATTGAAATTAAGTAGTTCCTCGATTATAGACTGATGTCTGTAGACAGACTCAGAAAGACAATTGCTTAACCTCGCTTTTCCCTTCACGTGTGCGGTGTAATAAGCACGAAATGGTGCTATCACCTCATTTATGCCCCACTGGAAACTTCACTGGATAATGGCACTCATATTCAGCCAAACAGCAATAAAGATAGAATGAAGAACTAGTCTTGCTGGTGAAGGTTAGTGTGGAAAAACGACAAACGAAAACTGGAAATGGGAATCAAACCTGGAATCCTAGCATTAAAGGTAATGTAATGCCTTTACTTTAGTACAGGTTATGATCGTGCTTTTACAGCCATTGATGTAAATTTGCAGCTTTGAATGCAAACATATTTGCCTTTTATTTACCATATATCTCCATTGCTTCATTCATCTTGTTACTTGCTGTGATAGAATCAGTAGAAACTAGAAAGGCACTTGGTAGAGCGCATACCTCTGCCACGCAATACATGCTCCAGGAAAACATATCGGTCCCAATACATTTTTGAAATATCGTGCCATATATCGTTTTTGTCCCGGTCTCTCAATGGTGAAGAATCATTTCAAAAATTCAAGTAGTCGGATCCGAATCCGGATCTTCACCAAAATCTAATCAGTTCGTCCTTGTCACACACCGAACCTGTTCACAAAATTTAATCCGGATCCGTTACACAACTTTTTGAGATATCCTGTACACAGACAAAGACAGACAAATAGACAGAAAGCGGTGAAAACATAACCTCCTTCACCTTCGGTGGCAGGGGTAATAAGTTCATTTGTGTTGAAATTCTGCAGTGTTCATTACTTTTAGTTGATGAATTAATTAATGAACTACGTTTATAACATACGCATTATTTTTGTGAAATAAAATTTAGGTTTTAAGTGTTGTATTCTAATAGTTAGCGGTACATATTAGAAATGGTGCCAACACTAAAAAAGTCAGTGCTTGGTTAGATGCACGTTCGCAACTATGTGTTCACAAAATATTTGGACATTCAAGGGTCCATGGCCAAAAAATGTTGGGTAAATGAACGTGTCCGCAAAACGTTCAGCAAATGTCCATGCCGGCAAAAAGTTCGGCAAAAGTCCGTGTCTAAAACATTCAGCAAATGTCCGTGCCGGCAAAAAGGTTGGCAAAAGTCCGTGTCTGTAAAAAAAATAGTCAAATGTCTGTGTCTGCAAAAAGAAAAAAAACTGAAGTTAACTTGGTGATGATTTGGCCACCACCATATTGCCTAATGTTTCATGGAGGAGTTTGAGAACCCTAAACGGTGAAGAGAAATGTAAAAATATATTTTGTGCCTTGTACAAAATTTTGAGGAACTGATGCAGTTTGGAAATAGCTCGACATCCTCCTATATAAAATAAGGCAATTATCTGTGTGTATGTGTGCTTGTACACCTGATAATTATCGAATTGAAAACGACTGGGCCATTGTCCATCAAACTTTACGTACGTGCTGTGGATTTTCACCTGTAGACATGGCACAATGCAAGTGGTTTACTGACCCCTGCTGCAGAGAGGGGGGATTACTGGTATTAATCATTACTGGTATTAATTAATAAGTATTAATTCACTAGCCACGGCACAAAGTACATTTACCCATGTGCCCCACAACTCCCTCCATCCAAGGCTGCACTCCTTGTGTTTACAAATATGACTGGACAGTGGACATGCTTATAAACCAGGAAGTATAAAGCTACCATCTTTCAGCCTTTGTCTTATTTAATAGATATACAACAGAAAATCTATGAGAAGATCAAAATTCTCAAAATAAACAATATGGTACACAATTACCGCATTTATCACTGATGAGGTTTGCCACATCCACACCATGCAGTGTTGCATCAAAAATAGATCAATAAATAAATAGATAAATGCATTAACAAAAGTTTCAGTTCTGACAAAAATACGATTTTAATGATTGGTATTAATACAAATCTTTATTTATTCCTTAATATGGGGGCTCGATTTGTTGACCGGTTCTTACAAATGACAAAAAAGAAAGACAAGGAGAATGCTATATTTTGATGTTTTTGGAGTTTTCTATGTGGGAATAAACGGTTGTTCCAAAGATAAAACTTGGTTATACTGACATGTTTAATGACTAGGAGGGAGGATCAACTCAGAATCTGATTTTGTAACACATTCAAGGATGTAAGAATGACTAAGATAAAATGTAATTACATCCACGAAGCACCATTTTTCATAGAAACAAAGTTCATCGTGAACAAAACAAAACTTAATGGGATGTGGAAGAACCACGAACATTGTTCGGCACAGACGATTCGTTGGGCCAAACAATGGTTCAATTGTTTAAAGCATTTTAATCTTGTGTTGAACGACATTAGTCATGTTCATGTTCTGCTAATTCCAAGTAAATATGTCCATAGCAAGTCCAACTGACATGATGTCAGTTTTGTGCAAGCGTAACTGAGATGGTGTATGTTTGGTGCAAAGCTCATGTGTCGTGGGGTAGATTTGGTGTAGGCTTGGTGCAAGTGTAACTGACATGGTGTCGGTTTGGTACAAAGCCCATGTGTTGCAGGATATGTTTGGTGTCGATTTGGTGCAAATGTAACTGATATGGTGTAGGTTTGGTGCAAAGCCCATGTGTCGTGGGTATGTTTGGTGACGGTCTGGTGCAAGTGTAACAGACATGGTGCAGGTTGGGTGCAAAGCCCATGTGTCGTGGGGTAGGTGAGGTGCCAGTGTAACTGACATGTAGTTTGAGTGCAAAGCTCATGTGTGGTTGGCGAGGTTTGGTGTAGGTTTGGTGCAAGTGTAACTGACATGGTGTAGGTTTGGTGCAAAGCTCATATGTCATGGGGCAGTTTTGGTGTAGGTTTGGTCCAAGCAAAACTGACATGGTGGAGGTTTTGTGTTGGTTTGCTGCAAAGCTCATGTGTTGCGGAGTAGGTTTGGTGTAGGTATGGTACGTTGTCATGCAGTGCGTGCGTCAGGCGGTGGCTGCTTCGCTGAAAATGTGCAATTTTATTTTACACCACATTTCCCTTTCTTGTACGATCTTTCATTATACGCTGCATCACTTCTGCAAAGATAGATACAAATAAAAAAAATTATGCATTTCGTTTTTAAAGTTTATTCCACTGTTTCGTTGGAGTGCGGTGGTTAAGCCACTTGGTGCGCCCTCTTCAAGCTTCGGTGGCGATACCATGGTTCGATACCGGATTTGTAAAAGCAAAATAAATTATATGATTACAATGAGTAAAAAATGTTTTCAGTAGTGACAAAGCAATGAACCACCACATCATGGCAAGATAGCCTGGAGGTGTGCACGCTTGCTCTAAGCTGGCTAGCCTGAGTTTGATTCCCAGGTATAAACTGTAATCACAGTGTTTCACAGGCAAGGTGATTCATCAAAGTGTGTGCCATCTCTCGGATGGATGTGAAACTGGGCGTTACATCTGCCGGAACCCCCTTCTGCACTCAACCCTCACCTCTCCCCTCCCCACCCCCTCCATCCCTCTCCTCCTCCCTCTCTCTCCCCATCCTCTCTCTCTCTCTCTCTCTTCCTCTCTTCTCTCTCTCTCTCTCCACCCCTCTCCCTCTCCACCCCCTCCATCTCTCCTCTCTCTCTCTCTCTCTCTCTCTCTCTCTCTCTCTCTCTCTCTCTTCCTCTCTCTCTCTCTCCCCTTCTCTTCCCATCCCCCCTCCCCTGTATCCCCCTCCCTCCTCTGTTGAGGGACTGTTAAAGACTGACAGTTTCGTTTTCAATTTAAACTGCTTCCCCATAGAGAAGCATTTAGGAATAGATTCAGAGTGAGCCGACCGGAGGGGTGCAAAGGTCGCTGCATGTGTGACCATGCATGCATGCAGGCAAGCCTTTGCCAGGTAGATAGCATTGGTTTTAAATTCTCCCGCCCGGTTTTATATAGAACCCGGCAGTTAAAAAGGAAATATTGCTGTTTGGGTGCGTTTTATTGCCCTTACCTTCCCCTTCCCTTCCCCTCCCCTCATATACCGCCTTCCCTTCCCCTCATGCTGCCTTCCCTTTCCTTCTCTCCAGCATCTTTCTTCCCCTCACACTGCCTTACCTTCCCTTCCCTCATGCTGCCTTCCCTTCCCATCATGCTGCCTTCTCTCCATCTCCCCTCATGTTTACCCCTCCCCTTTCCACCCACATGGACATCTCCCAGAGGTCTCCACATGCTGCATTAACATGTTGTTTTAATGTACCTCATTTTGTTATATCCCGCACTACCCACCCTTCTCCACAAGTCCCACTACCAAACACAAGTCAAAAACCCCTCCCCTCATGCTGACTTCCTCCCAAACCCCTCCCCTCTCCACTCCTCCTCTCTACCCCATCCTCCACATTCCCACCCCCACCTCCCCGGAGGTTATAGCGAGTTAGGTGAGGCGTCGCCTCTCCCCACCACCCACACCCCATTCCTCACCACTCCTAGCTCCCCCATCCCTCCTCCCTCATCGCTCCCCCATTGCTCCCCTCCCCATTAATATATCTGTCAGCGAAGCGATGGATTGTACTTGCGTGGATATATATATATATATATATATATATATATATATATATATATATGATATATTATATATATATATATATATATATATATATATATTATATATATTATATATATACAGCATCCATATCATCCAAGTGGGATCCAATTGGCATATATATATATATATATATATATATTATATATATATATATATATAAAATCAGTAATGGCTTACTGTGTTGATTGCATATAAATCATATGCAAGACAATAGTATATACAGTGTAAGCTTGCATGAATTGGAAAGATATTTTCTCATTGGATCAACCAAGCTCATTGGGACATTTCACTGACAGTCGGTTTTGAAAGCTTTTCAATGCCTGCAACATGCAAGCACCACAAATGTATGAGCTGGGGAAAAGCTGCAAACAGATTTTTATTTTATTTTTGATGCAATTTAAAAATCTGAATTTGCAGTGTTGTCACGACCATAAAATAGTGCTGTCTTGTTTTTGAACATCAATGCTGTTATGATTTGGCAAATTTCAATAACCTATTAAAAATTAGTGCAGACATGTCATGGTCTAAAGTTTATCATTGCTCTTGTGGAAACGTTGCAGATGTCATCTTTTCTACCTTGTGAAAATGTTAGACTTCTTGACCGGATTCTCCATCATTATGTGCTGTTCCACTACTTTCACCATTTGTGTAGGTTGACACCTCGTGGCAGGTTTTTAAACAAAATCATTACATATTGCCAAATGCATAGTCAATGGGTCATATCTGTGGGAATATAAGTATGCTGTAGTGAAGGTTCGCATAAAGACCACTTTACTTCTTGATTTTGTGGCAAAATATGGTGTGTGAAGTGAAACTTTCCTCCTGCTGTCCTGCAGGAAACGGCTAAGCTCAGGCCAAGTTCGTATAAGGGCAGGTGTTTGTACAAATTGCCCCTTGCAGCTGTCATCACTGGTGCACACTTTGAATCAAGATAGAGTTCGTGATGTTTGGATAGAGGATGTAAATTGTGAAGTTTGTTATTTTTTCCAAGATAAATGTAAAATATTATTTAATACTACTCAGTTTGACCTTGCCAACCTGTTGCACTTCTTTTACAGGCAGCACGCTACATGGAGTTGCTACCTAGTAACAAACGTCCAACTCCTGGAACTGATGGTGCCCACTACCGCCGTAGACAGCTGGCCAGGCAACTTCCAGCACATGATGAGGACCCTTCACACTGCCACGAATTGAGCCCAGCTGAAGTGAAGCGTATGGAGTCCTTTGTGATAGAGTACAAAGCAAAAGCTCTTGGAATAGCAAGTGTGTGTCAGGTAGGGGCATCAAACTGGGCCGGAGAGCCACCTGATGGATCTAAAGGGGAACTTCAGAGTGAGGTATCAGTTGGCATTGACACAGGAGTTGGAGACTCTGGAAAAGTAAAAGCTCCAGGAACTGAGGGACAAGAGATTGGAGTTGTTGAGGGTCATGCAGGTCAGAATCATGGGCAGCGGGTGTCTACATCACTGTTTGTACAGCTGGGAAAGAAACAAAGAGGAGAAGAAGTGGGACCCAATGCGATAAAAACACCTGAGAATGTGAAAAAGGCAGAAGCTGGTGTTGGGACAAAGGAAGTTCCTGAAACGAGTTCTAAACTTGCTGGGAACATCAAGGCTGGATTGGGTCAAGGCAGGTTAGACATCGATATTCCATCTCAGGGCAGTGCAAACTCTTTACAAAGGGAAGAGGATTCAAAGAGATATAAAGATGACAATAATGTAAGTTTGAAGGAAGAAAAAGGGCACCTAGCGAGAACAAGCTATGGTTTTGATACGAAAAAACATGAAGCTGGGTCACTGCTCAAAACGGATGGAGAGAATGTACAAGTGGCTGGTCAAAGCCCTATGACGGGTATGGGTGCAGCCAAAATCCAAGGGAAAATAGCAGGATCGGCAGTTATGCCTGGAGAATGTTTTGTAGCTCAACAAGATCAGAGCACTGGAAGAAACCAAGATACACAGGCCACAATGGCTGCTAGTGACTGGAAGAAGAGGCCACAAACAGAAAGTTCACAAACTGTCGACAGTGGATCAGACCCTGTTCGAAAGACAGCTGGAGGTACACATATCGGGGACCATGGAATTGGTAAGAAGGCTGAGACTTTGGTTGAAGCCGGTAAAGGCAATGCATTTGAGAGCGAGAAAGAGATCAAGCAGCCTTCCAGCAAAGCTCTGGAAGAGCCATATCTCCACCAGGAATACGTGAGTATATACCAAATGTCTGTGCTTTTGGTAAACATTCAAAATCAACTTTTTTTTCATTGACATCTTTGGGTGATGCATGTCACATATCGAAATCATCGATACAAATTGCATGTCAAGTGCACTGGAGGTCGCTGGACAAGGGAAATGAACATGTCTGCACTTCAAAATCCACTTTAAATAATTTTATTCCAACACAGAAATTATATTTTCTAAAAAGCAAGAACAATGTATTTGATGAATGAAGTAATTTCTGATTTTCATCCACCGTCAGTCGTGTAAGAAGTGCAAGGAACAACTGCAGCCTGGAGAACCGGCAGTCTTTGCTGAACGTGCGGGGCCAGATTCCCTTTGGCATCCAGCATGTTTTGTCTGCAGCCGCTGTACTGAACTACTCGTCGACCTAATTTATTTCTGGAAGGGTGGAAAACTTTACTGTGGCCGACATTATGGGGAGAGTGAACTCTCCCGCTGTGCTGGTTGTGATGAGGTCCGTTTACCAACAGGGGGCAGCTCACATCACCCTTTGCACAATCTCACAAGCAATTGCAATTACAACTCATTTTTCGTGTTCATCAATGTGAGAATTTCCCTGATGTCCATCAATAGGGAGTAATAAGCTGCACAAAGTGCTTGAGATAAAAAGAGTTGCTGCCAGTGCCTAAACCTTAAACTCATATTTGGGGTTATTGTGCTGTATTCGTATGTCAGGAATTTAAAAGGTTACATGAATGAAATACTGCACTCAAAAAAAAAAAGTAACTAACATCAAGGTTTTTTTTCTTTTCTTTTTCAACATACAAGTGCATATAATTCATAACAAAATATTATTTCTTGCTAAAATATATTCAGAACTAGAACGGCACTCGGTGGAGCACATACCTCCGCCAGGCTGAAAAGTTTACGTTTTGTATCCCACTAATCGGCCACATCTGGATCTGGACCTTAACTAAAATCTAATTGGCTTGTTCTTCACACCTAACCAACTATTTCACCTCGTTTTGTCATAACTCGTCCACAACTTTTTGAAATATCATGCTATTCTATATATCGTTGTTGGCCCCATCTCTCAATGGTGGAAAATCACTTTAAAATTCTCGTATCTGGATCCGGATTTGGATCATCACCAAAATCGTATTGATTTGTCCTCACACACCCAATCTGTCCACCAATCCGTCCAAAATAGACAGGTCCCAGCCAAGAAAAAACTACCATTTTTTTTCCTGCCACGGTTTTCTCAGTGGTTCCGTCATCCTTAGTCTATGCCCTTTCAATTTAGCTGAGGGGCCACCCTGGATTTGACCTCAAATCCAATATGGTGGCCAAAATCCAAAATGGCCACCAATATCCATTGAATCTCGCATTTTAATGTTCAGAAATCAATTTTCTAACCACAAAATACAACTTTTTCTGGTTTCATGTAAGGGATATGCATCATTAGTTGATTTTGGAATTACTTAAGAATATGTAGATGGACGCTTCTGTAGTAATGCTAACTTTCAATCGCCTGTGCAACAGAACCTTCGGCTATTGCTCCAGCATCTATCCACCAGTCAATGAACCCCAGACAACCATATTTCTTGAACAGGATCTTCAGCTTTACCAAGATTGTGTGAAATCCACTGATGAGAGGTATGATTTTGTCATTACTGCTCTGGCGTATCCAAGAAATGACCAACATCTTGTAGTTGATGGCTTCATCAGCATGGGCAAATATATGGCCCAACTCTAGATCAGTGCCAATCTCCTGCATCATGTCCATGTACCACTTCACAACATTGTCATCCGGAGGCATTGGAACTACGGGAAGATACTCAAGCTTGCATTTTTTTAGTTTCGTAACTGTTCACCCCTTTCATGAATGTTGGCCAAGACACTATTGGACCCATCCCATCTTTATCCACATCTGGAAGATATTTGTCTCAGCAGTCCTCACCAACGGCACCCACAAAAACCCAAACAACATTCGGTGTCATCTCTTCATCCAAAAGGTGTGAGTCGTTGTAGTCATCACTGAAGTCTGGGAATGATGGAGGCGGTATCCTCTATTTTCGGAGTTTTGAAGGATCCATAATCAGGATTCTCAGGATCATTGATATTGGGCAGTTGCGGCTTGGATTTGGGGTTGGTGGTGGAATCACTAGGATATCTGGCTTAGAAAATAGTTCCAGTTGTGTGGTGAGTCGTGTGGGCCCCATTAAGCATCTGCCGTCTTCTGAGTTATCAAATGTTATGTGCACACTGCGGCCTTTGATGAAACTGGGAGGAAGCATTTTTTTTGTGCTCCATCACTACAGACTTTTCCCAGTTATTCAAGCCTTAGACATCAGTGTACGGCATCACCACACCTTATCGGTAGAGCAGGTTAGTTGCTTCTTTACTTCCAGTGAGACGATGTATGGTGAGACTTAAGGCCATTGCCAATGGTGAACACTCACCAGTCATCAACTTTTCCCAACTCTGGCTTATTGGGGATATTTTCTCACCTTTGGATTTACTTTGAACAGTGGCGTCGCCGAGATCATTTTTGATGCCTTTGGATATATCGACCAGCAAAACGCATTGTAGATACAGCGTCAGGGTTGCTGGGTATAAATTTGCTCACGGAGGTCATCGGCTTCAAGAGGCCATTTTACTGGTTCCCTCTGTGAAAGCTTATGTTGAATGAGTCTTGAAATCACTTTTGTTAAGTCCTCTTCTCTGAGTCCATGGCCTTGGAGTGCAGCTTCTGAATAAATTAAGGGTTTGACTCCACTGGGATGTACCACAAGTCACCTACCTACCACATGGAAACCTATGGAATCTCTAATTTCCTGCACCAGCCTCCACTTTAGGGTTATCATGTTACTAATCGGTGGATCATCGAGGTCATGGTCTCGGCTCATATCTTGTACATCCTCCAGCAATTCTGTCAGTCGATAGACGTCCTTACCCTTGATCACTTTGCGTCCTTACCCTTGATCACTTGTTCATAACTTGCGATATTTGCGCTTCCTTCTGAGTTTCATCCTTTGTGGATTTTTGTGGATCATACACATAGTTGAAGTTACTATAACAGGTTTTGTGGAAGTAAAGATCCATAGCAAATACATCACAGGACACTGCACTAAGCAAAACATCCAAACGCTTGGCTGCAGCATGGTACTTGTCATCCTCGTCATTCAGTTTTAGGTCCATTTGGTTCCAGAAAGCATTTTCTTCTGAGCACCATCCCTGGCCACCATTGCAGTACTGTTTCCTGTCAGCAGGCATCACCTCATCACAAATAAAGCATACCCACTTCTCTTTAGCAGGTTCTCATGGTAGCTAGCTTTTATATTGGACTCTTTATGTCACTGGACCCAGCAACAGGTTCCAAACTCAACTTATTAAGTTGTCGGGTTGGAATTTCCTTCCGTTTCAATCAATCTCTGAATGTTATTCGGCAATTTTTGCGGACGAACATGTCAATGTGGTGGATGGACAAACCAGAAATCACTCGTAGAGCAACACTTGGCAAAATAGAACGAACTGGAATAGCACTCAGTAGAGCGCATACCTTCACCAGGCTGAACAGCTTACATTTTGTATCCCACTGATAGGCCGGATCTGGATCCGGACCTGAACCAAATCTAATCGGCTTGTTCTTGTCACCTAACCAACTCATCCGCCTAGTTTTGTCATAACTCATCCATAACCTTTTGAGATATCATGCTACTGGCCCTATCTCTCAATGGTGAAGAATCACTTCAAAAATTCTAGTATCTTGATCCGGATATTCAACAAAATCGAATCTCTTCCTTGTCAAACACCCAAACCTGTCCATCAAGTTTCATCTGAATCTGTCCACAACTATTTGAGATTTCGTGTTGTGTATCATTTTGGCCCGATCACTCATTGGTGAAGAATCACTGAAAAAATTATCGGGTCTGAATCTGGATCTTCACCAAAATTGAATCATTTCTTCCTTGTCACACACCCAACATGTCGACCAAATTTTGGCCGTGTCCGTCAACAACTTTTTGAGATATCCTGTCCACAGACAGACAAACAGACAAACAAGTGGACAGGGTTGAAAACATAACCTCTGCAATTAATGCGCGATTTTCAAAATTATGTATGAATGCTAAGTGAGGCCCTTTACGCATGCACTGTGTGTGCGTTTACAGCCACTCGGTTCAACTTGCCAGGCATTTCCAACCTACCGTTGCTAGCATGAAATATGTGATTCAAATTGTCTTTTAAACATAATTTTCAGCATTTAGATGAAAGAGTGGAAATTTTGAAAGTGGTTCACCATAATCTTTGTTTTCTGAAATGTAAATCAGACTCATGGAAATATAGAACGACGAGAAATATCTGTGGATGAGAGGTGTCAGATTCTTACCATTTCCTGTGAGTGCAAGCTTGCATCGGCTTTCCTTTACATAACACATATCCACACACAAGGAAGGACGCTTCTCCTTTTAGCAATAGATGCAAAAATCAAGTGTAATATCAGCCCTATAATAATATTTATAACAGCCCTCACAGATCCTGTAGCTCCCATCCCTCCCCCCAACATGATTAATACTAAATATTATCGTTTAAAACTTACCCTGCACATTTAAAAGCCCCAGATATGTTCTTGCCATCGCTGTTCAGAAGCACTTAATCCAGATGCATGGTTCATTGACTGGTAGTGATCCGTCTGGGGGTTTGTGTTGCACACGCCCATCCACGCGGGCCTTGCACCGACCCACATTGTTGGGAATTTTCAATACGAATACCTGCCCGTTCAGTGATCTAACAAAGTTCTCCAAGTGTTTTCTTGTGCAGAGGCACAGTCCTTTCTCTCAGGTACTTTTCCAAGTATTTTCGAATTATTTTGGAGCTTTATGATGTGCGCCTGCATTGTGCAGGGCTTAGTGGCGTGTGCCTATAATCTGGCAACTCAGAGGCTGGGGTTGGGGGATTGCTTGTTGATGGGAGCCCTGTGTTGTGCCATGCCAATGGATGGTACAAAGCAGCCTGACCAATATGGTGACACCCAGCCCTGATTGTCAGGTCAGGCCAGATCAGATCTCTGACTTGCTTTGGGTATCATGTAAAACCTGTGCAAACCTATACATGGTCGAGTGGTGGTGATTAAACTGGCTCCCCCACCAGGTCCCACTGGTGTGGAAGGTGTATGGACATGGACACTCAGCAGGATTAAATACAAAACTTGCTAAAGGGTGGAGGAGCTCCTTTTGAGCCAATGGCCATCCATATCTGCAGGCATCCTCCTGCAGTTGGTTACCTTCCTCAGGAGGTTGTTGGCAGGATTTGCTCTCTGGCCATGACAAAACATTTCATTCCACAAAACATGCTGTAGTGTGTGTTGGGGTGGTACTAAGGTGTCGTCCACCAGATGGCGGTCCTGTCATGTAGTGTGTGTTGGGGTGGTGCTGAGATGTCGTCCACCAGATGGCGGTCCTGTCATGCAGTGTGTGTTGGGGTGATACTGAGGTGTCGTCCACCAGATGGCGGTCCTGTCGTGTAGTGTGTGTTGGGGTGGTGCTGAGATGTCGTCCACCAGATGGCGGTCCTGTCGGTCAACCTGAGGTGGTCCCTTTGGGTGGGTGCCTGGAATATGCCCTATCCCTAATAAATGGGGATGAGCCATGCATCTGCCTGGGGGATGGCCAGATGGAGGCACCTGGAGTACTGGTGGAAAGTGGATGCAGTGACGTGCTGTCGCGCATGTTCCCAATGTGTGTTTGTATTTGAGCCATTTTTGCGAACAACAATCCTTATCCTGGACACAAGATATACTTTCCTTTGCCCCGAACACGCAAGTTTTTCTGAGGTTTATGCACATGTGTAGCGAGCATTCTGGGACAGATTACATCATTTTGAAAGTCACGTATTGGGAAAAGAGACGGAAAGCAGGACAAACAAAATCAAGAAAGAAGGGAAAGGAGGAAAGGGTAGGCATTCGGAGGGAAGGTAATGTTTCAGATGAGATTGGAATAAGTAGAGGGAAAAGAAGGATAATGTTAGGAGATATATGGGGTATGCCTGGTGTTGGCTTAATGGGCGGGGTGGTGGGCTTTGGATCCTAGGATCCTGAGTTCAAATACCAGGTGGGGTTGACCCTGCTCGGCATCCTTCCTAGGTCGGCAAAATGAGTGCAGCATGTTGGTATACTATGTCGGAGTGGCGACCCGTCCAGGATTGTGTCCAATAGCCAAGGAGACTGCTTAGGCAGCACCAACACTCTGCACAGAGGATTAATGGTCCCAATGGATGGATGGTAATGTGGTGGTGAAAAGATTGAGGGGTCAACAATTCTGCCATATTTGCATAAGTAATAAATAAATGACCCTAATACCTTTTGATTAAGGGAAAGATAAGTCCTTACTTGAGGATGTGAAGTCAAAATTCAAATATTGACTCGATATATCAATTGTCATCTTATGTGATTAATTTTGAGATGTGTTATGGAAATGAGTGCACAATACCAAGCTGACGTGTTCAATTTCACCCAACCACCATGCAGCTGATATTCTCGAAGAAATACACAAAGGCTGAAGATCAGTTCTGGCACCTCAAGCATTTCTGCTGCTTTGAGTGTGACTGCGTGCTTGCAGACTCATCGTACGTCATGGAGAATTCCAAACCAGTATGTGTCCCTTGCTACACAAAGAAGTATGCACAGGTAATTTGTCCGATTTTTTTTTGCCGAGGAAATTGCAACCAATTTTGCCGTAGTGGTCTCAAAGATTCATACAAGTGGGATTTGTTCCTTCGTGCCAGGAACATGATTTTTGACAAAGCCAAAAGTCACAATTACCTTTTCTTTCTAATAGATCAGGCTAGTGAGTCATATGAAGTGAGGGCCAAAACACCAGCATTATTCAGCAAGGCATGCCCCCTCCCCACCACCACCACCATAATGCACTGGCCAGGGCAAGTTACATGCAAAAGGTGGGCAGACCATGTGGATCCTACCATTTTACCCCATAATCGTGGAATATTGACTACCACCTGCTTGTCAGGTATTCTCGAACATATCAAAGTGGTCATTAGGCAGTCACATCTAACTGCAATAAAGTGACGGCTTACCTCGTCTGCATTTGCAACATCTGCATTGTGTTTGCAACAATTTTTTTTTCTTTCTGTTCACATTTGGAACATTTCTTTAACTTTTGGGAAGTGATGCAGGGTTGCATTCTTTAACTCAATTTTTTTTATTTTTTTTAACCACCATCAATCCACAAGATATTCTTGCCAGTCTCTTCTTTATGCCGCAAATGGAATCCAACTTTACGGGATATTCTCACTTTTGTCATGAGAATAAGATTGCTGTGATGTTAAACTTCACTTTATTGCAACGGGATTAAACTCCAGTTTTCAATTCCATCTCGAAATATATTATACACGATTATAGAACCTTTTAACGTGTGCCAGAAGTGTATCCAAATCACTTTAACTTTGACTTATTCAAGCACGATCATTTACTGTAATTGTTTTGCTAAATTGCAGGGGAATATAATTACTTTTGCAGACTCCTTTGGTATTCAGAACCTCCTGCTCAAGTGCTGGTCCTTGATGCTGTTTTTTTCCCCATTGTCTTTCCCTTCAGGCTGTGGTTCCACCTGGCAGAATCTTAAAGTGGAATCAAACCCAGAGTCCATGAGTAGAAAAATACCTCTTCTTTAATTTTCCCTAAAATTTTGCCTTTAATATCATTGCATTTTAACAAATATTGAACAATAAAGATTATGAATCCATATGCACTGTTCGCCACAATTGGGCTATCGTGGGAGTGAGATTTCGTGACAATGTGACGTCACAGGACCAGTTCAGAAAGCACGATGCCGCAGTGTCAGGCGTACGGCTATGTCAATGAGAGTGAAAAGTGCATTAAAAGCTTTTTCTACATCCCAAATGCGGATAAATATCCAGAGAAGAGAGAGAGTTAGCAATGGAGCAACTTCACAATGTAGGAACTGGTCATACCATTGCCAAATTTTCTTTCAGAAGGCACAAAATAGTTTGCAGTGAAGAAAGGGTAGATTTAAAAATATGACCTCTTTGATAAGTTGGAGACTTCGAGCATTGGTGTTTTCAAGCGGTGCAACAAAGATGGCCCGATCCGTTAGGATATGATGTGAATAAGAAAACATCAGTAGAAGATACATATCGAATCATTTTTCAACACAAAACTCGAAAAAAAAAAAATGGAACAATACCTGTTCTGTGAAGTATCGGTCGCCAACTCGCCCGACCCCTTCCACGACAAGAAATTCATGAAAAGAGCAACTAAAATGTCCAGGTTCACCACATTCTCGACCCCAGGAACTAGAGTTACACAAGAACAGTCATTTTTCTTTAATTTATTGGAAAGTAATTCCCAGTCCTGGAAACACACGTCGTATCCTAATAGATTGGGCCATCTTTGTTGCTCCTATGCTGTAGGCATTTCTTCACAATGTCTGCACTCACACCAGTCGAAGCCTTCCCTGCCCATGTTCTCTTCCACACTATCACTGTCACTTTGTTCTTCCGAAGTAGATGCAGTTTAAACATTATTTAGCTCTGGTGCACTATCCTGGTTACAAAGAATATTAATGTTTCTATTCCAGCAGTAATATCCATTGCTATGACCAGGCAGCCTGGTGTTGGCTCAGTGGTTGGGGTAGCGGCTTGGGATCCAAGGGTCCTGAGTTCAAGCCCCGTTGGCTGCTGAATTAATACACACCAGGGGGTTGACTCAGCCTGTCATCCTTCCGAGGTCGGCAAATTGAGTACCAGCTTGCTGGAATAATTGAGCCATTCGAGTATCCTGCGACGGAGTGGCGACCTGTCCAGGATTGTGCCCAACAGCCCAGGAAACTGCTTCGGCAGCACCGACACTCTCTGTAGAGAGTATGGTTCCAATACAATATGACCAGGCATATTCCAATGTGGTGGCTCGGTAACAGTCTACTGCCGCTGTAACGTCACTTCTGCATTATGCAATATCAATCAGAAACTCAACTTTTTGTCGAAATTTCTGTTCTTGTGTACGTTTAGATAAATTATATTTAAATATCCGATAAAGTCAGTATTTATTGCTGGGTTGAATTGCACTTTAAGAATGACGTTGTTATTCTTGATCTCGATTTATGATCTATCTGATTTTCTTGAAAAACCAACTCATCATTTTGTTGATCACTTATGTATGACTCAGTCACATTTGCTCTACGGCTAGGATACGGCGGCCGTACCCCCCTCTGAATTGACAGAAACGTGCGGCGGCCGGCAGAGTTTCTGAGGTGGCCTCAGGGTGGCCCGAGGGCTTATGGCTATCTTTTACAGGCCTAGGGGTCTCTGTGGAATTTAAGCGCGGAGTTATAACTTTTTTCATTTCTAGGTTGGCCGTAGAATTCGACAAGCCTTAGCCATGACGTAGATGTGTTCCACGTCGACCGTAGTAGGGCGTACGGTGGGCTTGCGTTATTCGTGCGGCTGCGTAGGCTCTTATCAATGAAAAATGAATTTGCCAACCCCAAAAATTACGGCGGCCGCACTATTTCCACGTTCGCATAGGTATGCCTGGTTTTTTTTTTTTGCACAAGGGGAGATCCACTTGTGAAAAGTGGATGAAATGAAAATGGGATGAAATGGGAGATGAAAAGGACGTCCCTGCGGTCGCCTTGCGGGCACCTTGACGGCTACCTTGCGTCTGCCTTGAAAATTCTATGGCTGCCGCAGGGACGCCCTAAGGTCACCGTGCGACATCAAATCGAAGACCGTACGGCACCCCCACGTTTTCGTTCTCCACAATTTCTAAATACCCCGTGCAGCTACCCGAAAAATAAAAACATATGTGACTGCTACATTGTGTGACCGTGGAAATACTGCGGCCGCCCTATAATTGCGAGTGGCCGTAGATTTTTTAGACCCTACGGCCGCCGAGCCAAATGTGACTGAAGCATTAACACAGAAATATGCTGAAACGGACCATCCGAACTCATCCTATTGGAATTATCATTAAATGAGTGATTTTAAAAAAAAATACTTCTGGGCAAATTTATTATGTGATTATTGAAAAATGAAATTGACAGATCATATACGAGTTATTCAGCGTAAGGGAACCACAAATGCGTTTGCACTTTTGTTAGATGGGCAACCCGATTTTGAATGTGTCAGGCATTTCACAAGCGTTTGGTTATGTGTCTTTACAAAAGAAAAATCATGTCACTGCCTCAATGGTGCTCCTTCCATGAAGGTTCATCCTTTCCCAGCAGGGTTTCAGGCTTTGAAGACATCAGCCATTAGCCCTTTGCACCTTGGCTTCTCTGCCGGGTACTTTGCCAATTTTCTACCTCATGTGTTCCTCTCGTACTTATTTGAGCCGTCAGGACAACGACGCATCAGTAGGGTAAAACTAACCTGTCTCGTGACGGTCTAAAACTCAGCTCATTCTCCTCGTCAGTGGGTGAAAAATCCAACGCTTTGTGTATTCTGCTTCACAACATCCAATCATGTTAAACACATGTGATGTCAATAACTGTACATGTCTCCAGGGAAATATCGAAAAACCAAGAAAAGTTGCTTCTCCTGCTTTTATTGGTGCCTTTTTCTAAATGCAGATGTGAAGTGAAAATTACCTTATCATCAGATCGAGCAACTTTTAAGTTTTTGAGGTTTTCCTTCTTTGATTTGATATTAAAATGTTTTGACTTTCCAACTCGTAAAATCAAGTAGTCTTATTTGTTTGATATTTGAATCGATTTTGAAATCGAAAGTTTGATAGAACCAACCTTGATTTGTTCATTTTCTTGCAGTTTTTCGAGTGTTCTTGAGATTAAATTGATAATATGACAGCCACCTTTGTGGTACTGACTATGGGAATGTGTTCAGTTCTGTAAATGACACTGTACCTGTAATCTGAGAATGTATTGAATCTTTAATCCTCCTTCCCTTTAATTTCCCCTCATCTTTTCTATACGTCCTTTCAGTGCTGTCAAGCTTGCCAAAATGCTATTGCACCTGATGCCCAGCACGTCTCTTTTGGCAACTTCAGCTGGCACGCGTCTCCTTCATGCTTCCGCTGCTCTGGCTGCGGATGTTCATTGTGTGGAGAACGTTTCCTGCCTCACCAGACCATGCTCTTCTGCTCTGTCACTTGTAAGAAAAGTTTAGTGTCCTAAACAGGCAGAGGTGCAGCCTGTACCGATGCCATCAATATGCTATTGGTGGCTTTGATGATAACTATAGTTTGCTCACTTCCTTTTATTGTGAATTTTCTTCTCACCCATTGGTATTATAGCTCACCATTTTCTGCCAAGGTAGGTTGAGATGCATATTGAATCACATACTGTAGTAATTTCTGATCAAAAATAAAAACAATTTTGAAATATCAATTCTGCAGTTTTTGCACTTTCACTGCTGCACAACAATGTGCCAGTTCACAAAGCAAGAGTTGCACAAGCCGTAATTTTCCAGAGTGGGTTCGGACAGTTGAATAATCCACACTACAGCCCATAATTTCCCCCAAGTGACTATTATTTGTTTCAACATCTGAATTCTGAGCTGCAACGTAAACTGTTGTAAGACAATGATGCCTTGAAGTCCACAGTTGACAAGTGATTAAAGGATCAGTGAAAAGATTTCTACTATCAGGACGTTGCTAGTAGTGTAGCAGCATAGCAAACCTGTTGTGCATTTTGTGATACAAGCACGCAAATTGGCACAAATGTACATTAATATGTTGCGAAATTTTCAGATATTGGGCCACTTGAAATTCTCTCTTTATGTCCGCCATATTGAATTTCAAAATGGCCGCCACTTGAAATCTACATTTGCTATTATCTCTGGAAGTAATGCAGCTATTGACTTGATTCTGGTATCTAAATGTATGTTTTTGGGGGCAAGAATCCAATGGTACCATTTCAACTTAATATTATCTATCACAGTCTGTTATATAATTTTATTGGAAATTATCTAGGCAATATTGGATTCAACACATACTTTGAAAAGTATGTCTTAGTTCTGTAAATGTCTTAGGTATAATACTGACATGCTACATGGTGTAGTATTTGAGGCTAGGTGTACTGGTATCTGAGGCTAGGTATATACCGGTACTGAAGATACGTGTACATAAACAGTGTCATGTTAACAAGTTCAGCATTGCCACAAGTACATGTATGTTGTTGACTCATCGTCATGTGCAGTCCCCTTCACACACACAGAGGGCTTTGCACTGAAGGGCAGCCTTTTTGCACTTGCAGCGCCTCACACACCCTTTCTTGCACTTGCAAGAAACCAGCTCAATGCAGCTGTGAGCTGCCTCAGTTAGCCTGGTCCAGTAAGGTGTGTACTGTCCTTCTCCAGTCCTTGACCAACCCCAGTTGGTTGGTGGAGGGAGCTCTGGTGCTGGCAGCAGTATCTGACCCCACACATGTCCACCTTGATGCACTGCCCTCTTGACATATTCCTCCAGAGCTGCCTTCATTGGTGTGACAGTCTGTCGACCAATTCCTTCTTGCGTGTATGAGCATGCAGCATCATCCCTATGTATATTGGAAGTGGGGTCTCCTGTGCAACACTGTGCCTGACACTGGTGGATGATGTGGTGCCATGTGTTCGCTTGTGTTTGATGCTGTTGAACTTCAGTATCTGAGCTGTGGCAATTGCTGCAGGGTTAGTGTCTGCCATCTGTTCCTTGATGCTGGGTCCCTCTAGGATCATACTGACTAGGGCAAGCAGCAACGGTGGCACAGATTCTTCTTGACATACTTCAGGGAATCCTGTGAAGCGCTTGGCTTCTCCAAACATGTGACGGCGAACAATCTGTGCAGCATGGGCAAGATGGACTGCATCACTATCACTGTCCAGCTCGCAGGCTTTGGCAAGAGGCAGCACCGACATCTTCTTCAAATGCCATCAGGATGTCTCTCCCCTTGTGTGTGCGCATGTCAGGAAAGTGAGCCAACAGTCTCTGTTTCAGTCATGTGGAGTGGACTCTCGTGTCGAGCTGGACTCCTAGCTGTTCCATTCTGGACTGATAGAGCTGGACAAGGTCAGCCAATCTGAATACTGGTGCCGTTTCCTCATCTTGCTGGTTTCTTCAATGTAGAGGACGAGTTCAGCGAAGACAACTGCCGACATTGCTCGCTCTTGTTTTTGTGCCTGTGATCCTGTTGACTGGGCCTTTCTTGTGCGATTGTAAAGTCCTATCAAGCACCGTGGGTGATACTGGGCGTCAACGCTATCATGTCCCCACCACTGAGATGGCCCAGCAGTTCTGTATCACCAAGAAGGGTTGCACAGGCACGCACCCGTTTGTCCATTTGGAATGTTGCAGCTTTCCGAAGACTGTCAGCCAGCCAGCAGGTTGTTCACAGAAGAAACAATTTTCTGGGACCTTCTTCTCTGTACTCGATGAGCGTGAATGTAACCTGTGCGTTTGCATGCAGCTTGTTCCTCATCGCTCTCACATTCTTTCTTGAGTGCTCTTTTTGTGCTCTCTGCAGTTTGGTGTTGTTGTACTGGAGCCTGCATGTCTGATGATATTTTGCACCGTGTGCAACCATCGCAGCTTCAATGCCATGACCATCATCGAGTCTTTCCAGGTAAAATTATCCTGGAAGCTCTCCAAGTTCACTGAATTTGACCAAGTTCTCTGCGAGTGAACTGTACCCACTCCCAATGTCTTTTCTCTTGATTGGTCAGGTTTGGTCAGTGTCTCCATCTTGTCCTCTTGACATATAAGGCATAACTTCCAGTCAGTTGTGGTGAGGTGCTGTGATGTTGAGCGAACTTCACCATCAACATCAGCTAGTCTGAAGCTCTTGGACATGGTGGAACTGTCTTCTGAATCTGCAACGATACAATGATATAATGTTAACATTTTGTTATTATATATATATAATAGAGGGGTTTCCTCCGCCATACTAATGGAGAGGAGGATAATTCCTCTATATCATAGAGCATTTAGCTTGGCACACTTAGGGAATTAGTTTTGTGAGATTATGCCGGAATTAAATTTTCCCCATACCGGAGGCAAGAAGAGAAATAAAATCACATGAGATTCTTTAGTTAAAAAATATTCCCAAATTTATTGATATTTACAAACATTTGAATTCATAAATTCTTACAATATTTACACAGCCAAGATTTAAATATAAATCAGTCTAAACTCTTATTAGGTTGGACAGTACATTTTCCAGACATACCCCGTTCTTTTAATTACAGCCTTCGTGTTAAATTCAGAACATGTCAAAACTGTCAGTGTGGAATACACACTTCATTCAAAATACTACTTTATATCAAACATTTCTAATTTAAAGCCTTATAGTAAGAATTTCAGATAAACCCCCAAAAAGTAAGACCAGGTTGGCTATTAGACAACCTGCCTCTGTCGTGCCCCCAGACAGTGGTTTTAGCCAGCACACATGTGTATCAGTAAGCTTGTGCTGAGTACATCATACCTGAACAACTCAGTGAGGCAGAACACAGCAGTGCACACCAGGGTGACCCCTTCAGTGCATAAACCAATTAACCTGTCCACTGCAGGGCATATAGAAATGAAGTTATTTTCTGCATATAATAATAATATAAGTTCAGTTCTATATAACAATTTCTGTTATCACCACTACCACTACAACTACCACTACTACAAGCTTTGTCTGGATTTTTGTGGACTAACAGACAAACAGACATACAGACAAGCTGGGATCAAAACATTACCTCCTTCCACCATTGAGTGTAGAGGTAAACATCATGAAATTATATCATGCCCTAGATTTAATTCATGCTTACCCGTGTATTTGCTTCACTGGTTCACAAGGTCTTTTGCATACATGTAATTCAGACTCTTGTCTTCATTGCTGACCACACAATGTTGTCTAGCTGAGCCCAGATTGTATGTAATTAACTCATTTATGTGGAGTCACAAGGTGATTTAAACACAGCCACACACAAAGAACACAGTTGATGTGTGTCAACACACATGCAGCCTCTCTACTCTTTTATTTGGGTCAGGGCTGTGATTAAAGACATGTAGTGGAGTCATGTTTGTAAACATTGTTAAAGACATGCTACAGTGCATTGTTAAGGAAACAAGACAGATGGAAGCTATACAAGAAATTTCTGTACTCTGAAAACACAAAAGATGGCTTAAAGGGTCTAGGACAGGGGATTATGCATGTTTGGTATTTATTGACAATATGAATGTAATGTTACATAAAATATGCATATGAAAAACACAAATGAATGGGTCACTTTGTTTCCTAATGGGATATGAATTTATATTTTAGACTGCCAGTATATATGAGCTTGTCTGAGTTGTTACTAGTGATTTAGTATAGTTTTTTTTTTAATTTATATTTACAGAACTAAGACAATCTTTTCAAAGTATTGTGTTGAATCCAATATTTGCCTAGATAATTTCCAAATAAAATTATATAACAGACTGTGATAGATAATATTAAGTTGAAAATGGTACCATTGGATTCCTTGCCCCAAAAACATACATTTAGATACCAGAATCAAGTCAATAGCTGCATTACGTCCAGATAAATAGCAAATGTAGATTTCAAGTGGCGGCTATTTTGAAATCCAATAGGGGCGGACATAAGAGAGATTTCAAGTGGCCCAATATCTGAAAATGTTCGCAACATATTAATGTACATTTGTGCCAAATTTGGTGCTTGTATCACAAAATGCACAATTCTTTTGAATATTTGGGCTAAGCCGCCCCACTATAGTTCAAAGAACAAATGGGCCAACTATGTTAGAGCAAGGGTGATTACATCGAGAAATAAATTTGAAAACTTACTTTGTTTCGATATAATGTACCTGAATTACAAACATTTTTGAAGTCCCACATACATGCCCTTTAACCATCTCACCTTACTCCTATCTCCTTCCACATGTATTTGTCTGGTTTCACCACCCTCCAACCCTTTCCATCTATCAACCACACTGCCTGACTCTCCTCTCTACATTAATTTTGTGACTTTAGAATCCCCTCCTCCACTCAACCCTCATGCATATGCAATAAATAGATGGCCCTCGCTATGGAGTGCAAAAGAACCAAAGGTCTGCAAAGACGACGCTACACTATCCGGGTAAAGAGCAGCTGCGTCAGCAGGCAATAACATATACCTATGAATAGACATGTCCTGAAGTAAAGAGAGCCAAAGGGTATTTTAGAATCTTGCAGTGAAATGATTATAAATACTTTTTTGACACAAGAATGAAGTTTGGCAAAATTAGAAAAACTTTTCACACATGTCTTGGGGTAGTTCATACATTGCCTTTTTCTGCACTGTTCCCTTCCCTTCCCTGCTTGCAATGATATTTTAAAAATGTACATTCCCAATGAGCATCAAAGCCGAATTCCCAATTTATAAATAGCCGACCAGGAGAGTGTTGGCCGATCGTGTTGCACGTGCTGATCTCCCCTTGTGCCACCGTGCACTGTGTTCAGTAAAAATTCTCGAGAAAGGCTAGTCTCGCACCACCGAGTCGTGTGAAACAGCTGTTACTACAGGGACACACTTATTTCACCATATTGCGTCCCTTTACCGTGTTGGCTCACCCACTCCGTGAACCGTAGCAACTTGGTGGCTCAACGTTAGGGCAGGAATCAGAAACTCCGCTTCAACATGTCGAACGAGCGCTCATAGGAACTGAGGTGAGTCTGAAAGCTTACCTGTTCTTAATGCGCTCCCCGTGGTCGGCTTCAAATTGGAGAATCAGTAACACATGTTCTCCCGAGGACATTTAACAGAAATGTATATTTGATGTGGGCTTGTATTGCCAGTAGAGGAGCACAGGATGCTCACATTCACTGTGGATGTTAAAATATTTGGAACTATAAGCAATGGTAGGTGTGCTAATGCCATCACCAAATGCAATATTTCCATGAGTTAGCTACGAACATGAGGATTCTAGTTGAACCTTCGTAAAAATGCTGTCTCTAATTTCTTCAAGCAATCAGCTTTGGAGCCAAGAACTTGACCTTCCAACATAACATTAAATGCATGTGACCAATAATTTAGTGAGTACGTTGTCACAAGAAGGGTGGGAGAAAAGTTTGGCAGTGTGTTGTGCAATCCATTGATAAATAACTATGATTCTGATTCTTAAAATAATCTTCTGAAAAACATGGCCTATCCGGAGATTGAAAATAAATTCCCCTTTTTCATCGTTGATGTGAATCAACCAATCACATAATGACACGTGTGATCGTTTAATATTTTAAAAAATGTGACACGGATGGTGATGTGTTTTGAATGGCATGTTGAAAGGGTGTTTTTGTGAGGCCTCCATTCGCCTGATGTTCGACAGAAAAGACAAAACAAA
>CM068952.1:168714833-168726250 GCA_035128595.1 Eptatretus atami | reverse complement strand
GGAAGAGTGGCTATTAGACAACCTGCCTCTGTCGTGCCCACCAGACAAGTGGTTTAGCCAGCACACATGTGTATCAGGTAAGCTTGTGCTGAGTACATCATACCTGAACAACTCAGTGAGGCAGAACACAGCAGTGCACACCAGGGTGACCCTTCAGTGCATAAACCAATTAACCTGTCCACTGCAGGGCATATAGAAATGAAGTTATTTTCTGCATATAATAATAATATAAGTTCAGTTCTATATAACAATTTCTGTTATCACCACTACCACTACAACTACCACTACTACAAGCTTTGTCTGGAATTTTGTGGACTAACAGACAAACAGACATACAGACAAGCTGGGATCAAAACATTACCTCCTTCCACCATTGAGTGTAGAGGTAAACATCATGAAATTATATCATGCCCTAGATTTAATTCATGCTTACCCGTGTATTTGCTTCACTGGTTCACAAGGTCTTTTGCATACATGTAATTCAGACTCTTGTCTTCATTGCTGACCACACAATGTTGTCTAGCTGAGCCCAGATTGTATGTAATTAACTCATTTATGTGGAGTCACAAGGTGATTTAAACACAGCCACACACAAAGAACACAGTTGATGTGTGTCAACACACATGCAGCCTCTCTACTCTTTTATTTGGGTCAGGGCTGTGATAAAGACATGTAGTGGAGTCATGTTGTAAACATTGTTAAAGACATCTACAGTGCATTGTTAAGGAAACAAGACAGATGGAAGCCTATACAAGAAATTTCTGTACTCTAGAAACACAAAAGATGGCTTAAAGGGTCTAGGAACAGGGGATTATGCATGTTTGGTATTTATTGACAATATGAATGTAATGTTACATAAAATATGCATATGAAAAACACAAATGAATGGGTCACTTTGTTTCCTAATGGGATATGAATTTATATTTTAGACTGCCAGTATATATGAGCTTGTCTGAGTTGTTACTAGTGATTAGTATAGTTTTTTTTTTAATTTATATTTACAGAACTAAGACAATCTTTTCAAAGTATTGTGTTGAATCCAATATTTGCCTAGATAATTTCCAAATAAAATTATATAACAGACTGTGATAGATAATATTAAGTTGAAAATGGTACCATTGGATTCCTTGCCCCCAAAAACATACATTTAGATACCAGAATCAAGTCAATAGCTGCATTACGTCCAGAGATAATAGCAAATGTAGATTTCAAGTGGCGGCTATTTTGAAATCCAATATGGCGGACATAAAGAGAGAATTTCAAGTGGCCCAATATCTGAAAATGTTCGCAACATATTAATGTACATTTGTGCCAAATTTGGTGCTTGTATCACAAAATGCACAATTCTTTTGAATATTTGGGCTAAGCCGCCCCACTATAGTTCAAAGAACAAATGGGCCAACTATGTTGAGAGCAAGGGTGATTACATCGAGAAATAAATTTGAAAACTTACTTTGTTTCGATATAATGTACCTGAATTACAAAACATTTTTGAAGTCCCACATACATGCCCTTTAACCATCTCACCTTACTCCTATCTCCTTCCACATGTATTTGTCTGGTTTCACCACGCCTCCAACCCTTTCCATCTATCAACCACACTGCCTGACTCTCCTCTCTACATTAATTTTGTGACTTTAGAATCCCCTCCTCCACTCAACCCTCATGCATATGCAATAAATAGATGGCCCATCGCTATGGAGTGCAAAAGAACCAAAGGTCTGCAAAGACGACGCTACACTATCCGGGTAAAGAGCAGCTGCGTCAGCAGGCAATAACATATACCTATGAATAGACATGTCCTGAAGTGAAAGAGAGCCAAAGGGTATTTTAGAATCTTGCAGTGAAATGATTATAAATACTTTTTTGACACAAGAATGAAAGTTTGGCAAAAGTTAGAAAAACTTTTCACACATGTCTTGGGGTAGTTCATACATTGCCTTTTTCTGCACTGTTCCCTTCCCTTCCCTGCTTGCAATTGATATTTTTAAAATGTACATTCCCAATGAGCATCAAAGCCGAATTCCCAATTTATAAATAGCCGAACCAGGAGAGTGTTGGCCGATCGTGTTGCACGTGCTGATCTCCCCTTGTGCCAACGTGCACTGTGTTCAGTAAAAATTCTCGAGAAAGGCTAGTCTCGCACCACCGAGTCGTGTGAAACAGCTGTTACTACAGGGACACACTTATTTCACCATATTGCGTCCCTTTACCGTGGTTGGCTCACCCACTCCGTGAACCGTAGCAACTTGGTGGCTCAACGTTAGGGCAGGAATCAGAAACTCCGCTTCAACATGTCGAACGAGCGGCTCATAGGAACTGAGGTGAGTCTGAAAGCTTACCTGTTCTTAATGCGCTCCCCGTGGTCGGCTTCAAATTGGAGAATCAGTAACACATGTTCTCCCGAGGACATTTAACAGAAATGTATATTTGATGTGGGCTTGTATTGCCAGTAGAGGAGCACAGGATGCTCACATTCACTGTGGATGTTAAAATATTTGGAACTATAAGCAATGGTAGGTGTGCTAATGCCATCACCAAATGCAATATTTCCATGAGTTAGCTACGAACATGAGGATTCTAGTTGAACCTTCGTAAAAATGCTGTCTCTAATTTCTTCAAGCAATCAGCTTTGGAGCCAAGAACTTGACCTTCCAACATAACATTAAATGCATGTGACCAATAATTTAGTGAGTACGTTGTCACAAGAAGGGTGGGAGAAAAGTTTGGCAGTGTGTTGTGCAATCCATTGATAAATAACTATGATTCTGATTCTTAAAATAATCTTCTGAAAAACATGGCCTATCCGGAGATTGAAAATAAATTCCCCTTTTTCATCGTTGATGTGAATCAACCAATCACATAATGACACGTGTGATCGTTTAATATTTTAAAAAATGTGACACGGATGGTGATGTGTTTTGAATGGCATGTTGAAAGGGTGTTTTTGTGAGGCCTCCATTCGCCTGATGTTCGACAGAAAAGACAAAAACCAAAGATCAGGAAACTAAAGGGCCACTATTCCAGGAGACTTGAGCGTGATTTACATCATCCATTTAAACAAGATTCACTTGTGTGGAACTGCAAGTCGTGAGATTTGCTAGACCGACATCCTGTTTTTTGCAAACCACTTTTCTCTGTTGGAAATAGAAAGGTTTATCTTTAGTGATGCAAAGATAAAAAGGGATGAAATCTGAAATTTTCCAGATAAGTGAGGATTAGCATCGCCAAAGAGATGCACAGGAAGCTATTGCGGTGTGTGTGAGTGTGTGAGTCCACACGCAGATCAACTTTTTAGTATAGCACCCCAAGTGTGTGAAATGGTATGCCGAAACAAATACCCCCAACGAGGCTCTGCAATTTATTTTTGTGTTTACAAAGTCGAGGCTCATGGAAGAACTAGAATATAGAACAGTGAAGAAGTGGGAAAACAGCAAGAGCAGGGTAGAGGGACACTTGTAGGAAGAAAGGGTGGGGGACCAAAGGGGAGGAGGAGGACATAGGGGGAGAACAAGCTGGATACAAGCTCACATACACCAATAAGGGGGCTGAAACAAGAGGAAGGGAAAACCAAGGATGGAACAAAAAATGGAAACGTGGGTAGAGAGGGGGGAGGGAACCATAACCGAGAAAAGAAGGGGTGGGTGTGGGAAGAGTTAATGAGGGTAGACTGTAGAGAAACATCAGGAGTGGAGGTTCACAGCCATCTTGAAGCCTTAGAGTGAATAATGAGATTGAATAAACTCAGTAAGTTGGTTCCACAGGCAAAAGAAAAGAGGAACATATGAGTGTAGGTGAACAGTGAGCCAGGATTTTGGAAGTTTCACCAGAAGTGGGTTACTGGCAGACCGTGTGCACCCTGCAGAAACCTGGAGTAGGGAAAGGACAGTACAAGGAGAAGGCAGAGTATGCAAGACTAAGAGGTCACTGACCTGTTTTGAAAAGGTCCATATGATCTCGACCATATGAATGTCTACATAATCTTAAATAGTTTCTCCACAGGAGCATTTCCCCGAATCAAAAGTGCCCACCCTCCTCTCAATCATCATACGAGTACACATTTGGAAAAAATACTTGGCTAATTGAAATTCTCCACTTGCACCAACAGTTGCCAGGAAGTTAAGCAGTGGATAAATGAATGTACATGTGTGCCGTCGGTTTTTGTACAAAAAGCAAAGATCACGGTAGAGCTGATACTAATAAACTAGAAAGTAGAATTTGGTGCGAATACCTCAATGGATATGCCTCTGCTCACATTAGACGTCAACCAACTGTTACGTTTTATCTCAATGAAAGGTCACATGAAAAATTAAAGGTCCCTTGAGAGAGAGCATGAGAGACAAAGAGAAGGAGAGAGAGAGAGAGGGAGAGAGAGAGAGAGAGAGAGAGAGAGAGAGAGAGAGAGAGAGAGAGAGAGAGACACACACATAAGTAGAAGAGAGAAAACATCAATTTTTCTAACTAGAGTTATGGTCTGCAAAATGATTTTCAAAGAGCACATGACCTTTGACCTGTTCAATTTAAAATTTATTACAGTCCATACATGTATCAAGTATGCTTGAAATATCTTGAGTGGTTCTTAAGTTGATTTTCAATTAAAGGATATTTGACCTTGGCCTTGGGCCTATTGAACCCAAAATGTAATTAGTTCATCTTCGTGTCACATTATTATAGTTATGCCCAAGTTTTGTCAAAATCCCTTCAGTGGTTCACAAGTTTTCACAGGAACAAAAATCTGCTACTTCCAGCTAAAGGTCAAATCACCTTTGACCTTTGACCCAAAAATCCAACCAGTTCACACATTTGTACTGTTTAGTTTAAAAAAAAAATCCCTTTAGCGGTTCACAATTTATTGCGGTACCAAAATCATCACGCACGAATGAACGGCCAACCCAAAAACATAATACCTCAAAAAACATAAAAACAGACAATCAAAAAAATGCTTTCGAGAAATATTAACGACTGACAAATAAAATAGGCTATCTATTATCATGTACCATGCATGCTTTTATACAGAGCGTCAAAGCTGCCGAAGCAGTTTCTTGGCTCGAGTTACATTCATGGGCAGGTCACCACTCCGACACGGAAGCTGTCCAACATGATAAAAGTCCTGAGGATATGGGTTCGGAAGTTCAGATTCCCATGTAGAATCCCATTCAACTCCCATTGAAATAGGATCAATCGGCCTCAAACATTTTGTGAAAAACTTCCATGAGCACAAAAGCTGTACTGACCTTGAATGATTATTTTGGTGCACATAACTCAAGTTGCCCGTGGAACCAGCTTACTTCTCAAGGGTTCAACTCAGGTTAGAGGCTTGCGCAAACGGCTTCCTGCAAATATGGAACATTATTGTCAATCAGCTGACACATCAATTAGATTTGTCAAATGATCAAATAAAAGACCAAGTACTAGAATGGCACTCGGTAGAGCGCATACTTCCATCAGGCTGAAGGGTTTACGTTTTGTATCCTACTGAAAGGCCAGATCTGCAACCGGACCGCACCAAAAATCTAACCGACTTATTCTTGTCACCAACCAAACTCATCCACCACGTTTTGTCATAATCCGTCTACAAGTTTTTGAAATAGCATGCTATGCTGTATATCATTTTTAGCCCCATAAAGAATCACTTAAAAATTCTCCTATCTGGATCTGGTTGACAAGTATGTGCCCCCATGTTATACACTGAGCTTCAAATTGTGATTTTTGCCAATTTTGCGACTCAACTTTTGAATGCGATGCTCTTGGCAATACGGATTCAAAATTATTAAAAGTTTGGTGTCCCAATGAATCTTTGGACTAGTACATTACCACATGGTACAAAAAGGTGGTAATTCCAGCGACAATATTATGCTACATCGGTGCTGCAACCAGGATATTTCCAGAAAATGATCGTTATTGGTGTAAATATTATTGTTTCGAAAGCATGATTAACTAGAAGGACACTCGGTAGAGCGCATACCTCCGCCACGTAATGCCTGATCCACTAGAACATATCGAGCCCAATACATTTTTGAAATATCATGCTATACAGTACTATATCATTTTTGGCCCTATCTCTCAATGAACAATCACTTTAAAAATTAAATAATTCTCGTATCCAGATCCGGATCCGGATCTTCGCCAAAGTCTAATCAATTCGTCCTTTCGACACACCCAACCTGTCCACCAAGTTTCGTCCGAATCTGTCCACAACTTTTTGACATGTCGTGCTAAATATCATTTTTAGCCCGATCTCTCAATGGTGAAGAATCACTTCAAAAATTCTAGTAGTGGGATCCGGATCCGGATGTTCACCAAAATCTAATCATTTCGTCCTTGTCACACACTGAAGCTGTCCACATAATTTCATCCGGATCCTTTCACAACTTTTTGAGATATCCTGTACACAGAGAAACAGACAGAAAGGGGTGAAAACATGACCTCCTTAACCTTCGGTAACGGAGGTAATAATGACCAGAAAATGAATATTGTCACCCCCTCCCCCACGATACCTTATTGGTTGAGAAGCAGCATGTATGACCACAATATCCAAGCAGCAGTATAACTGGAAGCTTGCCATATCAAATAATATACCACTTCACGACTTACAAATACCAGTTGATAACGTTCACTTACACTAGAGAACAAATACTAATTTGTTTTGGTCATTGTGGTAACTAAAGTAGTGTAGGTTTGTATCATTATGCCTAAATCGATTAATTATCGTTTGTTTCTCCAGGTAAGATGTTGTAGGTGGTGATGGTGGTTGTGATTCCGGTGGTGAATCAAAAACAGTGGCAGAACAGTTATTCTTCAAGCAGACGGAGCACTATTCGGTCGCATTATTGTGATGACACAAGGTCTTGCTCTTCAGACGGCAGAGGTACTCTCATCCATTGGGCCCCTTACCATCGGCATTGGCAACCACAGAATGAATCCTTTGAAAAACCAACAAGGCTACTCTGGCTACAGCATTGCAGAAGAATATAGCCCCAACTGGCAGAATGCCTGAACATTCTGCAACTGTCATTGATGGGATGAATCTCATTCAGAAGGTGAAAGGTGATCAAGCCAACTTTGGCAAGGGGAGAAGAATTGGGACTTGGGCTGAAGAGTATCACAGCATCAAATTTTGAAGACAAATGGAGAAAGTTTATTTTCCATGTCGGGAACAAATCAAGCCTCATTTCGTTTCTGGTCAATGAATGGATAAAGGCCGGGTACGCCAATCGACTACAGGGAAAGTTATCTTTGTGACATCTGAAAACAGATGCCACCAAATCACCTCTGATGGTAGCCAGGAGGAATCTGCCCTGAAGAGCACACATGAGGAAGCAGATGGTCGTTTGTTCCTCCATGCCGCACATGCTGCTGCATATGGATACCCATCAGTGTTGATAAGCAAAGACGACACTGATGTATTCATCATGTGTTTGGCATTTCAGGATAACATATAGGCCACATTCATCCAGAAATGTGGCACTAAAGCACGTGCCAGAGTGCGAGACATCGGGAAAATAGCAAAGTCAAGTTGGTACACGTTTCTCGGGCTCTCATTGGCATGCATGCCAATACAGGATGTGACAGTCAGCACGTTTGCAAGCAAAGGGAAACTAAGTGCACTCAAAATCATCAGTACCAACAACGAGATACAAAACACCTTTGCCCAGATGGGAAAGGAATGGGACATTATTGACAAGTTGATAGATAAGTTGGAGAAATTCACGTGCCTCCTGGATGGAGCGAAATCTGGTGCAACAAAAGTTAATGATTTGAGATATCACCGTCGATGACAAAAAAGGCAAGATCGAGTCACCAACTGCCACCTTGTAAAGATTGTTGATGTAAGCATGCACAATGGGCCAACTATCAAGCTGCCGTCTGGAAGAGGAGTCTGCAGAAAAACCCAGAGGCACCTATTCCCATCGGGAGAGGCTGGTGCTGGGAGACCCAGGATGGACATGTACAGCTGGCAGTAGACTGGATGGACAGACAACCCTACATCTCAAGCTGGGCTGGAGCTACTGGCTTGTACCTGTCCCAAAAGCTGCAAGCTTCCCAAATGTGTATGCATGGCCAGTGACCTCAATGCACAGATATGTGCAAACTCAGTACCTGTGACTATCAGCGAACATCTGTCGAGAGTGATGACAGTTCTACCAAAGATGAACCATGTGATGATGAGGACAATGACTTCTGAGCCATTCCTTGAAGTATATCTCGACCAATTTGCATTGACTATGCTCCACACATAATATATGATTTATAGTTTGAGTTCACAATACCTTCTGTGACTTGCACACTTTGACTTGTGTCTATTCATGTGTTGTGTTGAACAGATATATTACTGTACGAACAGATATAAGTACTGAAATCAGGATAAACGTCACGTTTACATGTACATATATTGTTGTGGTGCCAGGTTCAGTGGCGAGGACGACCGCGAGATGGAGCAGTTGGGCCGTCTCCAACCGAACACCGGAATTGAAGGTCGTAACCTCCGGATAACTCCGAAGGTCACAGGTCCCTTAGTGGACCGTGGATGCCAATATTTTGACGGCGTGGGGTAGCGTTATTTGTCTAATTCAAATTTACCTAAGTACCCACGCCGTCTAACTACCGGGGAAGCCACACCCTCGGCCGACTTTGTCCGAACCGAGTCGCTGTTCCGACTCGGATCCGGCGTAACCAAGCGGGGATTACCAAAGCCTGCCGGACCAAATGAACAATTTTCGGCACAAACGGCCTCCCTAACTCTCAAGCCCGAACCATGCTAGGCCAATGAAAGAAAACACTGACAACGAACTGGTACACTTAACAGAGGTTTATTTACAGTAATCGGGAAGGGAGACACAGAGCAGACTTAATCACGAATATACAGGCAATGTACAATTTCTACTTATAGGACGGCGCCACCACAGACACACACACACCAAAAGAAAATGGACCCGGATTGTCTTTATTTCGACCCTCGCAGCCAAGGGGATAGACAGGCTGGAGGTCAGAGTTTGGTCGGTACCTGGTCGCCTCGTGCGGTTTGGCCCGCGACTGCAGGTGTGAAACTCGGGGTCATCGGCGAGCCCAGACACGGTATAGCGGGGTTCAGGCAGGGGCCAGGGTCGCTCCTCACAGAGGGCCAGCGGAGATTCCTGGCTCGGACTCAGGGTTATTGCTCGACAAAATGAGAGATGGAAGTCGACGGCTGTGGAATAGTCAGAGGACCAGCTGGAGACACGGCAACGACGACCACCAACGACGCATACCAAGAGCAATGGCGACCCCTTTCTTCTCCGACAATTCCAACCCAACTCCAGCGAACACTAAGGGAAGCCTGGCGATTCTTATCCCTCCCCCGGGTGGGGTGGGGTCATCGGTCCTCTGAGGTAATCTTTGCCCTGATTGGACAGGGTTTCGTGGGGTGATATCTGTCCCCCTCTGATTGGACAGGGAGAAAACCCTGCCTTTCTGGGGCGGAGTCGGAGCTCTGAGGTAATCTTTGCCCTGATTGGACAGGGTTTTGTGGGGTGATGTGCTGGCCATCCGTGATTGGACAGGGGGGAACCCCCCTCCTTTCCTGGGCGGAGTCGGTGTTCTGAGGTGAGGAAACCTCCGCCCACGTCCGTGGTCGAACGCACGTGGGCAATGGCGTCGATGGTGCGAAGAAGTGAAGGATTGATTTGTTGGCGTTGGGTATTGCAAAAATCTAACAAGAAAGAAACTTCGCAGCGCACACATGTAATTCCCTTTAGACATCGGGAGGAATCTAACTATACACATACTTATTGAAATAACTGAACTGCGGGGACTCTGGCTGTTGTGAGCAAATGGCTTCCAGATTCGTAACAATATTACCATACAATCGATGCTTCTGCAAGAAATAGTGTAACTGGAAGAAATAGTAGAAATAGTGTATGTATCCACGATATGTCTTAAAATATATATTTAATCCAAAAGGAGTTTGTGTATTATTTACCTCTTTCAATACCATTCCCTGGCACGAATTAATAAAACAACAAGCATAATAAGTGTGAGTTATTTGCACATAGTGTGGACACACACAAATTGTCATTTTCTCGAAATATGCTGGCCACAACACCAATGTAGCATAATATTGTGGTTGGAATTACCACCTTTGTGTACTATATGGTAACTAACTAGTCCAAAGAGTCATTGGGTCCGCAAACTTTTAATAATTTTCAATCAATATTGCCAGGAGCGTTACATTCCAATTCCAGTCCCAAAATTGAGGAGAATCATAATTTGAGGGTCAGTGCATAAAATGTGACACGTACTTGTCAACATATGTCAGATAAGATTGTAAATGGTATCAAAATTATGGGAAAAGGCTCCTGAGACAAATTATTGCTGAATTATGCTATTTGGGTGCATGATGTTTTTGTTTAATGAAATGTAAAATTATATGATTGAGCTAGAACGGCACTCTTTGATGTCGCGACGTCACCAGATATGCCATCATTATACATATTTGTCCCAAGTTTGATTTAAATCCCTGAACCCAGATTTAAAATATTGAATAATTCTGGCTGCCAGACCATGCATCCGATCATGTTGAAATTTAAACCATAAATTCCTCATGACTACTGCATCACAACTGTGACGTTTTATGTCAATTGATAAAGCGGTTCAAGAGAAAAACATTTTAAGATTGTCGTTCCATCCAATATAGCTGTGTCAGTTAAAAGCTATATGTTTTGGTAAATGTAAACATTCGTAAATGCCTGTAAATGAATGATTAAAATTGACGGTTACATGTTATAAGTTTCGTTTAGCACGGATCGGTAAATTGTACCATAAACTGTTTGATGTAATGAGCTAATTTTGACTGTAGATGGTAGTATTGTACTGTAAACTGCCTGGTGAGATTTGTGAAGATGCTGGAACGTTCTCAGATGAAACTTCCAGTATGGACTAGAATCGCATTTGCTGGAATGCATGGGATTGTTCTGTGATACCAAATAAACCCGCAAGAGGAAGGTGTCGAGAGAGATTGGTGATATGTGACGAGCTGTGTGTTTTCATTGTCCCTGTGCTCAATTTAACTCTGAGTGAACGAGGCGTTAATGTCCAGAGTGGTTGTAAACATGTGGAGCTGATCATAATCAGGTTGTTTAGAGCTCATTAAGATTGTGTATCTGGAAATAATTTATTTGAGCTCTCTAAATAAACCTACATGGGCCATCGTACGAGAGGACAGCGCGACGGGAATCGATGGATCGACAGTCCTGAAGGACGAGGTGCACCCCAGTAGATGATAAATGGGGTTTCTGGGACGCCCATTCAAATGAATGGGGGAAAAGGGAAAAACTTTCTGACTCAAGCCCCAAAAGCCCAAAATAGGAGACTGATTTTATCCCCACCTGTCCCCTTCCCTCCCATACAAGCAAATGTAAAATTGAGACTGATTTTCTCCC
>CM068952.1:168676058-168714823 GCA_035128595.1 Eptatretus atami | reverse complement strand
CTTCCCTCCCATACAAGCAAATGTAAAATTGAGACTGATTTTCTCCCCACCTGTACCCTTCCCTCCCATAAAAGCAAATGTAAAATTGAGACGATGAAAGATTGAGACTTACTGATTTAAAGCACTTCTTCCCTTTTATATTTTCATCCACTCAAAGAGCGAAACAACGAATATTTGCCCATGTTCTACTTTAGAGAATAACTTCATTTTCTTAGAACATTCATTTCTATCGAATATATTCACTTTATCTCTTCAAGCACGAAAGAAAGGGAAGTTCACTATCCCTCCTTTGGTTCTGTAAAATGGGGAAGTGCCTTTAAGAGCACAGTCGTGCTGTGAAAATGAGGAAGTATTCTGTGCCCATGTCTCTCATGGTTATATCTTAAATCATCAGAACACTAACAGAACAAAGTTTAGCTAAATACAGCTTTTAAACGTAGGTTTTCTCAAAATCATTCAAAGCAAGCTGTTTCATTTTCGTGTTAAAATGAGTCAGTCTGGAGTCAGCCAAGCTGCCTCGCCAGAACCAAGCCAAAAAAATTGCGAAGTCATTTCCTATGTTGGACACACCCTGAAAAACCCATTGTTGTGTAATCTCCCATGACGTCATCAACAGGAGGCTATTTAAACCAACTTGTGTGCCGAGTGTGTTTTATTTCTAATATGGAGCGTTCAGATTATTACTACAACCTTGCGGATCAATCGTTTTCACAAGATGACAGGTGAGATCCTCAACCCAATTCATTATTTGTTCTATACAGAATTAAATCACTATACAACCAATAATTATTGTGTCTTTTTCTAACAGGTTGTCCCCAATTAAGAACATCGTTGATAACTGATCGAGAACAGGAGGCCTTTGAATTACACGATGAGTGGCTAAAAAATGAATGACTTCCTTGAAGACATTCGATCGTTCAGAAGAGAATTGAATGACATTTTTGTTGGTTGGCAAGAAGTTCTCTCACGTCCTCTGACCTTGAATGAGTCGAGTCAAAGGTGAGAAAATATCCCTCTGTCTCTCTCTGTGTGTATATGTTGATGGTGTGGTGTGTGTGTGTGTTGTGTGTGTGTGTGTGTGTGTGTGTGGTGGTGTGTGTGTGGTGTGTGTCAGGCGCCGAATTTAGACATGTGGTGGCCCCTGGCAGCCTTCAGTAGTGGAGGCCACCCTACCTTAGAATAACTAAAAGGTGACAAGACATATTTACAGTCATCCATAAAATATTTTTCAAGAACAAAGAATTTGAACTTATATAAAATAGAGAATGAGAATAGATGAATATCTTCTATCTGTAATAGATGAATATCTTATATCTGTCCACTAACTACCAACTACCATTCAGGCACTCACAATTACATTTTTCCTTACAATTTTTTTTCATAAATATGTGGAGCCCCCTGTTCTGGAGGCCCCTGGGCAACTGCCCAGCTTGCCCATGGCCGAAATCCGGCCCTGGTGTGTGTGTGTGTATCTCTGTCTCTGTCTTTGACTCATTATTATTATTATTTTTTTATTTTTTTCAGTTTAAACACCTGTCTGAATGAACCAAACACACAACTTAATCTTCTGGAGTAATCTGACACGACACATCTTCTGGAGGTAAATGTTATATTTATTATTTTATTAATACTAGTGCGGGCCGTAGGTGCGTGCAGATGTGCAGCTTCGTTTCTTCGCTCTCGTAAACGATGACTGGATTGGGGCGTTGTTTCAATTAGATCGGACCAACCGTATCATAAATGGCCATAACTTGGGAAACACCTGGGAACATACTCAGGTCCCCAGCGTCAATTGTGACGTCATATCAACGAAGAAGAAGAAGAATTTGACGCCCCTCTCTCTCCCCCCCCCCTCTCTCTCCCCCCCCTCTCTCACCCTAGTCTCGCCCCTCTCTCTCCCCCCCCCTCTCCCCCTCCCTCCCCTCCCCTCCCCTCTCTCACTCCTCTCTCTGTAAATGTATCACAAATGTCTACCAAGCACAACAATTAATTCAAACCTTGGGAAAAACAGCTTTCAAACCCTTGGGAACAGCTGTTTCCCTTGGAAAATTCAACCTTGGGATTAATTAATAATTTGAACAATTAATTCAAACCTTGGGAAAAAACAGCTTCAAAACCTTGGGAAACGCTTGGGAAACAGCTGTTTCCCTTGGAAAATCAAACCTTGGGATTAATTAATAATTTGAAACAATTATTCAAACCTTTGGAAAAAAACAGCTTCAAATTGGGAAACACTTGGGAAACAGCTGAAACGGATGAAGAACTATATCAAACTTGAAAAGGCACATACTCAGGTCCCCAGCGTCGATTGTGACGTCATACCAAACGAAGAAGAAGAAGAAGAATTGTGACGTCAACGTGTTAAAAAAACAATAATTAAATAAACATTAATGTGACGTCATTCGTGAGTCATAGCACCGATGTTCTGTCATTGGTTGACAGATGTTATTGGCATTATTGGTTGACAGACAATATACTCGGTCGTTATTGGTTGACACACATTGCCATTGTATCACGTTATCTTTTATTACTGCCAATATTGTGCTATTTATTATTATTATTAATATGCTGTTATCATTATTCTGAGATATCTTTTGGGGAAAAATGGCATGATAAGGGGAACGACACTTCAACTGCGATTATACACCTTTCCAACACTGAAAAAAGCAATAAAATGACTAACTTCGGAACTGCTGTCCGATTGATATCAACCTTGAAAAGGCACATCCGCGGGTCCCCGGCAATATTCCTGGCAAATTTCAATCCGATCGGCCGGCGGTTGTCGAGAAACGGCGGTCGCAGACAGACACACACACACAGATTGCTGGAATTATAGATAGATAATATAATCATCTTTATATCCCTAATTGTTCTTCACTCTTTGTTTTGAACAGAATATGTTGATCGAGTTTCAAAACCAAAACAAACCATCAGACTGCTGCGAAAGAAGATTTTTGTTCAATGTTATCACTTTTGTTTAATTATAAATGCTTTCCTTATAATTATCTGATTTTGAAATACAAGAAAAGATAAAGGAGATGTAAAAGGGGGGGGGGGGTAGGTGCACTCCCCACGTACCCACCCCCCCCTCATCCCCTTCCCCCCTTCCCGTGGTGTGTTGGGGAAGGATGGGGGGTGATGAGGGGGTGGTGGGACAAAGGTGGGGGCACACAGGGGGGTGGGCTTGTGTGAGTGGTGGGGCTTGTGTGGTGGAGCTTGTGTGGTGGGTGGGGCTTGTGTGGTGGGGTTTGCGTGGATGTGGCTTATGTGGGTGGGGCTTGTGTGGGTGGGGCTTGTGTGGGTGGGGCTTGTGTGGGTGGAGCTTGTGTGGATGTGGCTTGTGTGGGTGGAGCATTTTTTAAATTAAATAAACATGTTGTGTGTGGGAACTAATAACTAATCACTATTTATGTGGTATGATGATTGTGGATGTGGCTTATGTGGGTGGGTTTGCATGGATGTGGCTTATGTGGGTGGGGCTTGTGTGGATGTGGCTTTTGTGAGTGGGCTTTGTGGGATGTGGCTTTTGTGAGTGGGGTTGGCTGGATGTGGCGTATTGGGTGGGCTTGTGTGGATGTGGCTTGTGTGGGCAGAGTCAAAAAGGGGCGGAGTTAAAAAGGGGCAGTCAAAAAAATTCCCCCATTTATTCTTGTCTTTTGTAATTCCTGTGAATAAAATGAACCTAAAATCTCTTCCCTTTAAATACATATTTGTAAGTCCAAGTAACTGTACCGATGACATCAACAATTTAAAAAAATTCATTTGTCCATCGCTTGGTATAACCTTTTTCAAAATGAGATTTCCACCTGTATATTCTACTATATCACCAACATTGAACTTAGGCTTTCTGGCATTAATCTCTTTTTCATATTTTAATTTTGTAAATGTATCTGATGGTTTTTCGTTGAGGTATGAATCGTGTCATTTTGACTTATCAACAATGTCCTGAATTAAAGATAACCAATGTTGAGAACCGAGTTGATGAATTTTTTATATAGTCTCTCTTTTAAAGTGCAATTAAAGTGTTGAATAACAACCGCTTTTCCTTCATTAAAGGTGCTGTATGATGTAATGTTGTTATTTTTAAGAAAATTCAAATGTTTTGTTGTGGAACTCTGGACCCTCACAGTCCACAATTTTTAAGGGTTTCTCTTGCTTTTATTCAATATCTGTTGGAAAGCTAACATAAGAGTATTACCTGTTGTTTTTCAATGGAACAACCCACGCATATCTACTCCTCAAATCAATAACTTTAAAGCATACTTGTACCCATTATCAATTGAGTTCAATTAAATAGCAGACAGATATAATACCTCCTTGGAATAAACCTTCCTTCTATGAAACTTTGTGATTATTGGTTATGTAATTCATCAGAAATTGCTCTTCAATCTTAATGACATCATTAGAGCCTATAAGTTTTTTGAATTTCCAAGCCCAAGTTGCAATTTAGCACTGATCATCTTCTTCACGATGAACCGATCAACTTTTTCTCTCAAGGTTGGATTTGTTATCAGAGACAAATTATCAACATTTTCTATCGGCTTCATGTTTTTCTTCCAAGTTGTGCTATTTCCTAATCAACATCGTGCCTCATGCACACTTCATCAACCTATTGATAGGTTTGCTCCACGGTTTAGGATTGTCAGCCTCATCTAATCTTTTATTCAAGTTTGTTCCTGGACCACAGAAAGAATACCCTGGTAGATGTAATTCCCTGGTATTCCAGTTGTTGTAAATTTACTTCCTGATAAAACTTTTGATATCTTCCCCTTGTTTGTGTTTGGTGATATTCACTCTTTTTGAGCCCACACCGAACATATGCCTTTTTGTATAACCCTTATTTTACTTTTAACAAACGAGATATTTTTACTCTGGTTTTCTTTACATTTTAGACAATAACTCATTTATTTAGTGAAAAATTCCTACAGAGTGCGAAAATTTTTATTTCCAACATGCACATTTGAATCTTAATTTTTAAACATAAAGCATCCTGAGAAATGTCTTCACTCTCTCCTCCATTTATTTAAGAAAAAAAATGTAAAACTTTAATCGAAGTCAATCACACCACATCATCATAAATAATAGATATCTTTCCTTCTTTCTCTTCTTCATCTCCACTTTCTCGTTTAAATCTTCTCTCTGAAACCGATGTTAATCGTCTTGATGTATATATTTCTAATAGACTTGCCAATTCTTGTTTTCCTCCTCGGTGCGTTGAGATTTATATATTTCTGAAATACCTTGATCTTTTTTATAATCTCACTGGTTTACATATTTTTATATTTATTTATTCTTTCTTTCTCCCTCTCCCTCTCCCTCCTTCCCTCTCTCTCTCCCTCTCCTCCCTCTCCTCCTTCTCTCTCTCTTCCCTCTCTTTTCTCAGTTTCTTCAACTCCTCCTCATCCCTTACTATTCTGAACCTTTAACCCCAAAGAATATATACATTATTCATCTGGATATTGATAATTACATACATATATTCATGAGTACAGTATACTGGGCCGGTGTATACCCGTTAAAATAGGTTACCATATCCCTGTGTCGTAAAGGCGACCAGGGTTGCGTCAGGAGGATCCGGCGTAAACATGTGCCAAACACTATGCGGATCAACGGATGATCGCTGTGGCGACCCCTAACGGGAGCAGCCGAAGTAAGAAGAAGAGATCATCTGGTACTTGAATTCCGCATCCAAATAATTTTTTTCACAAAGGAAACCAATAAAATTCTTCTGATTTTCTAAAGAGCCTTCGTTTTCTTAACTAAAATTCTTTCATTATTTAACATTTTCGTTAAATCCAAAGTTGTCGGTTTATCAACATCAGTATAAAGCCAATCTTTTATTGAAAATACCTCATTCTTATGTTGTAGAACATATTTATTAAAATACCGAATACCTTTTCTTGAAGGTATGCTTGGACACAGAAACAATAATTTTCTTGAAGCCTTCTTGCTGTCATTTATGTATCATAAATATATGACAGATTTATATAATGACAGGAAATACCTCCCCATCTTCCCATAGTTAAATCAGTTTGTATTCCCTATAATTATATATAATCCTGTTCTTTGTGTTTCATGATATAACTATGGCAAAACCATTATTGATTTTATCCTTATTAAATTCTTTTATTTGTTGTTTGCAAATGCTTCCACAAAACCATTCTCGGCACCAAGTGGATAATATTCTTCCTTACGAGACTGATTTAATTGTCCAAGTCTTCTAGGTTAATTTTAAATGACCAATTATACCCTAAATCAATCATATCATATCCGATGTTCTATTCTCATACAAACAATACGCTCTCTTTATAAAATTTTATTTTAATTGGAACTGTGAATTCTGTATGACCCGGAGATAAAATCAACACTTCTGTATCTTGAATGCACAGCCGTTTGTTTAATGATATATATTGTGATAAATCACTTAATCTCACCAAGTCATTCGCGTCAGTCGGGCTTGGATAGTTTATTAATTTATAAGCATTTTTGATATTAATATTTTTGCTGTACTAATATTTCTGTCTCACCTGTGCCTTTGTGTAATATTTGATAAATCAATATCCAGTTCTTGGGATACACCAAAGATAGAACTCATCGATGCTCATTTATTTTTTCGAAAATATATAATCCATTACCCCTTTTAGTTATTCTGCACCTGCTTGTGCGATAGAAGAAAGCATTCCAACTAACAATCTCGCTTATATCAGGCAGACTTTCAAGTTTTTCAGCAAATTCTACAATTACACCACTTCCACTATTTGTTTCTCCAACTCTTTGTTATGTCTTTCCAATTCTTTTTAAGCCCGGAGTTGAGCCTTCCTTTCTTGGCAGTTTTCAACCACTGCTGAAATACCACCCGTCAATGCTCCAGCGCACTTAAACCCGCAAATAAAGGAATTAGAAATGGGAAATCTCTACCGTCTCTCTATTGAATTTTCTTCAAATCGTTTTGACATTTTAATTTTAAGAGCCAGTATCGTTCAAGATTTTCACCGTTCTCTGTGAGCAAAACAGGCTTGTAGCATGGTATGTGTACTGTGGTCCTAAATGAGGAGAAAGCTTAGAAATGAAGTTTTAATAATAAACACTCTTAATGTTATATAATGCCCAAGTGTCTGTGCTTTAGAAAATGTATACATGCTATGGGTCCTATGGATATAGTTGTCAAAGCATGTTTTTTATCCAAACACAGGCTATCAAAAATGTTTGGAAGTACTTAACAAATTGCATTTACCAAGTGCTACAAAATTACTGGTAGCTATAAGCTTGATTTTATAACCATAGAATAAGTTTACCAAGATGGCCCTATAGATATAAAAATCAATACCATAGGCCAGTTTGTGTTCAGTATACAGAACATCAAAGGTCGTTAGGAAGTACGTAACGTTTTTTAAGAAATCTGCACTTTTAATCCGAAGATGTTAGTTTGGTCAGAGCTTTGACCTGTCAGAGAACTAGAAGAGGAAGAATTAACTCTGCCAAATAGATTCTGAATCCCATGATGTTGGCCAACAAATGATATGCAAAACTTAATCATACAATGACTTTCATTTTTTGGTCCCCCTGTCCTAAATGTGTACATAATACCTTGCTACAAGCCAACATCAATTCTTACTGCCCCTTTTCTCTGAATTGTATTAACGTTAATCATACAAGGCTTTTGATTTTGAATACAAGATGATAGTTTATGAAGATTGATTTGATTAACATATACCCAGTTGGCACTTTACTACTCATTATTTATCAAAACAAGCTCAAATGAGCTAAGATCCTCGTCTCTTAATTGAAGTCATAAAAACGAATATGACGTCATTGTGATGTATCAGGTTTGCGATAAATATATGTGCTAATACCCGGCTTGATTCCCGCAAAAAAAATTCAAACAGCTTGCCTAGTTTCGGAGATAATGGTATTGGCGATTTCCATTAGTGGCGATATTATGACGTCACCTTTTTTCTAGGAAGAATTTCCAAAATCGGAGATGGTTACTGCCTGCGGGGGCTTTCTGCATATACATGGCAAGTTTCACGAAGATCCGATGAAACCTGGGTTGTGAAACAAAAATGTCAAAAAATAGGAATGACATCATAAAAATTGATATGACGTCAAAGTGATGTATCATATGTGCGGCAATTCATCTCTGCTAATGTCATGTTCGATTCCCGCAAACAGAATTCAAAAAGCTTGCCTAGTTTCGGAGATAATTTTTTCGGGATTTCCATTAGCGGAGATATTTTGACGTCATAACTTTTTTTCTAGGAGGAATTTTCAAAATCGGAGATGGTTACTGTCTGCGCAGGGTATTTACATACATATGCCAAATTTCAGGAAGTTTCGATGAAAACTGTAGCTGTGAAACAAATTTGTTTCGGAGATATGGTATAGGCGATTTGCATTAGCGGCGATATTATACGTTAACTTTTTTTCTAGAAAGAATTTCCAAAATGGGGGATGGTTACTGCCTGTGCGTGGGCTTTCTGCATATACTGGCAAGTTTCACGAAGATCCGATGAAAACTCTGGGTTGTGAAACAAAAATGTCAAAAATAGGAATTATGTCATAAAATTGATATGACATCATAGTGATGTATCATATGTCGGTAATTCATCTCTGCTAATGCCCTGTTCGATTCCCTCAAACAGAATTCAAAAAGCTTCCTAGTTTGAGATAATTTTTTAGTCGATTTCATTAGCGGAGATATTTTGATGTCATAACTTTTTTACTTGGAGGAATTTTCAAAATCGGAGATGGTTACTGTCTGCGCAGGCTATTTTAACATACATATATATATATATATATATATTATATTATAATATATTAATATATATAATATACATGCCAAGTTTCAGGAAGTTCGATGAAAACTGTAGGCTGTGAAACAAATGAAACAAAAACCAAATAAACTCTTGTCAAAAGGTGACCACGTGTGACTTCTTTAAAGTCACACTGAGGTGAACAGAGCTGCTATCCACCCGGAGCGACTCCTTGAGGAATATGCCACGAGAGATTCCGATGAGAATCGTTCCAGAGTAACCATGAAAAATATTTGCCTCATAACGTCACAAATGACGTCATAATGTCTCAAGCTGACATATCTAGAAGCACTCATCGAGGTGTTCAATTTGAGGTACTACACGATATGGTTCCTAAAACTTGAAAATTTGACCTTGGGTCAAATATGTTTGACCTTAGGCGCTAACCATGAAGGTCAAGGCCAATCGCCACCAAAATTAATCAGCTGAGCGCCAGACCATGAACTATATTCCCATGAAGTTTTGAAGACGATCCGATCAAAATTACTCAAAAAATAAGGGTTTCGTCAACCTCCCTGATTTGCGACAAAGTGACTTGACCTTCAAAATTTTATGCGCTGAAAGGGACCTCTATAGGCTCTGATATGCGAAGTTACAAAAATTTCCAATGATAACTGTGCTCTGCAGAATTTTTTATACGTGATTACAGACAAACAAACAAAACAAAAAAAATAAAAAAAAAAAAATAAAAAAAATAAAAAAACATACAGGCTGACTAACATATCTTGCAAAACTTCGTTTTGGCAAGATAAAAAAAAAAACATATGAGGGTCAAGGCCAATCGCCACCAAAAATTAATCAGCTGAGCGCCAGACCATGACTATATTCCCATGGAAGTTTGAAGACGATCCGATCAAAATTACTCAAAAAATAAGGGTTTCGTCGACTCCCCTGATTTGCGACAAATGACCTTGACTTTGACCTTGACCTTCAAAATTTTGTGCGCTGAAAGGACCTCTATAAGCCTCTGATATGCGAAGTTACAAAATTTCCAATGATAACTGTGCTCTGCAGAATTTTTTATAGCTGATTACAGACAAAAAATAAAAATAAAATAAAAAAACATACAGCTGACTAACATTATTGCAAAAACTTCGTTTTGGCAAGATAAAAATGTCAAAAAATAGGAATGAATCATAAAAATTGATATGACGTCGTGATGTGATCATATGAGCGGTAATTCATTCTGCTAATGCCCTGTTCGATTCCCGCAAACAGAATTCAAAAGCTTGCCTAGTTTCAGAGATAATTTTTTAGGCGATTTCTATTCACGGAGATATTTTGACGTCATAATACTTTTTTTCTAGGAGGAATTTTCAAAATCGGATGGTTACTGTCTGCGCAGGGAATTTTTACATATACGCCAAGTTTCAGGTAGTTTCGATGAAAACTGTTAGGCTGTGAAACAAAAAGTCCACAAGAACAACAACGTGGTAAGACTTAGAGATCCTCCACGAGGATCTAAAAGAAGAAAAGGAGGCATTGCTAATTGAGGTGCAGTACCCAGCGATTTTGGCCTAAGTCACATTTGCTCTACGGCGAGGATACGGCGGCCGTACGCCCTCTGAATTGCAAAACGTGCGGCGGCGCAGAGTCTGAGGTGGCCTCAGGGTGGCCCTACGCCATATGGCTATATTTTACAGGCCGTAAGGTCGCCGTGAATTGTAACGCGGAGTTATAACTTTTTTCATTTCTATGTTGCCGCCACGACATTCGACAAGCCGAAAAAAAAAACTGGTAAAAAAATAAAAAAAAAATTAACCCATTCGTTACCGTCCGTCTGGCCGCACGTTCGCCTTAGTCCCCCTGCGGTCCCCTGCGGTCGCCTTCTGGGCACCTTGCGCTGGCTTAGAAAATTCTATGGCCGCCACAGGAACGCCCTAAGGTCACCGTGCGACATCAAATCAAAGACCGTACGGCACCCCACGTTTTCGGTCTCCACAATTTATAAATACGCCGTGCAGCTCCCCGAAAAATAAAAACATATGTGACTGCTACATTTGTGACCGTGGAAATACTCGCGGCCGCCGTATATTGCTGGTGGCCGTAGATTTTGGAGACCCCACGGCCGCCATGGCAAATGTGACCTAGGCCTAAACAAGCGCAGAAATCAAGAAAATGACCAAATACCAAGAACTCGAAAATGGAGTGAAAAGAGCCCGGAAGTTGAGACGATCCGAAATTGTACCAGTGATCATTGGAGCAAGGAATTGATTTTTTTTTTTTACTTACAAAGATCTAAACCATCCTTGGAAATTATTAACAAACAACTGCAGTTGAAAGCTGTCAGGGGCTCAGTGATGATCCTCCAAAGAGTCCTCGGAACAAAACTTTGAGGACAAGAAAACTTCACAAATTGTCCATGAATCATGATCCCTTACCGAAACGGAGGTGGATACTTCGAGACCGGGGAGGACTCCGTTCCACCTTCTGAAACCCACATATTGTTACGAATCTGGAAGCCTTGTGCACACAGACAGACAGCCGTTCCCGTAGCTTAGTTATTTCGATAAGTTTGTTCTAGTGGCCCCCTACCTGTGTCTATAGGGAATTAGGTGTACGTGCGCTACGAAGTTATTTTGATAGTTAGGATTTTTAACTACACAACACGCCTTCACCTCGCTTCCTCACGCTGATGCCATTGCCTACATGTGTGTCAGCATGTACGTGGTGGAGTTCACAAGGACCTGATGTCGCTCTCGCTCAATCAGGAAAGATGCGAGCGAGTTCGCCGACGGTCGACAATAGGCGCAGGCCACGCATGAGTGAACCGTGCCCGAGAAGACGACGAAGGAACAGAGAACAAACAATCTGCGCCCCGTCTTCTCGAGCGCGTGTTCTGGATCTCGTTACATCTCGTCGCTGGCGCTGGTCTGAGCACATCTCGTCGCTGGTGCTGGTCTGAGGACATCTGGTCGCTGGCCCTGGTCTGAGCACATCTCGTCGCTGGCGCTGGTCTGAGCACATCTCGTCACTGGCTCTGGTCTGAGGACAATCTCGTCGCTGGCCTGGTCTGAGCACATTTCGTCGCTGGCGCTGGTCTGAGGACATCTCGTCGCTGGCGCTGGTCTGCGTCTGGCTGCCCTGGTCCGTCTTCTGGCGACCGGAGCTCCGGGAGGGGGGTGGACGCCCAACGCGCGCTCGCGGCAAGGTACCTGCACGTTCTCGTCCCTCAGCTCGACTCTCCTCCGAGCCGAAGGGATAATATAGACCATTTTGGTCCGTTTCTTTTGAGTGTGCATCTGTCTGTGGGCCCGTCTTTAAGTAGGACTGTGAAGTGCTTGTGCTGTACATGATTTCATTTCTTTATAGTCGGTTAAACTCTGCTCTTGTGTGTCCCTTCCCCACCTATTATAATAAATATCCATTTGTTGAATGTTTCAGCTCGTACTCGTCTTTCCTTCATTGGTTTAGCAAGGTGCGTGTTGGGTGATTAAAAAGGCCGTTGTTGTGTCGATGAACATTTGGACCGACGGGACCTCGGTAACCATCCGCTCGGGTTATGAACGGGTCGAGCACGGAAACGACTCGTCCCGTTCGAGCCCCATCGAGGGTGTGAATCCCGGTAGCTCGCCACGTGGGCCTCTAGGTATTTTTAAGTTTGGCAAATAACCCTGTACCACGTGGTTGATTTATTGACGATCACGGTCCTGTAAAGGACCCGTACCTCCGGAGTTATCCGAGGGTAACGATCTGAATTCCGGGTGTTCGGTGGAGTCGACTCTGCTGCTGCTCCATCTAGCGGTCGTGCTCGCCACCGATACCCGGCCCACAACAATATATGGAGATAACAACCAAAGACACACACACACACACACCTCACTGTGGTGAATGGTAAATGCTCTAAAGTGCTATCTATATTCTTGCCTGTGTGGTGGGGATCTCTGTCTGTTGTGCCAGTGGTGGATTGTCAAAAGTAGTTGATGCAGTATGTTTATTTAAAGTGCAGTACAAGGACCCATGTAACTGTGATTTGTTAATTCTGTCAACCATCGATGTGCTTACTTCTGGTGTTAATTTTGATGTGTCATATTTGAGTTGCTGTATGAAATGGGTTGAAATTTATTGATACTTCTCATTTTGTGGTATTGGTTACCGTTTGACTTTTAAATAAGATATCCGACAACTCTCGATATAGGACATCTCCCACATCCAAGTACTAAAAAGGGCCGGCTCTGCTTAGTTGCTGAGATCTGACATCATTTTAATCAGATAAATTATAAAATAGCATCGACTTAAATATTTAAGCAGATAAATTATAAGCCATAAGTAGTACACATTGGTACTGTGATTTTGCGAATGTAACCGGGCGTAGTGGCGTGGGCCTGTAATCCGGCTACTCGGAGGTTTGGGTTGGAGGATCGCTTGAGGATGGGAGCTCTGCACTGGGCCACGCTATGAGAGGGTGTAGGGCAGCCTGGAATCATGGCGAAACCCAATCCATATCCCTGTGTCGTAAGAGGCGACCAGGGTTGCGCCAGGAAGGGTATCCGGCGTAAAACCTGTGCCAAATCAGTATGCGGATCATAACGGATGATCCGCTGTGGCGACCCCTAACGGGAGCAGCCGAAAGACGAACAACAACATTTTGCGAATGTAAGTTCCATGCTTGCCCTAGCAACTTCATGTGTGTGAACAAATGTGTGATGTATAAATGCTTGACCCCTCTCTACACTCTATGAATAAGCTTCTTCTGTTGAAGCAAAAGTCAATGGAGAACCACTCATGAAGGAGGGCATTCAGTTTTGGCAGTGAAGGGATTAAAATGACCCAGCAGTTACCTCCACAGAACCATGCTCTCATCATCACTCTCAATATGCTGATGGCACAGAGACACTGATTAACACAGCTAACTAGCACCTCAAAGTAACGCATTTTATTGAAGAAGATTATGAGATGTGGTGAAATCTGGGTCTATCATTTCATGCCAGAGTCAAAGCAAGCCGGCAAGGAGTGGAAACATTCTTCGACCCCAAGAGAAAAAAATGATATTCAGCCATCACCTGGAAAGTATATGACGATACGCAACTTTCAAAATGACGTAATCCGTCCTTGAAGACTCGGCGCACATGTGCGGAAACCCAAAGTAATGAGGATGGTCGGGGTGGCCGGATGTCTATCATGTGTACCAGATAAGGTTTATAGCATGAAATGGCTCACAGTGCTTTTAAAGAAGTCGAAAATACTATGAAACGTACCAGAAAGAAAGGGGTGTGCCTCTGCACAACAAAATAATTGGAGAACTTTCTCATCAACCCATCTAATAAGTTGATATCTTGCAGCCTGTAATGTAAAAACTCCGGACGATACAGGCCCGTGAAAGGCCCAAAGGTTCATAGACGAGAACGTTCTACCCAAACCTTCGTGCTTCTTCTTTACACTGATGGGAAGGTCATATCTGGGGATAGTCAATGCACCGGGTAAGTTTAAAATGATGGTATTTACGACTAATCATGTTTGGGAGGAGGGTGGTTGGAGTGGGAGTTTTGTGGGCTGTGAGAGCCGATATTAATGTATATGTTTTTGTGTTTGGTTCCAGGACCACCGAATAAATTATACTGGATTTTTGCATCCATTGGTGAAAGGAGAAGTGTGTGTGTGTGAGAGAGAGAGAGAGAGTGACGAGAGAGAAGAAGAGAGAGAGAGAGGAGAGAGAGTGTGAGAGAGAGAGAGAGTGGAGAGAGAGAGTGGAGAGAGAAGGGAGAGAGAAGTGGGAGAGAGAGAGTGAGAGAGTGTGAGAGAGGGAGTGTGTGAGTGTGTGTGTGAGAGAGAGAGAGGAGAGAGAGAGAGAGAGATGGATGAGAGAGGAGAGTGGATGGTGTGTGTGTGAGAGAGAGAGGTGAGTGAAGAGAGGAAGAGTGTGTGTGTGTGTGAGAGAGAGAGGAGAGTGTGAGAGAGAGAGAGAGTGAGAGTGTGTGTGAGAGAGAGAAAGAGTGAGAGAGAGAGAGAGAGAGAGGGGGAGAGTGTGAGAGAGAGAGAGAGTGTGAGAGTGAGTGTGTGTGTGAGAGAGAGAGAGAGAGTGGGAAAGTGTGAGAGAGAGAGAGTGGAGAGTGTGTGAGAGAGAGAAAGAGGAGAGAGAGAGAGGGAGAGTGGGATAGTGTGTGAGAGAGAGAGTGTGTGAGAGTGTGTGAGGAGAGAGATGTGGAGAGTGAGAGAGAGAGGAGAGTGTGTGTGTGTGTGAGAGAGAGAGAGAGAGGTGGTGTGAGTGGAGGAGAGAGTGGAGATGTGTGTGAGAGAGAGAGAGGGGAGAGTGTGAGAGAGAGAGAGTGGATTAGTTGTGTGAGAGAGAGAGAGAGAGTGTGTGAGAGAGAGATGAGAGTGTGTGTGTGTGAGAGAGAGAGAGTGTGTGTGTGTGAGGAGAGAGAGAGAAGAGAGAGAGAGAGAGGAGAGTGTGTGTGAGAAGAGAGAGAGTGGGAGAGTGTGAGAGAGAGTGAGAGTGTGTGAGACAGAGATGTGAGTGTGAGAGAGAGAGAGAGGAAAGTGTGAGAGAGAGAGTGGGAGAGTGTGAGAGAGTGTGTGTGTGTGTGTGTGTGGTGTTGTGAGGAGAGAGAGGAGATGGTAGGGGGAGAGTGAGAGGAGAGAGAAGAGGAGAGAGAGAGAGAGAGAGAGAGAGAGAGAGAGAGAGAGAGAGAGAGAGAGAGAGACGCAGACAGACACCGAGAGAGAAGAGAAGACAGAGACAGACCGAGAGACAGCCCGAGAGAGAACACACAGAGAGAGAGAGAGAGAGAGAGAGAGACTTTTGTATCTTTTTATTATAAAAATAGAAAAGAAAGCCCCCAAATGGAGTTACATTTTCATTTCAGAGAAAGAAGGAAAACCAAGAAACAATTTCTGAAGAAAGGAAGGATGAATCGGGTGGATTATATACAAACATTTCACAAAAGGATAAACATTCCTCTCGGACTTTGCAAATAACTTCTTTTATCACCATTTTGATTCGAACTGGGTAATCTTCCCATTACTGAAAAGAAAGCAAAATCCAATTTAACACGACTTATTACAAGGTTTTGGAACAAAAAAAAGCATCTTCATCATTTACTCCAACACCATCAAGTTTTCTTTTCCTTGACTTATATACTGCCATCTTGCCTGAGCAAGCAGGAAATTGGCTAACACAGCATTGGAATTTTTATGTGGGATATCCATTCCATAGATGAACACACAAGTGTTAAAAACAACCAAACCTCACAAAACAATTCTGAAGTAAAATAAATAAAGGTGCCAACCGTTGGCATTCAACATAGATGTGAAAAAGGTTTTCAGATTTCTTACAAAAAGGACATTCATCTACAAGCAAATTTGAAAAAGGGTGTAACAAGTGATTAGAAGGAAGGATCCAGTGTACTAGTCTCCATTGGAGGTCACCATGTCGTGGTGGTACAGGAGGGTGATAAAAACCTTTCCAGTTAGGAAAATAAGGGGGAGAACAAGGTAAGAGGTCTCTCCATCGAACCTTGCTGTGTTATTTGCCGTTGCGAAAGAAATTTTACACAACCCAAATAAAGGTCTTTTTGTTTGGGAAGGCCATTGAAGCCTACTTAAAAGGGGCACAAGGAAGAGGGCTGGCAGAGAAAAAGCACATACGAGTTCAGAAAGGTAGAGAGAGAAGGTATCGATGTGCATTTTGTTCATTGCTTTGGTGGTCTGCCTCCAAGCAGTGCGAAGCTGTGTGATGTCCAAAGCAACTACCTAATATGCGTGCCAGATTCGAGAGGATCGCACACGACCAGGCTTGCCAATGCATCAGCTCTGATCCAGCTGCCGTTTGGGCTGAGAAGATCTGCGACAGATTTAACGCCCTTGTCGGTAAAGCGTTGAATAAAACACCTATCAGCAGGCATATCATGGAAAAGGAGTTGTAGAACAAAGGTTCTTCCAGAAACATCTGTTTCGTGTAAGAAGTTGTAGCTCTTGTTATTGTCAGAGCTGCCACGCATTTAATATGCTCTGATAGAAACCAAGAGGGGGATGTGTCGATTTTGAAAGGTCCATCAGGAAAAGAGAGGGTCATAGCCTAGCCTCCCAGCCTGTTGCAAAAGTGGACGAGCGACGTTGACCCATGGTGGAGAGGGTCGCGTGTATAGCATGCGAAAAGCAACCGAGAGTCGAAAGGCCATTAGCCGGCTTTTTATGTCGACCAGGCCTTGTCCTCCATCGGTCAGTGGTAACTGAGGACCCCAGGTCGCAGCCAGTGTTTTCCGTCCCAGAAAAAGGACACGAAGCACTTTTGGAGCTGTTGAAGCAACCGCTGGAGAGCAGCACAAGAACCTGTGCCATAAGGTGGAGGCCACCAGTGTGTTGATGACCAAGACCCTTCCACGATATGACAGTTGTGTGATCAGACCTTTCCATTTTTGCAGTTTACCCTCAACAAACTCAAGCAGACCAGCCCAAATTTTGCTACTGTGTATTATTACCTAAGAAACACTCCAAGTATTTCACACCATCATTGGCCCATGACAGTGGAGCAGGAGTCTTGGCGCCAAGTAGCACAACGGACCGAGCCAAAGGGCGCTCGTTTTGTTCCAATTTACTTTGGCTGAAGAAGCCTTTTCAAATAAGGACAAACAATAACGAACGATGTTAACGTCATTGATATCTTGTACGAATACACATACGTCATCGGCGTATGCCAGTACCTTGATGGGCCGTTCAAGCTGGGACAAACTAACCCCTGTTAGTCTACAGCGCGAAAGAAACCAGTAGGGGTTCGATGGAGAGAGCATAAAGCAACCCGGAAAGAGGCAACCTTGTCTAATTCCCTTGTTAATAGACAAAGGTGCAACAAGTTCATGTTTATCTTAAGCACACTATAAATATTATTGTATAGTATTTTAATATAAGAGAGAAGGTTGAACCAAGTCCAAAACGCTCAAGTACTTCGAAAAGGTACGATGGTCAACACGGTCAAAGCTTTCTCCTGATCAAGGAGAAGAAGTCCTAAATCTTTAGGGTTTTCCTTGCACAGTTCAATGATGTCTCTCACAAGGGAGATGTTGTCATAAATGGAACGTTTTGGACACAGTAACATTGGTCTTCTTTCAACAACGAGGATAAATAAGGAGTAAGTCGCGATGCCAGGGCTTTTGAAAATATCTTATAGTCCGTACATAACAGGGAGATAGGACGCCAATTTTCAATACTCAGCATGTCTCCCTTTTTGGGATGAGGGTAAGAAGAGCTCGGCGCAACTCCGAGGTAGCTCTCCAAGCTGGCAGCTTGTGTTCAAGGTGTTAATGAGTTCTGGACCCAATAAGTGCCAAAACTTCTTGTAAAATTGGTTGTAAGTCCATCCAATCCAGGTGCTTTCCCAATGGCAAGGCCGTGCAGGCAGTGCCAAGTTCATCCAAGGTGATGGGTCTTTCCAGTTGGGAACGCCCTCTTCACACAACACTGGCAGGCCTACGGATATAGAGGCGACACTGACAGGATTTATTTGTTCCATTGAATATATTTTCGAAAAGTATTCCTTCACGAAAAGTTTGATTTCTGATTGTGTAAAGGTAATGGATGAATCTGCTAATTCGCAGCTGAGAAAGCTGTTTACTGGGAAGACTTTTCCTAAGGAAAGAAGTACTTGGTTGGTACGTCTGCCTCATTCAGTGTCGCACCCTCATCCGAACTAAGCACCACGTGCATTCCTCTCGGTTATTTCCTTTAATAAGGACTGTTTCTCAGTTAAGGTTTTTTGTATGTACTATTATTTTGTCCATGACCCGTTGGAGTTGTAAAATCTCTAACTGTAATATTTTCTTAACTTCATGGTCAGCCTTGTTGAGAAAAACGATACTGTTGACAGAACCCTTTAATTTGGGTTTTTACAAATCCCACCATATCAACGCGTTAACGGAACAGCTTAGCTTCTGTTCTAGAGAGAGCCTCCGAAGGATTCAAAGGCCTGAATGAAGTTGAGGTTTCTAGTAAACTGTTATTGAATTTCCAGTGAGAGCTTCCTGGACGTGGTTTAGAGAGTTGAATAAAGACTCGAGCTCGGGAATGTCAGAGAAACCAGAAGCACGATATCGGATTTATAAACTCCATGTAATAAATGAGAATTTACATAGATGCGATCAAGCTCGCAAGTGAGATGTGGTTGTTTAAACAACGACACCATGTATAAGACCGATCAGAAGGGTGCTGCACGCGCCAAATATCATGAAGATTATATTTCGCAATGATGTTTGCAAAAAGTTTTGCGGTACATGGTTGGGGTTCCGGCCCGTTCCGGTCAAATGAAGTATTAACAGTACAGTTAAAATCGCCACCAATAAGACAAGTCTGCAAATCCGAGTTTGCAGGAATTTTCTCAGTTCGGCAAAAAAGGAGATCGCTCGTCATTTTTGCTTTGAGCGTACACATTGAGAATTGTGAATTGATCTGATTGATAGAGAAGGTCACGGAGGCAAGGTGTCCATCAATAATACTCATAAATTTAAGGCAGGACGGATGGAATGTTTCCTAAGACAAACATATGCCTGCCTTCGACGTGGAGTTGTTACTGAAGAAACATTCCTTGTCCATAAATAGTCGCCACTGAGCCTGAACAGATCGGACAGCATGGGTCTCTTGTAACAAAGCTATGTCGAGACCGTTGACCTCTACCAACTGTTTAATTTGATCTTGCGGAGCGGACTACCACCACCATTAACATTTATTTTTCCAATCTTGAAACTGGCCATGAGGAAAATAATAGTTTCTAAGAATAAGATCAGAAGCGGGATAATTGATTAGGATCCCTTTTCGCCTTGCAATCAGTTTTTTTAAGCGGTGACAGTGTGTCTGGTGGAAACCGAATAGTCAGGCTTACGTACAATAGCCTGAGCACACTCAAGGAAGGACGTAGATCTGGAAAGTATTCCGTCAGGTTATATTGCGTTTCCTATATGTATTTTGTAAGAAGAGTCTTATTTGTTCAGGGGGTAGGACCTTGACTGGTCAGCTTCTCCACCGTTTCCACCTGACTGTTCCTGTTTGCTTCCTCCAGGTCAGATTCGTCAGAGTCGGTTTTAGTTTCCGAGTCACACAAGCTTGTACTGTCCTGCATATCGACACTGTCGTCAGTATTGATACACGGATCTGTACTGGTTACCACGTCTATGTGCTCTTCCATTGTGGGAACACTCCTGGTGAAGTAATGGAAATGATCGGGGGAGTTGATGAAACAGAAACACCATCAGTGGATGTAGCGATATCGCTTCCCTCGACCGTAACGGTTTATCGACCTCCAACGGCGTGGAGGTTACAGTACTTTGGGGGTCTCTCGTAAAACATCCATTTTAACATTTCCTGTGTTTCCAGCTTCACCACGTGATGAGATGGAGCAGTAACAGGGTTAACATTTGTTTCCTATTTCCCGCTGACAAGGATCAGGGTTAACATTTGTTTCGCTATTTCCGCTGACAAGATTCAGGGTTAACATTTGTTTCGCTATTTCCCGCTGACAAGGATTTAGGGTTAACATTTGTTCCTATTTCCCGCTGACAAGGATTCAGGGTTAACATTTACCAAAGTGACCAGGTCATCACTAGTGGTCTGTGTATCACCGTCAATGGACTTTCAATAGGAGAGTTTTTAACGAGTGAAACATTTTCTTCACTGCAATAACAGGTAAAGTGGTCTCTGTAAGGGAGACGTCTCTGTCCTCACCGGCAAGTAGGCTGAACTTGTTGGTCGTAGTACCGGGTCGGGTCTCGGTCCATCAGGTCCATCGGTCCATTCCGGTCCATTCCGGGTAAACATTGTAGAGTACGTCAGTCACAACTGCAGGAACATTACCGACAGATTCCTCGTTTGTAAATGCTCCCTTCTTCTGGTGTTAAACGACCATCAGTTAAAGTCTTTCTCTTTCTTGATGAGACGATGGTGAAACCATCCCAAACATTCGTTTTGCTGTTTGACGATCGGACTGAGGGACTGGGCTTATTACCGGCACGGGTTCGCTTCCTTCACAGTCGAGGAAGAAGAAGAAGACGTATTCTTGTTGACGAGGTTGTGTTCATCGTTCGACGAGGTTGACTTTGGGCAAGATCGTTTCAAGTGTCCGAAATTACCACATTCGAAAACTTTCAAGGTGTCAGTGGTTACGTAACTTGGTAATCATGATTATCAATTTTGAGTTTTAAAACGATGATCAAGGTTCTTTCAGCGTTAGCGGGAGGAAGCACCACATAAGCTTTCTCCGAAAAGACATCACATGCTTCGTCCGATCGTCCTGGCTACGTAAAGTAACATAGTGATTGAGAAACCACAGAAACCATAACGAGATAATTCGGAGATCAGTGTCTGATTTTCAGGAAAGGAGGAGCGTTCGAGATAATGACCTTCACGGCCGGTGTGTCCAGAGGGGAGACGAGCACGAAATGTCCGTCTCTGTTGATAGTCCGTCGATACGATTTCGTGAAACCAGTCTGTCTCAGACACGGAAAGATTACCACACGTTGTTCATTCGTGAGGCTCACGAACTTTGTCAGTACCGACTAGTTTCCGTACGATAACGAGATCCTCGACGCTGACGTCGTCGGGCGGACACAGACGACGCCATGTTTTCTTTGTTAATGCTTCAAATGCCGAATAACGGGAATACGAAGTCATGTTTAGGAAGGGGGAGGAGGGGATTGCTCTCGTGTGGTAATGAAATACGAGCCGAGACAAGTTTCCAAAGGAAATAAACACAGCTACAGTGAGGAAAAAAACGATCAGTTGAAGGGCCGGGATGGGCCGCCAACTAAAAGCTATCCACAAGAAGCTGTGGGCTCTTTCTCTCTCTATCTCGGGGAAAAGTATGCGAGGAGAAAACAGGGGGATGGGAGGGAAGGGGAGGAGATGAACCGAAGGGCAAACCGTGAAATAACAAGGACAGATGGGCGGGTGGGGTGGGGTGACGACGGCGCGAGGGAAGGCCGGAGCGCGAGGTCTAACGAAGAGGGGAGGGAAGAGGGAGGGTGGGAGCACAAATAACGATGCGTAGAAGGAAACAAAGAAGGGAGTGAAAAACGATGTGAAGGAGGAGAAAGGCGAAAAAACAGGGCAGATCACAGCTCACCAAGAACACACAGCTGCCATGACACTCCACTCGACTCACCAACAGCCACCAGGGAGAGAGAGAGAGAGAGAGAGAGAGGAGAGAGAGAGAGAGAGAGAGAGAGAGAGAGAGAGAGAGAGAGAGAGAGAGACGAGACCGAGACCGAGAGAGACGACCGAGACCATTCGTCACGCTTTATTCTGCCCGGGTTCCTTCTTTCGTGGAATAACAAAAATGGTACAATAAGATAATAATTGATTTACCTGGAATGAAAATTCGTGTCCATTTGAATCATTATAAGATGCGTATTTTAAAAACCAGTGTTTCCGGATGGAAGAATCCGAAGCAGGACCTGGAAATTTCATATCGTTATTCCAAAGGAACGACAGCAGGAACCCTTTTGAATGAAACATGATAGACACAGAAGGAGCATACAAAATTGTCTTTTGTAATAATACTTACTGAAGAAATACAAAAGTATATAACACTGTAGAACACAGAAGGAGCATGCAAAGAACAACGACAGTAACAACAACAACTTACTATGTGTTTATCATTTTTTGGTGTGTTTCACTTCATTAAACATCTGCATTGAGACACAGATAGACATCACATGCAATATGTTTGTAAAGTGCAACATGCTGTCTTTTTGATGAAACCAGTCAGCAAAGCATGAGGTAGGCATGGCTAGTAACTAATTAATCTATGCAGAATTTCTTGAACGTGGGTGGGGAAACCTCAATTTACACAGTACTAAAGTGACTTCTTACTCATTGAATGAAGATAAGTAATATGCAGATGATGGCCATGTATGTCACAAGGTGTAACCTGATCAAATGATCATGCTTGCTTCCACACAGCGAATGTGAAGATGATTGCCCATGCACAGTTAATGCATGGGTTAAGTTCTAAATCATCCTCCACACCGGTCATATGCCACCTTATGATTTTAATCTCTTTGGACCACTCAAAGAACATTCTAGTGGGGCAACTTAGCATAACAATTGTGCATTTTGTGAGGAAAGCACCAAATTTGGCACACTAGTAGCCTATCATATTATGAACAGATTTGGATATTGGGCCATCTCAAAATCAGCCGCTGATGGCTGTGGCAACCATTTTCCACTGCCATCAAAAATTTTGAGATGGCCCAATATCGAAATCTGTTCATAATATGATAGGCTACTAGTGTGCCAAATTTGGTGCTTTCCTCACAAAATGCACAATTGTTATGCTATATTTAGCTAATTTGCCCCACTATTCAGATAGCATTAAGTTTATGAATGATGAAGACGTCAGAGCACAAGTCCAAAAGACAAGACTCAAGGTGAGACCACATCGATGTTTGAAAAAGTGCAACATGCTGTCTTTTGATGAACACAGTCAGCAAAGCAAATTAGGTGTGTATATAAAGCAGAGGAGTACCAGCACCTCAAGAAACAAGGAGTTTCATCAACCTCTCTGGAACTGTTGATTTTCAAGAGTTATAAGGTCCACATCAACCTTGAAATGGGTACCTTCCTTCCAGAATAAGTGAAACTACTCCGGTCAATCTGGGTTATAATGTGTCCCGCCATGTTTCACAGCCAGTCATAAAAGAAGTTCTCATTGAGAGGGAATTTTTAGCCAGCCGTTATATCCACCTGCTCATCTCATGAAAGAAAGAAGTCATATAAAATAAAATAAAAGATCTTCATCATTGCCTTTAAACTTTGGGGTAGTATATCGTCAGGTCAGGTTAGGCATGGGAGCATGTGCCGGAGCAGCGTGTCGCTGCATCCACTTTCCACTGGTATTTCAAGGGTCTCCGTCTGGCCACCCCCAAGGCAGATGCCTGGACCATCCCCATCTCCTTGAGATTCCGATCAACCTGCTGCAACCACGAGACACGTGGTCAGCCCATTGGCCTCCTCCACTCACGATGCTCCCTTGCTGAGAGAATCTAGCGAGCAGGATATATATACTTATATATATATATACGTATATATATATATACATATATATATATATATATATATATATATATATATATATATATATATATACATATGAATATGTCGTGCTCTGTGCAAACTTCACTGTCTCAGCAATTTTACATTCAGTTCAGTCCGTCTCTGTGCTTTTGTCCTTTTGTTTTTGTCGGTAGATGGCCAGATCAGGTGTCAGAGGTATTGCGCTCATTGTGTTCTCAGAAAGTGCTTTCACTTGCTTAGGTCTTACAAGGTTGGTTTGAATTCAACATTGCAATTTTTCCACATTTCACAGTGGGAGGTAATGTTTCCCCATTTCCATGCTGGGAACACTGTTTTCACACTTACAATGAGAACGGCACTTGGTAGATTGCATACCTCCACCAGGCTGAACAAGTTACACTTTGTATCCCACTGATAGGCCAGATCTGCATCTAGACCTGAGCCAAAATCGACTCAGCTTGTTCTTGTCACCTACCCAACTCATCCACCAAGTTTTGTTATAACCCATCCATAACTTTTTGAAATATCGTGCTCTATATTATAGTTTTTGGCCCGATCTCTCATTTGTGAAAAATCACTTTAAAAGTTCTGGTATCCAGATCTGGATCCTCACCAAAATCTAATCAATTCTTTATTGTCACAAAACCAACCCGTGCACCAAGTTTTGTCCGAATCCGTCGATAACTTTTTGAGATATCCTGCTCACAGACAAACAGGGGTGAATACATAACCTCCATCCACCTTTGGTGGCCAAGGTAATGAGGATTAATTTCTTGAACGACAAGATCTTGCTCACACACCCAAACCCTTTAAAAAAAACTCCTCCATGAAACAAATTAATTTGTGTTTTGCAGATATAACACACATGTGGCTTATCACAATGATCTTCCATATAATCCCACTGCCATGACTCAATTTAACCTCCTCGATCCTTTTGGAAAGAATGGACAGTTATCATTTGAAATTACTTGCTACACCATCAGCCTGGGAACCCTATTGTTCCGACATTCAACATACTCAACATATAAGCAGAACTATGGAGGTCAAACAGCTCATCAAATGTACACAGCCTTGCCTAACGAGAGTAACTTTTGTCCCTTTTTCCCAGTTCCCCCATTTTTAATTCATGATTATTAAGAAACTCTGCTTGTTGTGTTCACAAGGTGAGCATCGACTCGGACAGCGAGTCAGATCAACCTCACAAAGTTCGAGTACCTACCATGACAACGGACAAGCTGAAACCAAGCAAGAAGCAGCTTCAGCTTAAAGAGATTGATTTGACCAATCGGGACCCTCGACAGATCAATTGTGACTTGGTAAAGGTATGTTTGAAGCCTCATACAGATTATTTATCTACATTATCATGTTGGCATAATACCTTACTTTGCTGGCAGATCACAGATGCCTACTTACTTACTTACCACTGTGCACCAGGACCAAGGATGAACCGAGATAAATCTTCAAGACACCTCCTACAGTTGAAAAATTCTTAAAGTTATATTCTGGAATGGCATCAACCCCAAAGGAACTTGGGTTGATTAGAGAATGAGCTGCATGTACAGTGATGAGAAAAACGTTTGTGAACCCTTTGGAATTTTCTGTATTTCTGCATAAATTTGATCTGAAATGTGATCAGATCTTCATCTAAGTCCTAATAATAGATAAATAGAACCTGAATAAACAAATAGCACAAATAAATCTACTTTTTCATTTATTTATTGAGCAAAATTATTCAATTTCTTTGTCGGAAAAAGTATGTGAACCTACCTCTAGGTTAACCATCTCAATTAAGGGGGGTAATTACAGTCAGGTGTTTCAATCAATGGGATGACAATCAGGAGTGAGTTTGGGTGATCCTACCCTATATAAAAACATAAAATTTGTTCATCACCATCAGTCTGGTCTTCAACACCCAGGTTTGTGGAAGCATGTCACACCCTGATCAAAAGAGATTTCTGAGGACCTCAGAAAAAGAGTTGTTGATGCTCATCAGTTTGGAAATGTTGACAAAACCATTTCTAAAGATGTTGGGCTCCACCAATTCACTGTCAGGCAGAGAGTGTGCAAACGGAGGAAATTAAACACCATTGTTACTCTTTCCAGGAGAGGTCGTCCAACGAAAATCACTCCAAGAGCAAGGCGTACAATAAGTCACAAAGAACCCCAGGCTAACGTATAAGGATCTGCAGGCTTCTCTTGCATTGGCTAATGTCAGTGTTCATGAGTCCACCATCAGGTAAACACGGAATAAGAATGGTGTGCATGGGAGGCTTGCAAGGAGGAAACCACTGCTCTCCAAGAAGAACATTGCAACCCATCTCAAATTTGTCGAAGACCACCTGGGTGATCCAGAAGGCTATTGGAAAAACGTTCTGTGGACAGTTGAGTCGAAAGTGGAACTTTTTGGTTTAAATGAGAAACATTATGTTTGTCGAAAACCAAACACTGCATTCCAACATAAGAACCTCATCCTAACCGTGGATCATGGTGGTGGGAGTATCATGGTTTTGGGGCTGCTTTGCTACCTCAGGACCCAGACGGCTTGCCATCATTGACGGAACCATGAATTCTCGATTGTTCCAGCAAATTCTGCAGGAGAATGTAAGGGGATCTGTCTGTGAGTTGAATCTTAACAGAAAGTGGGTCATGCAGCAAGACAACGATCCTAAACACACAACTAAATCCACAACAGAATGACTGAAGTAGAACAAATTTTCCATTTTGGAATGGCCAAGTCAAAGTCCAGAACTTAACACAATTGAAATATGGCAGTACCTATAGCGAGCAGTTCATGCAAGAAAGCCCACAAATATCTCTGTGTTGAAGCAGTTCTGTAAGGAGGAATGGGCCAAAATCCCTGGAGCCGATGTGCAGGACCGATCAAGAGTTACGGGAAAAGTTTGGTTGAAGTTATTGCTGCTCAAGGGGGTGCCACCAGTTACTGAATGTAAAGGTTCACATACATTTTGTGACAAATAAATTGAATGTTGAATCATTTTGCTCAATAAATAAATGGAAAAGTAGTTTTTTGGTGTGCTATTTGTTTAATCAGGTTTTCTTTATCTATTATTAGGACTTCGATGAAGATCTGATCACATTTTAGGTGAAATTTATGGAGAAATACAGAAAATTCTAAAGGGTTCACAAACGTTTTCTCACCACTCTACGCCTATACAGGAAATGTGTGAATTAAACCACATACATTAATAGGCAGTGTAATTAATGACTTTTCTTGGTTGCAGCTCGATCTTGTCCTACTTGGAGACATCATGAACCATGTACCTGAAGGAAATCAGTGGAATCCATTTTGACAAAAAGGATCATTGGCTACAATGGTCCTCAACAAACTGAGAAATCCCGATTCTTACTATTAACAATATTACCTTTTAAAGTCATGACTGCATAAACAATTCCCAAATTACACAAAGAAAGCAGGATATAAATGGTTGTCTGAACTTAAAAAAAGAAAATCAATTACTCAATTACCCACCGGTTTATGACTGGAACTTGGAAATGGGGAGTGAGAGGGAGGGTTGGCTATGTCATCTGCATTTTGCTTGTGGACATGAATGATGCCAAGAAATCTATCGAAAGGAATACACCAAGTTATGTGTTGCTTCTGAGGCCGATGTACCATACTTTGTTACAGAGCGTTGGGGCTGCCGAAGCAGTTTCTTGGCAAGGGTTATACTGGCTGGTTTTCCATTGGCTTCCCAGGTGTATGTGTTGGTAGAATGCATAAAATCCATTTTTGGATTGGTTGTCCAATTAGCACTGCTAAAAGTAGGTGGGAGTGCTAGCTATCTACCCTCCACACTTTGACCAACCTTGCTGAGCCTCCTCTGAGTTACATGAGAACCAAGTAGTTTGGCAATGCTCAACTACATGACAGACATCTCTGTGCTTCAACAAACTTCTTTTGACCAGCATTACTTCCACCGCTCGGTGAGTTAGTGCCCTCCGATGAGAAGGAACACTCATAACAAATTTCACTACAGCAATTACATTTCGAAGATAATGCTGTTCCAACAAATAAATTTCACACGTAATAAACGGTTTCTTCGATATCAAGGAAGAAAATGAGAAAATGAAATGTTAAAAAATTGTGGAAAATTCTCGAAAAACTGTTATGGGCTCATTTTGGCAAAACAGGAATTGCAGCTCAAACTTTATAAAGTAAAATTAATTTTTTCAAGTGTAATTGATTTTAACATTATATATTCTGTGGAACCCTATTTCTAATTGGTTCCAAAATGCAACATCACGCTCACAAACCTTGAAGGCTCGTGGGTGTCCTATATTACTGATACCATAGCCATAGGCCGAGCATATTGGTATTACTATGAGCCCATCTGTGTCTGTTTGTAGGCAGAACAACTGGACGAGGGCAGCAATAATGACCAAATTTGGCACTGTGTTTCATATTGTGAATATATTGGGCAAGTTAAGCTTTGAGCTCAGAAGGAACTAGAATGGCATTCAGCGTACCTCCGCCAGACTGAACAGTGCACGTTTTGTAGCCCAATGATAAGGCTGGATCTGGATCCGGACCTGAACCAAAATCTAATCGGCTTGTTCTTGTCACCGACACAACTCATCCACCAAGTTTCGGCCGAATCCGTCCATAACTCTTTGAGATATCATGCCATGGTGTATAATGATAACCAATCATTTTTGGCCCCATCTCCAAATGGTGGAAAATCGCTGAGTAAATAAAAGAATTCTCATATCCGGATCCGGAATCGGATCTTCACCAAAATCAAATCCATTCATCCATGTCACACACCAAACTTGTCCCCAAAGTTTTGTCTGAATCCGTATATAACTTCTTCAGGTAGCGTGCTCACGGACAGACAGACAGACAGAAAGACAGACAAACACACAAATGCCTTCATCACAAAACTCAATGAGCTGAACAGAGACAGGAAGCACATTGAAAGAGTAAGTAGGTGATGGTAAGGCAATATCTTCAGATCAATAACAGCCACGACCAACAAGCAGAAACTGCTGACACTAAAGTCAGAAGGCTGAGTAAATGAGACTAGAGCAAAAAGTAATAGTTTTTTTAAAAAGGTGCCAACAAAGGTACACAAATATTAATACTCACCCAAACTTAGGCATCGTCTCCACATCCTGCGGTGTGCACGGGGCCAAATTTATTTTGCACCGATGACCTGCTGATGGGTACCTCGAGCACATGTGCAAAACACGAGGGAAATTGACCAAACAGTTTTTGTTCTTGAAGTTGGAGGTCATTCTTAGTCAAATGAAGCGTTAATCAAACTAAAATATGCAATTTTGTGTCTGTTTGTCTGTCTGAACAGGATGCATTCGGCGTTACTTTTCCAAACTTAACCAAACTTGCTAAGGGAACTCAGGGTCACAGAACGGAGGTTACAGAAACTCATTTCCCACTGCCCCACACCCCCAGTGGTTCTTCCGCCTTGGACAAAAACCTTGTTAAGGTGTATAAACAGTCTATCGTGGTGGGTTGTGTGGCATGTATTAATAGCTTACAGCATCAAAATCTGCACTCATTAAGGGTGTCTGGGGGGGGGGGGAGGTTTGACCCTCCCAAAATAGGTATTTGCTCTCTTCTCCGAAACTACACAAACAATTTCGATGAAACTTGACCACAACCTTCATCCCCGTGATGTACCAAAGTTTATCGACCACATCAAAATCTCCACTTATTAAAGGGTATATGGGGGGTTTGACCCCCCCCCCAAAAAAACATAGGAAGTTGCTCTCTTCTCCGAAACCACACGTCCACAATTTCGATGAAACTTGACCACAACCTTCATCACCCATGATGTACCAAAGTTTATCGACCGCATCAAAATCTGTGCTCATTAAGGGGGCCTAGAAGGGGGTGTTGACCCCCCAAAATAGGTATTTGCTCTCTTCTCCAAAACTCCAGACACGATTTTGATGAAACTTGACCACAACCTTCATCACCCGTGATGTACCAAAGTTTTTTCACGGAAATCATAAAAATGAGGGTTTATAGGGGACTGTGGGGGGGGTTTGAGTGACTGTTATTCTTGATCCAGGTGAGGTTCAGGACGTGCGGTCCCATTTTTACTTTTGTTGGGGCGAATTCTAATAGTGGGAAAAAGACCGGCAGAATAACCGAGAGGTCTGCACACTTGCCTCGAAGCTGTCTAGCCTGGGTTTGAATCCCGACCCAGCTATAAACTGTCATCCAGGCATGTGAAACTGTGTTTCACAGGCAGGGTGATTCATCAATGTGTGTGCCATCCCTGGGATGGACATTAAATTGGGTATCCCGTCTACTAGCATGAGTTTGTGGACGTCAAAGATCCCACCATGTCCTTTGCAAAGAGTTGGTGAGCTGTTGGCAACACGATTGACAAAAATTCCAAATTTCTGCCCCGACTGCTGGGAAGGCAATGGCAAACCACCTAGCACCCGTGTCAAGAGGTTGCTTTTGTAGAACCAATGCTCTGTTGAGAGTATGGAACACATCACATCATAATGAGGGAAGAGAGTGATGAGAATCAATTTATGATACAATCACTAGTCCATGGAACACATCTGTTCATCATAATGAAACTACTGTATACAGGGTGTTCATAAAGTCCTTGTGCAACTTTGAACTTCATTTTTTTGCAAAGTCAAGGCTCGTGGAAAAGATAGAAGAACATATAACAAATCAGGAAGCAACAGAACAAAAGGAACAGGAGAGAAGGGAAACACCAACAGCAGGGTTGAAGGACAAAATAGAGGGAGATTTGGGTGAAAAAGGGATGTGGGGAGAAATGTGAACTTGGGGAGGACATACCAAGTGGACAAGATGGATAGAGAAACAAACTCTCAGGAAGGAAAAACTGGACACTTGGAAGGCTAGGGGGGCTTGGGCGTGGGGCAGTGGTTAACGGGAGCAAAAAACATCATGGTTTGGATGGGCGATGATTGAGATGGTGGTGAACAGCTGTCTTAAACATCAGGAGGGAAGACTGAGATTGAAGAAAATGTAGAAGTTGATTCCACAGGTGGGAAAAAATAGGAACGAATGAGTAGTAGTGAGCAGTGATTCTGGATTTCGGGAGTTTAACCAGAATGGGGTTGATGGTGGATTGTGTGCGATCTGCAGAAGTCTGGGGGAGGGTGTGGATGGCGACAACAAAGCACGGAAAGAGCAGAGGGTGCAACACCAGAAAGGAGATGGTAGAAGACAGAGAGACCACCGACCTGTCTGCGATGACGAAATTATAGGCCCCGCTAGTCTCAGCTTCATCGCTGGATATTCCAATAATGTTGAAGTCTTTGGCTTCTATGGCGTCAAGCTGAGCAAGATGTGAGGCAGGGGTGCCAGCCCACAGGGAAGTGCAGTACTCCATCAAGCTATGGATATGAAGGCCTTATAGATGGACAGGAGTTCAGGTGTGCTGAAGAATGACCTTATACGATGGAGGATGCAAAGTCGGCGGCTGGCTTTGGAGGTCAACTTTGAAATGTCGTTTGCCCAAAAGAGATCATGGCTGATCGTGAGACCCAGGAGTTTGAAAGATTGAACTTCCCCAAGAGGATTGTTTAAAGAGTCGATAGGGATGAGGTTGGCGTTGCCAGACGGTCCTTACGGAGAGAGATAGTGAGAGTGTGAGATTTGTCAGGACTGAAAAACATATTCCAAGTGTTTGACCAGCTTGTGATTCTCTCAAGGTCTGCAGAAAGGAAAAGGCTGTAGCCTGCCTATCTGAAGGATGAGGGATGTCACTGCAGAGGGTTTTGTTATTCACACATAGATAAAGGGGATTTTCCAGAGAGTCATAGAGAACGTTAATGAAGATTAGAATAGGACTGGGCCCAGAACACTGCCTTGCGGCACTCCAGCCTTAACAGGTCAAGACTCGTGGATGTATGACATGATAATCTGACTGATGCTAACATCAAAATAAAGACCAATTACACACACACACGCACACACAGATAAATAATGCACTGGTAATTACTTCCAAAAGCTATTTTATTTGAAGTTATAACCTTAATTTATAAGCAATTTAGTGATTTCCCAACTACCCTGATCATCAGTTGGGCCCCTGTTTTTCATCGAGGTTTCAATCCTTTCAGCCCAGAACCTCTCCCAATGGCGGATCCACAACCCCGGTCACAAGTCCACATCGATAGATTACTCAACATCAATGGACCCACAACCTCAAAGTTTTGGCCAGACAGTCAGTCAACAAAGCAATGCAATATGCTTATTCAAACTTATTAAGGGACTGAGAGGTACCCTTTTGAAATCGTTCGGATTATTATTATCATTATTCCATGAAATTTTTTGGTGACCCACAGGCCACATCGTTGATCAGAGGAACTAGAAACTTTGACCAACTATGACATACCACTTGACTTGATGCATATCATAAGGATGACGTCATGAGTTACATGACCTGGAGGCCATATTGGATTTCATGAAATCCATTAAACTGCACCGCCTCCTTCATTTTTCGATCGATTGAGTTGAAACTTGGTATACAGATAGTCCACCTGAGGAAAAAGAACTCCCTTTGCTCCGATTTTTAAAATTCCAAGCTAATTAGTGCGCAGTGGCTAAAATTAAAAAGTGCTGACTCGGTAGTTTTTTTAATTAACACTAAATAATGATTCCATGAATGCTGTATCGACCTCCAGATCAAACCGTTGATCAGAGGAACTTGAAACTTTGACCACCTATAGCATACCACTTGAGTTGATGTATATCCTAAGAATGACGTCATAGGTCACGTGACCGAGCGCCCATACTGGATTTCATGAAAACCTTCAACATGATGGAAAAAAAAACCTCTGCACGTTCCACAAAATCATCCTTTACTGAACAAATTCTTGCAAATCTAAGTAGCTGAGATGAAAAGACATTGTAACCCATTTTAATTGGTACATTGCTACATGGAAATGTGCACAAGACTACAGGGAAACTGAAATCATTAACTTTATGATATACACTTGTAATAAAAACCATTCTGTCTAACTCTAACCAACACAGTACAAATTCAATGAAAATAGTTTGGGAAGATATTAAATTGCACCTGTTTTAAAGGATTGTGAAGTTTTAAATTTCAAATGCAAGCTCATTTCATGAGAAAAGCCAAGTGTTGGCTTAACGGTTGAAGTAGCTGGCTTAAGATCTTAGGGCCTTAGGTTATTGTCAAGTCGTAAAATAACAACAGGTGGGTTGACTCCACCTGTCATCCTTCTAAAGTCAGAAAAATGGGTACCAGTTTACTGGAAACAGGGGGCACTGCATCAGTGGCACAGCTGCACTCCAAGCAATGATGCAACCAGCAGCCACAGGCTGCATATGAAATGACAGTAAAAATGTATGAGAGACATTTAATTGTTTTTTAATGTCAGCTACATTTCAGGAATTAATTATTTACAAACTGCTCAGATAACAAGTAAAAAAGACATAAAATGTCATAGCCCCCGTTGTTTTAGTAATTTTGCTGGATGGAGTTAAAGGGCTGGCCCACATTTACGTACAACTAAAATGGCTGCCAATCTACCAGTCGACCATCTTCGATCAGATCGCAAAATAAAGTGAGAGGCATGTGTATGCCATAATGTACTGTACTTGTGCCAAGTTTGAACAAAATCAGACCATGCATGTTGGAGAAATGGATTTGGACACGTTTAAGTAACAAAATGACTGCCAGTCGGCCATCTTGGATCTGATCTCGGAAAAAAAAATGACGTGCATATGTAAGCCATCAATCGTTATCTGGGTGCCAAGTTTGAACAATATCGGTAAATGCATGTCCGATAAATGGTTGAGGATGCACACACTCACGCACGCATGCACGCATGGATACGAAAATTGAGAGCAAATCGAAAAGCCCCCGTTTCGGACTAAGTCCAAAGTGGACGAATAAGTTTATATACTACTCAAAGAAGTTAAGGGTCAAAAATATTTGTGCATATAAATATAAGCTAATGAGCTAAAATGGTGACGACTAATGACAAAATAATTATTTGATGGCTCAAGACAGAAAACACAAAACAAAAAACTTTTGATTAGACGCTAGTTTATTACCCTGATGAAAAAAAAGTCATGCACCCCCAAAATGATGTTCACACAAGTCGCAGAAGCTTCAGTAACTGGTGTAGCCACCGTTAGCATTCACACATTCTTGACAACATTGGCGCATGCTGTTCATCAGGTGTTGGAAATAACGTTGAGGGATCGCTTGCCATTCTGCGACTAATCGCTGAGCCAGTTGCCGGAGGTTGACGGCAGGGACGTGATGTGATCGAACTCGCCGCCCTAGTTCATCCCACGCATGCTCAATGGGTGACAAGTCGGGTGAATATGCAGGCCAATCCATGTGCTGAACGTTCTGCTGCTGCAGGAAGTCGGTCACCACCTGGCACGATGAGGTCTTGCATTGTCATCCTGGAACCAAGCTCCTGGACAAATCTACTGCAGAAGTGGAATTACCAGAGGTTGAACAATCTCGTTGAGATAACGCTGACCAGTCGAATTTCCCTTGACAACGTACAGAGGGGTTCTGTGGTTCATGGATATCCCTGCCCACACCATCACACTTCCTCCTCCAAATGGTAGACGTTGAGCAATGTTGAGATCAGCAAATCTGATGTATGTTGAGAGATGTATTTTGTGTGGCGTTTCTGTACTGTTGTGTTACGTAATTAATAAGAGACATAATTAGAACTGCCACTTTATAACTGCTGGCAGTGATGACCGGGTACCAACGCATCCCGCTTTGATGGAACCCCGCTTCGATTGGACACCCGTCCCTGATCCAGGAAGTTATTTTATTATTATTCAATTGAATTTACAATGGAATTAAAATAAATTCAATTCAAATCAAATGGAACACCGAATAGGTACAGTCCTGCATTGGAGTCATCAGAAGGAACCCAAACAAGCAAAATGAAAAGATGAAGTCATCAGCATGAACCTGGTTAGGATTCGCATTTCAGCTGCTACTTCTCTACCCTCAAACCCATCCAGGCACAGCCAAGTAAGCCTTCTTCAAAAAAATATTTTAAAATTCAAAAAAGAACCCAAATCAAAAAATTAAATAATTCTGGCTGCCAGACCATGTGTCCCATCAAGTTGAAATTTCAAACCTGTAATTCACATCAATACGAGATCATAATTGTAAAGTTTCATGTCTGTTGATTAACTGGTTCAAGAGAAAATTTACTTAATATTTTTCTTCAATCCAATATGGCTGCCAAACCATGTGACCGATCAATTATTCCTTAAACAACTTTGTACAACCCATGGCTTGGGGAACATTTTTGTGGTTTCTTTGATCTGTCCAGCCGTTCTGGAGAAAGAAGATTTTTTTATAGTTTGAAGGGTTAAATTCAATATGGTTGCCAAGCCATGTGACCTATGACGTCAATGTGTGAACCTTTTGTTCCTCGTGGATAGGCGACGGTCATACGTGTAATTTTTTGCCTCCATCTGTTCAGCCACTTCAGAGAAGAAGATTTTTGAAGGTTTATTTTGTTTTTTAACCATACTAGTACGGGCCCATAGGGGCGGGGCCGTAGGTGCGTGCCGCGTAGTGAGTGCCAGTATGTGCAGCCTCTCTCGCCCCCCTCTCTCGCCCTCTCTCTGCCCCTCTTCTCGCCCCTTCTCTCGCCCCCTTCTCGTCGCCCCCCCACTCTCGCCCCCCATCTCGCCCCCCTCTCTCGCCCCTCTCTCCCCCCCTCTCTTGCCCTCTCTCTCCCCCTCTCTTGCCCCTCTCTACCCCCTAGTCTCGTTCCTCTCTCCCCTCTCTCTCGCCCCACTCTCATCCCCCCTCTCCCGTCCCCTCTCTTGCAGATATTGGTCGACAGATAAATGACGGTAACTTGGGAACTGCTCATCCGATTAATACCAAACCTTGAAAAGGCACATCCGCGGGTCCCAGCAATATTCCTGGCAAGTTTCAATCAGATCAGACCGTCAATAAACATGAATTGTGACATCATTCGTGACGTCATAGCACGGTGTCTTGTCATTGTTGGACAGACAAATGGCCGTAACTTGGGAACGCGCTTATCGATTAATATCAAACCTCGAAAAGGCACATCCACGGGTCCCCAGCAATATTCCTGGCAAGTTTCAATATGATCGGACCGTCAATCATGCAAAAAAATAAAAATAAATAAAAAAATAAAATAAACATTAATTGTGACGTCATTCGTGACGTCATAGCACCGTGTCTTGTCATTGGTCGACAGATAAATGGCCGTAACTTGGGAACCGCTCGTCGATTGACATCAAACCTCGAAAAGGCACATCTGCGGGCCCGGAAATATTCCTGGAAAGTTTCAATCCGATAAGACGGCGGGTCGTGAGAAACTGCGGTCGCAGACAAACAGACAGACACACACACACACACACACACACACACACAGCAATTGCTGGAATTATAGATAGATTAATATGCTGTTATCATTATTCTGAGAAAAAAAATGGCATGATAAGGTGATAAGGTGGAACGACACTTCAGCTGCCATATATAACACGAAGAAAAAAAAAGAGGAAGCATTGTGACGTCATTCGTGATGTCATAGCACCGTGTGTGTCTGGTTGACAGACAATATATAGGTCGTTATTGGTTGACAGACATTGGTCATTGTATCACGTTATTCTTTTTATTCAATTATTGTGCTATTATTGTGTACTGCCAATTATTGTGCTATTATTATTATTATTACTAATATGCTGTTATCATTATTCTGAGAAAAAATGGCATGATAAGGTGATAAGGTGGAATGACACTTCAGCTGCCATATATACACCTTTTCAACACTGAAAAAAGCAATAAAATGGCCGTAACTTGGAACCGCTCATCCGATGGACATCAAACCTCGAAAAGCACATCTGCGGGGCCCCGGCAATATTCCTGGCAAGTTTCAATCAGATCGGACCGGCGGTCGTCGAGAAACGGCGGTCGCGAGACAGACAGACAGCAGACAGAGACACACAGAGATTGCTGGAATTATAGATAGACTAGTACGGGCCCGTAGGGGCGGGCCCGTAGGTGCGTATGTATTCACATTTTATGTGAATTTAATTATATTCACATTTACATTTAAATTATATTCACATTTACATTTACATTTAAATATTCACATTCATATTCATATTTAACTTGGGAACCGCTCGTTCGATTAATATCAAACCTCGAAAAGCACATCCGCGGTCCCAGCAATTTTCTCTCCCCTCCTCTCTCACCTCCTCTCTCCGCCCCTCTCTCCCTCCCCTCTCTTGCCCCCCCTCTCTCCCCTCTCTCGCCCTTCTCTCTGCCCCCCTCTCTCCTTCTCCTCTCTCCCTCCTCTCTCCCCTCTCTCTGTAATGTATTCACAATGTCTACCAAGCACAACAATTAATTCCACCTGGGAAAAACAGCTTAACTTGACAGCCCCTGGGAAAAGCTGTTCCCTTGGGAAAATTCAATCCTTGGGATTAATTAATAATTTGAATAATAATCAAACCTTGGGATTAAATAATTAAATAAATTAATAATAAATAATAATCAAACCTTGGATTAATTAATTAATTCAAACCTTGGGAAAAACAGCTTTCAAACCTTGGGAAACACTTGAGAACAGCTGAAATGGATGAGGAAGTACGATATCAAACTTTGAAAAGGCACATAATCAGGTCCCCAGTGTCGATTGTGACGTCATACAAACGAAGAAGAAAAAGAATTGTGACGTCAATCGTGCAAAAAAATAATAATAATAATTAAATAAACATTAATTGTGACGTCATTTGTGATGTCATAGCACCGTGTCCTGTCATTGGTTGACAGATAAATGGCCGTAACTCGGGAACCGCTTGTCCGATTGATATCAAACCTCGAAAGGCACATCCGGGATCCCCGGCAATATTCCTGGCAAGTTTCAATCGATCGGACCGGTGATCGTCCGGTTATTAATAATTTGGGAAAAAATTGGCATGATAAGGTGAGAGGTGGACGACACCTTCACCTGCATATATACACCTTTTCAATACTGAAAAAGCAGTAAAATGGCCGGAACTTGGAACCGCTCGTCCGATCGATATCAAACCTCGAAAAGGCACATCCGCGGGTCCCCGGCAATATTCCTGGTAAGTTTCAATGAGATCGAACGGCGGTCGTCGAGAAACGGCGGGTCGAAGAAGACAGACAGCATGACAGAAACAACACCGAGATTGATGGAATTATAGATAGATGGCTGGAGAATCACGTGACTGATGACGTCATCATTTTTTTTCTTTTTCTGTGGACCATTTTATCACTAGATGACCCTCAAAAATTTTCATACCGATCAGATGTAACGTTCTACATATGCAATTATGACATCATAACATTCCTCATGAGTAGTCACACCTATGGTGAAAATTTCGCCTCAATCTGACAAGCAGTTGCGGAGAAAAACACGAAAGTTCTGTGCGGACAAACAAACAAACAAACCAACAGACAGACAGACAAACAAGCAAACGGATCCAAATGCAATACCCTCTCCTTTGGCGAGGGTAATAAAATATCTACATGAATGGAAGAGAAAGTTAAAGGGTCAAAATACAACATGATGACAGTGTGGCAACAGTTGAACATTCAAGACAACAATAAACTCAGAGGAAAAAAAACTAAGAGAGGAGAGGAAACATTGTCAGCTGTAAGTAAGAGGGTTGCCTTATGAAGGATTAATGGGGGTGTAAAATAGAATGGGTAGGGATGGGGGATGACAGTAGATGGAATGTACCATGTACCCTGGAGGGAAGAATGGGATTGAACAGCTTATCGCATGGACAGCCCTCACCCAAGACTACAAGCAATGTTTAGCGGGAAGACCGAGCATGCTCTACCTCGAAGATGGCTGACTTCTGGCCAAATTTTATGAAGATGACCTTTGACGTCATATGTGTGAATGTCATCTGATAACATGCCAGGTATTCTTTCGGGTAATTGGCCTTGT
>CM068952.1:168647890-168666223 GCA_035128595.1 Eptatretus atami | reverse complement strand
TTATATACTAGTGCATGCCCGTACGTGCGTGCCCGTACGTGCAAAAAAATAATAAATAAATTAATAAATCTTTTTTGTGACGTCATATTGTGACGTCATGCACCGTGTCCTGTCATTTGGTTTGGTAAATTAAATGGCCATAACTGGGAAACACTTGGGAAACAGCTGAAACGGATGAAGAAGAACGATATCAAACCTTGAAAAGGCACATATTCAGGTCCCCAGCGTCAATTGTGACGTCATATCAAACAAAAGAAGAAATAATTGTGACGTCGATTGTGTTGGTCATAGCACCGCGTCCTGTCATTGGTTTGGTAAATAAATGGCCATAACTTGGGAACCACTTGTCCGATTAATATCAAATCTTGAAAATGCACATCCACAGGGCCCAAGCAATATACCTGGCAAGTTTCAATTAGATCGGACCAGTGGTTGGCGAGAAACAGCGGTCGCAGACACACAGACACACAGAGATTGCTGGAATTATAGATACTAGTGCGGGCCCAGAGGTGCGTGCCCGCATGGTGTGTAAACGACGACTGGATTGGGCATTTTTTTCACCCGCCCACTCCTCTCTCCCCCTCTCTTCGCTGCCAGTATCCTCTCTCGTGGGTGAGGCGTGCCAGTATGTGCAGCTTCATTCCTTCGCTCTCGTAAACGACTGGATTGGGGCATTTTTTCAATTAGATCGGACCAACCGTATCATAAATGGCCATAACTTGGGAAACACCTTGGGAAACATACTCAGGTCCCCAGCGTCAATTGTGACGTCATATCAAACGAAGAAGAATGTTGTACGCCCCCCTCTCTCTCGCCCCCCTCGCTTCCTCCTCTCTCCCCCTCCTCTCTTGCCCCTCTCTCTCACCCCCACTCTCACCCCCCTCTCTCGCCCCCCCTCTCTCGCCCCTCTCTCTCACCGCCCCTCTCTCCCTCCCTCTCTCGCCCCCCCCTCTCCCCCCTCCTCTCTGCCCCTCCTCTCTCCCCTCCTCCTCTCCCCCCTCCTCTCTCGCCCTCCTCTCTCACCCCTCCTCTCTCCACCCCTCCTCTCTCGCTCCTCTCTCTCTTTGCCCCTCTCTCTTGCCCCTCTCTCTCGCCCCTCTCTCTCGCCCCCACTCTCACCCCCCTCTCTCGCCCCTCCTCTTCTCCCCCTCTCTCTCACCACCCCTCTCTCCTCCCTCTCTCCCCCTCTCTCGCCCCTCTTCCCCCTCTCTCGCCCCTCCTCTCTCCCCCCCCTCTTTCACCCTTCTCTCTCCCCCTCCTCTCTTGCCCCTCTCTCTGTAAATGTATTCACAAATGTATTCACAAAAAAAAACAAAAGAAATAAACATTAATTGTGACGTCATTCGTGATGTCATAGCACCGTGTCCTGTCATTGGTTTGGTAAATAAATGGCCATAACTTGGGCACCGCTCGTCCGATTAATATCAAACCTTGAAAAGGCACATACTCAGGTCCCTAGCGTCGATTGTGACGTCATACCAAACGAAGAAGAAGAATTGTGATGTCAATCGTGGAAAAAAAAATAAATAAACATTAATTGTGACGTCACTCGTGATGTCATAGCACCGTGTCTTGTCATTGGTCGACAGATAAATGGCCGTAACTTGGGAACCGCTCTCCGATTGATATCAAACCTCGAAAAGGCACATCCGCGGGTCCGGCAATATTCCTGGCAAGTTTCAATCAGATCGGACCGGCGGTCGTCGAGAAACGCGGTCGCATACAGACAGACAGACAGACACACAGAGATTGCTGGAATTATAGATAGAAGTTATATATGTATGAAATGATCCTGGGAACGTTTCAGGTGCTCGGTTTTGGTGCTCAAAATATATGTCTTTGCACACCCTTCTCTTCCAAGATGTCATCTACACTTTTATGTAATACTAGTAATACCTGCTTCACTCCTGGTGTGAAATATTGGTATCGTGAATCACTTACTAAAGGATAAGAGAAGAAAGCGAAGACCACGTATGTTTTTATCAGAAAATACACGCAGTACATACGGTATACATGCATACAGAGAATTGGCATCTTTTCGAATGAAGTGTGATAATTACCCTGCGCTCTCGAAGCGAAAAAGCAGGGTTAAGCCATCGGTACATACGTACGTATGGCGTACGTCGTGTATCTACATTTTGTGAAGAGAGTACATAGAAAACCGTTCAGCGGAGGAAATTGAAACTTTACCACATGTTACATGACCATGTCATGTAGCGGTCACTCTTTGGAGGTCAACATAGACCAACGGTGAACATTCGCCGATTTTCTAAAATCCTTCATTTTCATCGATTGACTTGAAATTTGAACGAATTTGCAAATCAGGTAACCAAATTCAAGCAGCAACTTTTTTGAGGTCAACAACAGCAAAAAGAGAAAACATAGGCCTATATTTACAGAATTGTCAATTTTTCATCCGACGACTTGAAATTTCAACAGGATTTTCATAAAAATGACCATCGTTTGTAACGTGGTCTGGCGGCCATATTGGATCGAAGGAAAATCTTTGTAAATCTTCGTAGGGGAAACCACTTAATCAATCAACGCAAAATTTAACTGATGATCAACTACCCATGGGAAAATATGGTTTGATAAAAATGATGTCATCGGTCACGTGGTCTGGCAGCCATATTGGATCAAAGAAAATAAACCTTAAAAACACAAAGAGTTGGCTCGTACCAAGTCCTCTCAAGACTGCGCAGGGTATGTATTCTATGAATACCATCTAGTTTTCACTCGCAATTAGCATTAATATCTATACAGATCATAGTTTTAAACAGAAGTGATGTTATTTAAAAAGGTACCCACAAAGCTACAAAGCTACACTTAATGTCAAGTTGCCTTTATCAGGTCGGAAGGGCCTTTTTACCTTTGCCACATGAGGTGGATGGAGGTTATGTTTTCACTCCTGTTCTCTGTCTATTTGTCTGTCTGTTTGTGACAGGGTATCCAAAAAAGTTACGGACAGATTCGGACTAAACTTGGGAGACAGGTTGGGTGTGTGTGACAAGGATGAATTGATTAGGCTTACTGTAGGTGAAGATCCAGATCCAGATCCAGATACTTGAATTCCCTAAGTGAGTCTTCACCATTGAGAGATCGGGCCAAAAAAGATTAATAACACGATATCTCAAAACGTTGTGGAGAAGTTTTGACAAAATTGGTGGATGACTTGTGTCGGTGACAAAAAACAAGCCGATTAGATTTTGGTTGAGGTCCGGATGCGACCCAGCCTATCAGTGGGATGCAAAACGTAAGCTGTTCAGCCTGCGAGAGATATGCGCTCTACCGATTGTCGTTCTAGTTTATCCTGTCATTCATTTGTGTTAATTTAGGTCAAACTACCTTCCTATGCAAAATGTGTCAAATGCTTTGCTGCTTATTCATCCTTCCCAGCCCCTTTCGATACTCTCCTCACGCCTTGTGCATGCCAAGGCACGTGCAGGTGAAGAATTGCACATGTGCACATGACGCTTCATGTCATGTTGCCTTATTCAGGTCAGAAGGACACTTTTGGTTATATAATGTTGCAGTTGTCTGGTCATGCTAGTTGCCTGGTACAAGTACAGTAAGTCGCCTCAATGTGACTCATGGTCAACCGGTTTGAAGACCCCGGCCGGATCACGTGTCCACTAGTCATGATACCGTACTGGTTGGTGTCTCTGAGCTGGCCGAGCACTACTCTTATTAGCACCACATGCTTCGTCTTAATTAGCCCAAGTGAGTTGGAGGGTGTAGCACTGCCTGGATGTGCTGCGTTTAATAACTGGAGCCAATTAACCCTCAACGGGATTTCCTTAATTACCAGAGGAGGGACCACAACGACCTGAATTAACCCCCGAGACCATGTATGTTTTATTAAGCAACAATTAAGTCACGAGGAAGGGAATACAAGGAGCAATCAACAATTAATGATGCAACAAACGATATCCTTACCCACTACGGTATGCATCCAACAAACAAATGAACAATCGGAGATCCATAGATATCTCAGCCTTAGGCCCGACAGACACACCACAGAGGACAGACAATAGGGAATCCACAAGACACAAGAAGAGATCCTTGGCAAACAAGCAGAGTCGTGGCAGGAGCTTGTAGTTTGAATCCCCAGTCTTAGTTCAAAACGTCCTGGCACTGATATTCCACTTGCCCGCTGACTGAGAAGAGGACAGGGAGTGGCCTTTGCTCCAGTGGGGTGCAGCTATGGCTCACCGGGAGTGAGCGAGGGGCGAAGCTTCTCCTCCGAAAATTCCCCGAGAACTCTCTACTTCCGTCCTTGCTCCACCCTTTTATCCCTTCGGAATATCCCTCAATTGTCATGGGCCACGCTCCTCCCCTCACTCACCATTGAGCGTCAGGCTTGCTCCGTGGGTGGGGAAAAACCCATCCATGACCCTTTCACCTCAGTGTCTGGCAATGACTCAGACTGTGTTCCCATCAAGTTTCATTTTGCACCAAAACTGGCGCCACAAGGCGAGCGAAACCTTTTAAAGAACATTTAAGACAGATTTACAAGGAAAGGATGTTAAAAAATTGGGTCAAAAGGATTGGGAATTTTAGCACAACAACATTAGGAAGGGGAGACTATCTATCTATTACATAAACAATGCATGTCTAATATCACAATTAACTAGAACGGCACTCAGTGGAGGCCCATACCTCCGCCAGGCTGAACAGTTTAAGTTTTGTATCCCACTGATAGACGGATCTGGATCTGAAACTCCAAAATCTAATTGGCTTGTTCTTGTCACCCATCCAACTCATCCACTGAGTTTATCCGAATCCGTCCACAACTTTCTGTTGAATACCTCTGTCGATTTTGTCAATCAATCAAATCCCAATGTCGATTTGGTCCTCTCTCTCCAACGGTGAAGAATCACTTGAGAAATTAAAAATTCTCATGTCCGGATCTTCACCCAATCAAATAGATTTGGCCTTGTCATACACCCAATCTGTCCTCAATACTGCACTACTGAGGATGACCTTTCATTATTACATGTTGATCCTCCATCCAATCATTGAATTTCATCACATTCACTTCGAAGAAGGCCAATTATCATACAACTATCAATTGTTCGAGGAAGGTGGAACGTTAATCGGGCCAAATATCTTCGTGGCGGGCCCAGAGGTGCGTGCCCGCATGGTGTGTAAACGACGACTGGATTGGGGCATTTTTTTCACCCGCCCACTCCTCTCTCCCCCTCTCTCGTGCCAGTATCCTCTCTCGTGGGTGAGGCGTGCCAGTATGTGCAGCTTCATTCCTTCGCTCTCGTAAACGACTGGATTGGGGCATTTTTTCAATTAGATCGGACCAACCGATCAATAAATGGCCATAATGGGAAACCACCTGGGAAACATACTCAGGTCCCCAGCGTCAATTGTGATGTCATATCCAACGAAGAAGAATTGTGACGCCCCTCTCTCTCGCCCCTCGCTCCTCCTCTCTCCCCCCCTCTCTCGCCCTCTCTTCTCACCGCCCACACACTCTCACCCCCTCTCTCGCCCCCTCTCTCTCGCCCTCTCTCTCACCGCCTCTCTCCCTCCCTCCTCTCGCCCCCTCTCTCCCCCCCCTCCTCTCTGCCCCTCCTCTCTCCCCCCTCTCTCCTCCCTCTCTCTCGCCCGCTCCTGCTCTCACACCCTCCTCTCTCACCCCTCCTCTCTCTCTCTTGCCCCTCTCTCTGCCCCCTCTCTCGCCCTCGTCTCCCCACTCTTCCTCCCCCTCTCGCCCCCCTCTCGCTCTCTCGCCCCTCTCTCTCACCCCTCTCTTCCTCCCTCTCCTCGCCCCCCCCTCTCTCACCCCCACTCTCACCCCTCTCTCGCCCCCCTCTTCTCGCCCCTCTCTCTCACCGCCCCTCTCTCCCTCCCGCTCTCTCGCCCCCTCTCTCTCCTCCCCCTCCTCTCTCTCGGCCCCTCCTCTCTCCCCCGCTCCTCTCCTCCCCCCTCCTCTCTCGCCCCTCTCCTCTCACGCCCTCTCTCTCACCCCTCCTTCTCAGCCCTCTCTCTCTCTCTTGCCCCTCTCTCTTGCCCTCTCTCTCGCCCCACTCTCACCCCTCTCTGCCCCTCCTCTGCTCCCCTCTCTCTCACCACCCCTCTCTCTCCTCCGCCTCTCTCGCCCCCCTCTCTCGCCCCCTGCTCTGCCCCCCTCTCTCGCCCCTCCTCTCTCCCCTGCTTTCACCCTTCCTCTCCTCTCTTTGCCCCTCTCTCTGTAAATGTATTCACAAATGTATTCACAAAAAAACAAAAAGAAATAAACATTAATTGTGACGTCATTCGTGATGTCATAGCACCGTGTCCTGTCATTGGTTTGGTAAATAAATGGCCATAACTTGGGCAGCCGCTCGTCGATTAATATCAAACCTTGAAAAGGCACATACTCAGGTCCCTAGCGTCGATTGTGAGCGTCATACCAAACGAAGAAGAAGAATTGTGATGTCATCGTGGAAAAAATAAATAAACATTAATTGTGACGTCACTCGTGATGTCATAGCACCGTGTCTTGTCATTGGTCGACAGATAAATGGCCTAACTTGGGAACCGCTTGTCCGATTGATATCAACCTTGAAAATGCACATCCACAGGGCCCAGCAATATACCTGGCAAGTTTCAATTAGATCGGACCAGTGGTTGTCGAGAAACAGGCGGTTGCAGACACAAGACACACAGAGATTGATGGAATTATTGATACTAGTGCGGGCCCAGAGGTGCGTGCCCGCATGGTGTGTAAACGACGACTGGATTGGGGCATTTTTTTCACCCGCCTACTCCTCTCTCCCCCTCTCTCTGCCAGTATCCTCTCTCGTGGGTGAGCGTGCCAGTATGTGCAGCTTCATTCCTTCGCTCTCGTAAACGACTGGATTGGGGCATTTTTTCAATTAGATCGGACCAACCGTATCATAAATGGCCATAACTTGGGAAACACCTGGGAAACATACTCAGGTCCCAGCGTCAATTGTGATGTCATATCAAACGAAGAAGAATTGTGACGCCCTCCTCTCTCGCCCCCTCGCTCCCTCCTCTCTCCCCCCTCCTCTCTCGCCCCTCTCTCTCACCCCCACTCTCACCCTCCTCTCTCGCCCCTCTCTCGCCCCTCTCTCTCACCGCCCCTCTCTCCCTCCTCTCTCGCCCCCTCTCTCCCCCTCCTCTCTCCCCCTCCTCTCTCCCCCCTCCTCTCTCGCCCCTCCTCTCTCGCCCTTCCTCTCTCACCCCTCCTCTCTCGCTCCTCTCTCTCTCTTGCCCCTCTCTCTTGCCCCTCTCTCTCGCCCCTCTCTCTCGCCCCACTCTCCACCCCCCTCTCGCCCCTCCTCTCTCCCCTCTCTCTCACCACCCCTCTCTCCTCTCCCTCTCTCCCTCCCCTCTCTCGCCCCCTCTCTCGCCCTCTCTCGCCCTCTCTTGCCCTCCTCTCTCCCCCTCTTTCACCCCTTCTCTCTCCCCCCCTCCTCTCTTGCCCCTCTCTCTGTAAATGTATTCACAAAAAAACAAAAAGAAATAAACATTAATTGTGACGTCATTCGTGATGTCACAGCACCGTGTCCTGTCATTGGTTTGGTAAATAAATGGCCATAACTTGGGCACGCTCGTCCGATTAATATCAAACCTTGAAAAGGCACATACTCAGGTCCCAGCGTCGATTGTGACGTCATACCAAACGAAGAAGAAGAATTGTGATGTCAATCGTGGAAAAAAATAAATAAACATTAATTGTGACGTCACTCGTGATGTCATAGCACCGTGTCTTGTCATTGGTCGACAGATAAATGGCCGTAACTTGGGAACCGCCTCGTCCGATTGATATCAAACCTCGAAAAGGCACATCCGCGGGTCCCGGCAATATTCCTGGCAAGTTTCAATCAGACCGGACCGCGGTCGTCGAGAAACGGCGGTCGCATACAGACAGACAGACAGACACACAGAGATTGCTGGAATTATAGATAGAAGTTATATATGTATGAAATGATCCTGGGAACGTTTCAGGTGCTCGGTTTGGTGCTCAAAATATATGTCTTTGCACACCCTTCTCTTCCCAAGATGTCATCTACACTTTTATGTAATACTAGTAATACCTGCTCACTCCTGGTGTGAAATATGGTATCGTGAATCACTTACTAAAGGATAAGAGAAGAAAGCGGAAGACCACGTATGTTTTTATCAGAAAATACACGCAGTACATACGGTATACATGCATACAGAGAATTGGCATCTTTTCGAATGAAGTGTGATAATTACCCTGCGCTCTCGAAGCGAAAAAGCAGGGTTAAGCCATCGGTAGCATACGTACGTATGGCGTACGTCGTGTATCTACATTTTGTGAAGAGAGTACATAGAAAACCGTTCAGCGGAGGAAATTGAAACTTTACCACATGTTACATGACCATGTCATGTAGCGGTCACTCTTTGGAGGTCAACATAGACCAACGGTGAACATTCGCCGATTTTCTAAAATCCTTCATTTTCATCCGATTGACTTGAAATTTGAACAGAATTTGCAAATCAGGTAACCAAATTCAAGCAGCAACTATTTTTGAGGTCAACAACAGCAAAAAGAGAAAACATAGGCCATATTTTACAGAATTGTCAATTTTCATCCGACTGACTTGAAATTTCAACAGGATTTTCATAAAAATGACCATCGTGTGTCACGTGGTCTGGCGGCCATATTGGATCGAAGGGAAAATCTTTGTAAATCTTCGTAGGGGAAACCACTTAATCAATCAACGCAAAATTTAACTGATTGATCAACTACCCATGGGAAATATGGTTTGATAAAAATGATGTCATCGGTCACGTGGTCTGGCAGCCATATTGGATCAAAGAAAAATAACCTTAAAAACACAAAAGAGTTGGCTCGTACCAAGTCCTTCTCAAGACTGCGCAGGGTATGTATTCTATGAATACCATCTAGTTTTCACTCGCAATTAGCATTAATATCTATACAGATCATAGTTTTAAACAGAAGTGATTGTTATTAAAAAAGGTACCAACAAAGCTACAAAGCTACACTTAATGTCAAGTTGCCTTTATCAGGTCGGAAGGGCCTTTTTACCTTTGCCACATGAGGTGGATGGAGGTTATGTTTTCACTCCTGGTTCTCTGTCTATTTGTCTGTCTGTTTGTGAGCAGGGTATCCAAAAAAGTTACGGACAGATTCGGACTAAACTTGGGAGACAGGTTGGGTGTGTGTGACAAGGATGAATTGATTAGGCTTACTGTAGGTGAAGATCCAGATCCAGATCCAGATACTTGAATTCCCTAAGTGAGTCTTCACCATTGAGAGATCGGGCCAAAAAAGATTAATAACACGATATCTCAAAACGTTGTGGAGGAGTTTTGACAAAATTGGTGGATGACTTGTGTCGGTGACAAGAACAAGCCGATTAGATTTTGGTTGAGGTCCGGATGCTGACCCAGCCTATCAGTGGGATGCAAAACGTAAGCTGTTCAGCCTGGCAGAGATATGCGCTCTACCGATTGTCGTTCTAGTTTATCCTGTCATTCATTTGTGTTAATTTAGGTCAAACTACCTTCCTATGCAAAATGTGTCAAATGCTTTGCTGCTTATTCATCCCTTCCCAGCCCCTTTCCGATACTCTCCTCACGCCTTGGTGCATGCCAAGGCACGTGCAGGTGAAGAATTGCACATGTGCACATGACGCTTCATGTCATGTTGCCTTTATCAGGTCAGAAGGACACTTTTTGGTTATATAATGTTGCAGTTGTCTGGTCATGCTAGTTGCCTGGTACAAGTACAGTAAGTCGCCTCAATGTGACTCATGGTCAACCGGTTTGAAGACCCCCGGCCGGATCACGTGTCCACTAGTCATGATACCGTACTGGTTGGTGTCTCTGAGCTGGCCGAGCACTACTCTAATTAGCACCACATGCTTCGTCTTAATTAGCCCAAGTGAGTTGGAGGGGTGTAGCACTGCCTGGATGTGCTGCGTTTAATAACTGGAGCCAATTAACCCTCAACGGGATTTCCTTAATTACCAGAGGAGGGACCACAACGACCTGAATTAACCCCCGAGACCATGTATGTTTAATTAAGCAACAATTAATGGTCACGAGGAAGGGAATACAAGGAGCAATCAACAATTAATGATGCAACAAACCGATATCCTTTACCCACTACCGGTATGCATCCAACAAACCAAATGAACAATCGGAGATCCATAGATATCTCAGCCTTAGGGCCCGACAGACACACCACAAGAGACAGACAATAGGGAATCCACAAGACACAAGAAGAGATCCTTGGCAAACAAGCAGAGTCGTGCAGGAGCTTGTAGTTTGAATCCCCAGTCTGTAGTTCAAAACGTCCTGGCACTGAATATTCCCACTTGCCCGCTGACTGAGAAGAGGACAGGGAGTGGCCTTTGCTCCAGTGGGGTGCAGCTATGGCTCACCGGGAGTGAGCGAGGGGCGAAGCTTCTCCTCCGAAAATTCCCCGAGAACTCTCTACTTCCGTCCTTGCTCCACCCTTTTATCCCTTCGGAATATCCCCTCATTGTTCATGGGCCACGCTCCTCCCCCTCACTCACCATTGAGCGTCAGCTTGCTCCGTGGGTGGGGAAAACCCATCCATGACCCTTTCACCTCAGTGTCTGGCAATGACTCAGACTGTGTTCCCATCAAGTTTCATTTTGCACCAAAACTGGCGCCACAAGGCCGAGCGAAACCTTTTAAAGAACATTTAAGACAGATTTACAAGGAAAGGATGTTAAAAATTGGGTCAAAAGGATTGGGAATTTTAGACACAAACATTAGGAAGGGGAGACTTCATCTATCTATTACATAAACAATGCATGTCTAATATCACAATTAACTAGAACGGCACTCAGTGGAGCCCATACCTCCGCCAGGCTGAACAGTTTAAGTTTTGTATCCCACTGATAGACGGATCTGGATCTGAAACTCCAAAATCTAATTGGCTTGTTCTTGTCACCCATCCAACTCATCCACTGAGTTTTATCCGAATCCGTCCACAACTTTCTGTTGAATACCTCTGTCGATTTTGTCAATCAATCAATACCAATGTCGATTTTGGTCCTCTCTCTCAACGGTGAAGAATCACTTGAGAAATTAAAAAATTCTCATGTCCGGATCTTCACCCAAATCAAATAGATTTGGCCTTGTCATACACCCAATCTGTCCTCAATACTGCACTACTGAGATGACCTTTCATTATTACATGTTGATCCTCCATCCAATCATTGAATTCATCACATTCACTTCGAAGAAGGCCAATTATCATCAACTATCAATTGTTCGAGGAAGGTGGAACGTTAATCGGGCCAAATATCTTCGTGACCATGAAATCCCATAAACCTGGTGGGGGGTTTTTTTTGCCTCATTTTCAGTGGAGTGGTCAAGCTCATACTTGTGGAACTGGCCTCCTGCTAAGGTAGAATAAAATAGTAGATGAGTTTGGGTGAAGAAAGAGATGTGTGAACATGAGTCTTAAAGAGTTAGAGATTGAAGGAAAAACGAAAGAAGGTAAATCATTCCAAAGTCTAACTGTATAGAGAATGAGAGAAGATGTGCGTTGCTTCATTCTGCAACTATACAGGTTATCCGAGTTATTATTTCACATTGAGATTGTTACAACAGAGAGATCACAAAGACATTTTCTAATCATTTGCCAGCATATTATGATTATCATTATTATTATTATTGGTTCACGAAAAATAAGTGACCACTATATCGTTATTGGTGTGTCTGTTGGGTAGTCGATCCAGTCGAAAAACAAAAAAAATTGTTAAAAATTTTTGAAATTTGTTCTACCCTTATTATAAGTTTTTCCGTCGATATGTTTGTTGGGTAGTCGATCCAGTCGAAAAAAAAAAAAAAAATTTTAAACATTTTTGAAATTTGTTCTACCCTTATTATCAGTTTTTCCGTCGATTGTTTGTCTGTCTGTCTGTTCGGTCCAGTGCTCCGTTAATACAAAGGCGATTTCGATGAAACTTGGTGGGTAGGTTCATACCCTGACCTGTTGTGTGCAAATGAGAACCGTTGCTATGACACCACCGTTGCCAAGCAACGGACTTTGAAATTTTTGAAAAATCATAAAAAAATTATTTTTCGAAAATCAAAAATCGGGCCACGAGCGACTGTGGGCAGTACATTCAGCCATATTGTCAAAATTTCCAGCCGATCCTATGAAAACTGTCGGAGAAGATAGACTTTGAATGAACCCTGGTCGAAAACATAAAAAAACGAAATTCTTATATCTCAGAGACTATGAGTCAGATATACATGAAACTGGTATGGTAGGTTCATGGTATGTCCTAGTTATGTGTGAGAAGAACCGTTGCTATGGACCCCTCCGTTGCTTAGCAACGGCCGAAAACCTCTAAATGTGGGGGTATTTTAACGAAAAAACAATTTGCAGCATTAACCCTTGAAGCTAGAATATGAATTTTCTTGTGCTTAATCCTCAGGTCATTCCCCATCGAACGGCCATCGCATCAGGTTCTATTGGGTAGGCGACTACCCATGTCCGCCTACCAGCTTGTTTGTCTGTCTGTCTGTCTGTCTGTTCGGTCCAGTGCTCCGTTAATACAATGGCGATTTCGATGAAACTTGTTGGTAGGTTCATACCATGACCGAGTTGTGTGCAAATGAGAACCGTTGCTATGGACACCACGTTGCCTAGAACGGGACTTTGAAATTTTTGAAAAATCATAAAAAATTATTTTTTCGAAAATCAAAAATCGGGCCATGAGCGACTGTGGGCAGTACATTCAGCCATATTGTCAAAAATTTCCAGCCAGATCCTATTAAAACTGTCGGAGAAGATAGACTTTGAATGAACCCTGGTCGAAAACAATAAAAAAACGAAGTTCGTTATATCTCAGAGACTATGAGTCAGATATACATGAAACTGGTATGGTAGGTTCTTGGTATGTCTTGTTATGTGTGAGAAGAGCCGTTGCTATGGACCCTCCGTTGCTTAGCAACGGCCGAAAAACCTCTAAATGTGGGGTATTTTACAGAAAAAACAATCTGCAGCATTAACCTTGAAGCTAGAATCATGAATTTTCTGGTGCTTAATCATCAGGTCATTCCCCATCGAAGGGGCCCATGGCGTCAGTTCTATTGGGTAGGCGACTACCCATGTCCGCCTACCGGCTTGTCTGTCCGTCTGTCTGCCCGAGCATAGCTCGTGGGTTTTGATCCGATCCTGATAAAATTTTGGTGTGAGGTTTATATCATGATCTAGTTGTGTTTTCTGAGAATGGGCGTGGTGCGCCCATTATGGGCGGAGCCACGCCCAAAAAACATGTGTTTTAGGGGTAGCCGATTTCAATTTGCATCTTCTCCTAGGGGGTTTGTCGAATCTGACAGGGGTTCAGTATTTGGTTAGCCCAATGGCACCTGCATAGCCCCACGGAGCTCATTTTTCATTTTCGTCCAAGGTCAAGGTCACAAGGTCACGAACTTAGAAATTGCGAATTTTGACATAAAATCATACGTCCGCCCAAACTTAGAGCTAGGATGACAATATTTTTTATGCATAATCTTGAGGTCATTCCCCACCTAAAGTCTTGAAACCATTTTGCTCATCTCGAACACCTTGCCCGTGGCGCCCCTGCAAGTTTGTTTTTACGCTGATTTCATCAAAGTATGGATAATCCGAGGAGTGCGAATGCCATATAGCCTATATGACGTTATATTGTTCCTTGAATGTTCCAGAGGAAGTTTTGCACCAAAGGTCATAATCCTGACTTTGACCTTTAAAGTTACAACGTCACACAGTCCAAATTTTCAAAGTGGGAACGAACCGGGTTTCGACCTTCTTCGACGAACTAACTCCAATAAGCTATAGCACGTATCCTGTTTCCTTATTTTAATGTCCACAACATTGTTTTGACCTTTAAAGGTTATGCAAAGGTCAAATTTTGAAAGTTGTTGAACGAACCGGGTTTTCGACATTTTGCAGCTAAAAACTGTCACTCGTACCACATCATGTTGATCATTTTTATAACTTGGTCAAAAATTATCACATTTGTCTCATCCTTGACTTCTGAAAACAATCTACATCGTCAAATACTGCTCGTGAACCATCGCCGTCTCCAGACTTGTTTTATTATGATTATGTCAAAGATCCAATCATCAGCAGATTGTGTAATCCATAATCGCAGGAGACGTCAAATCCTTCCTTCTCTCCAACTGCCTGATGTCTGATGATTAGTTCAGATTCTGACCAATACTCTACCCTGAACTAGTGGGGCAGATAACAGCAATTTTTGAGAGGAATCGTGCAAATGATGATACAAGCATCAAATTTGGCACATTTGTTCTCCAGGGGATTCTAATCAAATCTGCCTGATTGGCCTTTGAAAATCCAAATTTCGAAAAATTTGAAAAAAAAAAAAAACTTCAAAAAGTCAAGATCACGAATCAATGTTGGATGCTGGATTGGTGATGTTTCAGAAACATCATCAAAGCGTTCCAAGTCTGCCATGAAGTTTTCTTCCCTTTACCGTGGAAGGCAGACACGACGTCACATCCAGTGAACGCATGGAAGTATGGGATCCCTTTAGCTTTCTCAGGCCCTATTGCATAAACTACTCATGGACTGGAATCCATCGCGCCTTGGCTCCTTGGCCAAAGGCAATCCACATGTTCTCAAGACCTAGTTCCTGTAAGGATGGCAGTACAGATATTGCTATGATAGTACGTCCGTGTCATTAGCCTTAATGATATGGACACATTAATAATCCGTCATTGCATCCCTGGCGTGTACAAATATTTGAGTGTCAGCTTCTTCATGACAACATGGAGACACAGCATCCAGTGACTTCCTGTGTGTTGCTAATGGCATCTTCTCTTTTGTGACAATGACTGTGCTTGTCGTCTGTGCTTTCACACATCTTTTCCGCAAGGAGTGAAACAGCCAGTCTTGTTGCTGTCATCTCGAAGAAAGCTTCTCCAGTTACTTGGGGTCTTACTGGTTCTGTCACTTCTTCTTCTGATTCCTTCCCCCTTTTCGACTTGCCTCGGATTCAAGACTTGACTTTTGTACACATCAAACACTACGTCCCCTCTCGTACCTGGCACCATAGGATTCCACCTTTGGATGATGTCGTCTTTGGCATAGTCATCAATATCTTTGAAGTGCGTGGAGGTAGGCATTGATAAGTGCTGAGCCATCAATGATGACTGCATCTCCCCTTGGTTCTCTGTCTGGGATGTTCATTGCGCTTCAAGAATTTCAGCCAGCTGTGACTTCAAATTTTTTGAAGTTTTTTTTTTTTTCAAATTTTTCAAAATTTGGATTTTCAAATGGCCAATCAGGCAGATTTGATCAGAAAGCCCTGCAGAACAGAAATGCCAAATTTGATGCTTGTATCATAATTTGCACGATTTTTCTACTATCTACTACACTACCAATCCAGTCGTCGTTTACGAGAGCGAAGGAATTTTTGTCTTCTCAGGACTGTGTGGTTGTTTGAAAGTTTTTTTTTCCTTTTTCTCTCTTCTCTTCTCTTTGTATTTATCTTGCGATGACATTGCGAAAAAGGATCAAAATACGTTGGCGCTAATTGAATAAGGCCATTAAAACTAAATTGCGAATAATCGTAACTGCGATATGGAACTTCCGGGCCACGCACGTACGGGCACGCGAGAGCGAAGGAACGGCCTGTGTGTTGTTCTGGCTCGCGGTTTGAAAGTTTTTTTTTTTTTGCTGCACATACGGCCACGCACGTACGGGCACGTACTAGTATTAATAAACCAAAGATAAGCCTGGTGTTGGCTTAGTGGTTAGGGTGGCTGGCTTGGGATCTTAGGGTCCTGAGTTTGAGTCAATGTCAGCTGTTGCATTAACACCAGGTAGGATTGACTCAGCCTGTCATCCCTCTGAGGTTGACAAAATGAGTACCAGTGTACTGGTAAGAGGGGCATTGCATCAGCGGCACATCCGTGCCCTCAGCCAATGATGTTACCCCCAGCCTTGTGCTGCATACAAAAGAGGAGGAAACCAAAGACAAAATGATGCTGCTACAAAGGTATGGGATGTTTTGTCTGTGAGGGTAATGCCCGTAGAGTCAGTGGATAGTTTTTAAAATTGTGTTGTATAGGTATCTGGAAGTAGTGGGGATGGTGTGCACTAAGATTTTGGCATGATTGTGCAGGCTTTATGAGCCTTTTGGCCACCTTCAGCATTGAAATTCCTTGTAAATCATTGGAACTGGCTAGAACGAACAGCTCGGCTGGTGTGGCATATAATTTTTTTATCATTCGTAATTGATGAATCGAATCATGTACATTCGTAAATGCTACAGCCATAAAAAGGTCATGGCAAAATAAAACTTTAGTTTGACATTAATATGCTGGAATAAAGAAGGGAGAGTCGTGCTGGCGAACACAACTCGGACAGTAAGTCAACAAATGGACAGGAAAAGGCCCTTTGGTCCATCTCGTTTGTGTCAAACTGTCCTGCGTGGCACTCATGCAGTGAGTGCTCTCTAACATTGGTGTGCCATGTGGTATGGGTGAAGAATTTTTGGGAAAGGTTAAGAGGGGAGGAATGGGAAGATGAAAAAGTTAGGGAATGGCAATGGAGAGGTGGTACAAACGTGGTGCGTTAGCAACGTTCTCGGAAAGTGATGCAGTTCATTGGCAGAAAGTGCAGGTTGAGGTGAAAAGTCAAAAATAAACTACATATCGACAATCACAAAGCAATTGCCAAAGGTAAGCCTACCGGCGCCCGCAATCCAATGATGGCCACATTATTTTCAGACCACCATATGACCTTGACCTTCAACATTTATGGAGAGAGTGTGAATGAAGAAAATGTATGTCTCCATCTACAATCTATCCATCAAACTCAATATCATGAAAATTGGAGGAAAATTATTCAAATTATGATCAAAGAGGTCTTTTTTGTTAATCAGGTCAAAATCCGAAAAAAAAGCAGGTCAATGGCACAAATCAAATACAAGGTGCACAACTTCAGTGAAGGTCCACGATTATGATGCAAGGGCATCTTGGAAGGCCAAGGGGTCATTGAGATTGATTCTGCACTGCAAAATTGAGTATAACATAAAAAAGACGGATTTTTTTTTCAACAGGAGGGAGCAATTTAGTTCTGAGAAGACAAAATTATTTTTGGTGGAAAATGTTTAAAAAAAAAAAAATCTATAATTAGGTCATAGTCAAAAAAAATTACCCCCGCTTGGGGGTGACGTCATCTCTGAAGCTCTGAGATGTGGATCTCTGATCGGCTTAGAATGCTTCGATGCGTCTTGTCTTTTGGTCAACGACAGACGAAAGCCTGGGACTAAAAAGGATAGAAAACCTCAGAAATCAAATTACAAATTCGAAAATACGACCCGACCAGATTCAGATATTGTACCCTACTATCATAATCCGTTGGAAATTCCGCCGAGATCGGATAATAAATGGCGGAGATAATGTTGAAATTAGCTGATTTTTCAACTTGGAGTGACCTTGACCTTGATATTGACCTTCATCGTGTCTAAAGTCACACCGTCGTGCATCACTCCTCGACCCCTACTACATCAAGATCGGGCGAAATTTTTTTTGACCATATCACATCGACGATTTTTCCAACTTTGAAGACACGTGACTCGATAACCAGACGAATTTTAAAAAACCGCCCGACTTAATTTAGATATGTTCCATATTATCAGAATCCGAAGAAATTTTGAAGATCAGATCACAAACGCGAGGAGATAATTTTGAAAATGGACGATTTCGCAACTTTGGAGTGGCCTTGACGTTGACCTTGACCTTAAATCGGGTCAAAGGTCATACCATCGTGCATCCCTCATCGACATCTACCCACATACCAATATCAAGAAAATCGGAAGAAAAAAATTGGACATACGTACGTCCGTCCGTATGTTAGAGATGACCTAAAAAGGTAACCCTGCCATGCTTTTTATTCCCATTATTGATGAAAATGTTCATTCTGAATTCCCAGCCGGATCCGAGCTACAGCTCGGAAATTGCCACAAAAAGGAAGAAAAAAACCTAAATGGTGGTTTAGTACTCCAAGGGTCTAAGAATTCTTGGAGCATTAAAAAATGGGCGTTAACTGTAGAAATAACCTGACACAGGTATAGCCTCTGTCTTTCGTATGGGGGAAAGCTTAATCAATCGTACTACTGTATAATATATATATTAATATATATATATATATATATTAATATATATATAATGAATAATATAATATATAATAAAATATATAATATAAAAAATAATAAATTTTATATATAATTGGAGCAGTGTGTGTTTTGTTTGTTGTTAACTTCGATGCACGAGTGAACAGATGGACATAATAAGTTGTAAGCTCGTGGTTGTACT
>CM068952.1:168632947-168647865 GCA_035128595.1 Eptatretus atami | reverse complement strand
CACAAACGGCGGAGGAGATAGATTTTGAAAATGGACGATTTCGCAACTTTGGAGTGGCCTTGACGTTGACCTTGACCTTAAATCGGGTCAAAGGTCATACCATCGTGCATCCCTCATCGACATCTACCCACATACCAAATATCAAGAAAAATTCGGAAGAAAAAAATTGGGACGTACGTACGTCCGTCCGTATGTTAGAGATGACCTAAAAGGTAACCCTGCATGCTTTTATTCCCATTATTGATGAAAATGTTCATTCTGAAATTCCCAGCCGGATCCGAGCTACAGCTCGGAAATTGCCACAAAAAAAAGAAGAAAAAAAAACCTAAATGGTGGTTTAGTACTCCAAGGGGTCTAAGAAATTCTTGGGTAGCATTAAAAAATGGGGGCGTTAACTGTAGAAATAAACCTGACAACAGGTATAAGCCTCTGTCTTTCGTATGGGGGAAAGCTTAATCAATCGTACTACTGTATATATATATATATATATATATATATATATATATATATTAATAATAAATAAATAAATATATATAATAAAAATATATATAATAAAAAAATATATATAATTTATATATAATTGGAGCAGTGTGTGTTTTGTTTGTTTGTTTAACTTCGATGCACGAGTGAACAGATGGACATAATAAGTTGTAAGCTCGTGGTTGTACTTGGGGGAGCACTGGGAGGTTTCAGGCAGTAAAAATAATTTCATAGTCCTGAGGGTTTGGGTGGGGAAAGAACCCCAACTCTCTCTTTCTAAATATGTAAAGGATAGTGCTGCTCCAGATGGGAGCTGGTATTACAAATCATACCAAAATACCCCAATTTGTGGGCATTATCCTGCTGTAATTATGGGGGAATTAACCCATCCATAATGCTGTGGAATTAACCTGTCCATAGGGACAGGTTCACAAGGAATCACAACGCAAGAGGAGGCCATTGGGAACTTCACGCCCGTGCCATCCTGCCAACACCAATAGACCCCTTTATCCCCACTGCTTCTAGGTATCTATTCACTTCCAGTCTCAATCCATTCTAGTCTCTGTTGCTGTCACCTTTCCATGGAGACCATTCAATGCATCAACTACTTCGTGAAAGACTTTTGCCTTCTTTTTTCTCAAGCTGTGGCTCCTGGTCCTACAACTGTCAATGTGGCAGAATAACTCTTCTGCACTTATTCCTTCTAAACCCTTCATTATCTTAAACATCTCCATCAGAAAGCCCCATAATTGCCTCGTCTCTAATGAAAAATTCTCCTTCTCCTCCTTGTAGGTCAGTTTATCGCAGCCCAGAATCATTCTAGTAGCCCTATGCTGAACTTTCTCTTTGGGACCAATGTCCTTCCTCAGATGTGTCAAAGAAAACTGCACACAATATTCCAGATGAGGACCTCACTAAATTTCTGTAGCAACACCACTTCTTTCTTTAATGGTCACGAGTCCCATGCTCTCGTGCAGTTGGCTGGGGGAAGTTTTTGCCCCAAGTCTTTCTGGAACTGGGTGGCAGGTCTGACATTCAACTAAGCAGTTAGTTCGGGCAGAAATTTGTAATTTGTCCATGGTGCCGGTGATACCTCACCTACTCTTACCGAAGGACATCATGGCATCTTTATTGGGATGGTTGTAGGATGAGGATGGTTGAGCATCATGATTTGGGACTGGTATGTGGGATTGGGATGGTTTTGGGAATTGGGGGTTTTGGGATGGTTGTTGGATTGGGATGGTTTTGGGATGGATGGTTGTGGGAATGGGATGGTTTGGGATTGGTGGTTTTGGGATTGGGATGGTTGTGGAGATTGGGATTGGTTTTGGAGATGGTTGTGGGATGGTTGTGGTTTGGGATGGTTGGTTGGGATTGGGATAGTTTGGAGATTGGGGATGGTTTGGGATAAGGTTTGGATGAAGTTGTGTGGATTGGATGGTGGATGTGGGATTGGGATGGTTTTGGGATGGTTGTGGGATTGGATGTTGTAGGGATATGGGATGGTTGTAGGATTTGGGATGGTTTTGGGATTGGATGTTTGGATTGGGAGGTTTTGGTGATGGTTGTGGGATTGGGATGGTTTTGGGATGTGGTTGTGGTATTTGGATGTTGGTGGGATGGTGTGGATTTGGCATTGGGATGGTTTTGGGATTGGATGGTTGTGGGATTGGGAATTGGTTTTGGGATTTGGAGGTGGTTTTTGGGGATGTGTGGGATTGGGATGGTTGGGATTGGAAGGTTTGGGGAATGGTTGTGGGATTGGGATGGTTTTGGGATGGTATTGGGAGGTTGTGGAGATTAGGATGGTTTGGGATGGATGGTTGTGGGATTGGATGGTTGTTGGAGATGTTGGGATGGTTTTGGATTGGGATGCGTTTTGGGATTGGGATGGTTTTGGATGTTGTGGATGGATTGGGATGGTTGTGATTGGGATGTATTGGGATTGGGATGGTTGTTGACGATTGGGAATGGTTTGGGATGGTTGTGGGATTGGGATGGTTTTTGGGAGTTTGTGGGATGGTTTTGGGATGGTTGTTGGGATTTGGGACTGGTTTTTGGGAATTTGGGAATTGGGTTGATTGGAAGATGGTTGTTGGGATTGGTTGGTTTTGGGAATGGTTGTGGGATTGGAGGTTTGGGATGGTTGATGGGATTGGATGGTTTGGGATTGGGATGGTTGTGGGATGGGATTGGGGATTGGGAGTGTTTTTGGGGATGGTGATTGGGTATTGGGATGGTTTTGGGATGGTGTTTTTTGGGATGTTGTGGATGGGATGGTTTTGGATGTTGTGGATTGGATGGTTTTGGGAGGGTTGGGGATTGGATGGAGTTTTGGGATGGTTGTGGGATTGGGATGGTTTTGGATTGGGATGGTTTTGGATGGTTGGTTGGGATTGGGATGGTTTTGGGATTGGGATGGTTTTGGATGGTTGTGGGATTGGATTGGTTTGGGATTGGATGGTTGTGGGATGTGGGATGGTTTTGGATTGGATTGGTTTGGATTGGGATGGTTGTGGGATTGGGATGGTTGTGGGATTGGGATGGTTGTTATGGATTGGGAGGGTTGTGGGATTTGGATGGTTTTGGATGTGTGGAGATTTGGGTGGTTGGAATTGGGATGGTTTGGGATGGTGTGTTTGAGATTTGGGATGTTTTTGGGATGGTTGTGGGAATTGGGATGGTTTGGATTGGGAAGGTTTTGGGATGGGTGGATTTGGGATGGTTGTGGTTTGGGAGGTATTTGGGATGAGTTGGGGATTGGGATGGTTTGGGAGTTGGGATGGTGTGTGGGATTGGGAATGGTTTTGGGATATGGGGAAGTTTTGGGATGTTGTGGGATTGGAATGGTTTGGAGATTGGGATGGTTTTGGGATTGATGGTTTTGGGATTGGGATGGTTGTGGGATGGGATTTTGTGGATTGGGAGATGGTTGTTGGATGGGATGGTTGTTGGGGATTGGGGGTTTTTGGGATGGTTTTGGGATTGGATGGTTTGGGATTGGGATGGTTTGGGATGGTTGTGGTTTTGGGATGGTTTTGGGATGGTTGTGGATTGGGATGGTTTTTGGATTGGGGTGGTTTTTGGGATGGTTGTAGGGATTGGGAATGGATTTGTGGGATTGGGATGGTTTTGGGATGGTTTGTGGATTGGATGGTTTAGGGATTGGAGTTTTGGTGGTGGGGATTGGATGGTTTTGGGATTTGGGATGGTTTTGGGATTGGAAATGGATTGGGATGGTTTTGGGATTGGGATGGTTTGGGATGGATTTGTGGGATTGGGATGGTTTTGGGATTGGAGGTTTTGGATGGTTTGGGATGTGTGTGGGATATGGTTTGGGATTGGGATGGTTGGGATTGGGATGGTTTTGGGATGGGATGGTTTGGATGGTTGGTGGCATGGGGATGTTTTGGGATTGGATGGTTTTGGGATGGGATGATTGGGATGGTTGTGGGATTGGGATGGTTGTGGGATTGGGTTGATGGTTTTGGGATGGGGATGGTTTTGGGATTGGGATGGTGTGGTTTTGGGATGGTTGTGGGATTGGGATGTTGTGGTTTTGGGATGGTTTTGGGATTGGATGGTTTGGGATTGGGAGATGTTTTTGGATTGGGAAGGTTTTGGGATGGTTTGGGATATGGGGAATGGTTTTGGATTGATGGTTGTGGGATTGGGATGGTTGTGGGATTGGGAATGGTTTTGGGATGGTTTGAGGGATTTAGGGATTGGTTTTTGGGATTGGGATGGTTTTGGGATTGGGAGGGTTTTGGGATGGTGTGGGATTGGAGAGTTTTGGGATTGGGGGATTTGGATGGTTGTGGGATTGGGATGGGATGGTGTTGTGAAGGTTGGATGGATGGGGATTGGATGTTTTGGGATTGGGATGGTTGTGGGATGGGATGGTTTGGGATTGGGAATGGTTTTTGGGAGATGGTTGTGGGGATTTGGGATGGTTTTGGGATTGGGATGGTTTTGGGAATGGGATGAGATTTTGGGTATTGGGATGGTTGTGGGATTGGGGATGGTTGGATTGGGATTTGGGATGGTGTGATTGGGATGGGTTTTGGGATTTGGATGGTTGTATGGGATTGGGATGGTTGTGGGATTGGGGATGGTTTGTGGGATTGGGATGGGATTGTGGGATTGGGAGGTTGTGGGATTGGGATGTGGATTTTGTGGATGGGATTTGGGATGGTTTTGGGATTGGGATGGTTTTTTTGGGATGTTGATGGTTTGGATTGGGTGGTTTTGGGATGGTTGTGGATTGGGATGGTTTGGGATTGGGTGGTTTGGGATGGTTGTGGTGGATGGTTTGGGATTTGGAAGGTTTGGATGGTTGTGGGGAATTGGGATGTTTTGGGATGGTTGTGGGATTGAAGGTTTGGATGGATTGAGGGATTGGAGATGGTTTTGGGATTGGGAATGGTTTATTGGGATTGGAGAAGTTTTGGGATGGTTGTGGGATTGGGATGGTTTTGGGATTGGAGGTGGATTGGGAAATGGTTGTGGGATTGGAGATGGTGTTTTGGGATTGGGAGTTGTGTTTTTGGATGGTTGTGGGATTGGGATGGGATGTTTTGGATTGGGATGTGTTTGAGATTGGATGGTTTTGGGATTGGGATGAGTTTTGGGATGGTTGTGGGATGGGATGGTTTTGGGATTGATGGTTGTGGGATTGGGATGTGTTGTTGGGATTTGGAGGGTTGTGGATTGGGATGGTTGTGGATTGGGATGGTTGTGGATTGGGATGGTTTTGGGATGGGGATGGTTTTAGGGATTGGGATGGATTTTGGGATGTTGTGGGATTTTGGGATTGGTTTGGGATGGAATGGGTTGTGTTTTTGGGATGGTTTTGGGATTGGGATGTTTTGGATGGGATGGTTTTGGGAGTTGTGGGAATTGGGATTGGTTTTTGGGATTGGGAGGTTTTGGGATGGTTGTGGGATTGGGGATTTGTGTTATGGGAATGGTTGTGGGATTGGGATGGTTTTGGGATTTGGGATGGTGTGGATTGGGATGGTTTTGGGATGGATGGTTTTTGGGATTGGTAGTTTTGGGATGGTTGATGGGATGGGGATGGTTTGGGATTGGATGGTTTTGGGAAATTGGGATGGTTGTGGGTTGGATTGGGATGGTTGTGGGATTGGGATGGTATGTGGGATGCGGATGGATTGGTTGGGATTTGGGATGGTTGGGGATGGGATGGTTTTGGATGGTTGTAGGGATTGGGATGGTTTGGGGATTGGAATGGTTTTGGAGGTTGTGGATTGGGATGGTTGTGGGATTGGGCGATGGTTGTGGGATTGGATGATGGTTTGGATTGGGATGGGTTTGGGATGGTTGTGGTTTTGGATGGGGGTTTTGGGGATTGTATGTTGGGATTGGGATGGTTTTGGGATTGGTTTTGTGGGATTGGGATGGTTTTGGGATTGGGAAGGTTTTGGGATGGTTGGGATTGGGATGGTTGTGGGATTGGGTGAGGTTTTGGGATTGGCGAATGGTTTGGGATTGGGCGATGGTTTGGGATTGGGATGGTTTTGTGATTGGGAAGGTTTTGGGAGGGTTGTGGGATTGGGGATTGGGATGGTTGGGATTGGGATGGTTTGGGATTGGATGGTTGGGATTTGGATGTTTTGATTGGGATGGTTTTGGGATGGTTGTGGGATGGGATGGTTTTGGGAATTGGGATGGTTGTGGGATTGGGAGGAGGTTGTTGAGGATTGGCGATGGTTGTGGGATTGGGATGGTTGTGGATGGGATGGTTTTTGGGATTGGGGATGGTTTTGGGATTGCGATGGTTTGTGGATTTTGGGATGGTTGTGGTTGAATTGGGATGATTGGTATGGTTTGGAGGTTGTGGGATTGGGATGGTTTGGATTGGGAAGGTTTGGGAATTGGGATAGGTTTTGGATGGTTGTGTGGATTGGGATGGTTTTGGGAATTGGGATGGTTTTGGAGATTGGGATTGGTTTGGGATGGGATGGGTTTTGGGATTGGGAAGTTTTGGAGTGGTTGTGGGATGGGATGGTTTTGGGCATTGGATGGTTTTGGGAGTTTTGGGATGGTTGTGGGATTGGAGATGGTTGTGGATGGTGTGGATTGGATGGTTGTGGGATTGGGATGGTTTTGGGATGTTGGGATGGTTTTTGGATGGTTGTGGGGATTGGGATGGTTTGTGGGATTGGGATGGTTGTGGGATTGGATGGTTTTGGGATGGTTTTGGGATGGTGTTTGGATGGTTGTGGGATTGGGATGGTTTTGGGATTGGGAATGGTTGTGGATTGGTATGGTTTTGGGATGGTTGTTGGGATTTTGATTGGGATTTGGGATGGTATGTGGGATTGGGATGGATTTGGATGGTTTGGGGATTGGGGATTGGGATGGTTGTGGGATGGGGTATTGGATGTTTTGGGATTGGGATGGTTGTGGGATTGGGATGGTTGTGGGATGGTTGATGGTTGTGGGATTGGGATGGTTGTGGTTTGGGATGTTGTGGGATTGGGGATGGGGATGGTTTTTGGATGGTTTGGGATTGGGATGGTTGTGGTTTTGGGATGGTTGTGGGATTGGGATGGTTTTGGGATTGGGATGTTGTGGGATTGGGATGGTTTTGGGATGGTTGTGGGATTGGGATGGTTTTGGGATGGTTTTTGGGATTGGGATGGTTTGGGAGGGGATTGGTTTTGTTGGATATGTTTTGGAGGTTTGTGGGATTGGGATGGTTTTGGGATGGAGTTGTGGGATTGGATGAGTTTGGATTGGGATGGTTGTGGGATTGGATGGTTTTGGGATGGTGTGGTTGGGATGGTTTTGGATAGTTTGGGATTGGAAGTTTTGGGATGGTTGTGGGATTGGGATGGTTTTGGATGTTGTGGGATTGGGATGTGTATTGGTAGTGTGGGGAATTGGGATGGTTTTGGGATGGTTGTGGGATTGGATGGGTTTTGGGATGGTTGTGGGATTGGGATGGTTTTGGGATGGTTGTGGGATTGGATGGTTTTTGGATGGTTGTGGGATTGGGAATGGTTTTGGGATAGTTGGGATTGGGATGGTTTGGGATGGTTGTGGGATTGGGGATGGTTTTGGGATGGTTGTGGGAATTTGGGATGGTTTGGGGATGGTTGTGGGATTGATGGGATGTGATTGGGATGATTGGGATGATTGGGAATGGTTGTGGATTGGGATGGTTTTGGATTGGGAGGGATGGTTTGGGATGATGGGAGTGGATGTGTGGGATTGGGATGGTTGTGGGATTGGATATGGTTTTGTGGGATTGTGGGTGGTTTGGCGATTTGGGATTGGCGCATGGTTTCGATGGTTCCCGCAAAGGGTGACTCATATCAAAACGACTAGCGGACCCGAATCGATCTGCTGGGACCGCGGATGTGCCTTTTCAGGTTTATATCTAATCTGACGAGCGGTTCCAATTTAACTGCATTTTATTGCTTATTTTCAGTGTTGGAAAGGTGTAATATATCGGCAGCTCTGAGTGTCGTTTCCACCTTTCATGCCAATTTCTTCCCAACGATATCAGCATAATGATAACAGCCATATGAAATAATACATACATACGCACAATAATTGGCGAGTAATAAAAAACTACATACACGTGATTACAATGACCAATGTCGTGGCACCAAATAACGACCATATATTGTCTGTCAACCAATAATGACCAACTAAACTCTGTTTAACCAATGACAGGACACGGTGCTATGGACATACCGAAATGACGTCACAAGTATGTTTATTTTTATTTTTTTCACCGATGACGCACCAATTCTTCTTCTTCTTCGTTTGGTATGACGTCCACAATCGATGCTGGGGACCTGAGGTGTGCCTTTTCAAGGTTTTGATATTGTTCTTATCTGTTCAGCTGTCTTTCATTTCGCAAGTTGAATGTTTTTCCACTGTTTCTTCCACACTGTAGATTAATTGTTGTGCTTGTAGACATTTGTGAATACATTTACAGAGAGAGGGGCCAAGAGAGGAGGGGAGGGGGGGAGAGAGGGGAGCGAGGAGGGCAGAGAGAAGGGAGAGAAGAGGGGAGAGACGAGAGGGGGAGAGAGGGAGAGAGGGGGCGAGAGGGAGAGACGGGGGCGAAGGGGAAGAGGGGAGGGAGGGGCGAGAGAGGAGAGGGCGGCGCAGCGGGGCGAGAGAGAGGGGGAGAGAGGGGCGAGACAGAGGGGGCGAGAGAGGGGCAGAGAGAGGGGAGAGAGAGGGAGAGGGAGACAGGGGGGCGAGGGGAGTAGAGGGGAAGGCGGAGAAGAGGGGCGTCACAATTCAAAGAGGGGGAGAGAGGAGGGTGGACGAGAGAGGGGGACGGGAGAAGGGGTGTGAGGTGGGGAGCGAGAGAGGGAGGGGGAGAGAGGAGGGGCGAGACTAGGGGGAGAGAGGGCCCGAGAGAGAGGGGGGAGAGACTAGGGTGAGAGAGGAGGAGAGAGAGGGGCGGGGGAGAGAGAGAGGGGGCGTCACAATTCTTCTTCTTCTTCGTTTGATATGACGTCACAATTGACGCTGGGACCTGAGTACGTTTCCCAGGTGTTTCCCAAGTTATGGCCATTTATGATACGGTTGGTCCGATCTAATTGAAACAATGCCCCAATCCAGTCGTCGTTACGAGAGCAAGGAACGAAGCTGCACATACTGGCACGCACCTATGGGCACGCACCTAGCGGCCCGCACTAGTATTACCAAAAACTCTCACTGTAGTATTTGTATTATTGTATGATCTGTATGTATGTATGTATGTATGTTCCCGAAATACAGCCAAAACAGTATTACGATAGTGCAAAAATTTTAGTGCCACCTTACTCGCCATTCTCCTGCGATGTGCAGTATCAAGTTTCATTCAAATCAGGTTACGACAAAAAATTATTAAAAAATCAATTCCCGATTCAGTCAAGCACTCTTCGGGATTATTTGATCAATGCAAACAACCTCAGCGGTATAGTTCGCTGAAGCTATCTTTTTGTTTTTTAATGATTTTTTTATCAACCGCTGTCACAACGGGAACCCAACGGGTTCACGGGTCGTCTAGTACAACTTAAAACTCTGATAGCTTACCTAGAGCTGACCTGTCAACTTCAGGAGTGCATAAAAGTCAACCACACAAACAAACAACCAAATACTTCTCAAATTATATATACACCGTCGTATGATGTATTCAATCTTCCAAAAATTGCCTTCAGTCAGATAAGCGAGTTTTTTTTCAAGTTTTTCATCCAAAAATTACAATTCAAATTGCTGATGTTTTGAGGATTTCCTTTTTCTTAACCATTTGTTCCATATTATTACCTCTGCCACCAGAGGTGGATGGAGGTTATGTTTTCACCCCTATTTGCTTGTCTGAACAGGATATTTCAAAAAGTTGTGGACGGATTCATACAAAATTTGGTGGACAGGCTGGGTGTGCGACAAGGACTAATTGGTACGATTTTGGTGAAGATCCGGATCCGGATCCCGATACAAGAGTTTCAATTTTTTTAAGTGATCCGTCACTATCGAGAGATGGGGCCAAAAACAATAATATAATCGTGATATTTCAAAGTGTGACAAAACTTAGTGGATGAGTTGGGAAGGTGACAAGAACAAGTCGATTCGATTGTGGTGTGTGACAAGGGCAAATGGTCTGGATGCAGATCCGGCCTATCAGTATGATACAAACTGTTCACCCTGGTGGAGGTGTAGCTCTACCGAGTGCCGTTATATAAATTGCAACAATTTTATTCTGTGGAATTAAATTTGTGTGGTGCAGATGTAAAAGAATAAGAAAAAAAAAATTCACAAAAATAATTTATTGATAAGATTTTAAAATTCAAGTGCTTTCTTTTGAAAGCAGCATTTACCTTCACAAAGAAAATATGAACAACAAAGCAAAAGGGATAAATATTATATAGCCGGGATAGTTACAGGCAACCAGGCCAGCCATGCGAATAAGTTATGAGGTTCTTACAGCATATGAAAAAAAATTACTTCAATTTTCACTTTCAGGAAAACATTAAATAATGAAGAAAAAAAACACAACAAACACAACCAGCAAAACATTGTGAATAAAAAGGATTTTAAAAACAGGAAAGCAAATGGGAGAGGGGTGCACTTTTAAATAATTGTACACACCACCAAATCTTCCCCTGAGTGTTCAAGAAGCACAAACGCAGGATGGTTTCACCTTGTGACAACCTCCATCCTACCCTGGACAAGTTCACCCTCTTCATCTTCCTTGTCTTCCTCCTCCCTCCCCTCCTCCTCCTCCTCCTCCTCATCAATTTTTGCCAGGTGCCCCCATACCAGCAGATCTTCACCTGATGCACAAAATGTAGTGCACACATAACACATTTTCCCTGCAATGTCATGCGTCCATCGGCACACCAAAAACAGATCCCATTTTTACCTCCACCATCGAAGGTGAAGGAGGTTATGTTTTCACCACTTTGTCTGTTATTATTTGTTTGTTATCAGTCGATTGTGTTATTCTGTCTGTCTGGCTGTCTGCCTGTTTATCACCTGCAGGTCACAATTCTAAACCAATAGTCATAAAACTTTACCAAGTTGTAGAGGTAGTCTCAACTGAGAAGCCTATTGATTTTTAGGTCAAAGGTCATCTTGAGGTCAAATTTCTAAAATCATCATTTTTCATCCGATTGATTTGAAAATTAAACAGCAATTTCATAGTACATGACTGAAATAGAAAACCAACTATTTTTGAGATCAAAAGGACAAAGGTCAAGTCAAGGTCAAACTTCTAAAATCATCTATTTACATCCCATTAACTTGAAAGTTGAACAGGATTTGCATAGTCCATCACTGAATTTGGAAAGCAAATTTCTGGACATGTTTCTGCTTCCCTCTCAGTAATCGTGAGATTCCCTCAATCTCAAAGAAAAGGCTAGGACAATCTCTATCGACATATCTCGGGCATTTGACAGTCTGGAATCCTGCTTTGCTTGCTAAGCTATCTGCCTGTGGCAAACAACCAAACCTCTCCTCTGTATCCCGAACCGTCGAGAACGCAATAGATTTCTCGGCCACCTCTCCGAGTCTCCGAGTTGAACGTCAAAGTGAGGGCCGACAACTCCACGCCCGTTCAACCTGCCCGTCAGATCGACCACGACCCTGCCTGCTCGATGGTCATCAACTATATCAAACTCTCGCAAGTTCACCGACGGAGAGACAGCGCGCAACCCTTGCGGTTCTTGTACCGGCAGGATCTCCCAAACTCTCCCGGAGGTCCGAATCGCGCCGCACCCTTATTATTCACCCTGTCTCCCGGGGGGGGGGCGCCTTCCCTCCACGCTCTCCCTCACTGGATGGTTTTGGCGCGCAGAATCGCTCGTCGCCTGTCATTGGCCAAAACGAGCGGCAAGTCCGTCGATTGGCCCGGGGCATGGTGACGTCACGCGGACCCCTTCTCCTGTCGCGGATCTGATTGGCTGAGCGGCGGTCACCCCACCCGTAGCACGCTGATTGGTCGAGGGCCGCCGCGAGGCTCCTCGAACTCCGCCCACCAAACAGGCAGAGGAACATTATTCTGCGTGGGCTCCGCCCACCAAACAGCCAGAGGAACAATATCCTGCGTGGGCTCCGCCCACCAAACAGCCAGAGGAACATTATCCTGCGTGGGCTCCGCCCACATACGTGCTGACATGCACGTAGGCAATGGCGTCGGTCAGAGCGAGGTGAAGGTGATGCTTGTCATAGTTATGAGGGGTGTAAAAATGAAAGAAAACCCTGACTATCAAAGTAACTCACAGCGCAAGTACATTTATTCACCCATTAAACGAGGGATGGGGACCCTAACTAAAGACACATACTTACCGATATAACTGTTCTATAGGACCTGTATGTTGAGTGCTCAAGGCTTCCAGATTCGCAACACTATTGCCTCGGGGGAGTACTGGTTTTGCAGAACCGCAACAATATTATATACACCCACGTTATATGTGACATATTGCACTTATTATATACAGTGCCTTCAGAAAGTATTCACACCCCTTGACTTTTGTCACATTTTGTTCTGTTATACCCTGAACTTAAAATTGATTAAATATAAATTTTTTGTCACTGATCTACAAAAAATACGACACAATGACAAAATTCTCTGTTCTTGGGTATGGCAGCTTGGCTGCCGGGAAGCTATCATTTATTGGAAGTGCGGCTGTGCCGCTGACACCATGCTCCTCTACCAGTACACTAGTACTCATTTCGCCGACCTCAGAAGGATGACAGGCTGAGTCAACCCCACCTGGTGTTAATTCAGCAGCCAGCGGGGCTTGAAAATGACAAAGTGAAAACATGTTTTCAGAAAATGTTACAAATTAATTAAAAATGAAAAGCTGAAATGTCTTGTGTACAGGTATTCAACCCCTTTGCTATGACACCTCAAATTCAGCTCACGTGCATATAATTTCCTTTCGTCATCCTCGAAATGTCTCTACAACTTGATTGGAGTCCAGCTGTGGCCAATTCAATTGATTGGACACTGGTACTCATTTTGCTGACCTCGGAATATAACATACCACCGTGGACAGTGCATGTCAGAGCAGACACTTTACCATGAAGTCCAAGGAACTGTCCGTAGAACTCTGAGATAGAATTGTGAGGAGGCATAGCTCTGGGGAAGGGTTTAAAACAATTTCTAGTGTTGAAAGATCCCAAGAGCACAGTGAGCTCCATCATTAGGAAATGAAAAGAATAAGGAACTACCCAGACTCTTCCTAGAGCTGGCCGTCCGACCAAACTGAGCAACTGGACAAGAAGGACCTTGGTCAGGGAGGTGAGGAAGAACCCAATGACCACTCTGACGGAACTACAGAGTTCCTTTGCTGAGATGGGAGAACCTGTCAGAAGGACAACAGTCTCTGCAACACTTCACAAATCTAGTCTTTATGGGAGAATGGCCACATAGAAGCCACTCCTGAGAAAAATGCACATGACATCATGCCTGGAGTTTGCAAAAAGGCACTTAAAAGACTTTGAGAGCATGAAGCAAAATATTCTGTGGTCTGATGAGATGAAAATTGAACTCTTTGGCCTGAATGCAAAGCGCTACGTCTGGCAGAAACCGAGCACAGCTCATCTCCCATCGAACACCATCCCTACCATGAAGCATGGTGGTGGCAGAATCATGCTATGGGGATTCTTTTCAGCGGCAGAGACTGGGAGACTTGTAAGGATAGAGGGAACAATTAATGGAGCCGAATACAGGCAAATCCTTGAGGAGAACCTGCTTCAGAGTGCAAAAGACCTTAGACTGTGGCGAAAATCTCTGTTCCAACAGGACAATGACCCCAAGCATATAGCCAAAGCAACACTGGAATGGCTTCAGAAGAAGAATGTGAAAGTCCTTGAGTGACCCAATCAAAGCCCTGATTTGAATCCCTTTGAGAATCTGTGGAAAGACTTGAAGATTGCTGTTCACCAACACTCCCCATCCAACTTGACAGAGCTTGAGCAAATCTACAAGGAAGAATGGGAGAAATCCCCAAATCCAGATGTGCAAACCTGATATAGACATACCCAAGAAGACTCAAAGCTGTAATCGCTGCAAAAAGCGCTTCTACAAAGTATTGACTCAGGGGGTTGAATACTTAATCGACGCAAGACATTTCAGCCTTTTCATTCATATTTAATTTGCAAAAATTTCTAAAAACACGTTTTTACCTTGTCATTATGGGGTATTTTGTGAAGATTGGTGACAAAATTTTTTTTATTTCATCCATTTTAAATTCAGGCTGAAACACAGCATATTATGAAATATACCATCAGAGATGGTGAATCCCCTGCCATTGAATGAAAAAGGTCATACATATTCCAGATAATGAGGGAGGTGCATTGGAAACAAGACACCATTGTCATCATCTCGAAAAAGTTCCCCAGGGGTGAGAAACGTAGTTAATCCAAAAATAATTGAAATCAGAAAAGCGGTTTCCATTCATTACAAAAAACATTTATTTCAAGATGGGCGCCCGTAGTCGCCTATCTTGGATCCGGCACGCCCAAAATCAATAGGGTTCTTCGCTTTTCAGCTGGTACATGTGTGACCCAAATTCAAATCGATAGGGCGAACAGTTTAGAGTTATCGCACTCACAGCTATAAATGTTGACGCCCGGACGGACGGACGGACAGCCGGACGACCTGGTGACAACAATATCCCCCTTCCGCCACGCGGCCGGGGATAAAAAGGATGAGAGATGTGAATACTGTACTTTCTGAAGGCACTGTACACACGTGATGCTATATTATATACACACATTATACGTGACATGTTGCACACGTTATATACAGGTGTTATGCGTGACATGTTGCACGTTATATGCACGTGTCATGCGTGACATGTTACACATGTTATTTGCACGTTATATGCACGTGTTATGCGTGACATGTTGCACATGTTATATGCATGTGTTATGCGTGACATGTTGCACATGTTATATGC
>CM068952.1:168611819-168625673 GCA_035128595.1 Eptatretus atami | reverse complement strand
AAGCCCACCACTCTACCCATTAAGCCAACACCAGCCATACACACATACAATAAAAAAGGCCCCAAAAAGTGGAAGATAACATACTAAAGCACCAAAAAATGGGAAATAATGTCATATTGAACACATGTACAAAGGAAGAATTGCATGGAAACTATAGTGGCAATGATTGAAGACGAGAGAATGAATAAATGCTGATGAAGTGGGAGACAGAGAAAGACACTTGAAGATTACTGAAGCTCCTTGGGTACAAAGTGATTAAGAGCTTGTTACCTGAGGCATCAAGCATTTCTTTTCCTTGTGTCGTGTCACTGTGGAACATCCAAAAATGGCCATTGTTGCAGGAGAGCAGGCAGGACTTGCACGGTAGCACCACGTGATAACCCACCACGTTTCCACTACAGAAGCATGAGGTAATTGGCAACACAACCTTACTAGGCTGGATGTGAACCCACAACATTTAATTCAAAATGTCCGAGTCATCTCAACATCATCCCAACTGGACTGACAAACTTCTTGTTTGTGTTCCAAATTTTGTTGATATGCCTCAATGATAATGCACTTATTGGCTGCATGTCATAGCACTTCTCCTATCCCTCCTGCCCTATTATTCAGATGTGTGAGGTCTGAATGAAAGAAAGAATGTTCATTCCTCCTACGGTGTTGGAATCTCTATTAGCGGTCATGTACATACCTGGGAAAGGGAAGAGAGGATACAAATGGAAGAAAAAGGGGGAAGTAGATAAAGGGGAGGGAATAAAAGTGAATATACAGCAAATAATGGGTTTGGGGAAAGGGGAAGAGTCAAAATTGCAATATTTTGAAAGCATAAATTCTACTATCTAATAAAAAATAACACTTCAATATAATAAATATGACAAGACTCGATGGTGTACTGGTTAGAGCGTCTGCTCCAACTGGGAGGTCGGTTGTTCAAACCCTGGCTGAAACATACCAAAGACTTTAAAGATGGTATATGATGCTTCCTTCCTTGATGCTCAGCATTTAAAAGGATAAGAGCACGGAAAAGCCCCATAAGTTGGCATCCATGGGAAGAAGGAATTTCCTCTTTCGGTGTACCCCGCTGAGTGTGGTGAGAAATGTGGAGCCATTGTTGTGACATCGCTGGTGTCCAGAGTGCCCCGGGAAGTGAGAGAACTTCCCAAAGCTGAATGGCTGTGTTTGTCTTGTCTGGCAGTCGAGTGTGTGTGTGTGTGTGTGTGTGTGTGTGTGTGTGTGTGTGTGTGTGTGTGTGTGTGTGTGTGTGTGTGCTCCACTACGAGCCTTAGATACTGCATTAAGAAAATATATTCCCTGCATTGTAATCCATAATGTAGCGCCCCCTTTTGGTAACCCCTTCATACAGATATCAGCATGAAGTGCAGAGTTTCACTTTTATTAGTCCTGTACCGGATTCACCGGAGAGGACTATAGGTTTGCTTTCTGTCTGTCTGTCTGTCTGTCCGTCCATCCATCCATCCCACCTGTGGTTTTTCAGACTTGATTTCCCATACTCTTTAACATATTCAACTGAAACTTGGTGCAAGGCTTTGTTATGAAAAGTTACAGAAGTTCGAGTTTCAGGGCATTTTGTCAATTTTTCAATTATGTCCTTTATAAACTTAGAAAATATCACATATTATACATGGGTCAGTGTTCAGCTGTCCTGACTCCACTCCACTGCTTTATATCTATTGGCTGGGCAGCTGGCTTGATTGACTCTACCCCAATAAAATCATGCACCACCATTGCATGAAGCAGCACAGATTGGCAGGACTCAGGCCTTCGGCATGGGTTTTAGTCCACGGCCCAGTGCAATTGGAATGATCCCAGGTATACAACCATGATGTATTATATGCATGTTTTTGCTTCATGTATTTACATCGGTGTCTTTTTAATATGAAATGGGCAAAGCCGAGAAACAAATAAATGCGGTGGGGTAGAAAGGTTCTTCTTCTTCATTTTGGTTCCGGTATCGGCTCAAGCGTGCGTTAAAGCAAACTAATTTTTATATCCTGTTTGTTATCCTCGTTGTCTTTATTGGTTTCTAGTCTACAAAAGATATCAGTATTCCGATGAAACTTGATCACAACCTTCATCAACCATGATGTACCAAAGTTTGTTCACAGCATTAAAAAAAAAGAAACAAAATCAGGGTCAAAGGATGTGTATGGAGGGTTTCCTCCCAAAATATGTATTTGCTTTCTTCTCTGAAACTACACACACAATTTTGATGAAACTTGACCACAAACCTTCATCACCTGTGATGTATCAAAGTTTAAAATAAAAAAATTGGCCCAATAACATTGGTTCATTAATACATTTTTCTGATTCCGTCCAACATCGACTTCCTCCTCAGTATCATTATTCTACCAGGTGAGTGACCAGGGGTATTGCTCCAATATATTTTCCTTGTTCTGCCATCTGATAGAATATTTCATCAATGAAAGCATTGGGAACATTTTCATCACCTGTACATTTGGTGGTAAGCCTGGTGTGGGCCTAGCAGCTAAGGTGGTTGGCTTAGGAACCTAAAGTCCTGAGTTTGAGCCCCGTCGGCTGCTGAATGAACACCAGGTGGGGTTCACTCAGCCTGGCATCCTTCCGGGGTCAGCGAAATGAATACCAGTGTACTGCTAGAGGGGCACAGCATCAGCGACACAGCCACGCTTCCAAGGAATGATAGCTATCCAGTGCCAAGCTGCCATACGCAAGAGCAGAACAGATTTGGTGGTTTGTTTATCTGTGACGTTATCATACCTTGACTTGAGGGCCTTTGAACTGTGCATGACTGTGTCTACTTTATCAGATTGTGAAAAGACACTTGGTTTTGTTAATGACAGACAATCTGAGAAAGAAGAGAAGAAGGAAAGTTATGAGAAATAAAGGAGGTAGTAGGTGGAGCATGTGAATGGAAAGACTGAAAGTTAACTCGATTAACTAGACTCAAAATGATGATATTTATATCTGCTCAATATTGAATTGAGTCAGGGATGAAGTAAATACTGTCTCCCAAGTTTAGGATCAACGTTTATGACTTCTTTTTGGAACATTTATAAATGGTCTGATGCTGTGAAATTACATGGAACTGAATGACATATTATATAAATACCAGCGGCTAATGAACATGAACTTCATTGATTTATTTTTTTTAACTAATCTGGATTACTTGTTGGTTATTCACTCATCGGTGTACCCAGGGGCGTCGATAGCCAACACGGGCCGCAATGCAAAACAACCTCGGGCACCCACCCCCACACTTTCTCTTTTATAACTTTTTTTTTTAACATAAAAAATTATATATTATTACAGGATACAATTTCTGGATCACTGAAAAAACAAAAATAGGACCGCCTGTCCTGAAGCTCACCTGGATCAGGACAACAGTCACTCAACCTCCCCCCCCACCCACCCACCATCCCACAGACCCCGTTAGACCCTGAATTTTTAATTCATGAACAAACTTTGGTACATCACGGGTAATGAAAGTTGTGGACAACTTTCATCGAAATTGTGTATGTAGTTTCGGAGAAGAGAGCAAACACCTATTTTAGGGGGTCAAAAAAACCCCCGTAGACCCCTAGTGAGCACAGATGTTGATGCGGTCGATGCACTTTGGTATATTACAGGTAAAGAAGGTTGTGGTTCAAGCTTCTTCGAAATCGTGTGTGCAGATTTGGAGAAGAGAGCAAATACCTATTTTGGGGGAAGGGTTAAAAAAAAAAACACATCGACCTACTTAATGAGCGCAGATTTTGATACGGTCAATTCCTCTTTATTTTAGGCATCAGATATGAAGTTTGTGGCCAGGTTTCATAAAAATCGTGTGTTTGGTTCAAGCGATAATGACTGAAGTGTTGACGGACTAACTGACTGACTGCTCACTCACTCACTCACCTACGGACACTGCTCGATCCCATAAGCTCACCTGACTAAAGTCCAGGTGAGTTAAAAATTAAATGGGAAATGTATCCTTTTATTTAAGGTTAGGATGAGATAGGAATAGGGAAGGGAAGCGAAGGGACATGTTTGGCAGACATTAAGGAGAAGGGATCAAAATCTTCACCATATCCACATTCATGGTAAATACTAAAATCAGTATATGGCCCCAACGAGGTGAGCAAAGTGTCTAATGATGCTGATTCTCATCTCTCCCTTGTCTCCCTTTTCCTGGCCAGTGTGTTGCTATGTGAAATGTCAATGGTTTGCCCTCTGTCATTCAGCTCTTACATGAACTTTGACTTTTATTATAAAGATTATTATGGCAACAGTCCTTTTTCATATTCAAGTATGAAAACAAATAAATTGACCGACACTGAATCACTACAAAGAGTTTGGACCCTTGTGTTAATTATGTGAATGCTGTGAATGTGAAATTGCTGTCATGTGAATAGAAATGGTGCAATAAATCCCACCATCTATCGTTTAAAAAAAAAAAAAGTTACTTACTTCAATCTAAGGCTCGTAATTGAGCTTGTACATCAAATTCATGAAGGACACGGACATCCGTATGCATCAGTGTACAATACTTTAACATGAAATGCAATTGTATTAGTAGGCATGAACCAACACATGGTAAATGAGATTTGAACTTGGGTTCCGGATGTCGTGAGCCTTGGATTCAGATGGGACCACCCAGTGAAATGTATTCTCTTAATGTTTTTTATGATGCACGGATAAAAAAAAAAGTTTTTGTACGAAGGGCAAAATGTACAGTACCTGAAATGCAACAATTGACAACATCATTATAACTTCGTGGAATCGTGTTGTAGAAAACTTGACTGAGTCATAAACATTGATCCTAGTCTTGGGAGACAGTATTTAGTTCATCCCTGACTCGGTTCAATATTGAGTAGATATAGATATCGTCATTTTGAGTGGACTACCAACTCAGCTAACTTTCATCCTTTCTCTTCCCATGCTCCACTAGCCTTCTTTAGTTCTCATAACTTTCCTTCTTCTCTTCTTTCTCACATTGTCATTAAAAACAGCAGGTGTCTTTTCACAATCTCATAAAGTAGACACAGCTATGAGCAGTTCAAACGCCCTCAAGTGCAGGTATGACGACGTCACAGATAAGCAAACCGCCAAATGTACAACGAATGAAACTGTTTCCACTGCTTTCATTGATGAAATATTATGTCAGACAGCAGAGTAATTAAAACAAGCTCGAATGAGCTAAGATCCTCATCCTCTTAATGATGACATCATAAAAACGAATATGACGTCATTGTGAATGTATCAGGTTTGCGATAAATTATCTGTGCTAATGCCCGGCTTGATTCCCGCAAACAAAATTCAACAGCTTGCCTAGTTTCGGAGATAATGGTATAGGCGATGTCCATTAGCAGCGATATTATGACGTCAACTTTTTTTCTAGGAAGAATTTCCAAAATCGGAGATGGTTACTCCTCGTGTGGGCTTTCTGCATATACATGGCAAGTTTCACGAAGATCCGATGAAAACTCTGGGTTGTGAAACAACCCAGAAATGGGTAAGAGATGAAGAGGCAGGATCAGGAGGAGAAAGGGAAGGGTGGACTCATACATTTGCATTGAGAAGGCAAGTTTCCATTTCTGAATTGTAATATCGGCAATCCAGACACATAATGGGTGCGTGAAGTGCTGGGTTGTTGAGAAAGCTTGAAGGAAGGTTGCACCACTGTTCTTGCATGATGAATTGTTATGATTGGATTGGTATACTGCACAGGAAGGAAGGCGTGAGGAGGGTATCGGAAAGGGTCGGGGAAGGGAAGAATAAGTAGCAGAGGATGTGACATAGTCTGCATAGGAAGGAAGCTTGACCTAAATAAATACACATGAATGACGGCATGAACTACAATGGCATGAGGTAGAGTGCATACCTCCGCCAGGCTGAACAGTTTACGTTTTGTTTCCCACCTGATAGGCTGGATCTGCATCTCTCAATGGTGAAGAATAACTTTTCAAAATTCTTGTAACTAGATTCAGATCTTCACCAAAATCTAATCAATTCGTCCTCATCACACACTCAACCTGTCTACCAAGCTTCGTCCGAATCCATCCATAACTTTTTGAGATGTAATGAGATATCCTGCTCACAGACAAACAAACAGAGGTGAAAACAACCTCAATCCACCTTCGGTGGTAGAGGTAATGAAGATAAATGAAAGTTGATGAAAGAAAAAAAAACGTGACGAGTGAGAGGGAGGGAGAAGGGTGAAAGCAGGAGATTGAGAAAAAGGAAGAAAAGCTTGGGGTGGGGTGTAACAGAAAGACAGTAAAATAATGCAGTGGTGATAGGAAAGCAATCAGAACAAGGAGTTGATACTCTAGGTCCTCCATCTTTTGGGTGGAATGAGGGATCTGTATAATACGAAAGGTGAATCTTGAACAGTTTTTGAAATATCGCGTACACACGCCAAGTTACCGAGATGGTTGCCATGGCAACATAATTCAGCCAATCACAGCCTTCATCAAATCAGGTCGAGATGATGTCATGAGGGATAGATACCTGCAATATGAAAGCACAATGTTCAACGGCTTTTGAAACATCGTGTACACAAAAGTACATGGACGGGTGATCGGACGGAGCTCACTTTAGTGTGCCCCATCTCCGAACTTGTCGGAGGGGCAGGGGACAAAAATACAATGCGGGGATCAACTGGAAATATATTATTTTGGGAATAAATGGTGTTTATAAATTGTTGCTTTTACAATAAAAGCATTTGGCTTAGCGGTTAGGGTGGCGGCTTGGGATCCTAGGGTCCTGAGTTCAAGCCCCGTTTACCGCTGAATTAACACCAGGGGGGTTGACTCAGCCTGTCATCCTTCTGAGGTCGGCGAAATGAGTACCAGTGTAGCAGGCAAAAAGGCTGCACACGAGGGAAAGGGGTATCAACGGATTGATTAAATCTGGTATTGGTGTAGCGCAGGCATGATGGGCCGAATGGCCTCCTCCTGCGTCTTAATTCCTTGTAAATCCTTGTAAATTGCATACAAGAAAAAGAAATATATTCAATAAATAGTCTTTGGAGCATCTATACGAATGTTTCAATGCACATTTCATAATCTACATATATTTGGGCTGGAAAAGAAAAATCAATGGCATAATTTTTTTCCCCTTGAACCACCTTTAAATCGCTTAAAACGCACAACTACGACTTACAGCTCTCTTTTTGCTATCTCCAGTCACATTTTTATAATTACAAATATCAATTGAAAATCGACTCGGAATGAAAGTGCTACCCGAACAAAGCGCCAATGAGCATAGGACCCATTTCCAGGTCATTGATAATTGGAGGTATCGGGTAAGCACTGTGTCATACGATCCACTTGCAAATATATTTATACGCTCGTTTAATTTGTTCCATCTTTGTGACTTTCAATTGTCGACAAATGGTGTAGCTGGATTAAATGTGACACCCACCATTTAAGACAAGCAGAGTCTCTGACCTTGCAGGAACATGTCCAAGTGGAATAGGTAGAGCTGACAAAGTCCACAGCACTGCAAAGTAGAAGAAAGCACAGTCTAAACACAAATGGCTAACCAGAAGCACATAGGAGGTTTGTGAGGATTTTCAAACATTTTTTGCTCACAAGAGTAAAATGTTATTCTTTCAAAAGCCAAGAAATAAATCAAAGTCGTCTTTTGTTCATCAATCTCAATGAGCAACTATTTTCTTGACCCAAACGTCAGCCCCCATTGTCTCAAAGTGACCAAAAAAATAAATATCCAGGTTCAAGTCCTACATATAATCGATTGATTTGTCGATTGTTTCTTAACTGTTAAGAGTGCTGAATTTTTCCAGTAGGCGATACAAAAATATGATATTTTGTGAGAATATTGAATACTATGAGATACCAATAAACATCGACCTTACAAACAAGCTAGAACGTGACACATTCAAATGCAATCATTCAAGACCATACTGAACATACCCACATGCCGACAAAAAGGAACAAACAATACAGATTGTTGAACAATGACGCAGGCCATGATCGTGGCCAACCGCACACAAACAGTTAATGTCCTTGGATGAGCCTGTAGTGTTCCCGTCTGAATATTTGGCTCGCGATTATGGGTAGCCCAGGTTCAAATCTCACATACCCCATGCGTGCACACTGTCTGTGTAATTAATGTAAAAGTATACCACTGCCTAGTAATGCCTTTTTATCTAGTACTGTAATGTCTAGTAATCTCATTTACACACAAGCTACTCCATGATCCTTAGATCAATTTTTTTTTTTTTAATCTTGCAATTCATGTAAAGTACACTTATGTCACGTAAAATCATCGTTTTTCTTTTTTTAATGTAAAATACATGCAAGGTCTTCCATGAGTCCAACTGAAAGAAGACCCTCTCCAGAAAAATAAATTACAAGTACAGGTATGTGGAATTAACAGGGAACTCTTCACCATTTTTCAGGAAGCATTTTCAAATTATTTTGTATATTAACTAGGACACTCGGTAGAGTGCATACCTCCGCCCCGTAATGCCTGATCCACGAGAACATATCTGACCCAATACATTTTTTGAGATATCGTGCTATATATCGTTTTTGAGCCCTTTCTCTCAATGGTGAAGAATCACTTTAAAAATTCTAGTGGTCAGATCCGGATCCGAATCAATTAATCATGGTCACACACCCAACCTGTCTACCAAGTTTCATCCGCCCGCAACTTTTTGAAATATCGTGCGATATATTGGTTTCGCCCTATCTCTCGTTGGTGAATAATCACTTTTAAAGTTATCAGATCCAGATCCGGATCCGGACCCGGATCTTCACCGAAATTGAATCATATCTTCCTTGTCAAACACCCAACATGTCCACCAAGTTTCATCCGAATCCGTCCAAAACTTTTTGAGATATCCTGTACACAGTCAAACAGACAGAAAGGGGTGAAAACATAACCTCCTTCACCTTCGGTGGCAGAGGTAACAACATTAACCTTTGTAAATCATAATCAGTCATGAGATACGGGATAAAGAATAATCCTGTAGCTCCCTTGATAAGCATTGGTGGTGGCGAGGGGGAAGATTCAAATTACCCTGAACCCACACAAATCGTTTTGTTGGGTCACTGTGTCCTGTAAACTTTACTATAAATATGCGTGTGTGAGGGTTCAGGGTAATTTGAATCTTCCCCCTCGCCACCACCAATGCTTATCAAGGCTGGTTTTGAAAGTCTGGCTAGAGGAGGCTCTAAAGCACACCCGGTTCATGCAAAATAACCAATTGCTTTGGAAACAGCCACTAGGACAAAGGAAAACGTGATCGCTCGTACGCTGCTGAGGTTAAAAGATAAAACCTCCACCGTCCATCATCATCATCATAAGGTTCGGGATGAAACTTTGCCACCACGGTGCCCATAACCAAGTATTCAGGCATGCACACATGCCCGCGGAGAGTCCCTTTACAGATCCAAATCTGCCCATATGTACCACGTCTGTGTGTGCTGTCTACGTACCTCCACCTTGTAGCAACTGCCGACTGTACATCCTGATTGGGACACACACTGTACCGCTCTCGACTGCAGTAGTGTCGGGTGATCGGCAAGTGGTTCAAGCACTCAAGCTTGCACTCCAATTAAATGGTTGATAAGGAACGGCTGGCTTGGTAAGTGATAGATAGCAAGCCAATTGGTAATGGCACATACAAGCAAAAAACTAAATATTGCCGATTTCTTAACATTTTCAGATTTCACTCCAAATTTTGAGTTATTTAGTTCACATGATCCGATCCTCCAAATTCAAGTTATATTTCGATTATATATTTTAATTAGTCCGTAAGTGTAGATCGTGGATAATCGTATCATATATTAAATGCATGAAATCTCTTCAAGCTCCTAATTTGAAAACTATAACACTTACAAAAGTAATGTATACAGTGATTCGTAGGTATGAATATCAGGCATTCGATGATATCAGTGAGGAAAGTGGGGAAAAAACAACATTTTAAGCACTTTATCGTTAATAAACTGTTGTGGCTGCACCAACTCAAGGGAATGTTGAGTAGGCTGAACAAAATGGTGAATTAAGACCCCAGCAAGGGAGAGTGAGGTGACCTAGGATGCGCCTTGATAAAGGACATAATTAAATAAGGCAGTTAATTATCTTCAAAGGGGGTGTTTTAATTAACCTAAACACCCAGTTTTCATTTATGCATCACCTTGGAAGTTTGTCTTGGTATGCATGCAAAGTTTTAGGCTACTAGGTTTCATTTTTTTTAAAGTTATGGAGACACACACACACACACACCACACACACACCTTATTAATATAGATGGGAGGCATGTTTTGCCTCATGTACATAATCCGGGTTATATTTTATTTCGGAGCGATCTGGCTAATACACTGCCAAAATAAAGGATGAGCAGCTTTCTATCTATCTGTATACTAACAAGCCGGTAGGCGGACAGGGGTAGTCGCCTATCCAATAGAACCTGACGTGAGCCGTTCGATGGGGAATGACCTGAGGATTAAGCACAAGAAATTCATGATTCTAGCTTCAAGGGTTAATGCTGCAGATTGTTTTTTCGTTAAAACACCCCCACATTAAGAGGTTTTTCGGCCGTTGCTAGGCACGGAGGGGTCCTAGCAACGGTTTTTCTCACACATAACTAGGACATACCATGAACCTACCATACCAGTTTCATGTATATCTGACTCATAGTCTCTGAGATATAACGAACTTCGTTTTTTTAATTGTTTTCGACCAAGGTTCATTCAAAGTCTATCTTCTCCGACAGTTTTCATAGGATTCGGCTGGAAATTTTTGACAATATGGCTGAATGTACTGCCCACAGTCGCTCTGGCCCGATTTTTGATTTTCCAAAAAATAATTTTTTTTATGATTTTTCAAAATTTCAAAGTCCCGTTGCTAGGCAACGGTGTGTCCATAGCAACGGTTCTCATTTGCAAGAACTAGGTCATGGTATGACCTACCAACCAAGTTTCATCGAAATCGCCATTGTATTAACGGAGCACTGGACGAACAGAGGACAGACAGACAGACAAACATATCGACGGAAAAACTGAAAATAAGGGTAGAAAAATTTCAAAATAAAAAAATAAAAAAAAATTCGACTGGATCGACTACCCAATAAAGCAATGTGTGTGTGTGTGTGTGTGTGTTGTTCTCTCTTCCATAACTCCAAAACTATAAACCGAGCAGGCTGAAACTTTGCATGCATACTAAGAAAACTCCAAGGAAGTGCAAGAGTGAAATTGGATGTTTGGGTTAATTAAAACACCCTTTTGAAGATAATTAATGGCCTTATTTAATTATATCCTTCATCAGGCGATCCTCGGCCACCTCGCTGTCTGGAGTCTTAAGGCGTTTCCTGGGTAACCTCGCTGGGGTCTGAACCGCCATTTTTTTGGCCTGCTCAACCATAACCTTAATTGGAACAGGCCGCAGCAATTTCTTCATGATAAAGTTGTTGTTTTCACTTTCCACACTCATATTATCGAATGTCTGTTCATCATAGCTACGAATCGCTGGGTACATTGCAATGCATATAAACGCCGGAGACGTCAGCATTCGTGGCTTGACATTTTGGCGTCTCTGGGAGGTGTATGTTTAATGTGTTGCTCATCGCGTGCCAATCTCGCCGTTTCTCAACAACCGTTTTGTTGGGGTGCTTGCTTCTTGAGTGCTTAAGCCACTTGGCGAGCGTTCTCCAAGCTGCTTGGTTGTTCGTTTTGATAAAAGAATCCATGCTCTCAAGTGAACATGGATTAGACAGAAGTACGTTTCCACCTATGTTGGGCCCTGCGGTGCCATGCGGTTGGTGCCTCGGGGGGTGTCTCATCTGCTGAAAATGTGCAATTTCTTTTTACAGGACATCCCTTTGTTTAACCTTTAGTGCGATCTCCTGATATAATTCACCCCTTACTTCGACATCGATACATATTTAAAAAACAAAAACAAAAACAAAAAGGTCAATCCAACCACATGTTTGCCATGATCTGGTTGTGAAGGCACAGGTTCTGGGCCTTGATATATTTCCCACTTGAAATTCCTCTTTCAAAGAACTTGGCTTTAGGTAAATCTTTGTGTTTGTCCGTTATATGCGCGTTTAGTATTGTTGCGCATGGCGGGGTTTAGCGTGTGAGCCAAGCACCCAAGTAGGGCCGAAAGCCTATCGTCGGCTCCCACCAGACTCCCCGCGAATTGTAGGCCGTCCCGCACACGGATAATTCCGTGACGCGGCCGGGAGGCTTCTTAACCGACTGTGACGCCAATAACTCAACCGCTGACCTAGTGGTCTCCCGTCTATGGTTAATCGGGTTACCTAATTAACTCGACTCGCTGATTGATATTACGCGTGCGAACACGCCTCGGTCGTACGCCTTGTCCGAACCGCGATCACTCTTCCGGAAGCGGGATACTTTCCCGGATTCGCGATGCAGCCCAAGCCGACACTGCCAAGGCACGCTACCGCGCTAAAAGGAACGGACATTGGGAACAACAGTCCCGGTCCTAAAACTAGGATTCTACTATTTCTGATCAACAGCGAAAGACAAAAACGAGCAGGGAACATTTTGCTCAATAATAATTTATTAACAATTGCGGCGAGTAATGGTATGTGGCACCGAATCAGGATTATTGGGGGCGTCAGTCCATGGTGCAGACGAAGTAGGGACGAGAGAGGCTTGTGTGCCAGCAAATAAATTAGCAACTACACAAGCAGAGCTTTAACGCCAAAAATAATAACAATAACAAACAATAACGATTTGTCTCGCCAGTGCTTATCTTAAGCAGACAGCCACCACGACAGCACACACACACACAACACACACACACACACACACACACACACACACACACACAACACACACACACACACACGCACGCAAAGAGGCGAGTATTGCCAACAAGAAGGGAGCAGGAGTTGAGGCTGCGATCTCTGTACCTTTGTGCTTGATAACATGATGCCGCCACCAATACGTTCTGGTGGGGTGGGGGGGGGGTGGCCTCGACAACTACTGGGGGAGCCGGCGGCGGGTGGATGCACTCCGTGCGTGCGGTACGCGCGACAGTCGTCTCAGTCTTCAGCAGTAGCGTGTGGAGACCGTTGTTCGTGAAAGGCGAGCGGGCTGAGATGGACGCAAGCGGCGGTCATGTTCCCAGAGTAGCCTGCGATGGAGTGTTAGAGCAGCGACTAGGTAAGGTGCGCGGAGCGGGCGGCAGACCGACGGATGGCCCCGGCATCCAGGCCCAGCCAGGAGGCGGGTCGTCACGCGGTGTCGCACTGAGGGCGAGAGTAAGCCGAGTCCAGCAGCAACAGGCACCAGGCGTCTTCTACTATGGGGTACGCTTGCCATGTCGACTCACTGGGCAGTCATGCGCTGAATGCCTAGACGCGCAGCGAGAGAAGCGCGGAGGAAACACCCTACAGGCGCTGTCAGTCCAACCACCAGCTAGCGAAAGCGTCCCGTGCGGCCCTCGCCGTGTTGACGAGGGCCGAGGCCTGAGAGACCGGTGGAGTCCACGGCAGCAAGAAGCAGGCCGCGGCCGATGTCGATTGAGGCGTCGCATCTGATGGCGCGCTACAGGGCGGAGAAAACCGAGCACAAGGCGGACGGACCGCTCCGACCCTTATAAGGACTAGTGAACGTGCCACAGCGGCCCGGGGCGGCGCGGGGTGGGAGCTTGGCCACCCCAATGCATAACGTCACCACCTGAATCCCGCAGGCGCTTCTCCGAATTGCGCACACCCGACCACTCACGTGGCCCGCCCTAACTTTAGGCAGGAAACCGCTCTCACTTCCGGTTTCCGGCCAAGCCATCTCAGACAGCGTCAATACTCCGCCTCTGACCCAACAACGCACTGCACAACAAATTATCTCTCTCTAGCAACGACCTCCGGCT
>CM068952.1:168593230-168608983 GCA_035128595.1 Eptatretus atami | reverse complement strand
GAGGGCTATCACCGAGGATGTTACCAAAGATTTACCCTGAACCTACATAGGTTAACAGCAAGTAAACCATGTAACGATCCTGACGCTCCTGGACCATCTACCAGTCAAGAAGGAAGGGTAAAGCGCAAGAAAGCATCAGAAAAGATCATTTTTGAACCTGATTGTATTTTCTGCAATACTGAAGGCCGAATCCATTGAAAAAGGCAGGCATCGACACAAAGGAAGGCACCTCTTCACTTGAATGTGATGGATGGCGAAAAGTGCTGCAAATAAGCAGAAGAGAACAATCATGAGTGGCTCTTAAGGTGAATCCGAGGATTTGATTTGTTTGCAGCAAAGGCCCAATACCACCCAAAATGCAGAAAGCAGTATACAGCCAATTATCAGAAACTAGTAACTAGATCAGGAACCAAATCCCAATGATTATTTTTCCAATTTGCCACATTTTTGAGATGTTATATACCGTATTCTATGATTTTACCCATTTTGGACGCCATCTTGAATATCGCCAAAGTGCGGGGAATTATTTTTTGTTAACATCTCAAATGTGTAATAGGACCATAAAAGGAAGCAAAAAAAGTTGTTTGGTAGAGTCCTGGGGGGGGGGGGTGTACGGATACCCTCCGTAGATACTCCCCTATACCACCTCCACCCTCGCTCCCCCTTCTTCATCCTTTCTGCCTCCCCTCTCACCTTACACCTGCCTCCTCCTCCCTTTTCCCTCCTCTTTCTCTCCCCCCACTCCCCCTTATTGTCCCAGTCAGTGAAGCGACAGATTGTATTTGCTAGTATATAATAAATGAAGGTTTTTGTACATAATTTGTCTGACTTGTCAAGGCTGAATAGTGCGAGTGTATCGTTTAGTGTTAATTCTGGTGGTAGCACCAATTACAAGTCATCATGTAATAAAATATGTCGATTCTCAGCATGAAAACCATAGACATTGTAAATCATCATGATCATTTGAGGTGTTTGCTTGTTTGACTTCTATGCACCCCTGCACCGTTGAACCGAATTAGCTTAAAACTGCAAATTGGGCTCAGTGGTGAAGGAGAAGAATAGGTAGTGAGATACGGGATATAAGTGGGAGTGGATGAAGGAATTGAGGGAAGTGAGTGATTGGGTTGAGTGGAAGTATGTGAAAGTGTAAAGAAAGCAGTGGGAAAAGAAAAATAAGTGAGAGTAGGTGAAGGCTTTGAGGGAACTGTGTGAAGGAGATGCCGAGTAGATACAGATTAAAGGGAGTGAGTTTGCATCTGTTAGCTGCAATGGACCTTCTGGTAAAACTTAAATTTGCAACATAAAGCATCATTAGCTTAATAGACAACATTTTGCAGTTGGAGGTATGAGAGCTACATTCAAAACTAGAATGGCACTCGGTAGAGTGCATATCTCCGCCAGGCTGAACAGTTCACGTTTTGTACCCCACTGATGTGCCAGATCTGCATCGGGACCTTAATGAAAATCTAATCAGCTTGTTCTTGTCACCGCCCCAACGCATCCACCATGTTTTGTCATAATCCATGCATAATTTTTTGAAATATCATGCAATATGTCATTTTTGGCCCGATCTCTCAATGGTGAAGAATCACTGAGAAAATTACAGCATCTAGATCCAGATCCGGATCTTCACCAAAATCATATCAATTAGTCCTTCTCACACACCTAACCTGTACATCAAGTTTCGTCCAAATCCATCCATACCTTTTTGACGTATCCTGCTCACAGACAAACAGGAGTGAATGCACAACGTCCATCCACCTTCGGTTTGTGGAGGTTAAAAAACAACAAAAACAGACCTGGGGTAATTGAGTGCCAGCAATCAACTTTGGAGACAGTTTGCAATTAAAACACTTTAAAGCTCATTATATGAACCAAAACAAGAGAAATGTTGACAACAATACAAAAAAAAATTATTGAAGTTTTTCATTTAAAATATCCATGAAATGGTTTCATATCAGTTTATTGCATTTCCTACATTAAAGTATCAAGTGTCACACTTTACACTCACAGACACACACCCAATACAGGCAGCAATCTATCCCCACATGCAACCCCATAAGGGTACTGGAGTCATCACATAGTCCTTGTATCAAATTTTCAAAGCTTTAGTTATCACATTACTAGATGACATTTATAATCGTGTTTTGTTGCATTTGGCAAGTTTGTAAACATACGTATTCAGATATTTACAAGAGCTTCCAAATTACTTAAGTTGCAAATCATGTTCAATATCTGGATTACAACGTATAGCCAAAAACTTACAATTTTGGAATGAATAATTCTTCTCTCTCACAAGATTAATCGTGACATCTGAAACGATGGATCAGGATTTATTAATGCTTTGGATATAAAACACAGTACGGTACATCAGACCCACCCTGAACGTGGGTTTCCACATCGTGGCTTCGCTTAATTGCAATTATGAGAAATCTTGGTTCAATCGGGAGGTAATGAGAAAGGAAGAAATAAAGAAGGAACCAAAGAAAGAAATGAGGCAGAATGGGTTTTGTATTCTCTCCCCCCCCCCCCCCCCACCCCGAGTGAAAATATTTGTGAAAAAAACGCTGTCATATTTCGTGGTACGTTTAGTACGTCGTGAAATTTCAAGCATGCTGAAAATTTTACGACGTACTCGCCGTATGGCTCACACGTTCCCTAGCTGGGAATAAGTTGCAGGCACGATATGCGATCGTTGACACACGTCGACACAAGTTCCTTGTAAGTTACTCATAAGTCGAACACGTCGAGGTAATGTTTAGCATACCCGAAACTTATTTTCTACGTCAAGGCACATTTTTTTTTTCTCCTTGGCTCCGTGAAGGCACGTGACGAAATATCTGATTATTGTTGTTGTTGTTTTTTATTATTATTATTGGATTCGCTATATAGAGATATCCCTTATTGTCAGGTTTTCCGGCTGTCTGTCTGTGTGTGTATGTGTGTCAGCAACGCGAGGCTCCACAGCACGAACCAGCGAACCGATTTCGATGAAACTTTGCCAACAGTTGGAATATATACTGGGAATGTGCGCGTTGAATTTCGTTGCCTAGCAACCACCGTTGCTGTGCAGCGGCCGAAAAACCGCGTACAGTATTTTCAATACTTGTCCTTCAGTTTTGAATGTAGAGAACGAGACTTCGGAATTAAACACGAGATATTTAGAAAATTTTACTCGAGCCGATTTTTGATTGAGGTTTTATTTTTCAAATAGTAGTCCTTCAAAAATCGTGTGTCTATTTACCGTCATTTAAGGTGTGTATACAGTGTTTGTAAGGAACTACACCGTCGTTCCACCTTTTTATTTATTTTCCGTAAACGATTCCACGATCCACACACCCACTTCAATTATTTATTTATTTACCAACAACAATTCCACGACCCACACACCACCTCCAATTATTTATTTATTTACCGAAAACAATTCCACGACCCACACACCACCTCCAATTATTTATTTATTTACCGAAAACTATTCCACGACCCACACACCACCTCCAATTATTTATTTATTTACCGAAAACAATTCCACGACCCACACACCACCTCCAATTATTTATTTATTTACGAAAACGATTCCACAACAACACACCCACCTCCAATTATTTATTTCTTTATTTACTGAAAACGATTCCACGACCCACACACCACCTCCAATTATTTATTTATTTACCGAAAACGATTCACGACCCACAATCCGCTCCAATTATTTATTTATTTTCCGTAAACGATTCCACGATCCACACACCACTTCAATTATTTATTTACAGAAAACGATTCCACGACCTACACACCACCTCCAATTATTTATTATTTAAAGTGGAAGTGGTGTAGGAAAGTGGGCGTGGCTTATGAAAAATATTGTGTGGCTCAGAAGGTGTGGTCAAACAAGAGCATTGAGAGAAGTTTATCGGGTTTTCCGTGTGTGTGTGTGTGTGTGTGTGTGTGTCTGTGTGTGTGTGTCTGTGTGTGTGTGTCTGTGTCTGTGTGATGTGTGTGTGTGTGTGTGTGTCTGTGTGTTGTTGTGTGTCGGCAACGCGAGGCTCCACAGCACAAACCAGCAAACTGATTATTTTTAAATGATAGTCCTTCAAAAATACGGTGTCTATTTACCATCATTTTTATGAGGAGTGCCAGTTGGCAAAATACGCAATAGGAAAAATCTTGCCAGGCAGAGGAACAATTGTATGTGAACCAATACGTCTTGCAATGAATCTTCGTCGGTGGATCAGTCAGAATGAAAAGCATCGTATCCAGCGCTTCGATCCTAGCGAATCCCTCGTCGCCTACCGGCTTGTTTTTTTTTAGTCTATCACGAATTTTAAAATATATTCGGACATTTGCTTTTAAGTTTCGACGTCGACGTGACAATATCCTCAAACAGAAAATATTCACAGAGGAGGAACTAAGAATAAGACATGAGCAAACTGAAGAGGCAATCGGACGTGACATAACGCACGTGACGAAATAGCGGAAGTTATTGTTGTTGTTGTTTTTTTTAATGCTGCCAATACGCCATTATACGGTAGCTGTAAATTAGAAACACGTTCAGTAAGTTCTGTGGTCGTCCGGAAGACATCAATCAAATACGTCTACATACGTCAATATGCGTTGGAGGTACGTTACACATAGGTTCAAAGCACGTTACTCATAGGTTAAAAATAAGTTTTGGTAAGCTAAGCATTACCTCGACGTGTTTCGACTTATGAGTAACTTACAAGTAACGTGCCTCGACGTGTGTCAAGATCGCATAACGTGCCTCGACGTGTGTCAACGATCGTGTAACGTGCCTACAACACGTTACTCATAGGTTATAAATAAGTTTCGGGAACGCTAATCATTACCTCGACGTGTTTCGACTTATGAGTAACTTACAAGTAATGTGTGTCGACGTGTGTCACGATCGCATAACGTGCCTACAACTTATGGCCAGCGTAGCGGAACGTGCGAGTCATACGCTGGCATACTGTTAAAATTTCAAGCATGCTAAAATTTGAGGACAACCGCAAAATACAACGATGAAAGCCAGCGTACTACGACGTATGGCAGTGTTTTTCAGCGTGCTCTTAACGTATACAAACTTACCCATAACGTATTCGACGTGTGCCGGCGTTTTAGCCCAATTTTGCATACGTCAGGCATACGTTGGCTAAATCGTCAAGGTGTGACAGGGCCTTTAGGGCCCTGTCACACTTGACGTTTTAGCAGCAATGGCAACGTATAAAAATGTATGTAAAACGCTGGCGTACGCTGAAATTTTGATTTTTTTTTTTTAAGTTTTTGGCGAATTCATAACGTATTAGTCATTTGCATAACATATTAGTAACGGGCACAGAACGTTTCGTTGTGTATACATAACTTTACCAACGAATGCTTACTTGTGGTCGGCTTCAAAACCTATGACAAACGAGAGTTTAACTTACCTTTGCGTGCTATACGTATCGCCGGCGAACTCGTGGCGTAGCCAGTTAAGAACTTGCCGGACGCCGATTGAAATCAAAACTGCCTGAGAATTTGAAGTGTCAACATCGCAGTCACACCTTGACGATTTTGCCAGCGTATGCCATTCTATGAAAAATGTGTTTACAACGCTAGCACACGTCAAATACGCTACAGGTAAGTTGTGTATACGTTTAGAGTATGCTGGAAATCATTGAAGTACGCTGGCATATTACCTAGTCCGTTTGATACGTCGTGAAATTTCAAGCATGCTGAAAATTTTGAGACGTACTCGACGTAAGGCTCACCACGTTTCGCATGCGTAGGCATCTGTTCCTAGCACGTTCCGCGATCGTTTAAACACGGCGAACACACGTTACTTGTAGGTTACTCATAAGTCGAAGCACGCCAATAAATGGCCAACATACTTGAAACCAAATTTCTAATCGATGAGTAACGTGCTTTGAACAAATGAGTAGCGTCAGCTTAGCCTATGTTTAACGTGCTTGGAAACTATGAGTAACGTGCATTGAAACTATGTATAACTGGCCTTGAACCAATGACTGGCGTGCTATGAACGTAAGAGTAACGTGCGTTTAAGCTATGAGTAGCATGTTTTGAACCTAAGTAAAACGTGCTTCTAACCATTGAGTAACATGCTATGAACCTATTTGTAACGTATGTAAAACGCACATTGTCGTATGTAGACAAATTAAATTGACGTCTTCCGGACAACCATAGAACTTACTGAAAGCGTTTCTAACTTACATCTACCGTGTAATGGCGTATTGGCAGCGTTTAGGGGAATTGGTATATACAAATGGGCTTCACAATAAAAACCCATCATTGTTCCAGACTCCATGGTGAGTAGATGTGAACGCCGGTAGTATCAATAGTAGCAGTACTATTACTAGTAGTAGGTGTGCGTGACAGTAATAATAGTAGTAGTAGTAGTAGTAGTAGTGGTAGTAGCATTGTAGTAGTGCTGTATGTCTATGTCAGTAGTAGTATGTGAGGGTGTTGTGGAGGCTGTGGGGGATGATGGATCCTCGTTGCGTCAACGAATAGGAGAATACTTGCACCATTGTTCGATGTTCTGTAAGGGCTAATTTTTTTCCTCATTCGAAGATGAAATATTTTTTGTTTTACTATTGAAATTATTAAAAAAGACTTTGACAAATGCATAATGTACTAGAAATGAACAGAACGCTTCGACAACTTATAGATTAGTTATACCAACGATTGCTTATCGTGTTTAGGCGTCCACAACCTATGCCCAAACGATAGTCTAGCGTATGCATAACGTGGGAGCGCATCGATTACGTGACGTTTGCTATCCATTGACTGCCACTAAACTATTTTAATAAACGGCTGTCACTCGGCTATTGTTTTTTGACGCTGGTGCAAGGCAATTCAAATTGTTTCCATTGAACGAGTTAACTTGCTGTCACTCGCCTATTGTTTTGGACGCTGGTGCTCGGCAATTGAAATCGTTTCCATTGAACGAGTTAAATCGCTTCACTGGACTATTGAAATGATTTAATAATTATTTAATAATAATAAATGATTTAGTTGGCTAAATCGTCAAGGTGTGACAGCCCCTTAAGATCAGTTCAAAGTCACATTCAGTAATCAATGGAAAAGCCTCTGTTTGTGTTACAGCCTCCAAACGTATTTATACTTGCTCACAAGGTTTTGCATGTCTCAACAGGGATTTTGCCCACTCCTCCTTCGCTTGGTTATCCTTGGACCCACTCTGGCTAGAAGCTCGTCGAACATCGCTGGGGCATTCGCAGGAAGTTGATGAAGGATGCATGTCCTCGTTCCGGAGTTCCACCATGGCTGGTCATATATGCCGTAATGGCGTCGCCTCCCGATCCATGTCTCACCCAGTTCTTCTCCTCCGTTCACGTCTTCTTCTCCCGGCTCTATTGGCACGCACCACTGGTGCAGTGTCAACTCGATGAGATCATGTTGATGTTCGAGGACAGGTAGGTATTGTCGTCTCAGCCTTGCCGTATCCTCCATCTCTCGAATGACATGGACATGTACTCACCACGAAGTCTAAAAAAAGAGGGTTCCTCCTGCGAAGGCCCTTTTTATATACCAATCCCCTAATCGCTGCGAATACGTCATTCTACGTCAGCTGTTTGTTAGAAACGCGTTCAGTAAGTTCTGTGGTCGTCCTGAAACGTCAATACGTCTACATACGTATTTGTTCGTAGGACATGCTCTACAACTAATTCCCAAGCACGTTACTCATAGATATAAATAAGTCACGGGTTCCTAAACATTACTTTGATGTGTTTCGATGTACGAGAAACTTTCTAGTAGCGCGTTGCGAGTGTGAACAACGTTCGTGTAGCGTGCTTAGAAAACGTTACCTATAGTTTATGATAAGTTTCGGGTACGCAAATGTTACCTCAACGTGTTTCCACTATGAGATAACATATAAATAACGTGTGTCAACGATCGCATAACGTGCCTAAACCTTATGGCCAGCGTAGCGGAACGTGGAGCCAAACGCCGAGTACGTCGTAAAATTTTAAGCATACGAAAATTTGAGAAAACCCACAAAGTTCAACGATTAAAGCCAGCGTACAACGACTTATGGCAGTGTTTTTCAGCGTGCTCTTAACGTATACAAAACCTACCCATAACGTATTAGGCAAATTTTCATAAATCGGCATAGTTGGCTAAATCGTCAAGGTGTGACAGCCATTTAGATCAGTTCAAAGTCACATTCAGTAATCAATGGAAAAGCCTCTGTTTGTGATACAGCCTCCAAACGGTATTTATACTTGCTCACAAGGTTTTTGCATGTCTCAACAGGGATTTTGCCCACTCCCTCCTTCGCGAAGGTCTCCAGGTCTTTGAGGTTGGAAGGCTTCCTTCCATCACTCCGGTCTTGAGCTCCCTCCACAGATTCTCGATTGGTTGAGGTCCGGACTTTGGCTTGGCCACTCCAGAACGTCTACATCATTATCCCGGAACCATTTTTGACTGACTTGGGGTGTGTTTTGGATCATTGTCCTGCTGATACGTCCAATGCTCCCCGAAGTGAAGTTTCTCTGCGGACTGTTTGATGTTTTCCTCAAGGATCTTGATGTACTGCTCCTTTTTCATGATGCCATCCACTTTGACGAGATTGCCGGGCCCTGGCTGAGAAACATCCCCAGAGCATTATGCTCCCGCCTCCATGCTTGACGGTCGGGACTGTTCTTTGGGTTGCATGTTTCACCTTTCTTTCGCCAAATGAAAGAAACATCGCTGTGCCCGAAAAGCTCCATTTTGTCTCATCCGATCACAGAACTGAGGACCAAAACTTGGATCTTTGTCCAGGTGAGCTTTTGCAAAGACTAGACGAGCCTTTCTGTGCCTGGATGGAGTGAGTGGAGTCTTTCTTGGTCGGCGTCCATGGAGACCCCCTTGTGCAACGTCCGCTGGAGTGTCTGCCTTGATATCTGGTCCCAGACTCACCAAGGTGTTCATGAGAGCCTTAATAGTGATCCGTGGATTGTTGTTGGCCTCTCGCCATACTTTTCTTGCCAGACGAGGCGACACCTTTGGCTTCCGACCACGTCCTTCAATGTTTTTTTACAGTGTGGAACTCTTGTACTTCCTAATTATGCTTTGTATAGTGGCAACTGGCACTCGAACTGCTTGAAATAGCTTTGTAGCCTTTCCACTCCTTGTGAGCATTCACAATGCACAACCGAGGTCCTCACTTACTTCTTTCTTCTTCGCCATGCTGACAATGACCTGAGAATGATTGATCAGCTCCCTTAATTTATAGTCGAAAAGCACAGTGTTGTCTACAACACTCCTCACTGTACATTCAATAGACCACATTGTAATGCATCAGATTGTATGCACACTCTTGGAATAACTGCATAACATTATAAAGAATCTTCGGAATATCAAAAGCATGTGCATTATCACAAACGTTGGCCTCAATTCTGAGACTTGGTATGGGTATGAATAATTTTGGATAGGCATAAAAACAGAAATCTTAACATTTCTATTGTTATGCTAATAATGTTGAGCCAAACTATATGTGGATTTGTAACATGCCAACTCAATGTCCTTGGTGAAGTGAAAGTTCCACCACTCCAGCTTGTAGGTATGAGAAAAATGCAAAACTCTCAGATTTTTCATAGGGTATGAATAATTTTGGGCTTAAACATATATATGTATATAGTGTATTTGTTCATCGTCTCCTCATATCCCTATAATTCCTATTAATGTACCTAAATTGTTTGTTTGAAAAGCAACAAAGTGCATGCTCTCGCCCTTATTAATGAGTGATTCATTCCTGTGTGCACATGTTTTTGGGAAAGCACACACTGATCTCTATTACTGACTTCATCCTGCACGTGAGTTATGCACAAGCTCCTCACTTAACATTAGATCAATATAAAAATTAAATAATAAATTCTTAGGCCTGATGTTTCAGCATTTGATTAGATATGGGCGTGGGGAGATGCGGCGCTTGTGATTGGGTACATGAAGACAAACGTTGATCAACGAAGCTTTTGTGTGTGTGTGTGTGTGTGTGTGTGTGTGTGTGTGTGTGTGTGTGTCCCACCCCTCCACCCCCCCACCCCTCCTCAATCACACTTAACAAAACCTGTAATGCTTTAAAGGAAGAAAACTGATGTCCTGAGCCCAGTGAGCATGACAGTAACTCTACAGCATTCTGCCCGAGCCTTTAAAGGAAGAAAACTGATGTCCTGTTAAGTTAGTTTGGTTTTGCTTGTTCGTTCGCCCAACTTCGTCTCACTTTACTGTTCGAGATGGCTCCATAAGCTATCCCAGATGAATCGAACACGTGAGCAAGACAATACCACGTGAGCACAATATCTCAAAAAGTTATGGACGGATTCGGATGAAACTTGTTGGACGACTTGGTTAGGTGAGAAGCACAATGTATAGAATTGAGTTCAGGTCCGAATCCAGATCCGGCCCATCATCGGAATGCAAAGCCTAAACTGTTTATGTTGGCGAGGTATGCGCTTCATGAGTGATAGTTCTAGTTATAACTTATCGGTGACCAAATTGAAAAATAAACTAGTAATCTCAGCCATCATGATGCTTCAGGTGTGTGTGTGTGTGTGTGTGTGTGTGTTGTGTGTACATGTGTGTAGACATGTGTACGTGTGTGTGTGTTATTGTGTGTGTGTGTGTGTTGTGTATGTGTGTGTGTACGTGTGTGCGTTGTGTGTGTTGTGTGTACATGTGTGTACGTGTGTGTGTGTGTACATGTGTGTGTACGTGTGTGTGGTACGTGTGTGCGTGTTGTGGTGCGTGTGTAATGTGTTGTGTACGTGTGTGTGTGTGTGTGTCGTACGTGTGTGTACGTACATATTTTGTGTACGTGTGTGTACGTGTGTGTGTACGTGTGTGTGTGAACGTTGGTTTTGTGTGTACGTGTGTGTGTGTGTACGTGTGTTTGTACGTGTGTGTACGTGTGTGTGTTGTGTGTGTTGTGTGGTAGACATGTGTACGTGTGTGTGTGTACATATGTGTGTACGTGTGTGTGTGTACGTGTGTGTACGTGTATGTGTGTGCGTGTGTACGTACGTGTGTGCGTGTGTGTGTGTGTGTGTGTGTAGTACGTGTGGTGTACGTGTACGTATGTGTGTGTGTGTGTGTACAATGTTGTGTGTACGTGTGTGTGTGAACGTGTGTGTGTGTGTACGGTGTGTGTTGTACGTGGTGTGTGTGTGTCGTGTGTAATATATTTATATATATATATATATATATATATTATATATATATATATATATAATATATATATATATTGTATCAAACTGAGAATCTTACATAATTAAATGTATAAATAAACTTTAGTTTCACTTATTGACAAGACTTGTAGTTTGTCCCTTTAAACCCACGAAATAAATAACGTCGAATATTTTTGTACTGACGAGCATTACCCAGCAGGCGGCCTGTCCGTAGAAAACAGCTCCATGGCCACGTCCGCCAACAATACGGCTTTCATCCCGCGGCGAGACAAACACGCATCGCAGTACTTGCATCGAAGTTCCAGGACCAGCTTATTGCTGAACTTTGATCTCGACATGTACGCCGTCGCTTGTAAAGAAGGAGCTCCAAACACTTTTGGTGTATAAACACAAAACACGTCAACGGCAAAATAAAAATAAAATAATAAAAAACACACACAGAATGAGGAAACATCCCGAAGATTTCTCTTCCGCATCGATTGGTCGATCTACTACTGGCCCCGCCTCGTCCCGCCCATCTCGCGTCGTCATTGGGCGAAGCGTCAAGAACGTCTTCACCTATTGGCTGTTGCGCACCGGAAGTTAACCATAATGGCTCTCGATCATTGGTCGCTTTGATTTACTGCCTATTACCGATTGGCGAAACGCCAGATGCAAAGACGATCTTTGTTGGACGGAATTTTTCTTCTTCACGCGATTCTGAAACTGCGCGTCAAAACAATTATCCTGTCAAAATTAACGGCATCGTTTCTCAGGAAATTAACAATACGATGTCGATGGGGAAAAAAAAATTTCTGTGAGGAATTAGCAGTTGTTTCGCCAGCTCGTTTAAAAGGCGCCGCCATCTTGTTTCCGCCGGCACAGCATTCTGGGAAGGCGAGGCCCAAAATGGCGGCTCCCATGCTGCGCTGGAAGCGCTTGAGCGGTTCGACTGGCCCAGTTCCCCGGCCGCGCCATGGACACCGCGCCGTCGCCATCAAAGAGCTCATGGTCGTCTTCGGTGGTGGCAATGAGGGCATCGTGGACGAGCTGCACGTATACAACACCGGTGGGTTATGCGTCTGTGCGGCGTCAAGATGGCGCGCGTGTTGTTAATGGCTTTGGCGCCAACACCTTTGAACCGGGCACTTTCGAGGAGATCTCTCGGGGTTTCGGCGTCCTCCACTAGGATCTCGATCTGAATTTTTCTGAAGCGTAGGAGGCCTTCGTGGAAAGCACCGCGCCTTGTTTCAGCTGGCCGGAACAACCGTCGCTATCTCCTATGCCTTGTTCCTCCGCCTCCCTCCCCGCCGGTGTCTTTCCGCGGCCGCTCCTTGCGCTCCTTGGTTTCACAGAAACCGTCATGCCGAGTTTCCTTTCACGCTTCTTCATCCCTGTTTAATTCTAATTTCGATGGATCGTTTTGTTGTTGTTTGTTTCTTGCGACTTCCCAATGTCGATCCCGCCCTTTCTTCCGCCACTTCTCTCATACCACTACTTCTTCTTCTTCTTCTTATTCTTGCTCCACTTGTTATTATTCTTGCTCCACTTCTTCTTCTTATTCTTGCTCAACTTATTATTATTATTATTATTTCTGCTCCACTTCTTCTTATTATTATTATTCTTGCTCCACTTATTATTATTATTTTTGCTCCACTTATTGTTATTCCTGCTCCACTCTTCTTATTATTATTATTCTTGCTCCATTTCTTATTCTTGTTCCACTTCTTCTTATTCTTGCTCCACTTCTTCTTATTCTTGCTCTTCTTCTCTTCTTTCTTCTTCTTCTTCTCTTCTTATTCTTATTCTTATTCTTACTAGTACGGCCCGTAGGTGCGTGCCCTAGGTGAGTGCCAGTATGTGCAGCCCTCTCTCGCCCCCTCTCTCGCCCCTCCTCTCTCGCCCCCTCTCTCTCGCCCCCTCTCTCTCGCCCCCTCTCTCGCCCCCTCTCTCTCTCGCCCCCTCTCTCTCTCTCGCCCCTCTCTCTCTCTCTGCCCCTCTCTCTCTCTCTCGCCCCTCCTCTCTCTCTCGCCCCCTCTCTCTCTCTCGCTCCCTCTCTCTCTCTCGCCCCTCCTTCCTCTCTCTCGCCCCTCTCTCTCGCCCCTCTCTCGCCCCTCTCTCGCCCTCTCTCTCGCCCCCTCTCTCTCGCCCTCTCTCTCGCCCCTCTCTCTCGCCCCCCTCTCTCTTCTCTCGCCCCGCTCTCTCTCTCTCGCCCCTCTCTCTCTCTCGCCCCCTCTCTCTCCTCGCCCCTCTCTCTCTCGCCCCTCTCTCTCTCTCGCCCCTCTCTCTCTCGCCCCTCTCTCCTCTCCCGCTCTCTCTCGCCCCTCTCTCTCCTCTTCTCTCGCCCCCTCTCTCTCGCCCCCTCTCTCTCGCCCCTCCTCTCTCTCTGCCCCCTCTCTCTCTCGCCCTCTCTCTCTCGCCCCCTCTCTCTCTCGCCCCCTCTCTCTCGCCCCCTCTCTCTCTCGCCCCCCTTCTCTCTCGCCCTTCTCTCTCGCCCCCTCTCTCTCTCGCCCCTCTCTCTCTCGCCCCCCCTCTCTCTCTCGCCCCCTCTCTCTCTGCCCCCCTCTCTCTCTCGCCCCCTTCTCTCTCTCGCCCCTCTCTCTCCCCCCTCTCTCTCTCGCCCCCCTCTCTCTCTCGCCCCCTCTCTCTCCGCCCCCTCTCCTCGCCCCCCCTCTCTCGCCCCCCCTCTCTCGCCCCCTCTCTCTCGCCCCCTCTCTCTCGCCCCTCTCTCTCGCCCCTCTCTCTCGCCCCCTCTCTCTCGCCCCCTCTCTCTCGCCCTCTCTCTCGCCCCCCTCTCTCGCCCCCCCTCTCTCGCCCCCTCTCTCGCCCCCCTCTCTCGCCCCCCTCTCTCGCCCTCTCTCCTCCCTCTCTCGCCCCCTCTCTCTCGCCCCCCTCTCTCGCCCCCTCTCTCTCGCCCCCTCTCTCTCGCCCCTCTCTCTCGCCCCCTCTCTCTCGCCCCCTCTCTCTCGCCCCTCTCTCTCCGCCCCTCTCTCGCCCCTCTTTCGCCCCTCTCTCTCGCCCCTCTCTCTCTCGCCCCCTCTCTCTGCCCCTCTCTCGTCTCTCCGCCCCTCTCTCGCCCTCTCTCTCGCCCCCTCTCTCTCCCCTAGTCTCGCCCTTCCTCTCTCGCCCTCCTCTCGCCCCACTCTCATCCCCCTCTCCCGTCCCCCTCTCTCGCAGATATTGGTCGACAGATAAATGGCCGTAACTTGGAACCGCTCGTCCGATTAATATCAAACCTCGACAAGGCACATCTGTGGGTCCCAGCAATATTCCTGGCAAGTTTCAATCAGATCGGACCGTCAATCGTGCAAAAAAAAAAAAAATAATAAAAAATAAAAAATATATAAAACTTAATTGTGACGTCATAGCACCGTGTCTTGTCATTGGTCGACAGATAAATGGCCGTAACTTGGGAACCGCTCATCGATTAATATCAAACCTTGAAAAGCCACATCCCGCGGTTCCCCAGCAATATTCCTGGCAAGTTTCAATCAGATCGGACCGTCAATCGTGCAAATAAATAAATAAACATTAATTGTGACGTCATTCGTGAGTCATAGCACCGTGTCTTGTCATTGTTTGACAGATAAATGGCCGTACCTTGGGAACCGCTCGTCCGATTGACATCAAACCTCGAAAAGGCACATCTGCGGGGCCCCGGCAAATTTCCTGGCAAGTTTCAATCAGATCGGACTGGCGGTCGTCGAGAAACGGCGGTCGCAGCCAAACAGACAAACAGACAGACAGACACACACACACACACACAGATTGCTGGAATAGATAGATTCTTGCTCCACTTCTTCTTATTCTTGCTCTTCTTCTTCTTCTTCTTGCTCCACTTCTTCTTATTCTGCTCTTCTTCTTCTTATTCTTATTCGTGCTGCACTGCTTCTTATTCTTATTCGTGCTCCACTTCCTCTTCTTATTCTTGCTCTTCTTCTTCTCTCTTCTTCTATTGTTATTCTTGCTCCACTTCTTCTTATTCTTGCTCCACTTCTTCTTATTCTTGCTCCACTTCTTCTTATTCTTATTCTTGCTCCTCTTCTTCTTTCTTATTCTGCTCCACTTCTTCTTATTCTTGCTCTTTTTTTTCCTTCTATTCTTATTCTTGCTCCACTTCTTCTTATTCTTGCTCCACTTCTTCTTATTCTTGCTCCACTTCTTCTTATTCTTGCTCTTCTTCTTCTTATTCTATTCTTGCTCCACTTCTTCTTTATCCTTGCTCCACTCTTCTTATTCTTGCTCCACTTCTTCTTATTCTTGCTCTTCTTCTTCTTATTCTTATTCTTGCTCCACTTCTTCTTATTCTTGCCTCCACTTCTTCTTATTCTTTTCTTCACTTCTTCTTCCTATTCTTGCTCTTCTTATTATTATTATTCTTATTCTTGCTCCACTTCTTATTATTCTTGCTCCACTTCTTATTCTTGCTCCACTTATTCTTATTCTTGCTCCACTTCTTCTTCTTCTTCTTCATCTCATGCCGTTTACTTCGTTTTTCTCTTCATTCGCAATATCTACCCATTTTATTTATTGTCCGTATCTGTGCGATTACCAATTTCGATCTTTTTTGACATTGTTTTTTTTTTAA
>CM068952.1:168571340-168584598 GCA_035128595.1 Eptatretus atami | reverse complement strand
GAGAGAGATCTTGATTCCGATTCCTGTTAATTTTGTTTGGAGACGGGAGAGTTTGTTTCCCGCTCCTCGACACCAGTGTTACGTATTTGCTCCCGCCGGCGTGCGAACAGCTTTTAGCCAATGGCGGCTGTCTCGCCCACCGGACGGACAATTCAGTCGCGACTTTCCGGAACAACGCCAAAAACCAGTCACGGGTGTGCTCCAAGCGCACACCACGGCCTAGTCAACACTCTACCCGCGCGCGACAGGGTCAATCGCCGAATTATCGATATCCTAAGTATTCGCGCGGGCAGTCTACCGAGAGACCGTACCTCAGCGAGGTCTGCTTGACACGAACCGCTTAAGCAGTTCGTTCCGTTCTGGGATAACCAAGCGGTGTATTATCGCGAGACTCGCTGGACCAATTATTTTATCGGCTATTAAAAAGCCCGCTATTATCCGAAGGCAAGATAGCAGTTCAATGGGGAAAGAGGACACAACGAACGGGTTAACATTTAAACACGCACATTTATTCACACACGTATGCAAAACACTAACATGCACTTATACAGGAAAGCAATGGAATTGGCGGGAAGGGACAAGACGCGAGCAAGACAAAGCACTACAACCGTCTATTATTTATTATTCGCAAGCACTTAAACAGTTCTACTTGCGGACATGGCGCCACAACATTCACACAAATAAACAAGGAAAGACCCCCTCAAAGACAAGGGGGTCAGACTGGGCCCGTAGGCCTTTATAACGTGGAGCTTGGCGGACCGAAGGAGTTCCACGAGACCGTTGCAGGTTACCTCCACCCTCGTGGTGCCTCGATGGGGCGACCCCAACGCTCCTTCCCACGGCAGCGAGCGTAACCACGGTTGAGCCCAGGCCTTGCCAAGCGGCCGGGTTATTCAGGCCTCAGCCGGCGACGCGTTGAGAGTAACGAACGGGTCTTGATGTCTTTCAAAGTTGATGCTCTTTGTAAGAACCCGTCCGTTCCTCAGCGACGCTCTGACTGTCCCGAAGCCCGATCACCCAGACCGTTTGGCGCTGGCTGGCGAGCTCTCTCCGGCTCTCTCCCCACGAACGCGCAGGTCTGCGCGGCACAGCAAGCTCAGCCATGCTCTCCGTCTCGCGTGTCCTCCGCTCCCCTGGACTTCGCCCCGCCTGTGTTCTCCCGACCCAGACTTCAGCGACTGACTCCACCAACCGCCTCCAGACTTCACCGACTGATTCCACCGACCGACTCTCGACTGACTGAACTGGCGCTCTGCACGGCCTTTTATAGGGCTCGTGAGATGAGATCTGACCTCCGCTCTCTGACCTCTGACCTCCACAGGCCCGCCCCTTTTCTCCTGTGATCCGAATTCCGAGGCGAAGCTTCCACAGAGCGGACGTGCGCAAAATCACCCAAACTTGCTCGGAGAGCGGACGTGCGTGAAATCACCGTCGCTGGCGCCAACTAAGAAACCCCGCGTCTGTTTGCACGGACGCTGTTCGCTGGGAACTCGCCGTGACTGGCGCAAAGATGGCGGCTTCGGGGATGAAGGTGAGGCGATGTTATTCGGGTGGGGAGATGCGGTTTAGGAGATGGTGGGGAGATGTCGTCGTTATGAAGGCGGTGTGGAGAGGGTAGTTGGCGGTTGACGTGGTGGTGGGTGGCTGGAGAAGGTGGTTGGTGGGTGGTGTGGAGAAGGTGGTTGGTGGGTGGCGTGGTGGTAAGGTGGTTGGTCCAAAATAACGATAGTAAAGAAAAACGGCTAACTCAAAGGTCACAGCCCGGGTGACACAAGTAATTCCCATTAGAAACGGTGGGGAAATCTAACTGAACACGGACTTATCGGCATAACTGAACTAAGGACCTATATGGTGTTCTGCGAATTTCCACAGCCGTAACTATATATATTAGGTGGTCCAAAAAAATGAAAGTTCGAATTTCTCGCGGGCATGTTTGCCAAATCGTTCCTGACGTTGAAAAACGCAAAGAAACAAAAAATTTGCAGATTTGGAGGTGGTTTAGGGGTCCATCAAAGTCTCAACGGATTCATTTAATGTCACAATACTAATAGGAAAAATGAAAGGAAGAGCATAAAATGTTCTCAGTGGGCAGTGGGCAACTGGCGGTCGGTGAATTCTCCAACGGTTGATCCAAGAGGAACATGTTGTTCCGTGCTTTTCCGTGTAGAACACGCCATACTCACTCACTCTGGGAATCAAAAAGAAGAAGAAAAAAATTAGAGATAAAAAAGAAAAATAAAAGAGTACTTTTAACACCACCGACAGCGAACCGAAAGCTCAACTGACGTCTCCCTCTCTCCCACTGACGTCTTCTTCTCTCCACCGGATGTAACAACTTCCTTCCTCTTGATGGACCCCTAAATATTTTGGAACTGTGGCAAATTTGGCCAGGAGTATTTTCTAGTCAGGTAGAACAAAATAATCAACATGCCCCAAGAATATTCAAATTCGAATTTTTCCCTTATGATTTTGGACCACCCTAATATATATATATATATATAATATATATATATATATATATATATATATATATATATATATATATATATATATATATACTGTATATTGTTGCGGATCCGGGGTGGCGGGATTCTCACCCGGTCCTAGGCGCCACCCTCACCACCACAGTCTCCGGGGTTTATAACGCCGGCCGGCTCAGCACAGGCCTCGTGTCACGCGGCTTCAATCGCGATACCAACGTAATCCTTGTACCTTGCCAGTTGGGGAAATAGAACCCCTGGTTACAGACTGGTTGTGTCAGATGCCGAGCGTTTTCTGCCAGTCTGTAACCATTTTGGTTTTATATGCCAATCGAACGGATCGTCCCTCGACGCCACACAAATTAATCCATAGCGACAACTTCATACGAATTAACCAGATTTTTTGGGGAACATCGGGGATCACAACACAAGCAAAATTAACGACAATGTTTTTATTAACAATCCTCAACCCGTTCTTAACTCGGAACCACGGACTACAGGTTTTGAGGGGTCACTACGAATATGCCTTAAACAACGTGCAGACAAAGACAGATAGACAGACAGCATGCATGCAAGACAAGACAGAGTATTTGGTGATGTCTCATGAACGAGAGGACAGTGTCAAAAGCACGAATGTCGCTCGCAACAGTCGGATGTCCACGGATTCGAACTCCCAGCTCGAACGCGCCGCGTGGCAAGATGGCGGCGCCGTACTCTTCCTTCTCAATGCGCCGCGTGCGCACGCCATCCTCAGCGCGTTCCGGCCCGCGCACTGTCGACGTGGGCCTCAGCGGATCTCTCTCAAGGTTCAGCATACAAATCCAGGCCTGGCCTGTTCACCAGACAAGGCCCAAATCGAGGTGCCGGGCTCCGGCAAGCAGATCGGCAACGTGTCGAACCGTTGGTGTGAGCAGGGACCGTCAGAGGCTCCGGCGTCTCCTCTCCTGCCTTCCCGCCTCGAAGCCCGACTTCCTAACTCCGTCCTCTCAGTTTCTCTCTCTGTCGAATCACCTTTTCTTTCCAGAGTCGGTCGCCGATTCAACGTGCAGGCAGCCTCTCTTACGTTCGCTCACTTTGAAGCCCCTGCTCATCCAGCAGATCGTGACTCGACACTCGTCGTGTCTCTGTTGCCTTCCCTGCCTTTCTTTCGGCTCGTTCCTCACGAAAAACAGACACAGCTGTCCCGTGTACAGCCGATCGGCGCCACCATGGCGCTCACAGTTTCACCACAGTCTCTTTTCGTTTGCTCCTTCGACACAAGCCCGCCTCTCTCGGCGAAGCCGACAAACTCCTCCCCTTCGCGTCACTTCCTCTTTTTTGGCCACACCCCTCAGCCGACTGGGCGGGGCCTATCGTCCGTGATGGGGAAGAAGAAGAGGGACCTCTCGTTCCACACCACCCACACAACAATAATACCGCCTCTTACACCTCCCGACACACATATAACGTCCATTTTACCAAACAACCTTACTATACATGCATTTAATGGGGGATCTGAGCTAATCCTATATTTAGTAGTCCAATAAGGGCCATTTCGGTAACAATATATATATATATATATATATATATCCATATATATATATCTATATATAAAGTTGAAAGTGTGTCTGTCTGTGTGTGTGTTTGTCTGTGACCTATGCACGCGAAAAGTACTGGACTGATCCTCACCAAACTTCACATGCTGACAGAACATGTACCCGGGAGTGTCCCGATGTAAAAGAATTGTACTTCCGACTTGCGGTTTCCGAATTATGACGTCATCACCTGATTTCGTAATGTTAATTTTTCAAGTTCAGCCGATTGACAAGGAGCCAACGCCATTTGCAATAGAATGAAAAAATAATGCTACGTCAATTGAAGACAATGACTTCCGACTTCCCGGTTTCCGAATTATGACGTCATCACCTGATTGCGTAACGTTAATTTTTCAAGTTCAGCCGATTGACATGGGGCCAACGCCATTTGCAATAGAATGAAAAAATAATGCTACAGTCAATTGAAGACAATGACTTCCGACTTCCCGGTTTCCGAATTATGACGTCATCACCTGATTGCGTAACGTTAATTTTCAAGTTCAGCCGATTGACATGGGACCAACGGAATTGCTAGAGAATGAGAATTAATTAAGTCGCAAATGATGACATGAAACCAGCCTCACATTGTTGAGGCATTATGGTTTTTATCTGATGCGGCAATAAACTTAACATTTTTGAACTCGAGTCTTCTGCATATAAAACATGGCGGGGAAATATAATATTGTTACGGCTGTGGAAATTCGCAAACCACCATTCAGGTCCCGTAGGTGAGGTATCTCTAAGTACATGTGTAGTTAGCCCAAACCCGTTGTCTAAAGGGAATTTATGTGATTCATTCGGGCTGCGACGCTTTGAGATAGCTGTTTTTCTGTTCTATCTTTATTTTGAACCAGCCACGTCCCAACGCCATCACACACGCAACCACCTTAACCACCACGCCGCGCCATCGTCACCAACTGCAACCACGCTCCAACCCTCAGACAACAACGCCAACAGCCACGACCTTTACCGTCGCAACTCGCTCCCACATCATCGCATCATGCCATTCCCACAGGCACCATGACCATTCCCGCACCACCTGTGAACACTGAGCGTCGGGCTGTCTTGGGCTCGTTCAGCGATACGCACCGAGCCGCGAGTGCAAATAGCGGCCTTTCCGAGGGAAAATTCGGATCAGGAAGCTACACGCCCACTTCTGATCCGTCCAATTAGGAAGCGCGGGCGGCTTGGCCCCGCCTCCAGGCGCATCTGTGTGAAATCGAGATATGCAAATTCTAGGATCAGGGGGGTTCACGCCCCCCTTTCTCCGACCAATGGGCGAGCGTGGCTCCGCCCCCGAGGTGATCCTCATCGGAAATTTGCATACTGTTTGCTCCTGCCAACCTATAAAGACGAGCGCAAGGCGAATCGTGGCAGAAGTGTGGCAGTGAGTCGAGTTGGCAGAGATTTTAGGAAGTCAAGTCAAGTCGGGTTGGAGAGCGGAGTCGAGTCGGGTGGCGAAGGCATTGAGTGTTTCTTCTGCAGTCTGCTGAGGAGAATTGGGGGAAGAGGCCAAGGAGCTCTCGGTCCGAGGCAGGAGAACGCGGTCGGCGACGAGGTCACGGAGGGATCGCTCGTCGCGGGACCAAGCAGCCAGCCATTCTCCTCCCCCAGGGCATCAACAATCCCCCCTTTCCCCCCGCGCTGAGAGAGTGCAAAAAGGGGGCCCCGTTCCCACCCCCCCCCCTCCAAGCGGTGCCAACGAAACCCCGACGGAGCAGGAAGTTGGGGCACCGCCGCGCAGCGACATTTGCGGCTCGTCACGAGGACGCGGGTAGGACCCCCCCCCCGGTCTCGCGGGCCTGGCCGCTCCTTCAGGTCACGCGCACATATTGGCCCACGGGCCCCGTCTGCCCCCTTGTCTTTGAGGGTGGCATTTTCTTTTGCTTGTGAGTAAATGTTGTCGCGCCGTCTGTAAAGTAGAACTGTATAAGTGTTGCCGAGTGTTCGCGTATTCGGTGGTATCTCTGCGTCATTGTTTCTTTTGTTGCATTTGCTTTATGTGCATACTGTATGGCTGTATATGTGTGCTATCCGTGTGTCGCGGAATAAATGTGCTTACTTGTTGAACTGTGCCCGTTTCGCTTCGTCTTTTCTTTAATCGAATCTCTATCTTGCTTCACGTAAAAGGGTTCGTAGTGGGCTTGATACGCCCGATAATTAATTGGAACCGTCGAGGCCGACGATAACACCGCTCGGTTATCCCGATAGCACGGAACGGACCGCTAAGCGGCCCGTGTCCGGAGTCGACCTACGGCGATTTGCGATCGCCGGTTTACCATCCGCGTGGGTACTTAGGTAGGTCGAGTTTGGCGAACAACCCTATCCCACGCGGGTGGCCGATTGGCACGATCGTGGTGAGGTCGAAAGGCCACCCGTGACTGGCTCCGGGCGATAGTTCCCGGAGGGTCACGACAGAATTGTCCGTCCGGTGGGCAAGGCGGCCGTCATTCGAGTCACGTGGCCGTTCGCACGCCGGCGGGCGCGAATTCGCAACAATATTATAGTGGTGATGAAAAAAAATAATAATGGTGGCAGCCTCTACAATTTTACAATTAACTGTGACATATACTCCTTCAGACCCGCCGTCATCCACGGGATTCCTGTGCGGAGCACGGGTATCCCTGCTAGTATATATGTTATACATTATACACATGTGTTGTCCTTTTGATATAATGCAAAGCTTGTTGTCCCACACATATTGGTTTCTGGGGACTCTGATCTCACCCTCTTTCCTCCTGTGCTCAATTCATCCCATAACTTCCTCCGTCACTGAAGGTGAAGAAGGTTATGTTTTCACCCGGGCTTTCTGTCTGTCGGTCTGTGTACAGAATATCTCAAAGTTGTGGACAAGTTCGGTGTGTGACGAGGACAAACTGATTAGGTTTTGGTGAAGATCCAGATCCGGATGCGGCTACTATAATTTTTTAAGTGATTTTTCACCATTGAGAGGTAGGACCATAAACGATATTTAGCATGATATTTAAAAAAAAGTTGGGGACGGATTCGGATGAAACTTGGTGGACGGTTGGGTGTGTGACAAGGAAGAATTGATTCAATTTTGGTGAAGATCCGAATCCGGATCTGGATCTGATAATTTTTTCAGTGATTCTTCACCATTGAGAGATCGGGCTAAAACAATATAATGTTACGAATCTGGAAACCATTCGCATTCACACATACAGTTGACCCAAAGTTTACTTATTTCGTTAAGTATATGTGGATAGTTAGAATCCCTCCCTTATGTCTAATGGGAATTTCATGTTTACGCTGCGAGTTTCTTTCTAGTTGGTTTTCTACATCAATCCCCTCCATTCCTTCAGCTCCTTACGCATGTGTTCAAGGCCACGAACGTAGACGGAGTTTCCATCACTTCAGAGCCGACTCCGTCCCAGCAAGATGGAATGTTCCTCTCGTCCAATCAGGGGTGAGATCGCTTCAGCTCCAACTCTGCCCCATCAAGAAAGAATGTCTCCCTTGTCGACACGAGGAAGGCAAAGGCACCTCGGAGCTCTGGCTCCGCCCCGAGAGGAAAGAATGTCTCTTCGGTTCAATCAGGGGCGGACGCCGCAACAGCCCACAGAGACCGGAGACGGCCTCGTCCAATGAGGAGAGGTCACCGATCACCCGACGCCCCCCCGCCCGACCAATGAGAGTGGGAGTTACCAGAGAGCCAGATCCCTCGACCCAGCACGAGCAGACGAGGATTGACGGCGCGATCCTGACAGAAGGGTGTCTCGTCTCGCTTTTTGGTTTGTGGTTGGATCGTGCTGGCTGGCGTCTATCTCTTCGCCCTCGATCCTTGGTGCCTTGTGCGTCATTGGTTGTGGGTTCAAGTCCCACCGTCCTTGGTGTGCCTGGTTCGTCGTAAAGCTCTTCCACTGTCCCCGAGCTCACAAGTGCGGGTCGGCCAGACCGCACGAGGCGGCTAGGTACCCGACCAGACTCTGACCCCCAGCTTGCCTATCCTCCACGGCTGGAGGGTCCAGTAAAGGCCAGCCGGCTCCATTTCTTTTTTGGGAGTGTGTGTCTGTGTGTGGCGCCAGTCTGCAGTAAAACTGTTAAGTGATTCCCATTGTACATTTGCCTGCATTTATATTTGTGATTAAGTCCGTTCTGTGTTTCCCTCCCTATTGCCTATTGTAAATAAATAACTGTTAAATGTTCCAATTCGTTGTCTGTGTTTTCTTTCAATTGAACCCAGTATGGTTTGGGCTTGAGAATTAGTGAGGCCGCTTGTGCCGTAAATTGCTATTTGGACCGGCAGGTTTTGGTAATTTCCGCTCGGTTACGCCGGACCCGAGTCGGTAACTGCGACTCAGTTCGGACGAAGCCTGCCAAGGGTGTGGCTTCCCTGGTAGTTAGACGGCGTGGGTACTTAGGTAAATTGGAATAGACAAATAAACCCGACCCCACGCCGTCAAAATATTGGCGACCACGGTCGATTAAGCGACCCGTCGGCTTCGGAGTTATCCGGAGCGACGACCTTCAATTCCGGGAGTCCGGTGGGAGACGGCCTAACAACTGCTCCATCTAGCGGTCGTCCTGCCACCGAACCCGGCACCACAACAATATGACACGATTATCAAAACGTTGTGGACGGATTCGGACGAAACTTGGTGGACACGGGTGTGTGGAAGGACAATTGATTCAGTATGGGGAAGAATCTGGATACGAGAGTTATTTAATTTTTATAGTGATTCTTCACCATTGAGAGATTGGGCCAAAAATGATACAAAGCCTGATATTTCAAAAATGGCTTGATAGGTTCTTGTGGATCAGGCATTACATGGTGGAGGTATGTGCTCTACCATGTGCCCTTCTAGTTCTATTTGTATTTTGAGTTGCTATTCATCAAGTCATACGCAAGAAGAAGCAACATTGTTATCTTCACCACTGAAGGCGGATGGAAGTTATGTATTCACCCCTGTTTGTTACTTGGCCAAAAAAGAAATTTTTGACAAGTGTGTTGATCACTTCCGTTTGCTACTTGGCAAAAAATTTTAAAACAATTTGATAAGTATGTTGATCGCCTCGTTGGTTGGTTTGTTGGTTGGTTGGTTGATTTATTTGTTTGTCTCTGTCTGATCACCTCCAGCCCAAACCGCTCAACCGATCGTTTTGAAATTTTTGGAGATCATGGTCACCGACCCTGCGACGGTCCCGTATTGAAGTTTCGTAAAATTTGGTCAACCAAAAAGGTCTACAATCTGCATAGTCCAATTAGGGCCAAATTTTCTAAAATCATCAAATTTCATCCGATTGACTTGAAATTTGAACAGGATTTGCATATCAGGTCAAATAATTCAACCACCTATTGTTTTTGAAGTTAACATAAGCCATAAGTTCAACCCAAGATAGGCCAAATTTTTTGAATTATTTCTAAAATTGTCAATTTTCATCCGATTGCCTTGAAATTTGAAGACCATTTGCACATCAGCTTAATTAATTCAAGCACCAATTATTTTTGAGATAACATAGGCCAAAAGGCCAATTTGGGCCAAATTTTCTAAAGTCCTCGATTTTCATCCGATTGACCTAAAATTTGAAGACCATTTGCATGTCAGGTCACTGAATTCAACTACCTATTAATTTTGAGGTAAACGTAGGTCAAAACGTCAAAAAAAGGGCCAATTTTGGCCAAATTTTCTAAAGTCCTCGATTTTCAACTGATTGACCTAACATTTCAAGAGCATTTGCAGATCAGGTCACTGAATTCAACCACATGTCAATTTTGAAGGTCAAAATTGGCTAAAGGGCCAATTTGGCCTAAATTTTCTGAAATCCTCAATTTTCATCCAGCCGGTTTGCAAAAGACTTGGGCCAAGCTTCCCCTGGCCAACCCCACAACAACGTGAGAATAATTCTGGCCTTTAATGAATGAGAAGATTTTGTTTGATTTATTTATATTGCCTTTAGTTTTGTTCTCACCCCACTTTTTCTCTTCTCCCAGCCACAAATCAATGGTTCATTCCTGCGGTTCGTGGTGATATTCCACCTGGATGTGCTGCGTATGGATTTGTGTGTGATGGAACACGTCTCCTTGTCTTTGGAGGCATGGTGGAGTATGGCAAGTACAGCAATGATCTCTATGAGCTTCAGGTATGAATAGTGTCCAGAAAATTGATTACGGTTATTTCTGTAGCTGTCGCAATCTTCAGGGATGACTTATGTTGGTGGAAAATTGTCGTTTCTGAAAATTCCATTCCTGGTAAATTTTACCCTTTACGCAGTCATCATAAAAATTGAGAGATTCGTCTGAGAGTGACCAGCTCATGAATGTCTCCCATTCCTGCACTCGTGTTCGGTGGTGGCGGGAAAGTCAAGAATGTTGACAAAAATAACGATTTTACAGAGCTTGTAGGCCTGCTGTTGGCTTAACAGTTAAGGTGGCTGGCTCAAGATCTTATGGTCTTGATTTCAAGCCCCTGTCAAACACATTGAATGAACACCATGTGGGTTGACTTAGGCTGTCATCCTTTCCATATCGGCAAAATGAGTACCAGCTTGCTGTTAACATGGGGTACTGCATCAGCGACACAGCCGCACCCCCAGAAAGTGATGCAGCCAAGCAGCCACGGGATGCATACAAATAAATAAATAAATAATGAGCTTGTCTTGCACAAAATGCAGGCGAGTAAGTGATCGCTCTCCAAAATTTTCTCGAAGGCGAGCAGAGGAGAGTGATTAAATATTCTTGAAAAAGTCAAAGCCATTCAATTGCGGATTAATAATTACGAAACTGAAACTTATTTAGCAAGTCGCCAACTGACATCGAGTCTATTTTTGTCGTTTCGTTATAAAGTCATTAAAACATTTATGGGATAAGTCGAATTCCGTTGCGCTCATTCGCTTTTTCATCTTTCAAATTTTTTAAGTGCTGTGTACAACATTTTTAAGTTGAAAATTTACTTAAGGTCACTTTTCTTTTCGACTCAAGATTTGTCTGCGTACAGCAATTCTTACTTCACCAGCGCTCTGATCCCGCCATCTCGCAGTACTTCGGTGATGACATCTTCACTCCGGACTCGACATGCGGTCCATTCAATAGCTCGGTCGGAGATTTCTCAATTCCAGATTTTCCACGCGACTCACCCGAAAGCCTAGTCATGGAACGCTGAGTGAGTTCATCGTCCCAACTCATAAAAGGTCGACATGGACACCAAATTGCCTATTGCCATTCCTGTCAATGATTCCCACACACGTTGATACTGTCGGTTCCCTCCCATCAAATGCCAGCAAAGCCCAGTAAAAGGAAAATGGCGGATCAACTATAGATTGATGAGTCAAAAGAATGGGGGTGACAACGTGTGTTATGTAAAACACAATGATCGATTAATGTAAAATTTTCGACAATGTTTTGCTTACTCTTGGAATACGATGAATTCTATAATTTGTATCCAAAAAATTACCTTCTCAGAATAACTGAAACAAATCTTGAATGACTGAAGCAAATTTCTATTGGTCCATTTACTATTTCATATGCAGCCTATGGCTGCTGATTGCATCATTGCTGGGAGTGCGACTGTGCCTCTGATGAAGTGCCCCTGTTTCCAGTAAGCTGGTGCCCGTTTTGCCGACCTTAGAAGGGTGACGGGCTGAGTCAACCCACCTGGTGTTATTTAACGACAAGACAGGCTCAAACTCAAGATCCTAAGATCTTAAGCTGGCCAGCTTAACCGTTAAGCCAACACCTAGGTTTATTGGTCTAATGACATATGGGCTCGAGCTGGTACACCCATATTGCAGTATGAAATGGAATCGCCCTCGTGTGGTCTCTAACAAGGAAATTACGTTTGCGGTTTAACACAGGGCAGCACAGGCATGTGCTTGACCAATCATCTTTGAAAGGCCAAATAAATAACGAAAACAAAAATTGATGGAGGCTTCTACAACTTCCTCACCCCAAACAAATTCAAGGCAAATATATGGTGCGTGCGAGCAATCGGTCGCTATTCGTGACTAGCACTGCATTACATAAGTTTACATGGAGAGTTAAAAATGTGTTCTGAAATTCTCTTCATGAGGATTATAGATGGGACAGGACACCCATTGCTGCTGTGGTCAACAAACCTTATAAACCAGGATTTCCTTATTAGCTCTGCCACCAGAGGTTGATGGAGTTTGTTTTCACCTCTGTCTGTCTGTCTGTCTGTCTGTCTGAGCAGGATATCTCAAAAAGTTGTGGATGGTTCTAGTTGCAAAGTTTCTTCCAAAGACATAAACTATGGGAAAGCAGGCTTGAGACATAAACGTGCTTGAAGAACATGTGGCAGCAGCCAAACTTAAGGAACTCGTGCCGATCCAGAAAACAAATTATATCCTGCTAATTTGTTAATTAATTGCACCTTTCTATAAAATTTCATTCAGAAGATTTTATGATCAAAACAATTTTTTATAACAAAAAGTATTTTAACCAAGAAATAATAAAAATTGAGAATTCAGCTGTCGTAGTTTTCGGATGCTTCTTGAATTGGTAATGTCACAATTTAGATGAGAATTGATTGAAAAAAAATTTTGACCGCATTTTATCTGAAACATTTCATTGCAGTTATGTTCCGGTGGTAAGTTTTCGACGTTATTGAACTGTGTCGGTGCTGGTGGTACCTTGTACTTTTATCTTGTGTCTTCATGCAGCTTTGATTTAAAAATAAAATGAAAAAAATTCAGGGGGAGTGTTCCCTCCACCACTCCCCAATCCTTCTTGTATACATTGACCCACTCAGTGGCGTTTTGGTACTTTGTCTCGCAGATTAACTTCATTGTTGTCCTCAAAGCTTCACTGACCTGCCTGAATGTTCAGAATAATATCTGGAGGGTCCTTTACGATATTACGGCAACCATTCAAAACTACAGTGCCTTCAGAAAATGTTCACACCCCTCGACTTTTGTCACATTTTGTTGTTACAGCCTGAATTTAAAATGGATCGCATTAAAAAAAAATAGTCAACGATCAATACAAAATACCCAATAGTGCCGAAAACATGTTTTTGGAAATTTTTACCAATCAATTAAAAGTGAATAGCTGAAATGTCTTGCGTCAATTAGTATTCAACCCTCTGAATCAATACTTTGTAGAAGCGCCTTTGGTAACAATTACAGCTTTGAGTCTTCTTGGGTATGTATGTCTGTATCAACCTTGCACATCTGAATTCAGGGATTTTCTCCCATTCTTCCTTGCAGATTTGCTCAAGCTCTGTCAAG
>CM068952.1:168553655-168571330 GCA_035128595.1 Eptatretus atami | reverse complement strand
AGCATCGGTGAACAGCAATCTTCAAGTCTTTCCACAGATTCTCAATGGAATTCAAATCTGGGCTTTTGCTGGGCCACTCAAGGACTCTCACATTCTTGTTCTGAAGCCATTCCAGTGTTACTTTGCTGAATGCTTGGGGTCATTTTCCGGTTGGAACATAAATCTTTGCCGCAGGCTCACGTCTTTTGCACTCTGAAGCAGGTTCTCCTCAAGGATTTGCCTGTATTTGGCTTCATTCATTGTTCCTTCTATCCTTACAAGTCTCCCAGTCCCTGCTGCTGAAACCCATAGCATGTTGTTGCCACCACCATGCATCATGGTCGGGATGGTGTTAAATGGGTGATGAGCTGTGTGCGGTTTCTGCCTGATGTCGTGCTTTGCATTCAGGCCAGAGAGTTAGATTTTTGTCTCATAAGATTAGGGAATCTTTTGCCTTATGCTCTGAGTCCTTCATGTGCCTTTTTGCAAACTCTTGGCATGCTGCCATGTGCCTTTTTCTCAAGAGTGGCTTCTGTCTGGCCACTCTCACATAAAGCCAAGATTTGTGAAGTGCTGCAAAGACTTTGTCCTTCCAGCAGGTTCTCCCATCTCAGCCAAGGAACTCTGTAGTTCTGGCAGAGTGGTCATTGGGTTCTTGGTCACCTCCCTGTCAAAGGTCCTTGCCCAGTTGCTCACGTTGGTCAGATGGCCAACTCTAGGAAGAGTCTGGGTTCCATATTCTTTCCATTTCCTAATGATGGAGCTCACTGTGCTCTTGGGAACTTTCAACACTAGAAATTGTTTTATACCCTTCCCCAGGTGTATGCCTCCTCACAATTCTATCTTGGAGTTCTACAGACAGTTCCTTGGTCTTCATGATAGTTTCTGCTCTGACATACACTGTCAACTGTGGGACCTGATATAGAAAGGTGTGTTTCTTTCTAAATCATGTCCAATCAATTTAATTAACCACAGGTGGACTCCAATCAAGTTGTTGAGACGTCTCAAGGACGATCAAATGAAATTGGATGCACATGAGCTGAATTTAGAGTGCCATAGCAAAGTGGTTGAATAGTTATTGACGGAATACATTTCAGCTTTTCATCTTTAATTAAATTGTAAAAATTTCTCAAAAAAAACCAAAAACATGTTTTCACTTTGTCATTATGGGGGTATTTGTGTGGATCGGTGACAAATATTTAAATTTAAACCATTTTAAATTCAGGCTGTAACACAACAAAATGTGACAAAATTTGAGTGGTGTGAATACTTTCTGAAGGCACTGTATATTTTAATTAAAATGTTCAGTTCAAATAATCTTTGGTTTATGAAATGCTTGCTCCATCATCAGATTTGTGGTGTTTCTAAAACTGTTTCTAATTAATAACAGCATATATGAAGGCATTTTGGGGATGCGGTTGTTTGTGTCTGGTTACTTCCTCTAGGCAAGTCGTTGGGAATGGAAGAAGTTAAAACCCAAACCACCAAAGCATGGCCCTCCACCCTGCCCCCGCCTTGGGCACAGCCTGTCGTTGGTGGGATCTCGCTGTTATCTCTTCGGTGGTTTGGCCAATGACAGTGAAGATCCAAAAAACAACATCCCAAGGTGCATTTTCTGTGTCATTCAGTACCCTCTTGTTAAAAGCCGTAACCTTAAAGGTGAACCCAAAATTTTTATGCCTCTGCCGATGAAGTCGAGGGAGGCATTATGTTTTCATGTTGTCCAGCCGTCCGTGATCCCCTTTTAAATTCATTACCTCCGCCACCGAAGGTGGAGTTGATGTTTTCACCCCTCTCTGTCTGTCTGTGCAGGATATCTCAAAAAGTTGTGGACGGATCTGGATGAAATTTGGTGGGAAGGTTGGGTGTGTGACAAGGACAAACTTTTCGATTTTTGTGAAGATCTGGAACCGGATCCGACGACTAATTTTTTAAGTGATTCTTCACCATTGAGAGATGGGGCTAAACTAATTTATAGCACGATATCGCAAAAAGTTGTGGACGGATTCGGATGAAACTTGGTGGACAGGTTGGGTGTATGACCCGGACGAATCGATTCAATTTTGGTGAAGATACGAATCCGGATCTGGATACGACAATTATTTAATCTTTGAAGTGATTCTTCACCATTGAGAGATTTGGGCCAAAAACGATATATAGTACGATATTTGAAAAATGTATTTGGCCAGATATGTTCTCGTGGATCAGGCATTGCGTGGCGGAGGTATGCACTCTCCCGCGTGCCCTTTTAGTTTGCTCTGCAAGCACTTGTTTTTTCAGAAAATCATTAATTACGGTCGAATTTGAAAAAATAATTGCCAATCACAAAGTGTCGGGGGAAAAAAAGCCCCATCGTGTCGATTTTCAATTTTGCCGTTAAGTCACACTGTGAACTCGCTTTGATACAAAAGGCGGTTTTACATAGAGAAACGGTGCAGGTCGAGTTCGGATTCTGATACCGATTCCAGTCATTAGCAACATTGATGATTCCCCGAATGGTGAAAGTGATCATTAGGATTTTGAGGAAACTATTGGAAACAAAATTAGTAATGTAAACGCTTTTGGGGGAATTGTGGATCTGAATCATTTCGAGCTTTGTGCGAGCAATTCAGAGGAAGAAGGCAGAAGTGTTCTTGAAGATAAATATGCTGTTCACATGATCACTTCAGCTTGGTAGGGTTTGATTTTCCGTTCAACTAACCGTCTATAAGGATGGACTTTGTATTAATTGATAAATTGTTTTATATATTACTCAAGCAGAAATGCTCATTATCACTTGACAGTATGAGTACCGCCCAGCACACTTGGACACCGCAGACAAAATGGGCAACAAATGCTTTATCCCACCGTAGCAGGGTGACCAGGTGTCTTGTATGTTATGGGGTCATCTCGTTTCATACTTTTCCCAGATGCCATCTGTGTCCGTGCCGTGTCCCACCACCATGCCTGTGAGCTGTCGATCTCCCTCCTCAGTGGATTGGATTGTGGAGGGGAGGATGGCAGGGGATGTGGTGGGTATTGTGGGGGGAGGGTTGTTGTGGTGGTATGTGGGTGGTGATGATTAGAGAGGGGGGTGTGAGATGTTAGTGGTAATTGTGGGGTGGGATGGGTTTTGTGGGGGAGGGGGGGAAACCCTGAAAGTAATTTTGGTGTCTGAGGTCAAATCATCTCGGAGGAGTAGATGATACATACATACATTCTCTCCATAATAAATAGGAGAGGAGGAGATTTTGGACCATACTCTGTTGCAGGAGCGTTTGGTGCTGCCTCAGCAGTCTCCTTGGCTATTGGGCACAATCCTAGACGGGTAACCACTCCGACAGTATACCAGCATGCTGGCACTCATTTTGCCGACCTCGGAAGGGTGACAGGCTGAGTTAACCCCACCTGGTATTAATTCAACAGCTGAGCAGGATTTGAACTCAGGACCCTAGGATCCAAAGCCTGCCACCCTAACCATTGAGCCAACACCAGGCATACAATAAATAGATGGTGGTTAATTTGACTTGCAGATATTTGTTTTGAGAATCTATAATTATTTTCATTTACTCTTGTGGTAACTGCCGAACAATGGCAACAGGCGTTTGATTCACCGCTCAAATCGTCCGTGTACATATGCTGGTATCTCGGTGGAGATGGTGATACAGTTTTGAGCGACAGCTGTTTCTTCCACTTAATTGTGGGTGTAGCATCCTCTCTCAATTGTGGTGGATAACCACAAGATCTAGCCATCTTTTGTTTCATAACGGTGCTCTGTAAAATGTTCCGAGCACAAAACTGAACATTTTGTACACCCGATCCACGTTCAGGTATTTTGGACAAACCTCCAATTTCTGGCAACCCTCAGATCTTTTGGCCATTGGTGTAGCATGAAACCATCTCGGTTTGTTTTTCTACAACCCCAAGGGATGCATCGACGAAGCATATTTGTAAAAATTCGAAAATTATTCACCGTTTGAGTTAAATCGTAACTCGTAAAATGTATTATTCACCGTAAAATGTACAGAAGAAAACATTATATGTAACCCGAAAATAATACGGAAGTGGCCCTCGCCTTCATGGCGAGACGTTACAGCAGATAGTGAAGAAGCAGAAGATTTCGGCTTTTAAATGCAAAATTACCAACTTTATAAATCAGAAAAAGGGACGTCGTATCTATTTTTTAGGGTATCAAGGGATATATTAGCGTCGAGGTGGTCTGAGCGTTTGGTTCCCCTTGAAGAATAAATTAAAAATACCCTTTTTGTTCTGACGACGCCCTAACCCTTGTAACGTCATATTTCACCTTGCTTCCCGCTGCAACGTGATGCAACTTGTCGTTTGAGTTATCCACCGATATGAGACTGACACATTTGAATTGTTCACCAACACAGACCGACGCTACCCTTCACAAAGATAATAATTCCTACCCTCCTCCCTCCCAAAAAACGTTTTTGATAGGTAGGTTGGGAGGTACAATTTTCTTTTCATTTATATTATATATGTTACGGCTGTGGAAATTCGCAGAACACCATAAAGGTCCGAAGTTCAGTTAGATCGATAAGTCTGTGTTCAGTTAGATTTCCCCACCGTTGTTTAATGGGAATATTCGTGTCACAGGGCTGTGATCCTTTGAGATAGCCGTTTTTCTTTACTATCGTTATTTTGGACCAACCACAACATCACTCTCATCAACCGCTTCACAACAACCGAACCACATACGCCCATCACCTAACCACTTTCCCCGCTACGCCAACTGCCGATCCCCTTCTCCACAAACCAAACCACAACTCTCGGTGGCGCGCGGATTTTCCCGCCTGTTTCCCGCGCTTTGGTGTGGGGAAGTGCGATTCCAGCCAGAGGTCAAAGGTCATGTGAAGGAGGGGCCTCATTTTGGGGAATGAATCTCCTTGGACCTGTGCCAAGAATGATTCTCTCGGGCCCGCGAGGCGCGGCGGGGAGGGGGGGCGAGAGGGCACGCCCCTTTTCTGGAAGCTTCCCGCAGAAGCTGGAAGGAGAGCGGAGCAATAAACGGGGAGGAGCGAGGCGTTGGAACTGAGGATATAAGGGCGCGCAGGACGCCAAGTAAAGTGTGTTGTTGTTGGGGCTTTTTGTTTTTGTCGTCTTCGGGTTGGTGGTCGTCTTCGTGGTGTTCACTGGTGGTCTTCTTCGGGTGCATTGGTGGTTTCGTCGTCGTCGAGTGGTGCCTTCTCCTTGGGCGCGCCAAGTCGTGTGTGTTGTGTGCGGTGGTCCGGGTCGAGGCGCGAAGGACGCGGACGGGAGGCGCCGCTTTGCAGCTCTGCCACGCAGCCTGCGCACCCGGGAGGAGAGCGCCGGAGAGAGCTCGCCCACCATCGCACCACGAGGGTGCAGGTAACCTGCAACGGTCTCCTGGGGGTCCGTTCGTCAACCAGGTTCCGCGCCATAAAGGTCTACGACCCTGCTGGCGCCCTCGTCTTTTAGGTGGCCCTTTCCTTTCTTTTGAATGAATGTTGGTGGCGCCGTGTCCTGTAAGTAAAAACTGTTAAGTGACTAGATAATTGCTGATAGACGGTCGTAGTGCTTCACCTTGCTGTGTCTTGTCCCCGTCCCGTGCATGATTGTTTGCCTGTATACGTGTTCTTGAATACCTGCATTGATTGCATGGCTGTATATGTGCATGTGTGAAAATAATAAATGTGCTTGTGTGAATGTCACCCGTTCGGTGTGTTTTTCCCCCATTGGAACGCCATATGCATCTCGGAATATTAGTTGGGTTTTAAATACCCGTTAAATAGAATCGGATCCGGCGAGGTCGGGCGATAATACCCGCTCGTTATCATCGCAGAACGGAACGGACCGCTTGAGCGTTCGTGTCCAAGCCGACCTGCGCCGAGTACGGTCTCCGGTAGGCTACCCGCGCAGGTATATCGATATTCGGCGATTGACCCTATTTTGCGCGGGTATAAAATTGGCTAGGCCGTGGTGGTTGAAGACCCACCCGTGACAGGGTTCCGGCCTTGTTCCGGAAGGTCATGACTGAATTGTCCGTCTGGTGGCGAGCGGCTACTATTAGTGAGAAGCGTCGTTCGCACGCCGGTGGGCGCAAATTCGTAACACGGTGTTCAGGAGTGTGGATTCAAATCCATCCCGCCTCCAACCAAATTCGGGATCGAATCAGGGGTGTGTAGAGCGACCCTCGATTCCATCAAATTACGAGCTTTTTAAATTTTATCCGATAAGCAAGATGGCGTTCCAAGGTGAACGGGTGCAGGGTGGATTAGAAATGTGTTTGAATGTAGGATCCATGGCCCCGACGGTTCTTTTTATAACCCCCACACATTATAATCAGTGGGGCCGCTCACCCTATACTGAGCACGAACTTTGACGGAAAATAGCGGCGCTGCCGCATCTTAGCGCAACACGGAGCGAGCTGCTATTATTAGCGCAACTAATGGCACGACACGAGCGGGTGCTCCAGCCAACGTTTCAAACCACGGGGTCATGGCAGGCGTGGCAGGATGCCGGAGCATCCATTGACGGGCTTCGGAGACAAGTGTCGAAGTCCTTGCAGCGGTGGAGGAATGGTGACAACTGTATAGGGGAATTGCATTCGTTTTCCTTTGAATTGGACGAGGCACGGCAGCGCGTAGACAGGGTTCGAGGATTGGGTGCACAAGGAGTCACAACAATTGGCTGATGCACTGGAACGAATTCGGAGCTGGAAAAGGACTTAGCCAACACAGGCGAGGTACACCATGGAGTAATGATGAAAATAGAGTGGCTTGCCCTTGTGCAGGAACGAGCGGAGAGCGAACTGAAGAAAGGAAAAGAGGAGCAAATTAGTAACTCCCGGGATAGAAAGAACTTGGAAGAAGAATGGGAAAAAAGCTAGAAAAGGAAAAAAGTGAACACGATGTGGAATTGAAACTACTGAAGCGAGAGGTAGAAGAAGGCATTCGAAAAAGAGAAAGCCTAGAAGGGACGATAGAAATAAAAGAGAAACGCCTGGAAGGCCGAGAGAGATACGGTAATGAAATGGAAGAAATGTGGAGAAAGCATGCGAAGAAGGTGAGGAGGCCAGAGAGGAAAAATGGGGAAAAAATTTTTTGAGTTACAGAAACACCAAACCAAAGAGAGAGAATTACAAAACGAGCTGAGGACGTTGAGGAAGAAAGAACGACAACGGAGAATGAAACGTTAAGGAACCACACTGTGCAGATCGAACAGTTAGAAGCAAAGCAAGGTTGGAGTGTGAGGAGGTGAGAGAGGAATTAGAAAGAAAAGCTTCTGAGTTACTGAAACACCAAAACAAAGAAACGGGATTACAAAACGAACTGAGGATGTTAAGAGAGAAAGAACGAGACGGAGAATTAAACGTTAAGGAACCACACTGTGCAGATCAAACAGCTGGAAGCCAAGGTGAGATTGCAGAAGGAGGACAAGAGAAGCAGTGGAATAGAAACAAAAAGAACAAGGAAGAAACCAGGAAAGGGAAATCAGCCTATTGAAGGAAACAACGACATTGCAGAATAAGGAACAAGAGAGACAGTGGAATAAAAAGCAAAAAGAGTATGAATTTGAAACTGAACAACAAAGGAAAAAACAAGGTTGGAGTACGAGGAGATAGTGACAGAACAAGGAATGAAACAGGGAAGGGAGATTAACCAATTGAGGGAAACTATGAGATTGGAGAAGGAAGAACGTGAGAGACAGTGGGATAGAAAACAAAAGAAAACATGAATTTGAGGTTGACCAATTGAAAGAAAAGCAAGGTTGGAGTACGAGGAGATAGTGACAGAACAAGGAATGAACAGGAAAGGGAGATTAACCAATTGAGGGAAACTATGAGATTGGAGAAGGAGGGACAAGAGAGACAGTGGAATAAGAAACAGACAGAAGAACGAATGAAACAGGAAAGGGAGATCAACAAAATGAAGGAAACTATGAGATTGGAGAATGAAGAACATGAGAGACGGTGGAGTAGAAAACAAAAAGGAAACGAGGTTGAAATTAACCAACTCAAGGAGAGGGCAAAATTTGAGTCCACGGAGATGGAAAACTCCGAAAGATAACGAACAGCTAAGGGGGCTCAGAGAAGAAGAACGACTCAAAAGGAGCCAGGAAGTAGAACGGCACAATAAGGTGGGATGTGTGACAGCACCACAGAGTAATGTTGGTGGTGCAGGACTTCATTGACACCACTCGTCGGATGAAAGAACAATTAGGGCAAACCCTGATAAAGGAGACACAAATAAAAATGGAGACGAAGGAATAGAAGTATTGCCAGAGACAGGGAGATAGACCGAGTCGAGACTCGAATTAAATAGAACGAAGGAGGAAACAGACGAAGATCCAGGAAGAAACTAATAGACACGAAGAGACAACAGAAATAAATGTATAGAGACTCGGGAGATAGAAAAAGTAGAGGGGAGACTACATAATAAAGACGGGGTGAAAGACGAGCACACACACACGGAGTTAGTGGAGGATGATGAGGAGGAGCTCGGGAATGTGTCGTGAACCGGTGCAAGCAGCCGGATAGCCTCCTTCAGGAATGGAGGGAGACGCTATGCTCCCTTGAAGCGGATCTCGACCAGGTGTGTCCGGTCGAGCTTTGCGAGGTAGAGGGGGCGAGTGCTGTTGACGGGTGCACACGAAGCTTGGGGGTGTGAAGGCCCCGGAACCCTTGTGGCACAAATCCCCAGTGTGAATGTCCCGGTGTGTGTGTTACGAGTGTGGCGAAATGTGTGCTGAAACGCGCGCATGGCGTGGGTGAAAGGTTGTGTGTAAAGGAACCGCGTGGTGAGTAAAATGGTGTGCGAGGTTGCGGGTGGGCCGAAATGCGTGCTTTCCAGCACGCATTGTGTGAATGAAACCCCCTGTGCAAGTGAAAGGCCGTGTGTGATTTGAACCACGTGTGTGAGTGAATGGCCATGTGTGAGAGAGACCGTGTGTGTGAGAGCGCTGTATGTGAGGGTGATGACGGTCGGCATGCGGGAACATGCAACCGCATGTCCCGGTGTGAGTGTCATGGTGAGGTGTGTGAGCGTCGTGCACGGGGGAGTTTGAGCGCGAGAATGCGACGAAGACGGTGCCTGACGGTGGACAAAGGCCGAGTAGCGGCCGTAGCTATTTTGGGACCGCGCTGGGTTTGCACGGCAGCGCGCGCGGGGTCCGTGCTGTGCAACGCATGAGGCCGCCACGTGCACGCCTGCGGGAGTAAACCCGGTCCGTAAACGCGACGCAGTGGATTTGCCCATCCGCGGACGGACAGAAGGTAGGCTGGATTACGGATTTGGACCGGATGGGTTCTCCACGCGAGCGTGTGTGTGAAGCTTCGACGGGCAGAGGCACATGTGCTCATGTGGGGAACCCCTCGGAACGCAAGGCTTGTTTTTGAATGCGCAGGGTGACGTCATGGCGGCGTATGGTTGGAATCCGGCAGGAGGGGTATCCCTGCCGGATGGTACCATCCGAGAAGGGACGAGGTGCGCGAACAGCTGCCATGACGTCACGGGAGTAAAAGGAGCGCAGTTGCGAGTTGCCGCGCTGGTGCTGCGCGCATTAAAAAAAAAAAGCCAGCCTCGCTTCGGGTGAACAGGATTCCCTGGGCACGGGGTGGAAGCCCCCCTGCCCAGGGCACAGGACACCACTAGTTAGGGGAAGGGTTAGCTTAGTTAGACCGGCTCCATGGGGCAGTGATAAGTCTCATGGGGCCCGTGGAATGGATTAGGTAGAGGAAGTTCAGATTAGATTTAGGATGGGTAAGGGAAATGATTTTGAGGACACGGACAGACTGTGGATGTGTTGTGGGGACGTAGCTTAGCTACGTAGTGTTAAATGGAACGTGCTATATTGTAAGGGACGACGAGGGAGCACGAGGTAGTTAGGGGATGCAGTCAGCAGAATGGCAGTATTCAGCGATGGAGTGTGAGAGTTGAAGAGTGAAGTGGAAACATGTTGAGTGAGTGAGGCCAGCGGGTCTGAGTGTGTGGAATGCGATGGTGCGATGTGATTGGGGGAGGAGTGATTCCCACCCAAGGGACCCCAGGGTCAGATATAGGTGAGTTAGTGGGTTAGTTAAATTTACAAAATGGAGGTCGTTTTGCTGTTGGTTTGAACGTAGGCTCGAAACCGTTTGGAGGGGTGCAGGAACCTGTTGACGGGCTGGGAGCGTGGCTACGAACGGTGAGTATCGCTTAGTGGGTACCCCGGGCACCGGGCTAGTCGGCCGCGGTAGGCCAAGGGTCCAGTGGGCCGGGATAGCGTAGTGGGCATGGGTGGGCCCGCATGATGCGGGACCCGGGGCGCCATTGGCCGCGTGGGCAGTGCATTGGGCGCGGGCACCCAGGGAAGGGGCCCGGGGCGCCAGCCTGCCACGTGAGCGTTGAGGGGGAGTCGCACGAGGGCACTCCCCAGTTTTAGGAGGCTGGTAGGCTCGGAGGCAGTGCAGTGCCAAGGGGTGCCATTGTTGGAGAATCGGCAGAGGTAGTCCTGCCAAGGGAGCCACTGTGCCCAGCCACGAGACCGTGTGAGGGCACGGGAGGAAATTGGAGGGCATGGCCCGAAATTTGAGAGGACACCAACACAGGCGACGGGAATCTTGGTTGTTAGAACCGATAGTTTAAGCGAGAGGCGCTTGTTGAAAGCCCCGGGGTAGTTTAAGGAATAAATGTTAGGGTAGATTAGAAGTGTACCCCTCCGCACCATCCATCCTTCGCTCTCGTTGTGGGCCGCTGGACCCACTTTGTGTTGAGATCGCTGAAATCTGAGGAGGCCATTCTGAGGCTTAAATTGGGCCTCGACACAGGACGCTAGCTCTCCCTTATTCCCCTCCAAGAACAGAACGTAGGGGTTGGGAGTAGTCTAGGACAGGATAGGTTAGCCGAACAGAGACTGTAAAGGGGTTAGGGAGACAAATTTATAGAGGGAAATAAAAAATAAAATAAAAAAAAAAATTATGGGGCTAATTGGATTTTTGACAAATTAAGGGAGTGGGTATGGACAGGAGAGGCAAAGGCGATAGGTTGGGAGGGGAGACAGTAGTGTAGGTCCGAGCCCGCCTTCCGAGTGGCAGCACCACCGCACTCCCTCCACCAACCTCCTTGAACAAAAAAAGGAGGCCGGCAACTTCATCTGCCGGCTGTTTTACTGCAAGGCCTGTGCCGGTCCTTCATCGGCCGGCTGTGTTTTACTGCAAGGCCTGTGCCGGTCCTTCATCGGCCGGCTGTGTTTTACTGCAAGGCCTGTGCCGGTCGTTCATCTGCCGGCTGTTTTACTGCAAGGCCTGTGCCGGTCCTTCATCGGCCGGCTGTGTTTTACTGCAAGGCCTGTGCCGGTCCTTCATGGCCGGCTGTGTTTTACTGCAAGGCCTGTGCCGGTCGTTCATCTGCCGGCTGTTTTACTGCAAGGCCTGTGCCGGTCAGCTTCACCACCGGCCCGTTTTGCTACAACGGCCTTGTTTTGCCTTGCCATGCCTTGTCTGCCTGCTTTTGCCTTGGCCCATGCCTGCTGCACTGTTGCATTTGCCCCCATTCATTGCCATGTGCGCCAGGATCATCGCGCGTGCTGCAGGGACTGCCCTGTAGGCAGCCGCATCACGGGACTGCACTGGCAGCCCGTGCACCGTTTTAATGCGTCAGATCATCGCGCTGCTGCAGGGACTGCCCTGTAGGCAGCCGCATCACGGGACTGCATTGGCGGCCCGTGCACCGCTTGTGTTAACTGCGCTCATTTCAAGGGGGAGGCCTAGGACTGCGTGTGAGCAGCCGGCCACATTCCCTGTCACCGGCATTGTTTCACGCCAGAGACTGCGTGTGAGCAGCCTGGCTCCCTGTTTTTTCACAGAGTCCATCGATCCTGGGCCATGATTTAGTGTAAAATGTATAAGGATAAGGTTAAGGGTAAAATTGTATACGAGTTGCTTCCCCCCTGCATGTGTGTTGTAGCGCCGGCAATTTATTTAAGTCTTCTGTATGAGTGGGTTTGTTTCGTTAGTTACTCAGCGCGTAGGTTATTTACTTTTGGGACACGAATACACTAAATGTCGCACTCAGGGATCCGAAGGTAAATCGTACTAGGGTAGAACTTACACACGATGGCACACTAATTTGACGACTCGGGACGAGTCTGTAAAAGGGAGGGGTAGTGTTACGGCTGTGGAAATTCGCAGAACACCATTAAGGTCCGTTGTTCATTTAGATCGATAAGTCTGTGTTCAGTTAGATTTCCCACCGTTGTTTAATGGGAATTATTCGTGTCACAGGGCTGTGATCCTTTGAGATAGCCGTTTTTCTTTACTATCGTTATTTTGGACCAACCACCAACATCACTCTCATCAACCGCTTCACAACAAACGCCAACCACAATTACGCCCATCACCTAACCACCTTCCCCGCTACGCCAACTGCCGATCCCCTTCTCCACAAACCAAACCACAACTCTCTATCGGTGGCGCGTGGATTTTCCCGCCTGTTTTCCCGCGCTTTGGTGTGGGGAAGTGCGATTCCAGCCAGAGGTCAAAGGGCATGTGAAGAGGGGCCTCATTTTGGGGAATGAATCTCCCTGGACCTGTGCCAAGAATGATCTCTCGGCCCCCGCGAGGCGTGCGGGAGGGGGGGCGAGAGGCACGCCCCTTTTCTGGAAGCTTCCCGCAGGAGCTGGAAGGAGGGGTGGAGCAATAAACGGGGAGGAGCGAGGCGTTGGAACTAGGGATATAAGGGCGCGCAGGACGCCAAGTAAAGTGTGTTGTTGTTGGGGGCTTTTTGCTTTTTGTCGTCTTCGGGTTGGTGGTCGTCTTCGTGGTGGTTCACTGGTGGTCTTCTTCGTGTGCATTGGTGGTTTCGTCGTCGTCGAGGTGGTGCCTTCTCCTTGGGTGTTCCAAGTCGTGTGTGTTGTGTGCGTGGTCCGGGTCGAGGCGCGAAAGACGCGGACGGGAGGCGCCGCTTTGCAGCTCTGCCACGCAGCCTGCGCACCTGGAGGAGAGCGCCGGAGAGAGCCGCCCACCATCGCACCACGAGGGTGCAGGTAACTTGCAACGGTCTCGTGGGGTCCATTCGGTCAACCAGGCTCCACGCCATAAAGGTCTACGGACCCTGTCTGGCGCCCTTGTCTTTGAGGTGGCCCTTTCCTTTCTTTTGAATGAATGTTGTGGCGCGTGTCCTGTAAGTAAAAACTGTTAAGTGACTAGATAATTGCTGATAGACGGTCGTAGTGCTTTCACCTTGCTCGTGTCTTGTCCCCGTCCCGTGCATGATTGTTTGCCTGTATACGTGTTCTTGAATACCTGCATTGATTGCATGGCTGTATATGTGCATGTGTGAAAATAATAAATGTGCTTGTGTGAATGTTACCCGTTCGTCGTGTCTTTTTTCCCCATTGGAACGCCATATTGCATCTCGGAATATTAGTTTGGTTTTAAAACCCGTTAAATAGAATCGTATCCGGCGAGGTCGGGCGATAATACCCGCTGGTTATCACTGCAGAACGGAACGGACCGCTTGAGCGGGTCGTGTCCAAGCCAACCTGCGCCGAGGTACGGTCTCCCGGTAGGCTACCCGTGCAGTACTTAGGTATATCGATATTCGGCGATTGACCCTATTTTGCGCGGGTATAAAATTGGCTAGGCCGTGGTGGGGTGAAGACCCACCCGTGACAGGGTTCCGGCGTTGTTCCGGAAGGTCACGCTGAATTGTCCGTCCGGTGGGCGAGCGGCTACTATTAGTGAGAAGCGGTCGTTCGCACGCTGGTGGGCGCGAATTCGTAACAATATATTTATTCTCCATCGGAAGTTCAAATGTATGATAACATTATCCTATTTTAATTTTGTACTCGCCCCACACAAACGGGGGTGCTCTAATCGCTCTGTCTGTCCTTCCATCTGTCACGCTGTCTCCTAAACGATTGTGCATAAATTCATGAAACTTTGCAGTTATGTTCAGTGCCTGAAGAAAGTCTACACACCCTGTCAAATTTTTCACCTTTTGTTTCCTTGTAGCCTGGAATTAAATTGCATTAACAGACTTTTTCCACCTTTATTTACACATCGGGACCCACAACTTGCAAGTGAAAACACGACAAATTTCAGAAAATTGATTAAGAATACAAAACTAAAATATCTTGGTTGGATAATGTCCACCCCCCTTATAAAGCAATTGTAAACTAGAAGGGCACTCGGTAGAGCACATACCTCCGCCACGCAGTGCTTGATCCATGAGAACATATCGGGCCCAATACATTTTTGAAATATCATGCCATTCTGTACTGTATCGTTTTTGCCCCATCTCTCAATGGTGAAGAATCCCTTTAAAAATTAAATAATTCTCGGATCCGGATCCGGATCTTCACCAAAATCGAATCAATTTGTCCTTGTGACACACCGAACCTGTCCACAAAATTTCATCCGGGTCCGTCCGCAACTTTTTGAGATATCCTGTACACAAACAGACAGACAGAAAGGGGTGAAAACAACCTACTTCACCTTCAATGGCAGAGGTAATTAGCTCAGGTGTAACCAATCATCTTCAAAATCACACACCAAGTTAATTAGCCTCCATCTGGGTTAAATTGTAGTGATTCTGATTATTTCAGAATAAAATCAGCTGTTCCTGTAAGTTTCCTCTGCTGGGTAGTGCATTTCACAGCAAAGACTCAACCATGAGAACCAAGGAGCTTTCAAAAGACCTCCAGGATAAAGTTGCGTTCAGGACCAGAACAGGGAACGGGTATAAAAATATGTCAAAGGTCTTGAATATCTCTTGGAGCAGTCAAGACTTTCATTAAGAAGTGAAAGGCGTATGATACCGTATGGTACAGGGTCAAAAATGGAAAGAAAAAAATATATTTTTTTGATATTGGGTCATTCATTCCTCATGGAACCTTTTCCCGTCTTGAACCTTGGCACGAGGTGGGAAGCATGGGGATTTGCGATGGCATGACAACGACTTCGCTCTAGTTCTTTGTTATGAAGGTCGTTACTGACTGGTTTTTCATTCTTGACCCTGTGCCAGGTATCTCAATGACCTCTACGTGTTGGAACTAAAGCCCGGCTCAGGCGTCCATGGCTGGGAGATTCCTGTGACGCACTGCATGCCCCCACCGCCACGTGAATCCCACACAGCCGTTGTATTCCAGCCTCGCCTTGGAAAGCATCCAATACTCATTATCTATGGAGGAATGAGTGGCTGTCGCCTTGGCGATTTATGGACCCTTGATGTTGGTGAGGATCGTGGGTCAATTATGTTGGGCAATGTGAATGTTTTGAGAACTTACTTTATTATTTTTGGTACACTTCTTTACACATATCCCACATTTGCTTGCCCTTCAATGATAACTGTTTTGCGTTTCTCTTTCTTGTGCATTGCATGATGCAGAAAATCTGACGTGGACCAAACCCGTGGTTGGAGGTGTTCCACCACTTCCTCGTAGCCTTCATTCTGCCACGGTTGTTGGCAACAAGTGTGTACTGGACTGGCGTCTTTCATTGCATTCAATATTTGTGGAGAGGCTGTAAAATTTGTTGGAATGGCGAAATATTGTACTTTTTGGGGGCGGGGGGTGGTAGAGGATTGTGGAAGAATGGAACTATTGTTTGTTGAGGGGGTAGGTGGGGCAAAGAGTCCACAAGACACAAAGTTAGATAAAGGGGAAACAGACAGTGTACCGATGCACCACAACAATGAAGAGAGGAGTTGCAGATGCAAGGGAGACAGGGTCTCAGCCAGTATACTATAGCTATATAGTGCAAGGGTTAAGTAAGAGAGATCATGAGACCTGGTGTTCACAGCAAACTTGATGGCCAGGAGGAAAAAGTACAAGACAACAGACCCAATAATTTAGTTCCTCAGGAGAGAGAAGAATGGAATTTATGAATGGAGGTGAGCATTAAGCTAATACTTGGGGAGGGTAACAAAGATAGAACTTCTGGTAGAATGTATGCAATGTGGGGGAGCATTGGTTGGACACAGAAAAGGGAGCAGAAAAAGCAAGACCAAAATATAGCCAGAGAAGGCTCCAAGACAACTTATTTTATGTTGAACTTCAATGTGATGTTGACGTGGGGTGGATGAGTGTGAAGCTACCTATTTTATTTTGCTCATTTGCTTTCAGGATGTATGTCTTTGGTGGCTGGGTTCCCCTTGTGCTGGAGGATGTGAAGGTTGCGGCACATGAGAAGGAGTGGAAATGCACCAACACGCTAGCCTGCTTCAATCTCGGTGTGTCAAAGTCTCCTCTTTTCTGTGGCTGTTTTCCTGTAAAATGAAGACAAAGTGAGCGTGTGTGTATGTATGTGCATGCACGTTGGTTTATGCCCCCCCCCTCACCGAGTGAGGGTTAACAGCTACACCGAAGGACTCGTGCACAGCGGCACGTAGATAGCCGATTGGCACAAGCAATTTCGATTATGATCTGATAATAAGCAGTTTTATCAGACGCCAGTAATTATTGCCTTTCTGTAATCCAAATAGCCAATTTGCTCCTTTGTGGGGAAGCGTCCAATGGACCAACATGATTTTACCAGAGCTGCACTGCTCGGTGGGTGCATGATCTTAAGAAACAAGATTAAGTTATTGAAACAAGACGGCACAACACAGATAGAGAAACCTGGGTGAAGATAGGAGGAATAACAAATCAGAACTTGACCCGCCAGTCAATATAATGTAAGATTCCACGACCATACACATCAATTCCACATGACCTGGAGAGATTGAAAAGCAGCAGCAGGGTTGGGAAAATTTCCCAGGTCGATGGCAACAGCAGCACATGCTGTGTGGGGAATCCAGGGCATTGTACTCACTCACACAGGCTCTCAATCCTCCCCTCCACAGCTGCTCGCATGCTCTCCCCTTCCACTGCCGCTGCCTCCTCAGGTCCCTCCCTTCAGCTGTCAGCCAATCGTTCGCCATACTTGCACATAGTGACAGTGTTTGCAAATGGGCAGTGCTGATTCCGTGCCAATCGGCATCGCCGCAGCCAGGTGGCGTGGGCCAATCGCACGCCACATTCTTGCTTATCTGGAGCTGCCATGTGAGAGAACAGAGCTCCCACCATTCCCCCATTGTTTTTTTGTTTGTTTGCTCTCTCTCCCTCTCTCCTCTCCCTCTCTCTTTTTCACTTCTCCCCTCTCACTCTCATCCCATCCGATTCAACAGGAAGAACAAATGGACAAGACACCTTACCCTGTCCTTAACATTCCAGGTCACAACACCATCTTCCAGCAGCACACAAAAACAGAATGATTTTAAAATCTGTATACACCAGCCTTATTACAAGGGTGAAAAATTGCTGTCCTTATCGTGAATCTAAACAGTGGTCTGTACCTTGATCCCAATATCTCAACCCCCCTCCACTTGCATTCACGCACATGCAATGCAGAAAGAGAGTTCTGCAAGGAAGATGGTTGGGTATGGATTGTTTCGTTGTTTGTATCCAAGGTCGAGTGCTCTCGGCTAATAGAAGAGTTATAGCTCAGAACAGAACGGAAAGAAACGGCTAAAACAAAGTGAAAAACAAGGAAACAGACCAATTGTCGGGTACTTTGACAGAACAAGAACACTCTTGGAAGAAGAAATGGGTGAAGAGAAGAATTATAAAATTGAGGGATTGGGAGCAAGACGCTGGTGGGTGGACAAGATTGATGCAAACTCAAACACAACAAATAAGGGGCCAAAATAATCAATAGGTTGGAACCATGGATGAAAAAGCAATAATTAAACAGAAGGGCAGAATTAAAACGG
>CM068952.1:168529402-168543253 GCA_035128595.1 Eptatretus atami | reverse complement strand
GGGGATTCCCCATCTCTGATGGGTATATTTTTTTATTTGTTTTCTTCCACCCTCACTTTTCAACTTTATTCGCTTTTAGATTTGTTTTCTCCACAACTGCTTGAGCGATTTCCATGAAACTTTCAACAAAGGAGTGCCTACCCATGGATAATTTTATTTATTTTTTTTACAAAGTTAATGATGATTGCATGGAAAATGTAGTAGATGTTCCAAAAAGTCTTTTTTCTGCCAGCATGGGTTGCAGGATATTTTACGTATCAGGAATAAAATGCCTCGACTTCGCTCCCTCGACCAAATTATCTCCTGCGATGCCAACCCTGTTTTTACCATCAATTTCATCTCGCATGCTCTGTAGGCAAGCTTCACCACCACCCCCCCCCACCAACCACCCTTTGTCCCTCACCCCTCCCATTCACAGGACCTTTGGTACCCGTCCCCGACTAGTGGGTGTTGCTGCCCACCTGAATTCCCAATTTTATTAGCCGCCAAGATCATCAGTTGTTAACACGCGTGCATTTAAGCTATGTAGCTGTTTTGTTTCTGCAATTTTTGCCTTTTCTTGCTTCTTCCTTTGACTTCTTTGCTCTCCTTTTATTTAGGTTTTTTTATTTTTTATTTTTCTTGTACAGACGCCGGTGTCTGTTCGACCCGCACATCCTGTCGGCCTTATTTTCTATATGCCCTTCCCCTGCTCTCTACCCCTATTCCCCGGCCTGCTGCTTTAGCTCTCCAGCTTGGGTTCTCTGGTCACGTTGGTGCAGACTAAGGCTGTGCAGTCGGGTGCTGTCACAAGTCAGGCAGGGCCACTGACGCACATCCTACAGGTCAGCTTTGCCTGGTGCATCAACTGCTTCCTTCCTTTCTTTCCCACCATTTATTTCACGTGCCTTAATCTCTCCCAGCTCTGTTCCAGTAGTCTCTGCACTTTGATCTTCACTGTTTTCAGGCTTGCCTGCTTTGTGTGTGCTGCCAGAAATGGCACATCCCCTGCTGCATGATGCTTTTCCTTTGTCCAGCACAGCATGGCTGGGTTAAAGTAGCTGCATGCTCATCGTAGACTTGTTGCTCATCATTGTCTGGCTTTTCCCTTCTTTCTCTACTTTTGGAATGATTAAATATAAAAGTAGTTCTTGAAATGCTTGTTGCTTTAACGTAGAGTAGCTCAAATTCTTGAACTCTGCATGCTGCCGTTCATAATCTAATCATGTGTGGCTTTTGTAGTGTTGCACTTGTTTTATGTGGGCCAGGAGAGCCCATGCATTACCTCCGATAATTATCAGCTGTGCTTCAAAAACATTTTATTTACCGATGTCTGAAACAATGTTTTGTTCAACTGACTGTGTCCACCCATTCATCCCAAGCATAATTCTGCCATTAGTACAATGTAGAGCCTTGTCGTACCAGAATCGACTTGAAAAAGCCGTCTCTTTCACGTTCTCTTCTCTATAATTCTTCTTCTTTCTCCCGCCCCCCCAAACACAGACTTTCCTACCTCTCTTCTCTCTCTAATCTCATCTCTCTCTCTCTCTCGCTTCTCTCTCTCTCCTCACACTTTCCTGCATCTCTCCCTTAGGCCAAGGGTGGATTACCTCCTGGAGCAACTATTGTGAAACTGGTCACATCAGCTGATGGTAAACCAGCCACTATTATTACGACTACGCAGGCTGCTGGTGCTATGGGTCAAAAGCCAACCATCTTGAACCTGGGCTCAATGACAGCCGGGGGGACTGCCGGAAAGGGAGGCACCACAATCATTAAGACTATCCCGATGTCAGCACTTCTCGGGCAAAGTGGGGCCACAGGTATTGCAGCATTGAGTTTGGCGCTTTTCTTTTCCATGTCAAAAAAGTCCTTTTTAGCTCGCCTGTTCGAAGAACAGAGAGCTATAGCGATACCCCTGGCGTGAGCGTCAGCGTAGAGGGTCTGAAAATGTAAAGTTTGGTGCAAGTTATTTTTTCCTTTCTAATGTTTTTATCTACCACACTATTTTATACGCCCGATATATATGTATATATTATATATATGTATCTATATATATAATTTATATATTATATTATTATATTATATATATATATATATTATATAATATATTATATATATATATATATTATTAATATTTCTATATATCTCGGGGCGTATTATGTGATACCGGTCGGCCGTCCGTCGTTCTGTTCGCACTCTAACTCCCAAAAGTTTCAACTTTCACGTTTCATATTTGGTACATAGGTACAGACTGTGGAGACGGTGTGTCGTGACTAACGTTCGTCATCTAAAGTGGTTGCCATGGCAACCAGGATGCTGTTTTCCATCCGTTCCTGTCCGCACTCTAACTCCAAAGTTTTCAACTTTCACATTTCATATTTAGTACAATAGGTACAGACTGTGGAGACAGTGTGTCGCGCCATAGTTCGTCATCTAAAGTGGTTGCCATGGCAACCAGGATGCTGTTTTCCATGTAGTAGCACAATTCTGTATATACCTTCTTGTTCGGGCGTATGTTGTGCTCACTTGCTCTTGTTACTGATTACCATATAGCAATACATATATTGCTTTAAAATTATTTGGATCAGACTTCACTGCAATGCTTTATAAAAAATATTAATTATAATTAATAATTATTAGATAATTACTCGTCTAATAATTATTAGACGAGTCTTTTGAAAACGATGAATGTATAAACAGGCGAGCATTGGGTGGCTTTGACACCAACTCTGGTTTAACATTAAATTTGGATGAAGGAACACGTGGATAGGATGAGTTGAGTTTTCTGGTGTTTTAAATAATGAATAGTTGTTTTTTTTCCACTCTTTAATAAAGAAGGTTCCTGATAAATTCAATTGTCTCCTTGTGATGTTGGTGAGGATAAATATTGTGGTCCCCTTGAGCTTCTGGTGTGGTTAATGCGTTTCTTTTCTTGTGCATATGTCGATTAATTCCATTGCCTCATCTTGATGTGGTTGGATGTGATTTTACAGGTGTGACGACAGCTCCTGGCATGAAGTCTCCCATTGCCATAATCACAACAAAGGTTATGAGTTCAGGCATCGGCACCCCCAGCAAGATCATCACAGCGGTTCCTAAATTGACTGCCGGACAGCCTGGTGTGACGCAGGTCTGCTCCACTCACCTCTTAATGCACCTTGTTGTCTCTGAATCCATTTGGGGTTAAGTGGTGGTGTTGTGATTTCAAGGAAGTTTAGCTGAAGTGAAGAGTGATATAACAATTTTTTGCCTGGATTGTTCAGCCCTGACAGTCCATGTTATGCTTACGGATAATTTGATGGTCTTTTCCAAGTGCTGCCCTCCTTGTAATTTTAACTCTTTGATCGTGCATTTAGCAGATGGTATTGAAAGGAGCGGGTCCATCGGGCGCAATCCTGCGGACCATGACACCCGTTACAGCTGGAACTGTGATGGGCAGTGTTCGTTTGATGAGCCCTGTTTCAGTAGCAACTGCTGGCAAACCTGGGATTGCCACACTTGTTGTCAAGACAACAACAGGTTGTGAAGGGGGCAGGGAACAGTGGTGGGGGATGTTCACAAGTGTAACAACTCAAGTCGGGTTTATTTTGGTTGCTCTCTTTGATCTTTTTACCTTCCACCCCCACCCAAAAGGAATGACTTCCTTTGCCACTGTGACAACGCAAGCCCGACCAACCGCGACCATAGCTGTACCATCACTTGCCACACCGGCCACCACACTTGCAGCTATTGCTTCTTTGTCAGGCCAGGCGGGTGCAGCAGCTCATGTTTCCGAAGTCCGCAGCCCGAGCACAGCACTAGCTCAAATCACTGGCACCACACCCAGCCCTGGCACAGCACAGGTTAGTGAAACTGCATGAAAGATAAGTGTATTTCTCAAGTTCCTTTTATCACATCTGTAAATGTGTTCAGAGATGTCCAAGGTTCTGATGTCACGTGTTGATTTTAACGTATTTTTAATTATTGCCGTCGTTGTTAATTGAATTTTAATCAGTCCATGAAACTCATTCACTGACAAGGCTCTACCAAAAGTATTAACTGTAAATTGTTGCATTAACTCCCTTAAACAAAGCGGTGCAATTAAAACTAGAACCGACGGTAGAGTGCATCCACCGCCAGGCTGAACAGTTCATGTTTTGTATCCCACTGATAGGCCGGATCTGCATCAGTACCTAAACCAAAATCGAATCGGCCTGTTCTTGTCACCTACTCAATTCATCCACCAACTTTCATTAGAATCCGTCCACAGCTTTTTGAGATCTCGTGTTACATGTCGTTCTGGCCTCATCTCTCAATGGTGAAGAATCGATTAAAAATTCCATTATCTGGATCTGGATTCGGATCTTCACCAAATCAAACCGGTTCATTCTTGTCACACACCCAACCTGTTCACCAAGCTTAGTTCAAATCCGTCCATAACTTTTTCAGATATTCTGCTCACAGACGAACGGACGGGTGAAAACATAACCTCCGTCCACCTTCGGTGCCAAAGGTAATGACTGCTTAACTTGGCTGTGTCCATTTATGCATCCATGAAACCATTTTTAAGCAAGACGACAAAATTTTAACCTATATTTTGGTAAGGACACTCAACGAATCTGCCTTTGAAGGCCTTCCACTATTATAAAGTATTTTCTGCCATTTTTTTTCCCACAACGATTGATCTGCTCAATTCGAGGTATATGCACATTATCGGTATGCCTTGGTATTACTTTGGGGGGGGGGGGGTGTGAAATAACTTGATGTGAAATTAAAATGTACTGTTAAATTGATTGAATGCTGCTAATGAGGATTAAAAGATTTATTCACTTGAGTTCTGATGTGGTGCTGTATGACAGATAGCGCTTGAGGGAGCTGGTGTAAAGATTCAGAAGGCAGACGGTGGTGTCGGTGATCCAGGCACTACCACTGCACCACCCCAATGTCAGAATCCTCCACACGAGACTTCACAGACTGGAACAACCAATACAGCATCAACTACCACAGCTAATATGGGACGAAATCAAGGTCTCTTCTCGCTTTCTTTTTAATGTCTCTGATGATGAAGTCGCCAGAGGCATTCTATTTTTGGGTTGTACCTACGTCCATCCGTGTCCATCCGTCCACGCTAATTTTCTCTGTTTTCTCTGCAGCCACTTATCCGATTGACACAAATTGTTCACCATAGGTGCGACTTCTCATGTAGAATGTTTTAATGATAATTATGACATCACAGGGCATGTGGTGTGGCAGCGGTGTTAGAAAAAAGGAAAAACTTTGGACTTCTTTCTCCAAAACCGCTCCGTGGAACAAATTTAAACTTGGCACATGTGCAATACTCCCCATGGGAAATATGATTTTTTGGGGGGGGGATTATGTCATTGGTGGCTTCATTATGACATCATTGTATACGTCAAAACATTTATCATCAGTATGAAAAATTTTGAGGGTCATCTTGGGCTAAATTTTATGGGGGGTGTGGGGGATTAATGACGTCGTCTGCCACGTGGTTCAACCAATTTTTAGATCCTCGTGGAGGATCTCTGTCTTACTCACGTTGTTGTTCTTCATCTTCTTGTGGACTTTTTTGTTTCACAGCCGACAGTTTTCATCGAAACTTCCTGAAACTTGGCATATATATGTAAGATACCCTGCGCAGACGGTAACCATCTCCGATTTGAAAATTCCTCCTAGAAAAAAAGTTATGACGTCAAAATTTCTCGCTAATGGAAATCGCTAAAAATTATCTCCGAAACTAGGCAAGCTTTTGAATTCTGTTTGCGGGAATCGAACAGGACATAACAGAGATGAATTACCGCACATATGATGCATCACTATGACGTATATTCAATTTTATGACGTCATTCCTATTTTTGACATTTTTTGTTTCATACCCAGAGTTTTCATCGGATCTAGCGTGAAACTTGCCATGTATATGCAGAAAGCCCGCGCAGGCAGTAACCATCTCCGATTTTGGAAATCTTCCAAGAAAAAAAAGTTGACGTCATAATATCGCCGCTAATGGAAATCGCCTATACCATTGTCTCCAAAACTAGGCAAGCTGTTTAATTTGTTTGCGGGAATCAAGCGGGCATAGCACAGATATTTATCGCAAACCTGATACATCACAATGACATCATATTCGTTTTATGATGTCATCATTAAGAGGACGAGATCTTAGCTCATTTGAGCTGTTTAACATAAAAACGGCTGAACAGTTTGAGGCGAAATTTGCAGGTAGATCGCCCATCCATGGGGAACAAAATGTTCTCCACCTGTGATATCATCGGTCACATGGTTTGGCAGCTATGTGTTTTTTTTTTTTGAAGAGTAAACCTTTAAAAATCATCTTCTCCAGAATGGCTTCATAGATTGAGGTGAAACTTCACCCACATGTTCCCCAATCCTTGGGGATACCAGGGAGTTCACAAATAATTAATAGGTTACACGGTCTGGCACCATATTGGATTGAATGAAAATCTCTTTAAAAAAATATTTTCTCTTGAACCGCTTCATCAATCTACATGAAACATCACAGTTATAATCTAGTCATCATGGGGAATATATGTTTTAAATTTCAACCTGATCAGGCATATGGTCTGGCAGCCAGAATTATTTAATATTTTGAATCTGAGTTCAGGGATTTAAATCAAAATTGGTACAAGTATTATAATGATGTAATAATGTGGGCGGAGGCATATCTGGTAACGTCAGAGAGTGCCCTTGGTTTTTTGGTTTTTTTATATCATGGCCGTATTTTTTTTTGCCACAGGCTTCTGCTGGTAGAGTTTTAAAATTTGAACGGCATTTGGTAGAGCGCATGCCTCTGCCAGGCTGAACAGCTTGTTTTGTATCTTACTGAAAGGCTGGATTTGCATCCGGACCTTAACCTAATCAGCTTGTTCTTGTCACCAACCCAACTCATCCACCTAGTTTCAGCCAAATCCATCCATAACTTTTTGAGATATTCTGTTCATAAACAAATAGACAAACAGGGGTGAAAACATAACCTCCATCCACTTTTGGTGGCGGAGGCAATGATACCTCACCAATGCCATAAGACTTTCAAGAGAGATGGTGTTGGTGTTGAAGCAATTCAAAAACAGATCACGAATCTTGAACTCGCTGGTACTTTTGTCTCATTCAATCTGTTCAACGTCAAAAATGAAATTGCTTCGAACCAAAATGTGTGAAATGGGGTAGCAACCCCCAATCACCCTCCACCCCCTCATAATTTTCCTCTTACTTTTTATATTTTTTTCAAACTGAGGCACACTCATGTCTGCTTATGACTATTTGACCTTTTCAAGATGTAACTTTATCCTCTTTACCTGTTTTGTTGCCTCTGCTTTATCAATCAACGTGGAGGCTTGTCATACCAGGATTGACTAAAAAGACCTATCTTCAGGTTCTCTCTCCATATTCCCACTTCTCCTTTCGTTCTCTTTCCCTCTCTCACTCTCCCCCTCTCCACACCACCACCCCTCGCTATCCCTCGTCCATAGCAGACACTTCACCACACTTGCAGTTCTTTCGCATACAGTTCTTTCCACCCACCAGAGTGAATCTTTTGTGATTAAACTGCATGGGTAAAACATTCTGTAAAGTGCTGGAACACTTCAGTTGTACAAAGATTGTGGGCAGTATAAAGCAGATAGATAACCTGATCTCAAACCTTCGGATGTCTCTTAAAACAAGAACTGAATCCTGTGAGTCTCGTTGCTGTGATGTGATCATTTATGACTCACCAATCTCCATGGTTGTTGCAGTGGAACCACCACCTTCAGACCATAATGGTATTCCTGAAAGCGTACATGGTGAGACAGCTACAGCGGGCACCACAAACACTGCAACAAACTCCTTGCCAGCAAGTCAAGCCAGTGGTGCTGTCACCACAGTCACTCGGTCGATAACCGTGCCTGGCCCATCATTGCCAGTACGTACAAGAAACCTTCACGGCATTGTGCACGTCACTCACCTTTACAGGTGTATTTGTACCAATAAATTCACGCTTGTGAAATTATTATCATTTTTTGTTTTTTTACGACAAGAAAACATATCTGAAAGCGGAATAGAAACTGCTTTCGTGATTTCGATGTAGAGGAAGAAATCACATTTGTTCTGTTAATGAATCATATCTGGATCGTTCAATTATGTCCTCTGCCTTTTGCACTCTGCCTGCCCAGAGCATATCTTCTTCATCAGACCAGCCAGACAACGGTGATACAGCAGCATCATCTGCCAGTGCATCGGCAGGGCAGGAGGCTCAAGGGGTTTCCGGAGAGCCAACTTCAAAGGAGGTATCAAAAACGGAAGTGACTAGCGGCAGGGAGTCTGGAGACGCCGACAGCACTCAGGTGTTGTCAGACTTCAGCTTTTTGTCTTATTTATTTTATTTTATTTTTATCTTTCACTGTAAGTACTTGCCAATTCGCTATTTTATCCCTGTCTTACGTCACAGGAATTGTTTCTCAGATTTTGTAAAGCTGGGTATAGAAAATAGAGATGGTACTGTAATTTCACGCAAATAAGCCGTGAGCTATACGTTAAAACGTTAAATTGGTTCCAAAATTCCAACTACGGGGTATACTCATGTGCGGGTTATACGATATTTCACCATACAGCACGTGACAACCACAGGGGGCCAAGTTTAATTGTCAAGGAGATGCAAAAAGAGGCAGTTTATATTTTTTTGCAAGTTTAATTGTAACATCTTTAATTACAGTTCTTTCGCATATTTTACCGACACATATATCTCTAATTCCAAAGCTAATCGTATTCCGTACATTCAATAAACAACCAGCCTCTCTGTTGCCGTGCTCGTCTGCAAACTGACAAACTTTCAGTTTGAATTTGGCTGTGAAAGTTTTACGTTTTCTCTTACTTGTACTGGCAGCAGACATTGTACGACAGGGACTTGTAATGGTTTGGAAAATTTCATGGAATGATGTAAAATTCAACTGCTTGCAGTGCATTTATGTGTTTCTAATGGATGAGCAATGTGGTTTCCAGTCACAAGGGAACAGGAAACCACAATGGTTTTTAACACATCGGTACAGTTAACTTTCATTATTACAACTCTTCGTCAAGATATTATTTTTAATGTCAATTGGTTATCGACTGCAGTGTATTGTTACGGATTTGGAAGCCTCTTGCACACAGACAGACAGCAGTCCCTAAGCTTAGTTATTTTGATAAGTATGTGTTTATAGTTAGATCCCTCCCCTATGTTTAATGGGTTGATAAGTGTCCGTGTGCTGCGAGTTTCTTCTCTGTGTGTACTGTGTAACTGTGTAGAGCCCGGAGAGCAGTGAGGCTCGCAGAGTCGTGAGGCTGCTGTACTCTGTTTATTGCGTATTCCCGAAGCGTGCTACCCAGCCAGACAACTGGTACTACTCAACCCCTAGCGGGCGAGTGGGACATATGAAACCACCAACCACGTGACCACCACCATCCGGCCCCGGGCTCCGCCATACCATACCGCCCCAGGCGATACCACACTCCTCCCTCCTATTATATGAATAAAATGTCATTAAAATGCACACAGCATGGTATAGATACTACGATAAAAAAACAAAGAGGAACAAACCTGACCAGTAAACAAAGCATTGGCCCCACAACACAGAAGCAACCACGCAAGCTGGCACATAATTCAGTCTCCTGATTCCATCATCTTATATACGTGCAGGTGTGAGTGAGTAAAACCCAAGTGAGTGCATGTTGAAGGTAATAGCGTTTGCAGACCCTACTAACAATGGCTGCGTCAAAGATATAAAGAAGCAAGCTAAGAAGCACAGTATCACCACGCAGCAGAAGCCGCCCAGCGGCTCATGCTTAAACGCCATTGCGCGAGGTCGAGTGACACGCCGAGACGAACCTCCCCCGCACCATCAGACGCCCCCGGTCGACAAGTTGGCACACCTTCGCCAGACAGGACCGAATCAGTGTAAACACCTTGACTCTGAAAGCCCAGGCGCCAGAGTGGCTGACCTTGGCAAGATTCGTGGGTGGCGCCGCACGGCACCAGACGCTGAACAGCAACGTCCCTGCACGTCGCCACAAAAGCCCCGCACAGATCCAAAGACATCGTGCATCGCAAACATCGTAACATCATAAGGCAACAGAAATATTGCTGGCATTCCACGTACAGCGCGTTCCAATTCATAATCTCCACACACGAGCATCCAACGAACCGCGAACTGCCCAGTCACCGGAGGTTTGACAGACCTCTTTATTTTTCACGACTGCCCACGAGTACTCAATTCAAACCGACCATCGCGACATGCGGATTGATCCCAACCAAACACATCATGCACCCACGCGGCACGACTGCATTTGCTCTATCAAAACCAAGTTGAAACACTCGTGCTGCGAGAATAGAAACACAAACAATTAACAGTCATGAATTACGCAGTGTCCAGCTTCTTGACCGTCACAGACGTCGAGACGAACCGCTGGCCGACCTCCATCTGCGCGCGAAACGAAGACCATCGACGGTCGCTCTCCGAACTTCTTGAACCGACCGGATTGCTCAATTTCTCCGAAACCGTGGAGTGAACGACACGGCGTTCAGGCCTCATGAGCCGACTCCACCAGCCATCTGGACCTGTCCAGTGCCGACCACAACCCGGTTGGTTGACTCAGACGAAGGCATCTCATAGATGCAAGGAGCCATGAATGCAACGCATGTTGCACCGTCGCGGCCCCTGCCACAGAACCTCACCCTCGGTCTCGAGGGAGGTCCGGCCCAAACGGAGTATGGAACCGAAGGCGCACAACAGGTGCAGCCGGAGGTACGAACTCTGACACGGGCCCCCCTCCTCAAGCCGTTGCACGAGCTGGCCCGCGGAGCCTCAAGGCCACTGGCTGACGCATCCAGTCTAGCGTGAGGCTAGCCAGCCAGTCTGCCCAAACAGGGCGGGCCCTCCCTCGCACCACAACAACGAGAGCAGGCGCTCTGACCTTGGTAAACCACCGAGACGTCGTCACAGCAAGTGGTCCAATCGCTTCGCCAGTGTACATGTACAGCGAAAAGGTCGCCTCGACAGGTGAAGACACGGAGGTCACGAGCGTCCGTTCGCCATGATGACAGCCCGCCGCGCCCGTATCAATTTGGAACACGAACCGGTGTCCCGTTCACCTCCACTCCTCCACTGCATTGTCTCGTCACCTGAGGACCAACTGAAAACAGGTAACATTGACTGCACTCTTGCTCCGGCCGCGGGATCGCTATGCCCAGATTGCAGACCGACTCCAGGTCGCTGGGGTCGTCCCGTACTTCATCATCTAAGACTTAACGGGCCCCAGCCATCCGACACACACGCTTCAAATGTCCCACTTTGCGACAATGCAAACACACGTGTTTTTTTTATACGGGCACACTCGCCGATGTGCTGTCCACCACAGCCAGCACCCGGTGTGTCATCTCGCTGCCCCGCGCGCCGCGCTGCGGCGTGCGGTCCGGCTCGCACTGAAAGCGTCGCGTGGCCTGGGGCGCCTGGTTCACCGCGTGGACCCCCGGTATCACCCGAACGTCCAGTTAGGTACCCGCACCGCCCTGCCCGGCGATGGCGCGGACATCCCCGAGAGTGCTCGACAGCCGAAGCCGTTCGACGCCGAGTGAAAGTAACGTCGACACTCCGTAACCGCAGAATCGCCGACACCATTTTTGCATCTTGCAGCCAAAGATGAAGCGATCTCTGAGTCGAGCTGGACGCTCCTCACCGTGAATTTGCATGCTAACGCTGAATGCTTCACTCGCGCCACGAAATCTGCGACGCGTCCTTCGCACCTTTCGCGAGGTGATCGAACTGGTATCGAGCCAGCTGCACTGACTTCTCCGGCGCCATGTGGGCTTTCATCTTTTCTACACGTCTCGAAACGACAGCTCGCCATCACTGGGCTTGCTGGTGCCACTAAATCACTCAGCAAACGATAATGCTCGCCGATAGCGAGCGAGCAAGATCGACTTGCGCTTCTCTCGTCGTCCACATCGTTCGCGTGGAAATAGCACCCAACTGCTCCGAAGAAACAATTCGAAGTCGTCTCCGACGAAGACTGGCACCCGTCCGTGCGCTGTGCCTCGACCTTCCACCATCCTCGAGCGTGCGTTATTCACTCGTCGTGAGCTTGAACCACGCGGACGTGCAGTTGTGCGTGCAGGCAGCGGCGCGAAACCCACGATGCGCTCCCTGGCTCCTTCGCAGTGGTCGAACTCGTCCCGCGCGAGCTGCGTGAACCCTGGTGTCCGTAAGAACGCCACCACCGAGTCAGCACGCGTTGATCCGACAGACTCACTCGTCGCCACTGTTGTGTACTGTGTAACTGTGTAAGCCGGGAGAGCAGTGAGGCTCGCAGAGCCCTGAGCTGCTGTACTCTGTTTATTGCGTATTCCCGAAGCGTGCTACCCAGCCAGACAACTGTATACTCAACCTACGGGCGAGTCGGGACATAGAAACCACCAACCACATGACCACCACCATCCGAGCCCCGGCTCCGCCATACCATACACGCCCAGGCGATACACCACACTTCGAGTTAGATTTTTGCAATACCAACGCAACAAATCAGTCCTCCCTTCTCCGCACACGCCCATTCCCACGTGCGTTCGACCACGGACGTGGGCAGAGGTTTCTCACCTCAGAACACCGGCTCGCCCAGGAAAGGAGGCGGTTCCCCCTGTCAAAATCCGGATGCCAGCACATTACCCTACGAAACCCTGTCCAATCAGGGCAAAGATTACCTCAGGGACCAGTACCCACCCGTCGGGGAGGGATAAGAATCGCTGGCTCCCTGAGTGTTCGCTGGATTGGGTTGGAATTGCGGAGGAAAAAGGGGTCGCCATTGCTCTTGGTGTGCGTAGTTGTCATCGTCGTCTGGGCTTTTTGCTCTTTGGTCTTTTGGTCTGCAGTCGTCTTGGTCTGCGGTCTTCTCCGGGGGTCCTCGCTTCGTTGGTGGAGTGTCTGGTTCGGGGGTTTTTTTGTGGGTCCGTGGTGCTTGCTGGTTCGCTCGTCTCGAAGAAACCGCACAAGGCGGACAGGTACCCGCAGACTCTGACCCTCAGTCGCCTTCCTCCCGAGCTGAAGGGCCGAATAAAGACCCGGTGGGGACCATTCTTTTGGGTGTGTGTGTCTGTGTGTGTGTGTGTGTGGCACCAGTCTGTTAAGTAGAAATTAAGTGCTTTTTTCACTGTACATTGCCTGCATATTCGTGATAACTCTGCTCTGTGTCTCCCTCCTATATAAATAACCCCTGTTAACGCACCAGCTCGTTGCCTGTCGTTTCTTTCATTGGCCAGTATGGTTCGGGCTTGAGAATTAGGAAGGCGTTTGTGCCGTAAATTGTTCATTTGGTCCGGCGCGGCTTTGGTAACTTCCGCTCGGTTACGCGGATCGAACGGTACAGCGACTCGGTTCGGAAAAGTCAGCCGAGGATTGACTTCCCGGTAAGTTAGACGGCGTGGGTACTTAGGTAAATTGGAATTAGACAAGTGGACCCTACCTCACGCCGTTGAAATATTGGTGACCACGGTCCTTTAAGTGACCCGTCGACTCCGGAGTTATCCGGGGTGACGACCTATCGATTCCGGGTGTTCGGTGGGAGACGGCAATACTGCTCCGTCTCGCGGTCGTCCTCGCCACCGACCCCCGGCCCACAACAGTATTTGAAAAGAGCCGTCTGTTGGCCGTTCACAACAAAGCCCTGTCGGCTGCTGGAAATATGGACATATCTTATTTCCAGGGGTGTGGTCAGTTACCAAGCAGATAGTTAGCGCTTGCTAAGCCGGCCATTCCTTATCAACAGTTTTGAGTGGGGTAATTTAGCCACTTGGCGAGCATTCTACAATAAACTTGCTAACTAACACGTCCCTGGTCATGTGGAGAGGAAATC
>CM068952.1:168498583-168515951 GCA_035128595.1 Eptatretus atami | reverse complement strand
CATTGCTTTTCTGCATACGTGCATGTCGGTGTTTTGATTCCATACCTGCATGCTTGATTGTATATGTGTCCTTTTATAAATAAATGTCCTTGTGTGAATGTTAACCCATTCGTCGTGTCCTCTTTCCCCATTGAACCGCCGTATTGCTCTCGGAATAATAGCGTGCTTTTTAATAGCCGATAAAAGAATTTTGTCCTAACGCAGGCCTGCGCCGATATTAAATTACATCCTCTTTTCGCTTTTATCTTCTAATATCTATTATAAGTATACTTCTCTTTTATAGGCGCGTTCGTGTCCAAGCCAGACCCTCTGTGAGAGTAACTGTCTCTCGGTAGGTCTGCGCGCGCGAATACTTTAGGCGTAATATCTACTAATTCGGCTGTATTGTTACCCATGCTCTGCGCGCGCGGGTAGAGTGTTGACTAGGCTGTGGTGTGCGCTTGGAGCACACCCGTGACTGGTTTTTGGCGTTGTTCCGGAAAGTCGCGACTGAATTATCCGTCCGGTGGGCGTACGGCCGCGATTCAGCTAAAGCGGCTGTTCGCACGCTGGGCGGGCGGTAAATTCGTAACAATATGTATATATATATGTGTGTATATATATGTGTGTATGTATATTGTATATATATTGTTGCGGAAATGGCCCTTAGTGTGCTATTAAATATAGGATTAGCCCAGATCCCCCATTAAATGCATGTTTAGCCAGGTTGTTCGGTAAATGGACGTTACATGTGTGTCGGGAGGTGTAAGAGGCTGTTTATTGTTCGTACAGTGGTGGTGGACCAAGAGGTTGTTCTTCTTCGCCCCCTCTCCGAAAGAGGCTCTGCCCAGTGCTCTGGGAGGAGCAGTCGGCTGAGAGGGTGTGGCCTGGAGAAGCAGTCGGCCGAGAGGCGAGAAGGTGGGACTGAGAGCGCCGAGGTGGTGCGATCGGCAGTAAGAGGATCTGCCTGAGCCATGATACGGGCGATCGGCAGTAAGAGTGACTGCCTGCTTTGTCGAGTCTGCCTTCTGCTGGATGAGAGGCTGCTAGAGTCGAGTCTGGGATTGGTTTTTCATAAAGAGCGAACCAAAAGAAAAGGCAGGGAAGGGACTGCATGAGGTCTGTCTGCCAGTCGGCTTTGAGGCGAGCGAGCGCCGGATCGGCCGTAAGAGGAACTGCCTGAGCCACGAGAAACGGCGCGCCCCAAAATGAAGGAGTGAAAACTGCAGTCGGCTTCGAGGCGAGCGAGCGCCGGAGGGGCAGTGGTGGATCTGCCGAGGGAGTAACTGAGCCTGAGTGTCTGTCGGTTTCGTAAAGGAGCGTGCTGAGTCTGCCATTTTGGCAGTGGGAGAGGCGGCCTGCACGTCGAGTTGGGCGATCGACTTTGTGGAGGAGTGCTTTTGGCCGGCGGTGCCTCCTCGGCCAGGGACACAGCCTGCGGAGCCCAACACCTCAATTTGGCCTGATCTGGTGAACAGGCCAGGCCTGGATTGTATGCTGGACCTTGTGAAAAGCCAGCTGGAGCATACCACCGTGGATCTTTCGCTCTGGTGCAGTCGACCTTACGTGGGGTCTGAACTCGCCGAGGCTGCGTGCGTGAGGGCTGCGACAAATGGACGACGCCTCCATTTTGCCACACGGCGTGTTCGACGAGCTGGGTGCTCGATCCGTTAACATGGCTTGTTACGAGCCGTATTCATGCCTTTGACATTTTCCTTCGTCCATGAAGCATCACCAAGTACTCTGTGTCTTGTCTGCATGCTGTCCATTTCTTGTCTGCATGTTGTTTAAGGTTTATCTCATTAGGGTCCCCTTCGAACCCGTAATCCGTAGCTCCCTAGTTAAGAACGGGTTATAGATTAATTATAACATTGTCGTGAATGCTTTGCTTGTGTTGTGTTCCCCCAATGTGTCCCAATAAATCTGGCTGATTCGTATGAAGTTGCCGCTTTGAATTAATTTGTGCCGCGCCGAGGAACGATCCGCTCGATTTGGATATAAAACCAAAATGGTTACAGACTGGCAGAATTCGCTCGTATCTGACAAAACCAGTCTGTAACCGGGGTCTATTCGCCAGCTGGCAAGGCACAGGTGTACGTTGGTATCGTGATCTGAGGGCGGTACACCGAGAATTGTGCCGAGCCAGCCGGCGTTTAACCCCAGAGACGGTGGTGATTGACATCAGTCGTCCGAATCCTTAACACTGGGGTCAAGAGTCTGGTGCGAATCCCGCACCGCTGAATCTTAACAATATATAATGTATATATATATATTGTTGCGAATTCGCGCCCGCCGGCGTGCGAACGGCCACGTGACTCGAATTGCGGCACGTCGCCACCCGGACGGACAATTCTGTCGTGACCTCTCGGACTAACGCCGGGAGCTAGTCACGGGTGGCCTTTCGGCCTCACCACGATCGTGCCAATCGGCCACCCGCGTGGGATAGGGTTGTTCGCCAAACTCGACCTACCTAAGTACCCACGCGGATGGTAAACCGGGCGATCGTACCTCGCCGCAGGTCGACTCCGGACACGAGCCGCTTGGGCGGCCGTTCCGTACTATCGGGATAACGAGCGGTGTTATCGTCGACCTCGATGGTTCGATTAATTATCGGGCGTATTAAGCCCACTACGAACCCTTTACGTGAAGCAGGATGGGGAGTCGATGGAGAAAGACAAAGCGAAACGGGCACAGTTCAACATAATGCACATTTATTACCCGGCCCACGGAAAGCACACATATACAGTCAAACAGTCAGAATGCACATATATCAGTAAAACAAAAGCAACAACGACGCAGATCTACTACCGACTACGCGCACCACGGCAACACTTATACAGTTCTACTTTACAGACGGCGCCAACAACATTCATTCGAAAGCAAAAAGAAAGGCCACCTCAAAGACAAGGGCAGACGGGGCCGTGGGCAATATGTGCGCGTGACCTGAAGGAGCGGCCAGGCCCGCGAGACCGGGGGGGTCCTACCCGCGTCTCGTGACGAGCCGCAAATGTGGCTGCGCGGCGGTGCTCCGACTTCTTGTTCCTTCGCGGGTTTCGTTGGCACCGCTTGGAGTGGGGTGGGAACGGGCCCCTTTTTGCACTATCTCAGCGCGGGGGAAAGGGGGAAATTGTTGATGCCCTGGGGAGGAGATGGCTGGCTGGCTTGGTCCCGTGACGAGCGATCCACCGTGACCTCGTCGCCGACCGCGTCTTCCCTGCCTCGGACCCGAGCTCCTTGGCCTCTTCCCCAATTCTCTCAGCCGACTGCAGAACCAACTCGATGCCTCGCCACCGCACTCGACTCCGTTCTCAACCAAAAACTCCACTCACTCTTCCCACCAACTCGACTCACTGCACACTTCTGCGATGACTCTCCAACAAAAACTGTCTTTCTGCCTTGCGCTCGCCTTCTATAGGCCGGCAGGAGAAAACAGTATGCAAATTTCCGGATCAGGATGACCTCGGGGCGGGGCCACGCTCGCCATGGTCGAGGAAAGGGGGCGTGAATCTCCCTGATCCTAAAATTTGCATATCTCGATTTCACACAGACACGCCTGGAGGCGGGGCCAAGCAGCCCCGCGCTTCCTAATTGGACGGATCAGAATGGGCGTGTAGCGTTTGTGATCCGAATTCTCCTCGGAAAGGCCGCTATTTGCGCTCGCGGCTCGGTGCGTATCGCTGAACGAGCCAAGACAGCCCGACGCTCAGTGTTCACAGGTGGGGCGGGAATGGCCGTAGAAGGAGAGATGTGAGGGTGGTGGAGGGTTTTTGGTGGTGCTTTGATGGTCATGGTGCCGTTTGGGAATGCATGATGCGATGATGTGGAGCGAGTTGTAAGGTAAGGTCGTGGCTGTTGGCGTTGTTATTGTTGTCTGAGTGTTGGAGCGTGGTTGCAGTTGGTGACGATGGCGGGCGTGGTGGTTGTTGTGTGTGGCGGTTGAGACGTGGTTGGTTCAAAATAAGATAGAACAGAAAAACGGCTATCTCAAAGTGTCGCAGCCCGAATGAATCACACAAATTCCTCTAAACAACGGGTTTGGGGCTAACTACACATGTACTTAGAGATATCTCACCTACGGGACCTGAATGGTGGTTTGCGAATTTCCACAGCCATAACACTACCCCCTCCCCTTTTTACAGACTCGTCCGAGTCGTCAAATTCTCGTGTGCCATCATGTGTAGTTCCCCTAGTACGTTTTACTTCGGATCCCTGAGTGCGACATTCATGTTATTCGTGTCCCCAGAATAAATACCTGAGGCTGAGTAACTAACTAAACAAACCACTCATACGGACGAACTTAAATAAATGCCGGCGCTAGAACAGACATGCCGGGGCGCACTCATATTTACAGTACATCTTAACCTTATAATTTACACTAAACCATGCCCAGGATCAATGAACTCTGCAAAGAGAAAAGCAAAGTCAACCGGCGCACGGGCCGCCACTGCAGGCCGTGTTGTAGCTGCCAAACAGGACAGTTCTTGCAGCTTCCACGACGATCCTGGCGCACATGGCAATGAACAGGGGGGGGGGCCAAATCAAAACAGAACGGGGCTGGTGAACAGGGGCAGGGGCATGGCATGGCAAAGGCAGCAGGAAAACAGCCTGCAGAACAAGGCCGTTGAAGCAAACACAGCCGGCAGACGATCCGACCGGCACAGGCCTTGCAGTAACACAGCTGCTGACGATCCGGCCGGTACAGGCCTCGCAGCAATACACAGCCAGCCGATGAAGTGGGCCGGCTTTTGCCTTTCAGTGGAGGTTGGTGGAGGGAGTGCGGTGGTGCTGGCCATCAGAAGGCGGGCTCGGACCTACCTACGGTCTCCCTCCCACCTATCGCCTTTGCCTGTCACTGTACCTACCCACTCCTTAATTTGTACAAACCCATTTAGCCCCAACTTATTTTTTTTTTTTTTTTTTTTTTCTTTACTTCCCACTAGAAATCGTCCCCTAACCCCTGTACTGTCCTTGTTCGGCTAACCTATCGTCACCTAGCCTACTCCAACCCTACGTTCCTTCCCGGAGGGAATAAGGGAGAGCTAGCGTCCTGTGTCGAGCCCAACGAAGCCTCAGGATGGCCTCCCAGACTTCAGCGATCTTTAACCCAAAGTGGTCCAGCGGCCCACAACGTGAGCGAAGGGATGGATGTGGGGAGGGTACACTTCCTAATCTACCCTAACATTAACCTTTAACTACCCGGGGCTTTCAACAAGCGCCTCTCGCTTAAACTATTGTTTCTAACAACCCAGATTCCCGTCGCCTGTGTTGGTGTCCTCACAATTTTGGGCCTCGCCCCCCAATTTTCTCCCGTGCCCTCACACGGTCTCATGGCTGGGACGCGTGGCTCCCTTGGCAGGCACGACCCTCTGCCGATTCTCCGACGATGGCACCCCGGGCACTACACTGCTCCGAGCGTACACCTCCCTAAACACCGGGGAGTGCCCTCCATGGCAACTCCCCTGAACGCTCACGTGGCAGGCTGGCTTCCCGGGCCCTTTCCGAGGGTCCCCGTGCCCACAACACTGCCCACGCGGCTAATGGCGCCCGGGCCCCCGCACCATGCGGGCGCACCCGTGCCCACTACGCTATCCCGGCCCCCCATGGCCCTTGGCCTACGCGGCCGACTAGCCGGTGCCCGGGTACCATCAGCGATACTCACCTTTCGCAGCCACGCTCCCAGCCGTCAACAGGGCTCCTGCACCCTCCAAACAGGTATCGAGCTACACTCCCACAACAGCAAAACGACCTCCATTTTGTCAATTTAACTAACCTTAACTCATTTACACTGACCCGGGGTCCTTGGGCGGGAGTCACTCCTCCCCCAATCACTCATCGCACATGCATTCCACATTCGCTCCAAACACACAGACCCTGGCCTCACTCACATCAACATGTCTCCACATAACTCACCAACTCTTCAACACACACACCGCTGAACTCTGCCACCGTTCTCTACTCCCCTAACTAACTCGTGCTCCCACGTCGTCCCTTACACTATAGCACGTTCCTTTTACACTACGTAGCTAAGCTACGTCCCACTACACACTAAAAGTCTGTCACCGTCCTCCAAATCTCTAAAAATCATTTCCCATCCTAAATCTGAACTGAATCCTCTACCTAATCCATTCACGGCCCCATGAGGACTTACCCCTGCCCCATGAAGCCGGTTCTCACTAAGCTAACCCTTCCCCAACAGTTCCATCCTGTGCCCTGGCAAGGGGTCTTCCACCCCTTGCCCAGGGATTCTGTTCACCCGAAAGCGAGGCCTGCTTTGTTAATTTTTTTTTTTTCCAAATTTTGCGCAGCACCAGCGCCGCAACTCACAGCTCGCCCGCTTTGCACCCACCCGTGACGTCATGCCAGCTGCACGTGTACCTCGTCCTTCTTGGACGGTGCCATCCGGCAGGGTTTCAACCCTCCTGCCGGATTCCAACCACACGTGCAGCCATGACGTCACCGTGCGACCACAAGCAAACCTCGCACTCCGAGGGCTCCCCACGCGAACACATGTGCTCTGCCCGTTGGAGCTTAACACACGCTCGCGTGGAGAACCCGTCCGGTCCAAATCCGTCTACCTGCCTAACTTTGTCCGTCCGCTGGATCGGCAAATCCACCGCTGGCGTTTCCGGACCGGGTTTCACTCCCGCAAGCGAGCACGTGGCGGCCTCGTGCGTAGCACAGCACGGACTCGCGCTCGCTGCTGGGTGAACCGGCGCGGTCCCAGAACAGCTACGGCCGCTACTCGGCTTTGTCTCTCAATTGTCGTTGTCGTCGCATTCACTCCACGCACCCCTGCGTGTCACGACACTCACTCTCCATTCCATCACACTCACCCCGGGAGACGCGGCTGCATGCTCACGCATGCCGACCGACATTTCCTTGCACACAGCGACCTCACACACACGCTGTCTCCTTACACTCGGCCGCTCACTCACACACGTGCCTTACTCACACACCGTGCCTCACTCACACACGCGGGGGCACTCACCCGCGGTGCCTCATCCACACACGGCGTGCTGGAAGCACGCATCCGGGCACACTCGCCACACACCACTCACACACGGGGTCTCATTCACCCCTGGTGTTCTTTTACACCCGGCGTGCTGGAAGGCACACACTCCGGCACACTCGCAAACACACACCTCGACACAACATCCGGGACCAACACGCTGGAGATTCGTGCCACACAAGGGGTTCCGGGGCCTCTATCCCCCAAGCTCGGCGTGCACCTGTCCACAGACCCGTCGCCTCGAACTCGCTCGACACGACCGAACTCACCTGGTGTGATCAGCTTCAAGGGGGCAAACTCCCTCCCGTTCCTGGAGGAGGCCATCCAGCTGCTCGCACCGGGTCTCTACCCAGTCCGCCAGCTCACCCCCATTGTCCTCCACTAACTCTGTGTGTGCGTGCTCGTCTTTACCCCCGTCTTCATCGTGTAGTCTCTCTTTATTTTTTCTAATTCATTCTCAATCTCCGTGTCTCTGGCAATACTTCTACTTCCTTCTTTGTCTCTGTTGCTTCCCTCTCTCTCCATTTTTATTTCCTTTATTACTCTGTCGTCACTTTACCTCCTTTAATTTCTCCGTTATTTTCTTTCAACTCCTGCGTCCCCGTCACCTCGTGTCTCGTCTCACACGTCGCAGTCACCCCATTTAGTTTTTCCTTTGCGTCACAGTGACAGTTTCCGTCACCTCACGCGTCTCGCCCAACACGTTCCCGCGAATTATTTCCTCCTCACCGCCTCCATTGCGGGCTGGCAACCGTTGCACCCCCTCCCAGCTCGTTCATCCCGCAGTGGCGTCGCCATTATGCCTGCTGCAGACATTGCCCACGCTCTGCGTTTCCACCCCGCATCCTTTCATTCTGTTTGGTTTCATCCATTTTGTTTTCCATCTGTTGGGCATTCGTATCCATTTTTTCGTTCATGCTCTCCATTTCGTTTCTCAACTGTCGTGCAGCTGTTTGTATTTCTGTCAACATGGCGAATAGCTGGCCATGTCGGATGCACTCGGTGAGCCGTTTCGGAGGGATCGCGGAGGGTTTCGGAGGAGGGAAGGGGAGGTGCCATATACCGCGGCCGTTGCCGCACCCATTTCGGCTCTGGGTTTGATTGGGGGAGTTCGTCCTGTACACCAATGTCCTGCCTGGGGATTCCATCCTGGACCATGGATTCTACACATTCTAAATCCATTTCTAATACCCCCGACACCCGCTCGCCTTGAGACGCCATCTTATTTTCGTAGGGATTAATTTGGCTGCTCGTATTTGGAGGGAATCGGGGTCGCTCCTCTCTCCCCTGGACCGATTCCCGTGATTTAGCTTGGAGGCGGGAGGGTCAAATCCCATCCCGGACACAGTGTTGCGAATTCGCGCCCGCCGGCGTGCGAACGGCCACGTTGACTCGAATTGCGGCACGTCGCCCACCGGACGGACATTCTGTCGTGACCCTCTCGGACTAACGCCGGGAGCTAGTCACGGGTGGGCCTTTCGGCCTCACCACGATCGTGCCAATCGGCACCCCGGTGGGATAGGGTTGTTCGCCAAACTCGACCTACCTAAGTACCACGCGATGGTAACCGGGCGATCGTACCTGCCGCAGGTCGACTCCGACACGAGCCGCTTGGGCGGCCCGTTCCGTACTATCGGGATAACCGGCGGTGTTATCGTGACTCGACGGTTCCGATTAATTATCGGCCGTATTAAGCCCACTACGAACCTTTACGTGAAGCAGGATGTGGAGTCAATGGAAGAAAAAAAAGCGAAACGGGCACAGTTAACAAAATGCACATTTAATTACCCGGCCACGGAAAGCACACATATACAGTCAAACAGTCAGATATGACATATATCAGCAAAAAACAAAAGCAACAACGAGCAGATCTACTACCGATACGCGCACACACGGCAAACTTATACAGTTTCTACTTTACAGACGGCGCAAACACCATTCATTCGAAAGCAAAGAAAGGCACCTCAAGACAAGGGGACAGAGGGCCGCGTGGGCCAATATGTGCGCGTGACTGAAGGAGGCCAGGCCCGCGAGACGGGGGGGGGGGTCTACCGGTCCTCGTGACGACGCAAATGTGGCTGCGCGGCGGTGCCCCGACTTCGTGTTCCTTCGCGGGTTTCGTTGCACCGTTGGAGTGGGGTGGAAACGGGCCCCCTTTTTGGCACTATTCAGCGCGGGGGAAAAGGGGGAAATTGTTGATTGCCCTGGGGGAGGAGAATGGCTGGCTGGCTTGGGTCGCGACGAGCGATCCCACGTGACCTCGTCGCGACCACCGTCTTCCTGCTTCGGACCCGAGCTCCTTGCTCTTCCCCAATTCTCCTCAGCCGACTGCAGAACCCAACTCGATGCCTTCGCCACCGACTCGACTCCGTTCTCCAACCAAAAACTCCTCACTCTTCCCACCAATCGACTCTGCCACACTTCTGCGATGACTCTCAACCAAAAACTGTCTTCTGCCTTGCGCTCGCCTTTATAGGCCGCAGGAGAAAACAGTATAAATCAAACCCCCACCAAAAAAAAAACCAGAGAAAACAGATATGCAAATTTCCGGATCAGGATGACCTCGGGGGCGGGGCCACGCTCGACACATTGGTCGGAGGAAAGGGGGGCGTAATCTCCCCTGATCCTAGAATTGCATATCTCGATTTCACACAGACGCGCCTGGAGGCGGGGCCAAGCCGCCTGCGCTTCCTAATTGACGGATCAGAAGTGGGCGTGTAGCGTTTGTGATCCGAATTCTCCTCGTAAGGCCGCTATTTGCGCTCGCGCTCGGTGGCGTATCGCTGAACGAGCCCAAGACAGCCGACGCTCAGTGTTCACAGGTTGGGGCAGGAATGGCCGTAGAAGGAGAGAGGTGAGGGTGGTGAGGGTTTTGGTGGTGCTTTGATGGTCATGGGCCGTTTGGGAATGGCATGATGCGATGATGTGGGAGCGAGTTGTGAAGGAAAGGTCGTGGCTGTTGGCGTTGTTGTTGTTGTCTGGAGGTTGAGCGTGGTTGCAGTGGGACGATGGTGGGGCGTGGTGGTTGTGTGTGATGGCGTTTGAGACGTGGTGGTTCAAAAAATAAAGATAGAACAGAAAACGGCTATCTCAAATGTCGCAGCCCTAATGAATCACACAATTCCTCTAAACAAACGGGTTTGGGCTAAACTACACATGTACTTAGAGATATCTCACCTCGGGACTGAATGTGGTTTGCAATTTCCACGCCGTAACAATATATATATATTATATATATAATTTATATATATAATATAAATATAATATATATATATATTATATTATATATACAGTGGGAGAACAAGTATTTGATACATTGCCGATTTTGCAGGTTTTCCCACTTACAAAGCACGTAGAGGTCTGTAATTTTTATCATAGGTACACTCAACTGTGAAAGATGGAATCTAAAACAAAAATCCTGAAATCACATTGTATGATTTTTAAATATTAATTTGCATTTTATTGCATGAAATAAGTAATTGATCACCTACCAACCAGTAAGAATTCCGGCTCTCACAACCTGTTAGTTTGTCTTTAAGAAGCCTCCATTCTCACTCATTACCATGTATTACTGCACCTTTTGAACTGCATTATCTGCAAAAAGACAGCTGTCCACACTCAATCAATCAGACTCCAACCTCTCCACAATGGGCAAGACCAGAGAGCTGTCTAAGGACATCAGGGACAAAATTTGTAGACTTGCACAAGCTGGGATGGGCTACAGGACAATAGGCAAGCAGCTTGGTGAGAAGGCAACAACTGTTGGCGCAATTAATAGGCAAATGGAAGAAGTTCAAGATAACAGTCAATCTCCCTCGGTCTGGGGCTCCATGCAAGATCTCACTCGTGGAGCCTCATGATCATGAGAAAGGTGAGGGATCAGCCAGAACTACACGGCAGGACCTGGTCAATGGACCTGAAGAGAGCTGGGACCACAAGTATCAAAGAAAACCATAAGTAACACACTACGCCGTCATGGATTAAAATCCTGCAGCGCACGCAGGTCCCTCTGCTCAAGCCAGCGCATGTCCAGGCCCGTCTGAAGTTTGCCAATGACCATCTGGATGATCCAGAGGAGGAATGGGAGAAGGTCATGTGGTCTGTGGAGACCAAAATAAGCTTTTTGTTTAAACTCCACTCGCTGTGTTTGGAGGAAGAAAGAAGATGAGTACAACCCCAAGAACACCATCCCAACCGTGAAGCATGGAGGTGGAAACATCATTTTTGGGGATGCTTTTTCTGCAAAGGGGACAGGACGACTGCACCGTATTGAGGGGAGGATGGATAGTGGCCATGTATCGGAGCATCTTGGCACACAAACCTCCTTCGCTCACACAGAGCATTGAAGATGGGCGTGGCTGGGTCTTCCAGCATGACAACGACCGAAACACACAGCCAGGGCAACTAAGGAGTGGCTCCGGTAAGAAGCATCTCAAGGTCCTGGAGTGGCCTACCAGTCTCCAGACCTGAACCCAATAGAAAATCTTTGGAGGAGCTGAAGTCTGTGTTGCCAGCGACAGCCCTGAAACCTGAAGATCTGGAGAGATCTGTATGGAGGATGGGCCAAAATCCCTGCTGCAGTCTGTGCAAACCTGGTTAAGAACTATAGGAAACGTCTGATCTCTGTAATTGCAAACAAAGGTTTTCTTGTACCAAATTTAAGTTCTGTTTTTCTGATGTATCAAATACTTATTTCATGCAATAAAATGCAAATTGATTATTTAAAAATCATACATGTGATTTTCAGGATTTTGTTTTAGATTCGTCTTTCACAGTTGAATGTAGCCTATGATAAAAATTACAGACCTCTACGTGCTTGTAAGTGGGAAAACCTGAAAATCGGCAGTGTATCAAATACTTGTTCTCCCCACTGTATATGTATAATATATATTATATATATATATATATATATATATATATATATATATATTGTGCTATATATATGTATATATATCCGGGCGTAGTGGCGTGCGCCTGTAATCGGCTACTCGGAGGCTTGGTTGGAGGATCGTTGAGGACGGGAGCTCTGCGCTGGACCGTGCTAGTGCGAGGGTGTAGGGCAGCCCGGAATCATTGGCGAACCCAATCTTATCCCTGTGTCCGTAAGAGGTGACAGGGTTGAAGTCAGGAAGGGCATCCGCGTAAACACCCTTGCAAATCAGGGATGCGGATCATAACGGTGAATCGCTGTGGCGACCCTAACGGGAGCAGCCAAAAGACGGAACAGACGAACATATATATAATATATATATATATATATAATATAATAAATTATATATATTTATAGTATAATATATATTATGTTTGGCGGGGGCGGGACCTCGGCCGAACAAGCCAGAAACCGTTAGATTGGGCGAAGTCGGCTCGACATTCGCGATTCAGATTGTGCCCGGATAAGTCCGGAGTCGACGGTTCTTTGCCTTTGGACCGTGAAGCCGTCAATATTTCCACCACGTGGTAAGGGTTTAATTCGCCAATCTCAAAATACCTAGAGACCACGTGGCGATCTACCAAGTCTATCAACCTCGACGGAACTCGTACGGAAAACGAGCCGTTAGCGCGCTCGTTCCCGTGTGCGATTCCGAGCGGTTTAATCGCCGAGAACCGTGGTCCAGATGTCCCCTTACAGGCGGCACAATAGTGGTGGCAGTAACAGCAATTTTTTGAGAGGAATCGTGCAAATGATGATACAAAGCATCAAATTTGGCACATTTGTTCATCCACGGATTCTAAATCAAATCTGCCCTGATTGGCCAATTTGAAAATCTCAAATTTTTGAAAATTTGAAGAAAAAAAAAAAAACTTTCAAAAAAGTCAAAGATCATGAATCAATGTTTGGATGCTGGCTGAGATTGCGTGATGTTTCAGAACATCAATCAAAGAACGTTCCAAGTTGCATGCAGTTTCTTCCGTTATCCACGAAGGAGACATCTAACCATGAACGCATGGAAGTATGGATCTCAGCTTTTTCAGGCCCTTTGCAGAAACCTACCTCATCGGACTGGAACATCGTGCCTTGGTGCCCTTGGCCAAAGGCAAATCTCACATGTTCTCAAGACTAGTTCCTGTAAGGAGCAGTACAGATTATGCTATGCTAGTACGTGCATAGCATAATAATGATAAATGGACTTGCTTAATATGTTTATGGTTTCCACCACCGGCGTGCGAGCGACCCTTTAGCTATCCGCGGCCACGCGCCGCACGGAACGGGCAATCCTAGTCGCAGTTTTTCGGATTCAACGCCAAATCCAGCTACGGGTGTGTTTTTACATAACACGTAAATCAGCCACTATTCTGTGCAGCGTCGCGACAGGTCGATCGCCGAATTGTCGATTAACCTAAGTATGCGCGCGAGACAGAAATGCGGGGATTACACTAAAGGGACTGCTTGAATGACAGCGATTAAGCAGCTCGCTCGTTTGCGATTTGCCGCAGCAAGGTGGTATTATTGCGAGGCCGCCGTTGGACCGATTATCTTATCGGTATTAAAAGCCAGCTAATATTACTAATAAGCATATGAGGAAGGACGCACGAACAGGTGAACATTCAAACACATGAATTTAATTCACACACGGTATGCAATCATGAAGCACATGGGGTAATACAAAGACGAGCAAAAAGACCGCTACAGCCGTTTGTCTATTTTATTACGTACACTTATAAATTCTCTACTTAAGGAAAGGCGCAAACTTCCATACAAAGAGACCCACGGAAAGGAAAGGGCAGAACAGGACCCGTAGGCCTTTAATGTTCGCTGGGAGCTGTGGAGACACAGAGCTCGAGAAGGCCGTGCTGCTTACTCCACCTCGTGTGACTCGTTGGCTGGTTCGGCGACGCCTGCGGTGTCTGCCTACCGGATCACATCGCCGAACGGGACTCCACCAGCTTGCCTGACTCCACGCTCGCATCTACTCCACACGGACTCCACCTGCACTCCGTCGACAAGGAAAGAGAGAGAGCAAGGAGAAAGACTCTCACTCGCTCACTGCTTCTCCCAACTCCAGACTCAAGACTCCAGCTCCAACTTGCTGGTCGGCGTCTCCTCTCCCAAACTCTACTCGTCGGATCTCCACGTGCCCTTATTGATAGCCACGGAGCCTCGCCCCCCCTCCCTTCCGGCGCGTGAGGGAATTTTCCACGAAAGGGAGTTTTACCCTTTGTGAATCGGGCCTTTTCACTCAGTTGGCTTTTTCCATAGCTTCGTTTTATCCACTTTTGGAAGGGATGAGATCACCGGTTGTTGGCGAAGATGTTATTTCGTTTGGGGGGGGGCGTTTGTCTGTGGGGATGTTGACGTTGTGGAGAAGGTGGTTGTGGTGAAGGCGGTTGTAGTTGTCGTTTTGGAGGAGGTGGTGAGTAGATGCGTTGTGGCTGAAGTGGTTGTTGTAAGGCGGTGGTGGTTGTCGTTTTGGGGAGGTGTGAGGAGTGCGTTGTGGTGAAGGTGTTGTGAAGGCCGGTGGTTGTTGTTTTGGAGAGAGGTGGTTGTCGTTTTGGAGGAGGTGGTGAGGAGATGCGGTTGTGGTGAAGTGGTTGTTTAGTGAAGGCGGTGGTGGTTGTTTTGGAGGAGGTGGTTGTATCCAAATAAAGACGCAAAGAATAATGGCTGACTCAGAAGATCACAGCCTCGGTTACACGAATAAATCCTTTAGACATCGGTGGGGAAATCATAATCTGAACACACACTTATCGACATACTGATCTCTGGAAGCCTGAATGGTGTTCTGTGAATTTCCACAACCGTAACAATTTCATTAGCCTTAATGATAATCGTCGTTGGCATCCCTGGCCAACAATATTCGGTGTTAGCTTCTTCATAACAACATGGAGAACACAGGCATCAGTGACTTCCTTGTGTTGCTAATGGCATTTTCTACTTTTGTGAACAATGACCAGTGCTTGTCGTCTGTGCTTCCACACATCTTCCGGCAAGGAAGTGAAACAGCTCAGTCTTGTTGGCTGTCGTCTCGAGCAAACTTCTCCAGTTACTTGGTCTCTAACTGGTATCCTGTCACTTTCGTTGCTGATTCCTTGCCCCAGTTTTCGACCTGCCTCGGACTTCAGACTTGACTTCTTGTACAAAAATCAAACACTACGTCCACCCCTCTCGTACCTGGCACCATAGATTCCACCTTTGGGATGAAATGTCGTCTTGGCATAGTCATCAAACTATCTTTGAAGTGCGTGGAGGTAGGGCATTGATAAGGCTGAGCTCATAAAATGATGACTGCATCTCCTTCCATTCTCTGTCTGGGATGTTAACTTGCGCTTTCAAGAATTTCAGCCAGCTGTGACTCAAAAAAAAATATTTATTTTTTTTAATTTCAAAATTTGGCTTTCAAATGGCCAATCGGGGCAGATTTGATCAGAAGCCCTGCAGAACCAGAAATTGCCAAATTTGATTCTTGTATCATAATTGACGACTTTTCCTACTATCTACTAACATACCGACAACGGCCTTGCTAATTTTCCCAAGCAACGCGACAAGCTCAGTCATGAAAGAAGGGGACGTTGAACAACTGTAAACATTTACAAATCGGGGTTTATTTATAATGGCAGATGGGGGATGAGGGGCAGCACATAAGGCAGAGCTATACGAATATAAGAAATGCAAGTATATACAGGCAAAGGCAATTAACAGTTTATTACTTGGAAACGGGCCCACGGACAAACACTACACACACATATCACACACACACACACACACACACACACACACACACACACACCACAAAAAGAAGTGGGGCTAATGCCTTTATTAATACCCCCAGCTCGGAGCCGAAGGTGAGCTGGAGGTAAGGGTCTATATTGGACCTTTCACCTCGTGCGATCTTCCGGCTAACCTCGGTCGGCGGCCCGTCCCAGCCACCGAAAACCTCGACTCCGTTCCAGGGCGGATGGTAACTCTCGAGTTCGACCCTCCGGAGGAGGAGGAGGACGGAGGAGGAGGAGGAGGAGGGAAGAAGACGTTCGCAGACGGCCAGCACCAGCCCAGACATTCTCAAGGCCACGATGACGACGACAGGGACTTCTCCTTCCCACCGACGACAGAAGCGCTCTCGACCCTGGGCCAACGATGACGACAACGACAGAGGCGCGCGCTGGCTTGTCTCGCTCCGATTCACTCACGTCCTTTTTATGCGGCTCGAACACGCCTCCCCTCCCCCTTCCGGCGCGCGGGAAATCCGCGCGGGAAAATACAACGCGATCCTGCCAGAGTGAAAAGTTTTTGGAGGAGTTGGGTGGTTGGTGTCGTCGTGCGGTTTGAGCTGGAGTTGGGGCAATTTTGAGTGGAGTTCTGCTTTGGCTGGCCTTTTGTTGGAGTTTTCCTGGTCCCGTCCGAGACCCTCATCTCCGCCCTGGGACTCAGACTGCTCCGCTCAGGTTCCCTCCACGGGCATGAGCCCCACGCGTGTGACTGTGGGCGGAGCCGCACAGACCATTTAGCAGGTGCCGCACCGTGGAGGCACCCCTCCTTCATCGTGCAGGTACCCAAGCGAACTGCGAATCACAGGTTCGTCGACCCACTCGTCTCTCCTCTGGCTGTGGGGTCTTTTAATAAATCATCTGAGTGTGTGGGCCCGTCTTGGTACGTCAGAAACCTGTTTCAGTGTTTTTGAACATTGTAAATTATTGCTTGTATAGTTCCGGCGAAATTGGCTTGTATATTCCGCGATGAGTCTGTGTCTTCTTATTGTAAATAATTAACTGTAAATAAATGTTCCAGTTCGTTTCTGTCCTTCTTTGCATTGTTTCCAGCATGGTTTCGGATCTGAGTTTTAGCTGGGTTTTTATACCGCGATATCCGTTTATCCGAGGCCGCACGGCTTTGGCAGTTCCGCTCGATGGCACCCGAACGCGGAAGTCGGTAGTTGGAACTCCCTACCGCAGTCGGTAGAGTGACCCGGTTCGGAGCAAGACGTGCCGAGGGCGTGGTTCCCCGTAGACGCACCCGCGTAGTTCATTAGGTAAATTGGTTCTAGACAAAAAGACTCCTACGCTACTGCCGGTGGAGGTATTGGCGTCTACGGTCGGTTCACAGGACACCGCCGCCTCTACGGAATTATCCGGAGCGAACGGCGCTACAATTTCGGAGAGCCTTGGTGGGAGACGACAGTAACCTGCCCCCACCTAGTGGTCGTTCTCGCCACCGGACCTCCGGCCCCGCACAATATATATGAGCCTGGTGTGGCTTAGTGGTTAAAGCGGTGGCTTTGGGGTCCTGAGTGTCGAGCCCGCGCTGGCTGCCGAGTTAGCATCAGGGGGGGTTGACTCAAGCCCTGTCATCCTTCTGAAGGTCGGTGAAAATGAGACCAGTATACTGGTAATTATCCTGCAGGGTCGAAGGCGACTCAAAGGTTGGCAGTCAGGAAGGGCATCGGC
>CM068952.1:168422636-168434320 GCA_035128595.1 Eptatretus atami | reverse complement strand
AAAAGCAAAGAAAACACAAGCCACCCTCACAGGTAAGGAGGCAGACAGGTCCGTGGACCAAATTAACGTGTGACCTGGGTGATCGGCCAGGTCCACGAGACCGAAGGGGTCTTACCCGCGATGGCGGCTAGCCGCAATGTCCGCGTAACGCGCTTGACTCCGTGCCCCTGGTATGGTCGGTGAGCTCCTCCAGGCGTGCGTCGCGCAGGCACCACGTTGGGTTGGGGAACGGACGGGTTACCGCGCTATCTCAGCGCTGGATGGGAATTGTTGATGCTCGGGTCGGGAGAGGGAATGGCGGACGCTCCGTCCCGCTAGCGGGGTCAGGACCGACACTGATCCGGCAACTCTCGCCCCTGAGCCCTCCTCTGCGTCCCTGCTCCACTCCGCGACCGTCCCTCGACCTCCACTCCGAACTCCGTCCCCTTCGCCGTCGATCCCCGCAACACACGCCTCGGACTTCACGAATTCCGACCGGCGCCACTTTCTGCACCCCTTTCTGCACACACGAGCTGGACACCTTTCTGGACACGTTCTTCACACTCCTTCCTGGACACACACGCGAGCTGCGTCGTGCTCGCGTCTTTTATAGACCGGGGGAGGAGCCTGTATGCAGATTCGCGGATCAAAATGCGCTTGGAGGCGGGGCCATGCCCACCGACGTTCAGCCATTGGTCGGGCAAAAAGGGGTGTGAAGCCTTCCTGATCCGTTTTCCTCTCCTGAAGGGAACGCATTCACAGCGGGTTCGGAGGCGGGGCCATGCCACCCGATGCTCAGTCATTGGATGGAAGAAAAGGGGCGTGAAGCCTTCCTGATCCGTTTTCCTCTCCTAAAGTGAACGCATTCACAGCGGGTTCGGAGGCGGGCCATGCCACCCGATGCTCAGTCATTGGATGGAAGAAAAGGGGCATGAAGCCTTCCTGATCTGTTTTCCTCTCCTGAAGGGAACGCATTCGTACCCGCGGCTCGACGCGTTCGGCATCAATTACCGAACGGGCCCTGGACAGCACGACGTTTGGTATTGACTGGTGGGTGTGGTTGATGGTTGTGGAAGGAGAAAGGCGAAGGTGGTGGGGGTTTGCTGTGGTGGTTTGGTTGTTGGCGGGCGTCGTTTGGGAATGGCGGTGAAGCGATGTTTGCGGGATGGAGGTGAAAGAGGCGAAGTGGTGGTGTTTGAGTTGTTGGTGGCTTAATGGTCCAAAATAACGATAGAGAAAGAAAAATGGCTAACTCAAAGCGTCGCAGCCTGGATGAATCACACATATTCCTCTAAACAACAGGTGTGGGCTAACTACACATGAACTTATCGATATATCTCACCTGAGGACCCTTATGGTGTATTGCGAATTTCACCAGCCGTAACACTATATATATATAATATATATATATATATATATATATATATATAATATATATATTTATATATTATATATACAGCCATACAAAGCTTTCTATCACCACTCACTCATAAAAATGTTTGGTACTCTTTAGGTGGGCTAGAAAGTTGAAATTTGCCATCCTGTAGTTGACTCTTCTCACCACAATTCCAGAAGAAAAAAAAAATCACAAAACTATCTTCAAATCCAAGTCGGCCGGTGGAGCCTCGCTCCTCCTGTGAGAGGGGTGGAGTTTTGACAGTGCCGGTGGCGTGTGACTCCCTCAGCAAGTAAAGGGATGGAGCATAGACTGCACGTAAATAAAGAGCTCACTGCTCACTCGTTTGTCATTTCATCAATTGATTCACTGCTTGCAACAATGCAAGTGCAATCCACTAGTATTTAATGTGGAGGCTTGTTGTCGCTTTTGGTCTCTCCCTTTTCATTCTGCATCTGAGCTTTTGAATGAAGCCCAATGGTGTTGCTGTGGGTTTTGTTTTCTGGTTCATTGTCATCATGTCTGTATAGGTCAGGAGCGTTTTGCGTCCATGACTCGCCTTTACTACAAGGATGCAGCTGGCTGTTTGCTTATGTTTGACGTCTCTTCGTCCAACACCTTTTACAACTGCATTGGCTGGAAGCAAGACCTCGACAGCAAGATGCAGCAGCGAGATGGACAGGCAGTGCCATGCATCCTACTCGCAAACAAGGTTTGTCTATTGGGGCAACCACAGCCACTCTGTCATATGTTATTGTCAGTGGCACAGCTGCACCTTCACCAAATGATGCTATCTTCAGCCATGTGCTACATATGGAAGAATAAGAATTGGTGGTACTTTTTTATTTTTATTTTTTTCAACACTGTAGACTTTACACACTTACTGTAAATTTTACTTTGCCAAAATGTTTGTAATGAGAAGTTTCCCAACACAGAATACTTTGAGATTCCTTTTGATAATCTTTTTTTTGTGAATTGTACTTGGTGGGTTTTTTTTTTTGTTATTTGTGTGTTTTCAACTCCTGTACATATTTATTCATTTGATAAAGCACTCGTCTTCACCATGAGGTCACAACTACGTCTGACTCGTGGGACAGGACTTTTGATTCTCGGCTTTGAGAGACCCAGCTGGCTTCAGTTGCCATAGGATTGTCGATAAAAACGTAGTTGCCTCAAATACTGACCTCCATAGAGAGGTTGATCAGAAATGATGATCTACCCCACCTGGTCCGTTCCACATGTCATGCCAGTCCACACTTTTTCTAGTCGACACCAAAGAGCAAATTGGGAAGGCCATGGAAGTTCTATGATGAGACAGTGCTGTCCAACATCTAAATGAACAGAAAAATCAAAAGCATGCTGAGGTTTTGCTGCGTGTGGCGTGATGTCTCCGTGAGGGAAAAAGCCACACCAACAGAGCACCAAGGACACAGCCTCAGCATTGCTTTGGTTTTGGCAACTGGCAGGTAGTTGGAGGAGAGGAGATTGGGACCATACTCTGTACAGAGCGTTGGTGCTGCTTAAGCAGTCTCCTTGGCCATTGGGCACAATCCTGGACGGGTCACCACTCCGACACAGTATACCAGCAAGCTGCACTCATTTTGCCTACCTCAGAAGGATGACAGGCCGAGTTAACCCCACCTGGTATTAATTCTACAGCTGAGCGACATTTGAACTCAAGACCCTTGGATCCAAAGCCCACCACCCTAACCATTAAGCCAACACCAGGCATACAGGTAGTTGTCAACAAATGTAAATTGTGCTTTCCCAACAGGTTAACACATTTTTATTGCCAGCCAATTTGAGGTAACATTTGTTGGTCCTGTTCTTTTGAAATGACCAGTTTGTAGGCAATTGGCATGTATTTGTCATGTAACCATGGACATCCCTACATTGGCATGGCTTGTACAACTGGAGCTTGTATATTGAAGCACAGACATGCCTGACAATAAATTACGTGCAATTACAAAAACAAAAATAACTATTGTGAACCGAACGTATCTAAGGCATTCAACTCGGGGCTGGCATCCCGCTTTGCTTGCTGCTTGTGGCTTATAAGGCCTTCATACCTGGCCTTCTTCAGCAAAAACTTTACATTTGATGCTCTGAAACACTCCCTTCCTGTTTGCAGATTATTCCACATTCTGTTGTGCAGTACCCCCATTCCTGGGCTGACACGAAGGCAGCAGCTGCATCACTCTGCCGATCTGGAATTGTATGCTGGGCTGATAAATGAAACGCGTTTTTGAACTCCAGAAAATGCGTTTCATCTTGTCGCTTTGAAAGGATTGTTGAGTGAACCTTGCTATTTTCCATCGACAAGCAGTAGAAGAGGTTCAGTCTCTTGAAATTATTAGCCTCAGCATCACTTGTCTCTCCAGGATTCTATGGAATACAAAACTCTCGACATTATTGAAATATCTCGATGAGGCTGAAAAGCGAGAACTATTGCTTTCACATCACAGTTTGATGGCTTCTGATTTCTACCATCTTTCTTCTGATGTCTTGGGCCTATCAACCTCCCAACTCTAGAATGAACGTGTTCCTCCCGTAACCCCCCCTCCTAATTAAACTCCCAAATTCCAGGCTTAATGTCCACCACCACAGCCACTCTTGATCCCCTTGTCTCCCATCTGCCAAACTACTTTCTGAAAGCCTCTAAATTGCTCTTTCCTCCAGGGTTTCAAGCATATGGCACACCACCATCTCATGTCATCTCCCATCTCTACTTACAATTCCTTGTACCCCCATTCACCCTTCCTAACCCAATCCATCTTCTGGTGTACTATTTCCTCCTCTCTTTCCTGCTCATTCATTTCCCTTCTCATTTTGTACAACTCCAGCTGCACAAAGTTTGTCCTCAAACCCACCGTCACGTCTCTTCTATGAGCAGAGATATTGTATAAAAAGTTTACAACTTGAGTTGTAATTTAAGGCAAATGTTTTTCTTGGCCTGCTGTATTGTGTTGCTGCTCTTGAGTTTGAGGCTATGATTGAGGAGGGACAGTGTTGGTCATGAATTTGTGGCCCAATTTATTTCCCAAACTTAATGCATTATCAGGAAAGACTGTGTGCATAAATTGCCATATAGGCATTTGTCCATGACATTGTTTTAGTTTGTTGAGTTTTCACAATTGAAAAATTGCCATCTTTAGATTTTGTGCACATGAAGCAATGTTGCAAAGATATCAGAGGTAGGAATGGGGAATGTTGAGTGTGCTAAACCACCACCTGACTTTGATGGACGTTAGGTGATGCTGCAGGTGAAGTAATAATATTTTAATGTTTGCATTGCAGGTAACTAATTTTTTTTCCCCCAATTAATTTGTATCGTACTTTCTCTCCATGCTCTTATCAACTTAGTGCGACTTGGGTGAATGGGCAATCGGTCAGACAGAGGTGGACCAATTCAGTCGAGAACACAACTTCATCGGCTGGATGGAGACATCTGTGAAAGAAAACAGGAACATAGAAAAGGCTGTTAGGTATGTCCAGAAAGGCTTGTCGGACAATGTCTCGTGAATGATCATTTGATATTGTGTCCGTAGTTTGTTCATGTATTCTTCTTCAATGTTCTGCTGGAAAAGTCATTGACATCTGTTTCCTGCATCTCGTGTGTTGGACAACCCACCAGTGTGCTGATCAATGAGATGATGGCGAGGGCGAGTGAGGGTGGTCACAGTGTTGCTGCAGATGGGGGTCACCTACATCTTGATTATGCCAATGATGGTCACAACCGTCATCGATGTTGCTGGGAGACCTGAAGATCTTTCTTTTTTTTCCTTTTTATAGATTACGCTTGTCATTTAACCTCTCGACTCTTCGACCTGTTACGACGTTTGACGACCGATGCAGCTCAGAATTGTGCATTGTGGTGAAAGAAAATTGATGCAAATTAAACACTTTCTTGTCAAGCTCGAGTTGCAAAAGTAATTTTCACCTGGTACTATTGTTTTACTGACTGCTGAGCAGTCAGAAGGTGTGTATGGTGGTTTAAGCTTGAACATCATTTATTTGGTATTGGTCGATTAATGTTTTACTATGATTGTTTCCATTCAGTTTCAGCTCGTGTGTGTAATTTCACATCCTTTATAGTAAACTGCAAGTGTTGCTGTTTTGCATGTATGGTGTGTTTATCAATTTATGTACATTTGATGCAAAATAAATGTACAAAGTAGAAGTTTTTCTTGGTTTGAAGAGCAATACAATGTTTCCTTGGAGGATGCAGCTTTCATAAGGGCTGATGATGCTCTTTTGATTAACTTTTTCTTTTGTTTTGAGGAATATGAAATGTTTAATGAACTCAATCCAAGAATGATGACTGGAGGAAATGTATGTGTCAGTGACAACGGAGCACCAACTGCAGGTTTTGGTCAGGACTCCTCGACACAGTTCCCCACCTGAACTGATGGGGGCAGCAAGTAAGAATTTGACTGAGGTCCTGATAAGGACTTTCAAAAAGCCACTGCAAAACAAGTAATGTGAAAGTAAAATTTTTCTGCTCTTTAATTAGCTTGTAGTGTTGGCGGGATAGCCATGAGTCGTGCACACTTGCCTTTGAGCAGTCGAGCGTGCGTTCAAATCGTGACCAAGCTATAAAATGTCATCCTGGTGTTCTGCAAGCAGGATGAGACGTGTGCATGCGTCATCCCTTGGATGGACATTAAACCAGGGGTGTGTTCAGTTACCAAGTTTCTTGTGGAGTACTCACCAATTGGACACTCAATTCAAAACCGTTAAGGAACGGCAAGGGCTAGCAAGCTGCTTGGTAATTGAACACTTCCCTAGTGTCTTGAAGAGCATTTGTTACCCCACATGCACAAAGCAGAGGAAAGTGTTCTTCCTATGATTGTGGAACTACTTCATGTCAATCAAATTATATATTTTGAGCACTAGAACATGAATAGTTTCCAAAAAAAAAAAGCTAGTTGAGCATCCCTGGTTCTGAAGTTAGCAGAACTCGGTTAATCAAACAAAATTTTTGAAAATTGTCAAACAGGGAACATAGTTGTTGCTTGTTTGTGTCTTTGAAGTCACAAACTTTAAGGTGGTGTAAAAGACTGCATATATCAATGACAGTAAACTTGTTAAATTGCTTGGGTTGTCTTTTCAGCTTTTATAACTGATTACAATTGAATTATATATTTTGAACATTGATCAGCTTCTTGGCATTTCCCAAAAACCTTGTTTTCCAGTAATTTAGGTGAGACATACAATTTTGCCTACTTCAGAGCCAATCAAATTTGCCGCTAGCACTCTTCCCGTGGCGGAACATTGATTATTTGAACAAAGTGGTGGCATCTGGCAATGCAACTGAGCTCACTTTGTTAAACTTTTTTAAAATCTTAGATCATTTGAAAATCGTCAGTTTCTCTGAGAAGAGTTGTCAGGTTTGTGATTGTCCAAATGTATGATTCCTACGGCCTTTTTTTTCTCAGGACTGCATGGGGTAAAGTGTTTTACCATCACTTGCACCTTGGGCAAATTGCAAATTCCTTTAACATATAGGGGGCACTGCATCAGTAGCACCCCAAACCTCCAAGAACTGCTGTAAAACCTGCAGCCAACTGGTGCATTTGAATGATCAGCTTGTATATGTTATCCAATTTTTTTTTTTAAACGGCTCTCACTTAAGATGAACCATGTTTGAGCGACTTTATCGAGAAGCTATTTGTTCAAATACCATGATATACGAGTACAATCCTGCCTGGCCACTTCGAAGGAAACAAATGTCAAGAGTTTAGAAGCAAACTTGGGGACAAGCACAGTGTAAGGTGGGGGAAGAAGGAACATATATGCTACATTTAAGATTTAATGCTTAGAAGTCAATGTTCCCACCAAAAGGTGACTTTATCTTCCATGAGCCTTGACATGGTATTAAAACACAAAAAAAAATTTTGACCTTCATGGAGGTGTCCCATACATCTTCCACCATTGAATATGTTTATCAAAGCTACCTCCCTGATTGATAGAGAACGGTTTACTCGGCACAGCAACCACCGATTTCAAATCTTGGAACACTCCATTCCTTTCATTCAGTTTCACTTCCATAATCTCTGCACAATAGCGAAAATGAATTTCCCTGGAACATTGCACCAGAGCTAAAAGTAAAAGTTGTACAAGCCATTCTTTTTTGGATCCAAGGAATGAAGTTTCAGGACTTGTCCGGATGTTCTTAAAGGCTGACCATTAGTCACGTTTCAACTGCTTTAATCTGGAAAATTGTTGAATTTTAAGAGTGGGGCAGAAGTAATTGTGGCATTTAATATTGCCAATGTGAAAACTTTGCATTTCCAGTACAACTAAAGTGGTTTTCACTTTTAAGTAATCTGGTTCAACCTTCATCCATGTACATTTGTTTATTCAGTTAAACTGTACAAACAGCAATTACCAATATTTTAACATCCACCTTCCATTATCCTTATTTTAAACAGGTGTATATGAATTACTTTAAAAAAAAAAGAAAAAAAAAGAAGTGTGAATCGAATATACTTCACACCGCTGCAAAAAAATCTCACATGCCTCACTTGCTAAATTCCACCCCACCCCACCCCACCCTCCACCCCACCATAACCATCACAAAACTCCTCCCATTCATAACCACAACCTCCCCCTACTTCCCCTCTCCCCAAAATTACATCAACTCATCTCTACAAAGCCCTTCCATGATACTCTACCCCCTTTGTCTTTGCTGTGTGAATTCCTTCCCCCACCCACCCACCACCATCTTTACTCCTCTACTCCACTCCACTCTACTCTACGCTACTGTACTCTACCCCTTTTCCAATAGCTGTTCATTCATTCAAGCATTGCACAGGAGAGTGGCTGCATCTGTGATGGTTGCAGTAGCTGTGTCGCTAACCGCTCCACGTCGTCCAGGCTGAGGCCGTGAAGATTCCGCTCATAGTCCTAGAAGAGGGTGATAGAAAGGGAGAGCTTACATGACACGTCAAAGGAGAGGTGGCACCTTACATGACACTTAAATGTTTTTTTTTTGTTGTTGTTTTTTTGAACCTCAAATAATAAACAAAACAAGATATCGAAAGTTCTGAACCATTAGCCCCTTTGAACGGTAATCAATGCACGAAAGGTCGTGGAGCAATATCATGTGGAGCAAACAATGAAGATTGCTGAAATCACATATCAACGATGGATTGGCTTGTTTGGTGTTCCCAAATGATCACTCAGCTCGCTATACCTGTATTAGATCTTCAGATCAAACCCCGTACGGCGTACACCATGTGAATCGTCCGTCTCAGGAAGAGGAATTTTGAATGATGTATTTATACATTCATCTACGGGCTTGTTTGCTCGTTTCCTCATTCATTTATCTCGATTGTTTTTACCCCACACAAAAAGCGAGGTTCAGCAATTGGTTCCCTTTGTCTATTCGTCTGTCTGCAAATGTTAGTTTATGATCGAAGAACAATTTGATTCCAATTGAATGTTATATTTTGAACATGAATCGGAAAACGAACCTGCAGTTTCACAACACTTTGGGTGTGAATTCGTTCCGATTGCGCCGCAGAGAGAAGCGAGATAATTTTCTCCTCTTTCTGCGTCGGGCAGTCAAACTAAATTGAAAACTATTCCAAAAGGGAAACTTACTGTTTTTAGCGACATCATACAGGACACAACAGGCACGAATAACTAACGTAACATGTTAAATAAGGTGGTGTAAACGACGCTGCATCAATGGCGATAAACTTCCGGAAAAAAATAAATTATCGACAGTCTTCAAAATCTTTATTTTATTTAAAATGAATTATTAAAGTCCAGAAATGCAAGTTCTCCAACATTATGCACGGAGGCAACGGCCTGTAATATACAACAGCGAAAAATGTGACGCAGATCCAACGCACCTTCTGAAACTGCTGCAGGACGACCTGTGCATCGGTGGGAGAGAAGTGTCTGGAGAGGAGTGGGCTCAGCAGGTCCCAAAGTGTGGGGGTAGCAGGTACAGTGGCAACAAGTTCTGTGGCCTGGTGTTGTGTCCTCTCCCCAACAGCTTTAACCACGAGGTTTAACTTGGCATTAGGTGGGATGTTGTAGTGACAAAGGGAAAGTTCATCTGGTGGTGATAAATGAAAGGCATGGGTCTTATTAGGGGAAAAATGCCAATGACTGATAAATGTAAAACTACAGATGAGTAACAAGGAGAAACAGATTAATGCTTCATGTAGAAGTAGAAGTAGTTTACCCATTGCAACGAGCTCTTGCATTTTGCTGTCCTTGCTGAAGCCTTCAAGGACGAGCAGCCAAACAATCTGAGCAATGAGCGATTATTGCTGAGCAATCTGAGCAATGAGCGAGCTTCGACAAGCTCTTAATTGATAAGGAAGTAAAGGACACGTTTCCAAACACTGAGATAGCGCTGTGTATGTACTTGGTTCTCATGGTTACTAACTGCAGCGGGGAGCGGTCCTTTTCGAAGATGAAGCACGTGAAAGATCTACTGAGAACATCGATGGGACAGGAAAGAATGAACTCTCTAACACCCATGAGCATTGAGAGTGACCTTCTGAGCCAGCTGGCTTTTGATGAAATTGTGAATGACCTTGCCAGTCAGTCATCACGTCGAGTCAATATGACACAGTGAGCTTCCCCCACAGCAGCAGCATGATCTTGTGCATCTGATGATTTTATAGACATAGTTCCACCTGATGTATTTCCTAAAATAGTTGTGGTACCTACATTTGAAAATTGATGATGTTAAAAGTTATTTTTGAATTTTGATGAATAAAGAACAATTTTATTGATAAAAAATGCTTTTAATTCCATTAAAAAAATCTAATAACAGTCGTTTTTCTCATGTAAATTCAGACAGTAAACAACAACATATTGTTACGGCTGTGGAAATACGCAGAGCACCATATAGGTCCTTAGTTCAGTTATGCCGATAAGTCAGTGTTCAGTTAGATTTCCCCACCGTTGTCTAATGGGATTTATTCGTGTGATCCGGGCTGTGATCTTTGAGGTAGCCGTTTTTCTTTTACTATCGTTATTTTGGACCAACCACAACGCCAACCACCAACCACCTTCTCCACCACGCCAACCACCAACCACCTTCTCCACCACGCCAACCACCAACCACCTCCACCACAACGCCAACCACCAACCACCTTCTCCATTACGCCAACCACCAACCACCCTCTCCACACCGCCTTCACAACAACGACATCTCCCCACCATCTCCTAAACCACATCTCCCCTGATAAATCAACACGAACAACATCGCCTCACCTTCGTTTCCGAAACGACGCCATCTTGGCGCCAGCCACGGCGAGTCTGCATCGAACGGCATCGCTGCAGGCATACGCGGGGGTTTCCTCGCCGCGCAAGTTGGTGATTTCGCGCACGTCCGCTCGCCGCGCAGGGTTGCTGTCTTCGCGCACGTCCGCTCTGTGCAAGCTTCGCCTCGGATTCGGATCAAGAGAGCGAGAGGGGCGGAGCCAGTGGAGGTCAGAGGTGAGAGTGCGGAGGTCAGATCTCGTCTCTCGGGCCCTATAAAAGGGCAGTGAACGCCAAGCGCAGTGAGTCTGTGGAGTGTCTGTCAGGGTTCGAGCGCCTGGAGCCTGAAGCCTGCAGTCGGTGGAGAAGCTGAGGAGAGCGGAGGAGACGCGAGCTGGGTGCACGGCCAAGCCTGCTGTGCCGGGCAGAGCTGCATGGTCGTGTGCGAGCCGGAGAGAGCTCGCCAACCAGCACCGAACGGTCTGAGGTGATCGGGCTTCGGAACAGTCCGAGCATCGCTGAGGACGAACAGGTTCTTAAAGAGAGCATCAACTCAGAAAGAGCAAAGACCCGTTCGTTCCTCTCAGGCGTTGCGGCTGGGGCCCGATCACCAGGCCGCGGCCGAGCCGCGGTTACGCTAGCTGCCGTGGGGAAGGAACGTCGCGGGTCGGCCCCAGCGAGGAAGGTAACCTGCGCGGCCTCTTGGAGCTCCTTCGGTCCTCAAAGCTCCAGGTTTATAAAGATCCCGAGAGGTCCAGTCTACCCACTTGTCTTTGAGGGGGTTTTTCCTTGCTTTTCTTTGTATGAAAGTTGTGGCGCAGAGTCCGATAAGTAGAACTGATAAGTGCGTAAAGAATAAATAAACGGTCGTAGTTCCTTTGCATTGTTTTTGTTGGCTGTATAATCGCATATGTGCATGCTTGTATACGTGCCTGCATGAACACCAACTGCATACGTGTGTGAATAAATGTGCTTGTTTGAATGTTAACCCGTTCGTTATGTCCTCTTTCCCCAATTGAACGGCCATCTTACCCTCGGAATATAGTTGGTTTTTAAATAGCCGGTAAAGTGATCGGGT
>CM068952.1:168412579-168422626 GCA_035128595.1 Eptatretus atami | reverse complement strand
TGCGCGATAATACACCACTCGGTTATCCCAAAAGGAAGCGAGCTGCTAAAGCGGCTCGTTTCCAAGCGGTCCCGTTGAGCTACAATCTCTCAGTAATCTACCCGCGCAAATAATTAGGTAAATCGATTATTTGGCGATCGGACCCTGTAGCACGGGTAGAGTGCGGACAAGGTTGTGGTGTGCTTGGAGCACACCCGTGAACTGGTTTCCGGCGTTGTTCCGGAAAGTCGCGACTGAATTGCACGTTCGGTGGGCGAAGCGGCCGCGATTCGGTAAATGCGGTCGTTCGCACGCCGGCGGGCGAGAATTCGTAACAATATCTTACATGCAATATTACAGGGGGAGATCGACAAACGTACGTGCTCCAGGGCCTCTACATACCAAATACGACCCTGGTGACAAGAACAAGCCGATTCGATTTTGGTTCAGGTACGGATCCAGATCCGGCCTATTAGTGGGATACAAAACGTAAACTCTTGAGCCTGGTGGAGTATGTGCTCTACCGAGAGTCATTCTAGTTACGTGTTTAAAGCCAGCAATCAAGATCGAGATTAACGGTGATGCTCGTCCGTTGCAAGTGACGTGAGTGGAGCACTGGCTGTGCTCGTGCTCCGGTTATGGACGATATTGTTGAAGTTCTGCAAAACCGCGTGCCTCTAAGGCAATGGTACCCAACATACAGTGATCCGCAGACAGTTATTTTGTTAGTCTGCGTGCAGTCAGACCTTCCCTTCATGTCCAGTGGGTTAACTGGATGAAGTGCGTTGCGTGGGTCTAATAGCTAGATGTAATAACTATATCTCTATCTTCTATTCTGATTTCTATTCCAACCCTTTCCTTTTAGCCAGGGTACAAACCAAACAAGCAAGCAAACACACCACAATATGAATAACAAACACACCACGCAGCCTCCCGTGAGAGAATCAATACAAGAACTAGAGGGGGAGCACTCGGTAGAGTGCAAAACCTCCACCGCCAATACTGCTAGGTCACTCAAGTGAACCTGATATCCTATTCATTCAATTTGACGTCAACAGTGCTCACAGAGTTATAGTTTGCAACTTTCCCTTTTACTTTTAACTTTTACATACTCAATTCATTCGTCATAACTAGATTCCTTGAGACAGAAATTGATTTTACGTGGGTATATCCACCTGAAGTTCCAAAATCAGCCGCAATTATAATTTTGGCATGTTTTTTTTGTTGGAAATCACTTATAACATGTAGAAATGCAAACAAAAAAAAAAATCGAAATTTTGTTGAAAAAAATTTGCAATTTTTTTTTTCTCTAATAATTTATTTTGGGGGGGGGGGTTGGAAATCACTTAAAACATGTAGAAATGCAAAAAAAAGAAATCGAAATTTTGTTGGAAAAAAAAGTTGCAAAAAATTTTTTTTCTCTAACAATTTTTTTTTTTGGGGGGGGGGGGTTGGAAAGCACTTAAAACATGTAGAAATGCAAAAAAAAAAAAAAATTCAAATCTTTTTTCAAATTGGCCACCATAGCGGCCATATTGGATTTTGGACATGATCCTTGGACCAGACCTAACCCCACCACCAAGTTTCGTCGAAATCCGTCGAGGAGTTTTTCCGTAATACTGTTCACAAGCAAACAAACAAACAAACAAACAGCAAGGGGTGAAAACAGTAACCTCCATCCATCTTCGATGGCGGAGGTTAACAAACACTGTACAGCACACGCATGGCACGCCATTATTTCATTCAAATATGCGCGCCAATTTCCAATAGCATCTCACCTTACTCACCAAAAACTCACCACCTCGACAAACAACAACTCCTGCACACGGGAAAAATATTCACGCACCTCCTCGTACCTCTGTATCGATACAATTAGCCACTAAACAGAGGGGTGCTGCACGGCTCAAGGTACTCGGACCGCGTGATACGGGGACGAGCAACAGACGTTCATAGCACCAACCGCATCTCGCCGGGGGTGTCCCAGGTGGGTACGCGGGATTGATACGACCCTTGTCCAGTCACCCGAACACGGCAAGACGGGCGGCGAGGAGGGGTCATGGGAAGAGCAACCCAGGAGTTCAGTACGGAGCTCCGGGTCTTGTCATGCCAGATGTGCGAATGAGACCGCTTCTGGCCCCGGGAGCCTGGCGAGGCGTGGCTAGGGCTGCTGTGGCCCAATAGAGAAGCAGGACTCGGGTCACAGTGCATCGCTTCGGGTCGTCACCCCACCCTTTGCCCGGGACTTATAAAAGGCGGATTGCAGAGCCGCTGGCTCTCTTCTTCGCCTCTCTGCTTCGCCCTCTTCTTCACTGCTCTTCATTGCCTCTGCCCGTCGCTGGCTCTTCACTCGCGCATGGTGTGCAACTGAGACGTGCTTATTCCGGAGGACCAGTGCAAAACACATGTTGCCACGAGCCTTGTCAAAGTGACTAAGCCGGAGATAACGCGCCAAATCTCGAGGTGGGAACGCTCAAGCAGAGCATCCCATGGAGGTACACGCTACACTCACAGACCTATACATGACTAGGTTAGGGATCTGTCGCCTCACGCATCTTCTCTCTCTTTTTCCACCCCTCTATCTCGCCCCTTTAGACGCACAAAGAGCATCATTACTGACTCGCAATCACATTTTCCTCTGGCACGACACCGCACCCCCCCAATATTGTACTCCACACACCTCCACTCCCACAGCTTAGACACCAGTATTTGTCCCTCCTACCTCCCCTTAAGCATACTGGGTTGTGTTGGTCGGCCGACCGTGCCAGATATTGTGATGCCGTTTATCCTCATCTGCTCTTTCTTTCTGGCTATCTAATCTTCCGTGTGTGTGTGTGTGTGTGTGTGTGTGTGTGTCTAATGGTGCCTGTCAGACCATAAGTTAAGATTGTAGAAGATATAACGGGAAAAGTCTGCTCTGCGTCTGCTTTTGTAAATTGCTTGCTTTTTAACGCACCCCACAAATTCCTTGCTATCTCTGCTGAACAATAAATAAACCCAATTTACTGTTCCACATACCTTTCCTCGCTTGATTGTAAATAAATGCTTGTGTATAAATGTTCCCAGCTCGTTTTCTTCTTTTCCTTCATTGGTCCAGCATGGTTCGTATCCGAGCCTAGCCGGGACGTTATCCCCCAACGATCTGTTTTCTAGCAGGTACGTCTTTGGGCAGTTACACTCGGCTGCATCTGATCCGGTATGGTGACCCGGTTTGAACAAGGTGTACCGAGGGCATGTCCCCCAGTAATTAGATCACGTGACCATTAGGTAAACGGTATATATTAGACGGAGGACCCTAAGTCACACGGTCGACTTATTGTCGTTCACGGTCGGTTAGCGACCCGTCGCGTCACGAAGTTATTCGTGTGACGGCCTGCGATTCCGGAGATTCTGGTGGGAACCTGAGATAGCTTCCCCCCCCGTGGTCTTCTCGCCCCCGACCCCCAGGTCCGCAACAATATCCCTTGTGCATCGAATCGTTGTCTTTGTTTTTGTCCATCTCGGATTCAATTTTCCATATCGTCTTGGATTCCATGAATCCTGATATTTCCTCCGGCACCGAAGGTGAAGGACATTATGTTTTCACCCCTTTCTGTCTGTTTGTCTGTTTGTGTGCAGGATATCGCAAAAAGTTGTGGATGGATCCGGATAAAATGTTGGGGACAAGTTGGGTGTGTGACAAGGAAGAACCGATTAGATTTTGGTGAAGATCCGGATCCGATGACTAGAATAATTTTAGTGATTCTTCACCATTGAGAGATAGGGCCAAAAACGATATATAGTACTGTTCAGCATGATATTTCAAAAATGTATTGGGCCCGATATGTTCTCGTGGATCAGGCAATACAGGGCGGAGGTATGCGCTGTAACGAGTGCCCTTCTATTTTTTTTCTGTGGAATCATGGAAAAGTACTGGCTCTAATTCTGCAAATATGACATTTGTAGAATATTTGGGTTTATTGTGCACCATAAACTAGCAATGCAGAAGATAGTTTTACATTATATAATCAATTTAACAATTTGGAACTCATCCCGAATGTGTACCGCAGAAAGCACTCGTTCTGCACATGTGACTGCAATGCACAGGATCTTCAACACTAGAAAACAGGTTCAGAGATTGCTTCTTAGAGTAAACATTATGCCCCAAACTCTTCACCAGCGCTATATAGGTTAAACACAAAAAATGCAAAGGTATTTTCATGGTATAAAAAAATTCAGAGCACATCATCAAACAATCTTGATTCGGGATAATCAGTTGGTGAGATGCGCAACAGCGGGGAATGATTCTCATTCGGAATCAGCAGCCGTACCAGCCAAGGCCTTTCCCTTGAATAAAAGCCGCTGCTGATGCGCGGGCACGTGGAGACGCTCAGCGACCTGCTGTTTCACCACCGCCACCAGGTCAGTGTCGCTAACCTGCAAAATAACGCATCGTTTCCATGTCAACCAAATGCACTTTACAGCAAGTGAGATGCAACGCTGCAAAACTTCCTGTACTCATTCAATCACTTCACTGATAAAAGACAAATCCACGATTATTTCCAAGAAATATGTCCTTCTCGCAGATGTTTGTCCGACGGCACGATGCAGAGGTAACGCGCTTACCGGGTGAGTGTCGATACCGGACTTAACTCGAACCTGTCGGATAGGTGCTTCTTCGCAGGAGGACATTCGACGACAAATTTTGCCATCCCGCAGATGGACGCTTATACGGGTGTCCCATCTGCGAGCATTATCACACGTGTAGCAGTCCTGTGAGGACACTAACGATACGGTCACGGCTTTCGCAAAGAGTGGGCGAGTTAGCGCCAACAATGTGAAAAAAATGACAAATCCCCGTACTTGTAGTCCAGTGAGAGGCCTGACCAGCCGGTTCGTGAACGACTTGGGCCAAAAAACCCGTTACTTGGCTGACCGCACAATAAAGTGTGAATAATTATTGGGTCCGTTAACGAAGTAGTTGCGGATTAGTGTGCAATTTATAAATAATTTCCCAATCAAATGTGATCATTGAAGAGGTGGTGTACAGGAAGTCACCAACAATGTGTGTGTGTGTACGTGTGTGTATCGTGTGTGTACGTGTGTGTACGTGTGTGTACGTGTGTGTGTTGTACGTGTGTGGTGTGTGTGTGTGTGTACGTGTGTGTACGTTGTGTGTGTGTGTGTGTTGTGTGTAGTGTGTGTACGTGTGTGTACGTGTGTGTACGTGTGTGTACGTGTGTGTACGTGTGTGTACGTGTGTGTGTGTGTGTGTGTGTGTGTTAGAAAACGAAATGACGGTCACTACTCAAACCGGGCTGAAAGGATAGCCAGCATATGGCGAGTGCACTCCCTCGCCTTGGGTCAATGAGTCTCGTGTCTGGGTTCGATTCCCGACCCGCACCGGAACTTGTCGGATCAGTGTTTCGTTGTCAAGACCTTGGCTCAATGAGCACGCCCATCCCTCGGAGGTCGATTAAGCCGGGTGTCCCGTCTGCTCGCAATTTTTTGGTGCACGTTAAAGATCCAAAGGTACCTTTCAAGAACAGAAGGTCATTGCGTGCCGGTACACTGACCGAGTTCCAAATTCCTGCCACGATTACCCGCTGGGAAGAACGACAGGAGAAACGACCCAGGCATTCTCTACCTCGGAAGTCCTTCGGTAACGGGGACGCTCTGTTGGGAGCAGGGCCGTGGACACAACGTCAGGGAGACCCCAAACGATCCACCGAGATGAGGTCGCACGTGAAGACACAGAATAATGGAGCGACACACCAGAACGTCGCCATGAACCGAACCCGACGCTTCACCGTCCGTGGAGTTCCGCTAGGCCCAAGCTCGGTACCTGTAGATCGAGACCCAGGCCACAAGGCGAGACACGCCGAGTTCATGGATCCTGAAGCTCTTCCATGAGCCTTGACCACGAGGCACGTATTATATTTTTCCCCATAAACATAATCAACAATCGGGGTTTACAGGAAGCACAGTCAGCGGCGTTACAACATTATCTGCGGCAAAAGCGATTCACCGAGGGAATAGTAAACGTTAAGGAAGATTAGGCAGTGCACGGTGGTCGCACAGGCCCAGCCGGCACAGTCGCCATTGAGAGCTCAACACACCTCGACGGAGCATTCACCGCCCTGGAGGACTTTCACAGTCACAATCATGGCCGCTCCGGGCACAATTCGGTCCCGGATGGCCGTGAGGGCCGTTATAGCAATTAAAGGGAAACGACGGCAGAGTGAACTAGTCTAACGACACATCGCGGGCAGGCCCGCGTGACGTCACTACGGCGGCCTCGCCGAACCACGAGGGTATGTTCAGAAAACGCCTTTCGAATCGTTCGCGAAAAAACGATTCAAACCACAGTCGTATTAATAAAATGTAAAGCATTTTATACCTTGCTTTTTACAAAATATGACGTTTGAAATCGAGCAATCCGAACTTTTCCCTCTGCGAACGAAACATGCATTTACAGGTACGCAAATGTGGCGGGAAGTTTGACCTCGTCAAGCCTCCGTACCCTCCTCCCCACCCGGCACCAACGAAATCCCCGCCCCCATCCACACCTTGCATACGTCATAAACATTTGGCCGCAAATCTTCATTCACAGCGTCAACGGAAGAGCGGTGATGTGCAAGAATAAGTCACCATCATGGCCGCCACGGGATGTGAACCAGACTCGGTGGTTTCATGATTTGAGCGTCCGCTCTGGCTCTGGGAGGTCGGTGGTTCAAACCCCAGGGAGAACATCAAGGTACACATGAGAGCCCACGTGGTCTGTTCAGCCGATTGTCTGGGCAGGGATCGCTTTAACCACAAAGCATCTGAAAATAAAACGCCTGTCCGTGTCTGCATTAAAAAAAAAAATCATTTTCTCAGCAACCGTTAGTCTGATTGACACAAATTTTTCTAAACAGGTGTGCCTCTACCTGAATAAATAAAAATTTTAGGCATAATTATGACGTCATAGGTCACGTGGTACAGGTGCCATCTTGGAAAAACTGAAAAAAATATTTGCACCTCTATATCTCCGAAACTGCTCCATGGAAAAAAAATGTACACGTGGCTCATTGTCAAGTACTCCCAATGGGGGAATAACGTGTGTTTATGATGACGTCATCAGTGCCTTCATTGTGACGTCATAGGTCACGTGTTACAGGTGCCATCTTGGAAAAACTGAAGAAAAAAAATTGCACCTCTATATCTCCAAAACTGCTCCATGGAAAAAAAGTACACGTGGCTCACTGTCAAGTACTCCCAATGGGGGAATAACATGTGTCTATTATGATATCATCTGTGCTTTCATTATGACGTCATAGGTCACGTGGTGCAGGTGGCATCTTGGAAAACTGAAAAAACTTTGCACCTATATCTCCAAAACTGCTCCGTGGAAAAAAAAATGTACATGTGGCTCATTGTCAAGTACTCCCAATGGGGGAATAACGTGCGTTTATGATGATGTAATCTGTGCCTTCATTATGACGTCATAGGTCACGTGGTACAGGTGCCATCTTGGAAAAACTGAAAAAAATTTGCACCTCCATATCTCCAAAACTGCTCCATGGAAAAAAATGTACACGCGGCTCATTGTCAAGTACTCCCAATGGGGGAATAACATGTGTTTATGATGATGTCATCAGTGCCTTCATTGTGACGTCATAGGTCACGTGGTACAGGTGCCATCTTGGAAAAACTAAAAAAAATTTGCACCTCTATATCTCCAAAACTGCTCCATGGAAAAAAATGTACACATGGCTCATTGTCTAGTACTCCCAATGGGGGAATAACATGTGTTTATGATGACGTCATCTGTGCCTTCATTGTGACGTCATAGTTCGACGAGTGCAACGCTTGATCCGGTCAGGATGAGAAAAAAAATTCTCTGCAATTGTTGAGACGGCTATCCGATCAGTGCAAAACTTTAACTGATTGATCAACTACCCATGGGAAATATAGTTTGAGACAAGTCGGAAGACGACGATGGTTCACGAGTGGTATTTGACGATGTAGATTGTTTCAGAAGTCAAGGATGAGACAATGTGATAATGTTTGACCAAGTTATAAAAATGATCAACATGATGTGGTACGAGTGACAGGTTATAACCTGTATAACAAAATTTTTGATGGCAGTGGAAAATGGCTGCCACAGCCATCAGCAGCTGAATTTGAGATGGCCCAATATCCAAATCTGTTCATAATATGATAGGCTACTAGTGTGCCAAATTTGGTGCTTTCCTCACAAAATGCACAATTGTTATGCTATATTTAGCTAAGTTGCCCCACTACTAACCAAATACCGAAACCCCTGCCAGATTCGACAACCCCCTCGGTGAAGATGGATTTTTATGTCAAAATCGCAATTTTCTAAGTTCGTGACCTTGTGACCTTGACCTTGGGAAGAAAATGAAAATCGAGCTCTGTGGAGCTATGCAGGTGCCATTGGCTACAAATACCAAAACCCCTCTGCCAGATTCGACAAACCCCCTAGGAGAAATGCCAAATAGAAATGCTACCCAAACCAATCGCAATTTTCTAAGTTCGTGACCTTGTGGCCTTGACCTTGGGACGAAAATGAAAAATCGAGCTCTGTGGAGCTATGCAGGTGCCATTGGGCTAACAATACCAAAACCCCTGCAGATTCGACAAACCCCCTAGGAGAAGATGCAAATAGAAATCGGCTACCCCCTAAAAACACAATTCGCAATTTTCTAAGTTCGTGACCTTGTGGCCTTGACCTTGGGACGAAAATGAAAAATCGAGCTCTGTGGAGCTATGCAGGTGCCATTGGGCTAACCAAATACCAAAACCCCTGCCAGATTCGACAAACCCCTAGGAGAAGATGCAAATAGAATCGGCTACCCCCTAAAAACACATTCGCAATTTTCTAAGTTCGTGACCTTGTGACCTTGACCTTGGGACGAAAATGAAAAATCGAGCTCTGTGGGGCTATGCAGGTGCCATTGGGCTAACCAAATACCGAAACCTCTGCCAGATTCGACAACCCCTCGGAGAAGAATTTTTATGTAAAATCGCAATTTCCTAAGTTCGTGACCTTGTGACCTTGACCTTGGGACGAAAATGAAAATCGCTCCGTGGGGCTATGCAGGTGCCATTGGCTAACCAAATACCGAAACCCCTGTTAGATTCGACAAAACCCTAGGAGAAGATGAAAATTGAAATCGGCTACCCCTACAAAAACACATGTTTTTTGGCGGGGCTCCGCCCATAATGAGCGGACCACGCCCATTTTCAGGAAAACACAACTAGATCATGATATAAACCTCCCACCAAAATTTCATCAGGATCGGATCAAAACCCACGGAGCTATGTTCGGAGACAGACAGACAGACAGACAGACAGACAGACAGACAACAACACACAATAACGAATATAGTGGTCATATATTTTCGTGAAAAATTTTTTTTTCGTGAACCAATTATATTTTTCGTGAAAATATTTTTTCGTGAACCAAAAAGTGAAATCATCAGTGACTGGTGTGGAACCAAATTGGATCAAAGAAAAAGAACCTCAACAAAACAACAGAAGAGTGCACCAAGTGCTTCTCAAGACTACGCAGGGTAAGTGTTCTATGAATATCGACATCAACAGAGACGTTTTGAAGGACATTATCATAAAAAGAAAACAACAAAGCTTTTCATTGTGCTCTCATGAGGTAAAATTCACATAAAGTGAATGAGTAATGAAGAAGAACAGTCTATTAAACGCCTTTCAACAAAGTCAATTCTGATTGGACGTTCTCTTCCGATGCGTCATCACCTCCCAACGGTTTAGGTAGGAGGAGCCTGTTCAGTGTTCACCTCTCCAATTGGAGGTTGCAGAGTCTGAGGCGGAGCCACTGAGGCTGTTGTAGAATCTTCTTCATAACCATCCGTGATCACGAGACGAGTGGGGTTTCCTCTTCTTCTTTGCACAAATAAGCAAACCGAGCGGACAAACTCTTTTTGCCGACATAACATGGGGTCCGTGGAGTAGATAAATGTCATTTCTACTATTCGGATATGCGTTATACTTCGTCCTCTACTCAATATCTTGAATGCATCCACATTATAATGTTCAGCACAGTTTGCA
>CM068952.1:168387582-168400617 GCA_035128595.1 Eptatretus atami | reverse complement strand
ACCGTAACAATATCATTCTCTTTACTAACCCGACCCCCACCACTCACCTTTCTCTCTTCTTCCATTTTTTTTCATACTCATCTCTGTCTCTCTCTGTCTCTCTCTTCCCTCACATCCCCCCTCCCTCCTGCAGTATAGCAACGTTTGGTGGTGATTTTACCACTTTGAAGTGGTAAAAGTGGTAACACTTTGAAGTGGTTACCACTTTGAAGTGGTAACACTACCACAACGTTTGGTGAAGTGATTTATGAAAATTATTTTACCAAAATTATCAATTGTTCTTTTCCATATTCTCAATAAAGCTTTGTTGAAAATTTGATGATAAAAGCTGAAATGGTAAAAAAAAAGTTACAGCCTGGACAGACACACAGACAGGCACCCAAGTGTTTGCAAAGCCCCATCTTCTGCTGCGCAGGGACGGGCTAATAATAATAATCATCTTCAGAGGGCATAGTTCCGAGCTGCCTCTCTCTGTGGTAATGACTATTACCATTTGACCGAGTTTTACTTGGTGCAGCATCCTTTGCTATCGTAATTTTACTAGCTTGAAAGGGTTCCCTGAAAAGTACACAAAACTGCATTCCTTTGTAAAGGTATAGCAAGGAATCAGAGGGGTGGGCGGGACTATGACTGCCAATCGGCCTGATTGGGGCGGGGTCGCTATACACATTTACCCTCGGGCCAATCAGACCTGTATGGGTGTGGTTAACGGTGGAATATTGTCAGGAAGTCAGTGACAGCAACAACCCACACATATTTCTATAAAGTACGTACTATTTAGAATGTTAGATCGTCTATAAAGTATGCACAGTACCATTTAATACAATGTGAGCACGTCTTGGAAGTTTGTACTTCAACATTTGGAAATCGGGAGTAGAACATCTACATTCTACACTGTATATGTTCCCTTATAAGGAACTTTAACGCAGGTGGAGATTGAGGCTGATGAAGCCTGTGCAATGGTTGTCAACCTGTGGTTGTTTCTCCATGTGCTATCCTTTTTAAATGCTGAGCATCAAGCAAGTAAACAGCAGGTACCGTTTTTGAAGTTTTTGGTGTGACTGGGTCAGGGTTCGAACCGCCAACTTCCCAGACTCGGGGTGGATCCACTCTGAGCAGGAACTGGGGTACATAGGGACGATTTTGGAAGTTCTTATTCAATTGTAGTTTCTTTTCTGTGAGCCCTTTTATAAATATGTATCATGTTGCGTCCACCCATCATGCCTGTAAACTGTTATTAAATAAAACCCAGTCGACAGCACATACTGTTGTCGAAGAAATCTCTGAACCCTCTGTATAATTAGAACATTTATTCAACATACAAACACTTTAATATGCGCATCGGAGATACTGGACATACAAGACTCGTTCCAGATCACTCAAATACATTGAGATTCCTAAGTTCTTATATAGTGTTCAGTGAGACATAGTATTTTATTTTCTTCAGATGCTGGCCCCAACTTTGTCAGGTCTTGACATCCTCCAGGTGAAGCTTATCTTCGGCCTTTAGACAGCCCCAGCCTGACCTGGTTGGATGGTTGTAACATATATTTAAAATCCAGACATGTGGATGCTCTTTCCCGGCACCAACAACGTACAGAATGCTAGAATGACGTCAAATGTCAACTCTTATGGACATTAAAGATAGGTTTCTATAGTATACAGGTTTTAAAAGTCAGTCTGCTTCTCCCAGACTAGGAAGATGTATTATCTTGATAGTGGGGTGGATATGTAACATTTTTTGGTGGAGTTGTGCACTTCTGGAAAGAAGCATGAAACTTTGCCCTGGGGGGTTTTGGGTATGCTGATTTCAAAAATTGCGGGAACCACGATGTCACTCCAGCGGTTCTCGCCAAAAATTAAGAAATTCAAAATGACCGCTGCAAAACACATTTTTGCCCATAAAACGGCTCTAAGTAGCCCGATTGCCTTGATCTTGATGTCTATACCTATGTTTTTGAGGTCAATTAATCCAGTAAAACACATGAGAAGACTCATAACCTACATCTTCATGCTGAAAATTTTAAAATATTGCTGTTATAACACTTAATTTTTCATAGAAACATATCATAGTGATTTGCACCTAACCTTAATTTCTTAAATAATTGTGTTCATGCCACTAGAGCAGAAACTGGTTAGGCTTGAATTTAGCACATTCTTGATGTTATTCATGCACATTGTCATAATAAACGCATAAGCCAAATTGTGTAAATGTAATATCAATATCCAATATCACTGCATTCAATATCAATATCCAATATCAAAATTGCCAATATCACTGCATTCAATGACACCATTCATAAGAACAATCTACCCTTGTTAAATTCCAGTTCAGGAAAGAAACCTGTGAAATCCTCTTCTAAAATCTCCAACCTACACAATGATGTACATCTCTTCTTCACGATTGTATATCATGCTAGGCTAAGAGACAGTGATATGGATGCTTTCTTCAGGCATGAAAATCATGCCTGGCCCCATCATTGGCAGCGAATCGCATCATGCACCAATCAAGCAAATCAACTTGATGGAATGTTTGGGATCATTGTACCTCAAGCAGAATCTGTTCCAAAAGTGGATGTAAAAATTGTTGATGGCGCTGCCCTTGTGCACATACTCGATCCGAAGAAGTCAAAGGCTTCTGTCAAAACTTTCAAGACTACTCACAACTGGTGTTCTGCCATATTTGGAACGCATGCTCCAGGATTGTTGTTTGGATGTAGTCTGGGATGTATACAAGGAGGACACCCTCAAGGCACAGACATGACAGAACCGTGGATCTGGAAACGATCTCAGAGTTGCCAACAACACAAACATGCCTATCAACTGGAAGAATTTCCTGCGTTGCGATTTGAACAAAGAGAGTCTGTTCAAACTCCTAGCCAGTGCAATACAGGAGTTTCAACCCCCTGAACGGAAGCTAGTCATCTCTAACAGGCGAGACAAAGTTGTCTCATCACCCATGATCAATCTCTCAGACTTGTCCTGCACTCATGAGTAAATAGCGACGACAGCGGCTCCTGATTTAATGCTTTCAAATTCAATTCAAATCACGGATTCACCAAGCTGATGATACATGCCTCACGAGATACCGATGTGGTGTGTTATTGCAATGCGCTGATGGCACAAGTGTCTTAAAGAGTTTGTGAAATATGAGGTGGCAATTTTGTCATGGGTCTAAAGTACGGTATATCCCTGTCACCTCATTTCAGCTGAATTAGCGTGATGAAAGCATCTTGGGTCTCTTCTTTTAGTCATGCAATCATCGAGATGTGATACTGTTCTGCCTTTTGGAATTGGAAAGAAAAGCTTGGGCAGTATGGAAAGTATGCCTCAGCTTAGCATCCTACTTTCGTTAGTTTTCCTCGCTGCTCCAGCTCAGATATCCCAGACGATCTCGGACCAATAGTAAAAGATATGTTGTTCTCTTGTATCAGCGAACATGTTGCCGAGAGAGCCACGGAAGCAGTTGTTCACTAACAAACCGAAGATGGAAAACATTCCTCCAACATTACATGCCCCTAGAACAGCATGTGAAAAGGGCTGTTTATCAGCAGGCATATCTGGGGACAGTCACTTGTAGGAAAGCCCAATGTTCCATCACCAGATATATGCGGCCTGGAGAGAGTGAAAGATGATTCCCCATGGACTCCATGCTGGTCTACTCTGCCAGAGGCAGCCAAAGGTTGTCAAGAACTGTTGAAAGCGATGCAAAAAGAATGCACTAAAAGATGCACTTGAGTCAAAGCAAATCTGCCATGTACACAGTTGTGCTTCTGCTCGGGCAGTGTAACAGAGAGTAAGAAGTAAATCTTGGCCATGTTAACCCAACACACAGTGACATTGACTGATATGTTAGAGCAATCGACAACATTTAAATGACACATATGCTGCACCCTTAGCACATGTGTTTTCCTAGTTTTTCCATCATATAGTTCCTGCAGTATTGAGAAATACATATTCTAAAGGAACTACATGTGTTGTACCTGATCATTCATGGCTGAATAGTACAGAGTTAAGCCTGCTACTGGACAATAGTAAACCCTGTGTATTCTTGGAACTTGTCGTGTCATTTTGTTGTGTAGCATAGGTGTCCCTTTAACAGAACGAATGACACACAATTGGATCCCATAAAAATGATTGTGCCAGATGGAATCGTTGCACTCACTTTTGATGTTGACTGTTGTAGGAAATTGCGCTATGGGCGTTAAAAAATTTTTTTTACAATAAAGATATATGTTAAGAGTCTTCACATGTTTTATTGGATTCCTTGACCTCAAAAACATAGTATAGACATCAAGATCAAGGCAATCGGGCTACTTAGAGCTGTTTAATGGGCAAAAATGTGTTTTGCGCGCCATTTTTGAATTTCTTAATTTTTGGCGGGAACCGCTGGATTGACATCGTGGTTCCCGCAATTTTTGAAATCGGCACACCTGAAAACCCCCTAGGGCAAAGTTTCATGCTTCTTTCCAGAAGTGCACACTGATTTCACATATCCGCTACACTAACTGAGGCGATTAGGGACTTGGGAATACTTCTGGACATTTTCTTAAATTTACATTCCAACTTGTTTGTGCATTTTATAAAAATTCCTTTTACTATATATATATATATATATATATAAATAATGAAATGCTGAATCTGGCTTACTGGAAAGATATGATTGTTATTTAAAATAGATACATGTAGTACATTTTATTCAGCTTTAACTACATTTATTTTAATACCAAGTTTTAATTATCATCAATTTATTATTTGTTTTATCACCCTCAAACCCATTATGCTAAAATGTAAGAGAAAATGCATCTACACTGTGCATTCATCATTTTGTGTGCAGCCTGTAGCTGCTGGTTTGCATCATTGCTCGGAGTGTGGCGGTGTCGCTGATGCAGTGCCCCCTGCTGGTTAAGACAGAAATTTGTAATTTGTGAAGTGCCGACAATGGCTCACCCACTATTTATGAAGGACACTTTGGGATATTTAACGTCCACAAACTAATTCCGGAAGACGAGTCCCCCAGTTTAACGTCCATCAAAGGGATGGCACACACACCCTGCCGATGAAACACCTGGTTGATAGTTCATAGCTGGGTCGAAATTTGAACCCAGGTCGCACAGCTTGGAGGAGAGAAAAAAATTAACTATAAACAGCACTCGGCAGAGTGCTTACCTCCGCAAAGCTGAACAGTTTACGTTTTGTTTCTCACTGATGAGCCAGATCTGCATCTGGACCTGAACCAAACTAAAATCTAATGAGTTTGTTCTTGTCACCTACCAACTCCTCCACCAAGTTTTCCAAGTTTTGTCATAATCCGTCCACAACTTTTTGAGATATTGTGATATATATATATATATATATATATATATATATATATATATATGTTATGTTTGTGGGGTAGATGGAGGAACTTCATAGTAAAGGTAGGATTGTGTGGAGTAGCATGGACTGTGGACGAGCAGGAGAAATCTCAATGTAATTTAAGTTGGGAAACTGTCAGCTTTAGTTGTTACGTGTCACCACACAGGGGACGGTGCTGTGTTATTTAGGTAGGGTTTAAGGGTAATTTCTCCCAGTATGTGATCGCCCCCTGTGACCTTTTCCTAAGTTTTTGCATTTACAACACTGGCGAAAAAAGGAATCACGTCCTTAAAACAACAACCGAGCCGAACTTTCCAAGCAGGCAAAAACCCCGCCTACAGGAATGACAACGAGCAAACCATGCCCCTGGGGTGGATGAAGGATGGGCATGAGGTCAGAAGGTTCCGGGGAGAGGAGATTGTGTGAGGTACGTGATTGGAGGCAAAAGGATCTCGCTCGCTAGCTTCCCCTCAACATGGTGAAGAAGGCTGCACGGTTCTTGTGTTCGTGCTATGTGAATTTGTCCGGGCGCCAGAGCAAAACGCTAGCCTTTGACTGTTGGGCTGAGTCGTGAAGCGTGTACGTTTCTGAGGAGGGAAGAAGAGCGTGCCTCATGGCCTTATCACGGGGCCTCAGAAATCGTCTCGTCGTATGGTCGAGGAGGAAAGTGGGAAATTGTGGTGAAGGGACCTGGTGCAAGAGAGGAACGGTCGGCATATTCGCTCGTGAAAAGAAGCTGCACGGCGGTTTCTGAGCCTTGGCGTTGAATACCGCCCCAAAAATACCTCACGTACGTTTCCCGCCCAGAGAGCGACTTGGCACCATTTTTGAGGTGTGGTTTCCCATGCAGGACGATGCGGTTCAATCGTCAAGCTCTGAAAGACCATCTCTGGACAAAGCTAAGTGCCAGAATAAAGGAGGGATTTTTCTCTTGTTTTATCTTTTCCCCTTGTTCCTTTTGGTGACTGTGTGTAGTGGCACCTCCACTTTAGGCTGTAGATTACCTCACGTTTCATTACCTCATGCTTTTATTTATTTTCGTTATTATGCTTTGATTCATTCATATTATGAATGCCTGATTTATGTTCATTCAACCCCTATTTATTAAGATTGCTTGTGTCTGTCTATTCTTTGTGGGTTCGAGTATAAACCCTTGTCCTCCGTCCTGGTGAACACGTCTGATACATGCTTGCCTCCCCCGTCCTATAATTTCCAAGGATCATGTGTTCACCTCCAAGGTAGAACTGTTCGGCTATCCATCCAGGTTGGTCTTAACCAGCATGGACACGACAACTGGTGTCAGCAGTGGGATTTTTTGAGCCCCCCCCAATGGCACCAGGTGGGATTTCTGAATCTATCGGAACCACAACATTTGGTGCTGGAGTGAGCTAAGCTTTAAAAAAAATATTGGGAATCTAAATTTTTTCTCGATCACCTCTCTGCCATTGAGGGAGAAGGGGTTGTGGGATCGAGGTACAAATTCTATAGTTAATTGGTGTCGGGAGAAAAGAACACTTGGAAATTTAAAGGAAATATTTTTTATGAGGAGATTGAATGCATGCGGGAAATGGCAGACGTGCATGAGATGGCGATGATCGTACTCGATCGTGACCATAAAGGAAGCAAGCCGGGGGCAGAGCTGAGTGATGATAGGGTAAGAGCTCCCCCCGTCCCAAGCGTCAGGCCCCCCTCCCCCACAATAGAAGAAGATGAGGCGCAGGGAACGGGTGTGATGACTCTCCAGGCCATGGTTAAACAATTAATGAGTGAATTGGTGACAAAAGGAACCATCCATCCATCCATCCATCCATCCATCGGGACCATACTCTGTGCACATCGTTGGTGCTGCCTAAGCAGTCTCCTTGGCTATTAGGCACAATCCTGGATGGGTAGCCACTCCGACACAGGATACCAGCAAACTGGCACTCATTTTGCCGACCTCAGAAGAATGACAGGCAGAGTCAACCCCACCTGGTATTAATTCAGCAGCTGAGTGGGATTTGATCTCAGGATACAAGGATTCCAAACCCACCACCCTAACCATTAAGCCAACACCAGGCTTACAAAAGGAACAAAGGGATGAAAAAATGAGTGAATTAATGGAATGGAGAGGAACATGAAGGGAATAACACAGGAATTGGGGGTATGAATTGAAGGAGTAGAGAAAATAATGGGGCTCCAAATGAAGGACAGACTGGGAGAATTTGAGCCGAAATTGGTGGCTCAATTTGGGGAAAATAGAGAAAAAAAATGGCATCAGAAATTGAGCTAAAATGGGAATAAATGGCATTGAAAATTAATAGAAGGTAAAACCTAGGCTGCTTGAATGGAGGAAAAGTTGGAAAAAGAAATTGGGTCAATAAATAAAATAATTGACAAAGTAAATGAGGACCTGGAGGGCCATCGTGCTTGTGTGGATGCCAGAATGCTACAGCAGGTAGACGAAGTTGGATTTTGTAAGCGCCAGGGTGGTGGTTTGGCTGATGAGGTGCAAAAGTTGGAAACTCATGTCACAGAACAAGAGCGGGTGTTGATAAACGCTTGTGGGGGGCCACAGTTGACTGGGGAAAAGATGGATGAGATGGTACAGGAGTGGCTGGATACTTGGGACAATACCATCAAGGGAGAGGTCATAGAACCAAAAGTTTCTGTTATTCTCAAAGGTGACGTTGCTGGTTCTGTTGAGACCACGCTTGGGCTGATTGGCTCGTTGTGGTGTTGTGCATTGACTGGATGCTAGAGGGTGCGATGCGGAAGAATGAGTTTGGGGTGAGAGGTCAGGAGGTGTGCAGTGCAAAGCTTGTTACGTTCCGATATTTGTTTGAATAAAACCGTTGGAGATTATTGGATTCCTCATTCTTGGAGTACTTTACGATACAGCAAACTGGTGACGAAGATGGGATTGAATTTGAATCCACCGACACCCTTTCTGCAAAACCCGAGTGAGCCTTCAATGCCTTTTACAGCCTGGACTCGTGTCTTTGAAAACGATGTGCTGGCGATGCAGGATAATGAACTCGCTGATACCCGAAATTGCCCGCTTTTGATACATTGCTTAGGCACAGAAGGTCAGAGACTCTTCCATACACTAACAGTAGCTGATAATAGCTATAAGACTGCACTTACGGCTTTGAGGAACTTTTTTGTCTCAAGAGTTAATCTCGTGGCAGAACGATATATATTTCGTCAACGTGGTCAGAAAAATGGCGAGTCTACGGAACAATATATCGCTTCATTAAAGGAGATTGTCGGCACGTGAGTTTGGAGAGCTGGCAGACGAAATGATCCGGGACCAGCTCGTCGAGAAAACAAACTCAGCTCGCATTGGAGAATGTTTACTGCTGGAAATGGAACTGACATTACAGAAAGCTCTTATCATGGCTTGACAGATTGAGTCGGCAATGGCGGAGGCTCAGATCTTAGGTCATACACCCTGTTCAGACAAAGGATTCATAGAGCAGCAAGAGACCCTTTAGACTCACTGTGAGAGGGATGTCAGATGAGTGATCTCAACCGGCTCAAAGGAAAACAATATGGATCTGTAAATCACACAGCCAACTACTATGGATGCCCAGCAAAGGACGCCCAGTGCAACAGCTGCAAAAAGAGAGGACACTTTGCTAAAGTATGCTGGGGCTCCAAGCAGGTTCACGAAGTGACTGTCCCTGACGTGAATGTGTTGGGTGTAGACAATAGGGCTCGAGATGCTGATAAGTGATGAGATAATGTGACTCCAGTCCTGCAAAAGCTGCGTCATTTACCTTTGTCTGTGAGAGATGCTGTTTCACAGGAACTGAAAAAGCTCGTTAAACTGGATGTAATTGAGCCAATCGAATCATCAGAGTGGGTTTCACCAATTGTTGTGACGATGAAGAAAAATGGAGGGATTCGTCTGCTTGGATTTAAGAGAACCAAATAAAGCGGTGGTGATTGACAGATATCCTCTTCCACATATGGAGGAAATGTTTGCGGAGCTGCGAGGTGGCAAACTTTTCTCCACATTGGATCTGCAAAGTGCGTACCACCAGGTTGTACTGCATGAGAACAGCAGGCACCTTACTGCCTTCATTACACATGAGGGACTGTTTCGCTACAAATGAATCCCTTACGGGCTTGCTTCAGCATCAAGCTGTTTTCAGAGGATGATGTCTGCCATTTTTGAAAAATCAACCCAGAGCTCGGTGTTGTTACCTTGACGATATAATCGTTTTTGGAGGGACTCCCGAAGCACATGACAAACACCTTAGAACGGTGCCACAGCGTATCGATGCAGATGGACTGAAACTGAACCTTTCAAAATGCCACTTCAGACAGAGCTGTCATTTTTAGGACATGTAGTGTCACACACAGGACTGAAACCTGGCCCTGCTGATGTTGTTGGTGTCAGAAGCACCCCCACCGAAAGACGTGCAGAGCTTGCGCTCTTTTCTCGGGCTCACGTCATGGTATGCGAAGTTCATCCCTAACTCTGCATTGGTTGTTGAACCCCTGAGAGAATTACTGCAGGGACCACCCACCTTCTCCTGGTCAGTCACAGCACAACAAAGTTTTGATTCAGTTAAACAACTGATTGTCAGTAGTCCAGCTCTCGCTCTCTTTGATTCAGAGCTACACACCATAGTGACAACTGACGCCTCCGATTATGACCTTGGAGCGGTCCTGATGCAAATTCATGCTGACAAACAGAGAAAACTATCTCATTTACATCCCGAATGCTGACTGAACTGGAAAGAAAATATTCCACGGGGGAAAAGGAAGCACTTGGATGCATGTTGGCGACAGAGAAGTGGAGGACTTATCTCTGGGGTAGACATTTCACTTTATGCACTGACCACAGTCACTACACTGCTTTCCACTAAAGGATTGGGAAGAGCTGGAATGCATGTGGCCAGATGGTCTGCACTGCTTCTGTCATTTAATTATGACATTCAGTACAAGCCTGGCCCTTAAAAACGTTACGGCTGGATTGCTTGTCTCACCTTCACTACCGACTTCAGAGCTCAGTCTGGAGGATGATGTTGAGGTTGTCGTGCTCACACCGACCCTCACTGTGGTGACAGCTGAAGAAATTCAAAACTGCCTTGTATTTCGTGGTCCCATTCAAACAAAGTTATGTGAATGCTTACAAAGTACTGGCCATAAACGTAAGGGCCTGGATCCTGATCTTCCTTCCTTACTTCAGATTGCAAACTGAACTTCCACTCCAAAGAGGAATTGCATGGAGGAGAGGTACTCACTGCCTCTTGTCCAGAGGTGTTGCAGCCGCATTTTCATCAAGTAGCGGCATGATGACACACCCAGCGCTAATGAGACAAAGTGCAGCGGTTAAGAGATCTGTTTTGGTGGCTGCGGAAGACGCGCACGTCGAGTTCTGCAATCAAGGCTTGCATTACTTGCCAGCAGCACGACAAGACAGCTGTGACATCATGGGCATCACCATGACAGCAGTTCTTATCCAATGCCGCTTGGAGAAATTGGCCAGTCGACATAGTTGGTGGCCCTTTCGATTCTGTGCCATGCGATTTGTTGTTTCGCTATCACTCTCATTGATTACTTTTTAGCAAATGGCCAGAAATTGCCTTCACCCTCCAGGTCACTTCCACTTACAGTGCATCAAGTTTTCCTGTCCAACTATCTTTTAGGCAGAGAAGGTAACCAAAAGAGTTGATATCTGACAATGGTTCACAATCCACATCTTCAGGAATTTGAACCTTTCTGAAAGACAGAGACATTACCACAGGAAGTCAGCAGGTACTACCACAAGCGAATGGGAAATTGAGCGATTCAATAGAAGCTTAAAGGAAACTTGCTCACTGCCTGACATTGAGGGAAGGACTGGAAAACCATACAACCAGACTTGCCACAACATAACGAATGACCTGCTGAACTGCTTATTCGAAGAGAGATGCCACACCAAGCTGCATGTTATCTGGTTTGCAGATGCCAAAGCCGAACACACCGTCACACAAAGACACGGCGCCCAGAGTACAGAGAAGCAGAACAAGCATAAGGTGTTCACGACCAAACGCCGTGGAGCAAAGGATGTGAACTTGAATGTGGTTCCTTTGTCGAGTGGGAACCTGGCGTCCTCTGAAAAGGACAATCCAAATTTCAGCGCCTTCTCCAAGGTATGAGCAAAAGAGGATCTCACGCATACAAATGTCCGATGGACGGATCTGGAATGGCGTTCTCATTTTAGCATCTGCTGTCAAAGAATGAAGAGATGATGCCGAGCTACCACTTCCTCCTGACAATCACCGCACACCAGCGCAAGAACACATCAGAATCCTGTGCCGGTGGCCAGGATGCCAGAATTTGCAGACCTTCGCAGTCTTGCGACTCAAGATTATGTGATGAAGTAATGTTAAAGTCCTTTTGAGAATAAGAAAGGAGTAATTTAAACTTGCTTTGCCCATGTGATTATTACTCGTTTTTATTGGGTTAATCCTGCTGTGGCAATCCACTACATACACTTCGGTTAATTTGATATTTTATTTGTTGGTCCACTGAGATGCAGTATGCAGTGGTTTAAAAAAGGGATATGCCGTGTGTGGCATTGACCGGATGAGCTGCGATGATTGAAGAAGAGTTTTGGTGAGAGGTCGTCAGGAGGTGTGCAGTCAAAGCTTGTTACGTTCCGTATGTTCGGTGTTTTTTTTTTTTTTTTTTAAATTGAAAACCGTTGAATATTTGGATTCCTCATTCTTTGGAGTACTTTACGATACAACAACTCGTACAAAAGGCAAAATGGTGAAGTTTTAAACTGGACTTGCCTGCACTTTTGGCCATTGGTGATGGCATTTGAAAAGTGTTGAAGCAGATTTGCAGAGCCAAATGTTTGAACCATTTGCAGACATGTCGAGAGGCAGAGTGAACGAGTGGACGTTGACATGCCAAGTACCAGCAAGTAGCTGAATATTGAACAAATTGAAAGTGAACTTGCTGATGTTATTCTGGAGAGCAGAATCTGGCCCAATTTTGAAAAAGTGCAAGGTTGGTTTAACGTCACAGATGGTTCCCAAGAGGAGAGCTGGGATGCTTGTCAAATGTACAAGTGTAAAGTGATGTTTTCGAAAGGAGTTTGCATAACTAATCCCGAGAGTTCAGATTTGGATGGTAGTTTGTGAAGGCAATTACTCACTGTTTATGAAACTTGTGGAAGTGATTCCAAAGCAGAAGTTATGATGGGTCTGGTGCTTCTCACTGTTATATGAGATGGTGCAGCTGTTGTTGGGAGTAGATGTACAGAAATGTTTTTTGATGATTGTACACGTTGGGAATGACACATTGGATACGTGAAGATGGGAATGACATTGAAGGTGCGAAGCAATAAAAAAATGATATTGTGCTGGTTGAGGAAAGTGATCTTCCTGAAGCATTGTTCCTGATGCACTTCCAGGAGGGAAATCTTTGAAGTTTACTTTGTTGAGCCACCATTGGAACATTCCCAAGAGGGATGTGTTGAGGAAGAAGAGCTGCAGCAAACCTAACTTCCTGTTGTTGAGGCAGAGGCTCATTTGAATTCGGACCAGATGAGACAAGTGCAGGCCTGTGAAGAGAAATGCCCCCATTTGGTGTGAATGTAGAGGATTGTAGTGTATGTAAGATTGAGCTCAGCATTTTTTATTGGATGAACTTGCAGTAGTGAATGTGTTGCGGAAATGGGCCCTGAGTGGG
>CM068952.1:168306804-168327439 GCA_035128595.1 Eptatretus atami | reverse complement strand
ATCAATCTCTTCACTCAATGTTATCATATTTGACTCTTCGTTTCGTGGGACATGAAATCATATTGCTTCACACAGAATCATTGAATTCAGAACTGCATAAATCAGTGTATGCCCCGTATAGCCCTAGCATAGGCCTTGCCATTCAGGATGTAGTCTACTGCATTTTCGGCATAAACTAATTCAAGTGCTTCCCGAACCTGAGGCATTCATGAGGTGTCAATGGATCCAAGATAACTCTCATGAGGTGAAAACCTCCTAACTTGAGGACTACTTTCTTCATTCGCTAGATTTGTCCTCATGATGAATGATCGTCCGGCTTTCAACCACAATGGTTGATCAAATGTCAGAATAGGAATGGTACTGTGTTTCCTGTTTTCTTCGACAACAAACAGCAATTAGAGTAGACGCAGGACATGTTGGGGGGGTCTAAGTCTACATCGGAAGGAAGTGTACGGATGATTTACCTGGATGTTCACCCTTGCATATAGCTTGCATCGTTCCTGACCACCCTGGTCTACTGGGACAAAGGGCAAGGAAATCTTCCAGAGAAGATTTTGGTTGGAGGTAAGATCGTTGACAATTAAATCAGGCAGTTTCTGGAAAAGTAATGACGACTTTTTCCCAAGAAACCTGTTGTATAATATGGATGGCAATCTTAGCTGCGCGGACCCCATCATCTGATAGGCTAAGAATCGTGGTACTGGCTTCTGACTTAGTACTTCTGGTGTACAAGCTACCACTATTCCCATACCATGGAATGTACCATGGCCATCTAAGGTGCGGAGGTTGTGGTCTACATTGTCGGCAATGTAGTGGCCAAAGTGACCTGATATTGGGTAGGTCGTATCACTTGACCTGGCTGCAGACTTGGAGAAGCGCAAAACCTCATCATAGGATAAGCATAAGCCATGAGCATAAAGACTGTCTATCAAAAATCTAGAACCATACAAATGGTGCAGTGGACACCTAGCCAAATGGGATGGGCGCAAGGACGGTTCGAGGCCTAGTAGCTTGCATGATACATGGCCTATTGTGGCAACCTTCAGGTCATTTGCACCTGGGAAAGACCAGACAAAATAAGCTGAAGGATTCTGGCAAGTATTTCAAGTTAAGATCAATAGACCTAAGTTTAACTGGGTCTGGGTATGTTGATTGGAAGTGTCCTGCGCTTAATGTCCGATTTGATGATTCACCTGCAGTCTTGATAATTCGTCGCTTCTCATCAGCTTCATTGTCCATTTTAGGAGTGTCATAAAATTCCTGGAGGATCTGCGCTTGAGCTTCCTGAATGTCACAATGTTCGGTCTGCCATTATGTTCGTGATCACAACCCGCTCTCCAAAATGTTCAAATAACTTTACACGCATATACATTGGAGAGTATGGGTCTTCACATATCTTTGACATTTCATCAACAAGATCAGTGACTGTGGTTTGTTCATAGTCATTTTCCTGTAGTCAGCGATGACCTGCAGGAATGCCTCTTGTCTTGAATGTTTGTCCCTCCCTAGCTTAGTCGGTGGAATAATGCTGCTGGTGTCACTCTTCGTAACGGAGTGGTATTTGCTTCCCTGTTCTGAAGTTTACACTACAAACTATGTGGTAAATGGCATCTGCCGCGTGAAGGTCCATGCAAGATGCCAAACGTCCCCGAATTTCTCTGCCCAAGATCGTTTGAGGGCCTTTGGTCGCATGCTTTAAAGATAGACCTCTGGAAGTCCCACGTTCGAACAGGGTAAGAATCATCAGAGTTGTGTCTGCTGACATCCCACAAAGGAAGCAGTGTTCCAAAAAGTTAAATATGGTCAATAGAACGGCGACTTGGCGGCTCTGGCTCCTCCCGAAACTTTCGTTTTAACGAAAACTGTATAGATTTTGTTGCAAAGTCTAGTCTGCATTCAGAGTGGAACTTCTGCCCCACCATCACTTGATGGCAACTCCTCTTGATTTGCAGCTTCCCTCACACTATGGGCACCCTTCTCTGTCAAAGTAAACGTTTGTGCCATCATCAAGCTGTTTCTCGCACATGGCACACTTTGTGTCATCCATGGTGTAGATGTCGCCCTGTGGATGGAAAATTAGTTTTTAGGATATTGTCAAAGCTATGCTAAATTCCACGAAAATCAGTCAAGTAGTTTACCTAATGCTATGCGCGTACATACGACGTCTAATACCCCACACAAACAATCTGAACCAAACACCATATACACAGTACACTCTACAGCAGTCACTACACAAAGCATGCAAAATGAAATCAGTCATGCCCACAGTGTAAAAATAGCCGCATAAATCTGATGTATTGTACAGATACACTCATGATCACCTGAACAAAGAGTCACCTGGCCGTTGAGTCCATTTACCTTAGGTGAAATGTGCTGGTGTAGGTTACCCTGATGGGGGGGGGAGGGGGTTTGTTGTGTTCCATGTTGTGTTGCATAGTTTATTTGTCAATCCGATGTATACATATGATAAGGGAAAATAAACTCTTTTGAATTTGATTTGAATTTTTGACACCTATGACGTCATATATGATGCCTATGACGTCATTTCTGACATATATGACATCATATACAAATTTGAGACATATTTGGATTCCTTGGGGTCACTTTCCTATCTGCTAATAATACATTTATGGGCTAAAACCACCGTTTAGGAGATATCAGCCCCCCAAGTGCTCAATGGGGCCATTTTGAATTTATGCAAATTAGGGATCTCGTGTGTCCTATTTCATATATTCATTATTCCCCTGAACATATCTTCTCTCTATTATTATATGTGCACCCAGATCTCAAAGAGGCAGGTCAGCTATACGATGGTCTACTTGCGGATGATATTCAAGCGAAAGCAGCATGCAGTCGTGGCGTCTTGAAGAGAATAAGCCAGGTCCTGCAGAAACACACGTCAAGGATCGCTGAGTTCCCGATGGGCCAACTGGGGCTACAGTAATGTCGATGGTCGAAGCTACTTTCATTTCAAGCAGCAACCACAGCCCCAACAGCCCGACCTTTTGAGCTCTCACTTTGTCCTACTTTTGCGGAAGATTTGCCCACAAACTTGCTGCCGCAGACATTCGCACTACAACGAGTTCCGGTCATGTTTACCTGACAGACATGCTCAAACTGGCGGAAGACTAGCCCCGGATGTAACACATCAGTTCCGTCTGGAAAATTTTGTCATTCGAAGAACTGACAGGTTTGGGGGTCCTCTTACTGACTTGTAATTGAACCAGTCTTAATGCGGACTCTGAAGTCACGTGGTGGATTGACCCGTGGTCGTGGCATGGAGGAAACTCAGAGGACACGATGGTGTTAGCTTGCTGCATCGTGCTCGTAATGAGAGCTGCAAATCTAACAAGGGACCATTATTGCCACACCAGCGGCAGCGCACACAAGAGATTTCTTCGCTCCGAGAAAAGCCCAGGACTAGCAAAGACACCGACACAAATTTCCAAAAAATTCCTTCAAGACCGAAATCCACTTTGTCCAGTTCAGACAACCTCAGGAACATTGCACGGAGTCGTCGCACACTAGTTCAGCAAACCCACGTATAAGCAGAAGAGTTGGTTCAGCTATTTCTACAACGAAATGTTCTGGCCAGAATATGTTCGAGTATTTCATTTAAGAGGCAGACACCGCGCAATTAAATGGTAGAAGGTGGTCCTCTGTCCAGGCAATGAAACCATTGCTGTACGTTGTCCACAATGCTGTCAGCACCTGCTCCTAGGTGTTGCGAACAGTGATACCAAACAGAGATTTGAAGGGCCTGTTCTCAAGCACGACTTAAGGCTGTCCCTGCGTCCTGTTTGATGCCACGGAGTTATGCGAGAAGCCGAAATAAGCATCAACTTTCCGACGGCACTTGAGAGCTGTGCACCAACAGCAGTTGGAGGAGATGCACCACAGCGATCCTGAGTACTACGTACTTAGATGGCGGATCTCTCCTTTAAACAGAATATTGGAAGAAGATGAACACCGTAATGAGAAATCTGTGATCACTACATCACCATGTCCAAAAGCACTACAAAATGCCACTGCTCACCCTAATAAGTGAAGGATACCCATGGCCTTCCATCAAGATGGTACCCATCCATCGAGGGAACGAAGGGAGCTGTTGGTCCATCGAGTTTTTTTCCCCCAGATGCACTAACTACAAAAAAGGACACTTTCAGCAAATGCGAGAACAAGCAGTGCTTTATACATTTGCTGATGGAAAAGATGGTGAAACGGCATCAAGACCCAATAGCGCAGATGGGTGATGTGATGTCCTTGATTGTGAAAACGGCTGTAAGGTGTTTCAACGTCTGTTGTAGCAACTAATAGAGAAGATACAGATCTTCTTGGCACTGTTGTGTTTCTATTGGGCGGTGATGAATTGCAAAGGACTCGTCTTCATAGGTTAGACGCAAGTGGTGGGGAGAAGGAGGTGAAGAGGAGAGTCTGGGACAATTGTTGCCTCAAGAAGCAGTTGGGGAAAGAATTCTGTAGTTCTTGCCAGTGATCCATGCCATTGCTGGATGCGACACAACATCCAGGATATTTGGGATAGGAAAGGAGCGCGCCGCGAAGAACTCCAAAATCATCAATGAGTTTAAGTCGCAAATTCTAAAGTTGGCTCAGAAGGGTTGGGGTAGAGGACGTAGATAAAGCAGGAGAGAGGCGCTCTTGTCTTTCTATGTGGTGGAAAAGATGGAAGAAGCCTGGATGACCTGAGAGGCCAGAAGGTTCGGACAAGGTGGCTACCAGTGCTCGCAAGTGTCCAAGTATAGACGCCTACCCTCCAACATCCAACCAGCAAGATATCACCTCTCATAAGGGTTTACTATCAAGCCCAGGTTTGGATGGGGATAGAAGAACTGAATCCAACGGATGGGGGTGGTTTTGTTCAGATGGGTCGCAATGCAGCCAAGCAAGATGGACTTGCTTCCTGCAGCGGAATATTTGTTAAAATAATCGGTGCCAATGCAAGGGTGATGCTTGACACGCCTACGTTGCACCTGTCGGAAAAAATGCTTAGAGTGGTCAACCATGCATGCACGGGATGCAAAGGGACATCATGCACTAAAGGGGGATGTTGCCACCGATATGGATAGACTTCCAGTAAAACTCATCATGTGAATAAGCCCAGGAACAGTTATAGGACAGACTCGTGGGAGTGTATACATTTGAAATTTAATTTGTTAATGTAGCAACGGCATAGCTCATGGAACATATTTCAGACTAGGATATTTCCAAAGAACATCATACATGTATTCATCAAAAACATTGGAGGAAACATAAATTTAAACATAAATTATATCAATGACGTCAATCATGACGTCATTTTCTGAACATTATGACGTCATATACAAATTTTGACGACATATTTGGATTCCTTGGGGTCACTTCCTATCTGCCTAATAATAACATTTAAGGGGTCAAAACGCACCGTTTAGGAGATAGCCCCCAAAGCCTCCAATGGCGGCCATTTTGAATTTTTGCAAATTAGGGCACTTCCGGTGGTTCCTATTTTGTCCTATTTTATATTGGGACATTCAGAGTGACACCCTGAACAAGACATCCAGCAATAAAAAAACATTGCACAATTTGTTTCAGGTTCATGTGTAATTCTACTGGAACTAAAAGCAAGCCGAGTACCTTACAACATTTCTTTATGAGTAGCTGGAAGAAAAACTAACAGTTGCGATCATCCTGTGCATCAATGCTCACACAAACAGAAGCAGTACATTTCCAAAAAATTAAAATAAATAGTAAAATGAGCAAGCCATTAAATACCTACAATGAAACATCGGAGGCAGTGGCAATGAAATAAGTATGATGATGAATGCAAAAAGCAAACATGTTTTAACCACAAAAAGGAAAATAAATCAATAATAGACAGAATAATTAAATAATATTTTCAGCATGGCCACTGAACTATCTTCCTCGCCACAGCAATCGTAAGAAAGGAAATTATCAACGTTGTACTGTCCGAATGCAGGTTTTGCATTGTCTCCCGTCAAAGCGGGAATTCATTTCCCTTCAACATACAAGCTCCTGCTGCATGCTCTCCAGACGCTGCTGCATTGTCAGAGTGGGACGATACTCCCCCGCTCCTCGAAACCCCGGGCACCAGGCAAATGCCTGAGCCTTCACCTGATGTGCCACCGCAGGAGCACTCGTCGTCATCACTGGCACCATAGTTGACAAAGAAGGCAACTGCGCCCAGTAACAGTGCACTTTCCCAGGAGGACTTTCGCCGCTCTGGCTCCTGATTGAGGGGAATGAGAAGTGCCGGTTTAATGAAAGGGCGACGTGCAATTATGTGACGATAACTAACAAAGAATCCAGAAAGTTGACAGCGTTGTTTTTGAAGTAAAAAAATATAAAGGGAGAAGGACAAAGTACTTGATGTTGTGTGTGATTCTTTGTAAATAGCTTTTTTTTACAAAAGGTACATCTCAATTAAGATGAGTATTAAATATGTCGATTCTTCATTCTGCAGGAAGGATCGTAGACATAGAGTTCTTGTGCTGTTTTGAAGGAGCAGGAGTTAGGGACATTGAAGGAAGGGTAAAGATATTTTTATCGCGGTCATGGCAGGAAGAAGTTGGTTGTGGTACACTGGGTTGCGAATGATGAAGGAAAGTTCTACTCAGAAGGTTTTTGAAAATAGATACAGGATGTTGGGTCAGCAGCTGAAGGCAAAGGTTATGAGGTCCATATTTTTCTGGGACCTCCTCCCAAAGATTAGGGAAACAATAAGAAATTTGAGCAGGACAAATAGACATCAACCCAATGGCTTGCAGAATGGTGTTGGGAGGAAGGTTTCACATTTGAGAATCAGTGGGAATTATTAGGGGACAAAGGGAGATGTTTCCGAATGATGGCCGGAAATTAAATAGAAAGAGGGCACAAGGCTTGCAGTGGGATTGAGGAAGGAAATTCAGGCTTTTTTAGTCAGCGGAGGGTGGGAAGCGTTACGGAAGGAACAAGATGATGTAATTGTTGATGAGTAAGCGCCAGGCAAGAAAATAGAATTTCAGGAAGGGAAAAGTAAATATATCTAATAACCATGCTCAGAAGTTTTAAATAATAAGATTGAAGAGCTTTGAAAGTCAAGTGGATAGCGAGGAGTACAATAGAGTTGAGTGTGAGTGAGACATGGTTTAAGGAGAGAGTAACTGGGGACAGCGATTGGAAGGTGACAAGGTGCATCGGTGTGATACGGAAGGAGAGGAATAGGAGGAGTAGCAATCTGGTAAAGGACAGCATTGCATCAACGAGAAAGGGGGTACATTAAGGAAGGAATAAACATTGAGGATTCTGTATGGTAGAGGATCGGATTGGTAAACAAGTAAGATACTGGTGGGATTGCTTTTATAGGGCATCCCACCCATTTTATAGGTGGGAAGAAAGGAGGAGAAAGGAGTACATGAATTCAAAAGGCACATGGTAAGGGAAGAATATCTGATTATGGGGGATTTTAACTTGCGCCAGGGATACATTGGGTCCAGGAACAGGGAAAGGGAAAAGTGGATCGAGGATTTCCTAGTTTTTCGTACAGGATTGCTTTTTAAGCCCCAGTTTGAGATAAGCCCACGAGGGGGAGGCAGTGTCGAACCTCCTTTTCAGTAACGCATTCCCAATATGGGTGAGAGGTAAGGTTGGGGAGCATTTTGGGCAAGTGACTATAACATCTTAATGTGTAAACGATTTTGTGAAGAGATTAGAGTTCAGGATAGTTGAGTAGTTATTAATTCAGGGAAGGCAACTTTGAGGGGTAATGGAGGAGAGAGTTGCGTGTGTTATAGGGAGAAGCTAATCAACGACATCAGCATCAGTTGAAATGGGAAACCTTCAAGGACTAAATGTGTAGAAGTGCAGAGTACAACGGTTCCAATGAGGTGTAAAACTAGAAGTAGAAAGAGATCAGGGTGGTTGAATAGGAGATAAGGAACGCTATACAGGCAGAAGCAGAAGGCATTTATTAGGTTTCAAATAACAGGAACTGGAGTTGGATTTATATCACTATCAAGTAAACAGAGGCAAGTTAAGAAAATAACGTCGATACAAGCCAAAAGAGAGTATGAAGAAGGACATGGGAAGATATTAAACCATAATAGCAAGGCTCTCTTGAGTAATTCAGGGGAAAAAAACAGGTTAGACGCAGTGTGGGCCCATTTGAGGGAATAGCACCAGGAGAGTGGTTCATGCTAAAGTTTGACGATGGCAGGCTTATAACGGATATTTTTGCTTCAACTTTACAACAAGAACAGTGAAGGAGAATAGCCAATAGCTGAAGTATCTATCGAGGAGGTGAGGAACCGGCTTTGTAGAAGATACAGGTTGGAGTGGAGGAATAAAGGAACAGTTAGTGCTAATCCAGAGAAGATAGGCTCTGGGTCCAGAATAAATATGCACCGAGAGTATGATGCAGGCGGCTGAGGCAGGTAAGCGAGATGTTTAACAGGATTATTTTCAATTGCTCAAATACGGAGTCAGCGACAGGTACCGGAAGATTAGAGAGTAGCAAATGTAACACCATTATTTAATGAAGGAATCGGAGAAAGAATTTGGAAACGTAACCTTGTTTAGTTTGACTTCAGTTGTGGGGAAGGTGATGAGACTTAAATTAAAGGACCAGATGAGAAACAAATAAAACAAACAAATTAAAGGTAGTCAGCATGGTTTTCCAAAAGGTAGTTCTGTTAAGCTAAATCTTTAGAGTTTTTATAAGAGTTTCTGATTGGGTGGATGAAGGGGCAAGGCAGGACATAGTATATCTAGAACTAAGAAGGCCATTTGAATGAGGTCCACATCGGGAGGTTTTGTTAACCAAGGTGAGGGCTTGTGGATGGCTGTGAGTGGGAGGAATGTAAGTAGTGGGGTACCTCAGGGAATAGTGACTCAGACCATTACTATCATTATTTACTCATGATTTGAAGAGTGGACTTTCCAATTTGCAGATGACACAAATCTGAAGGTAAAGTGGATAGCAGAGGGGGTGGTTGCAGATCAGGAAAGTCATTGATACTTGTTAGAATTGGCGTAAAGATTGGCAGATGGAATGGCAAACCTGAGCACAGTGTAATAGTGGGGCAACTGAGCATAACAATTGTGCATTTTGTGAGGAAAGCACCAAATTGCACATTAGTAGCCTATCATATTATGAAACAGATTGGATATTGGGCCATCTCAAATTTTTTGTGGCAGTGGAAAATGGCGGCCACAGCCATCAGCGGCTGAATTTGAGATGGCATATCAAATCTGTTCATATAGTTAGGCTACTAGTGTGCAATTGGTGCTTTCCCCACAAAATGCCGACATTGTTATGCCCTATATTTAGCTTAAGTTGCCACTAATATGGTTGTGGGGATGGGAAAGAACACCTGAAAATAGACGATTACAGGATGCAAGGGGTAATTTTGGAGTGCGTCACACAGGAGAAGGTCTGGGGGTGGTAGTAGATTGGGAAGAAGGAGGCAAGCACAGTGCCGGGCAGAGCTTAAGTTTGAGCAAAATCGGGTTTAGGCTGATTTGGAGTTGGGGGACAATAAATAAAAGAGGTAGCTGTTAAATTGTACAGGAATTTTAAGTGAGGGCACATCTAGAATATTGTGTGCAGTTTTGGGTCACCACACGTTCAGGAAGGCCATGGAGCATAGAGAGGGTTCAGCGCAGGGTTACTTTGATTGATCTTCAGGTCCGAGCGTAGACTCAGCTGGAGGAGCGGTAAAAGAAACAAGGCTTTATTCAACTAGAAAGGGGTGGTTACGATGTGATTATGATGGAGAGTTAAGGATAATTAAAGGTATAAGACAAAATAAGTGCAGATGAATTTTCAACAGAGTTGACAGTGATAAGCAGGGGGCCATAAGCGAGAGTTAAAGAAGGAGAGTTTAAGAGGTAGTAAGGCAGGGGACTTTTCTCAGACGTAGTGGAATGATGAATGGTCTCCTGGAAAGGTAGTTGGCAAGCAAAAACAGTGGAATAAGTTTAAATGGAATTAGACAAGGTCACCTGAAGTTTTTGGAGACAGAAGGGTAAAGGGATGTTTGTCGGACTTTTAGGTAGCTTGAGCATTCATGGGTGAATGTGTGCATGTGTACGGAGTGTTTGGTGGGAAGTCTCGTCAGGACGTGTTGTGTGGTTGATGTGTGTTTTTTACCCAGCCAAGCCCCTTTTCCCTGAAAAAGTACAAAAGAATAATACAAAAACATCAAAAAAAACATTTTGCATTTTCTGTTTTGAATCGTGTTGATAAATTGGTGTGGTGTTGATGTGGCCGCAAGACCATGATGGGCTTATGGGCCCTCCACCTGCCGTCTTAATTTCCCTGCGATTCCCTTGTGAATTTGCATCACTCACAATCACATCACGTAATCTTGATTTTATATCACAATCACCTCGATTTACATTTCATCACACTATTTCACATCTTGGGCAGATCTTGCACTGTAAAATGAATCATAACAAGCATTCCTTGAAAATTTTTATAAAAATAAACTTATGTTTTTGCAGGTTGTTTTATCTATACTAATAAATGTCAGTGGTGTGTTGTGTGTTGTGTGTGTGTGTGTGGTGTGTGTGTGTGTGGTGGTGTGTCTCCTCCATAACTCCAAGACCATAAAACTTTTGCATGCATACCACAGAAAACTCCAACGAAGTGCGAAGTGAAATTGGGTGTTTGGGTTAATTAAAAACACCTCTTTTCAGTTAATTATACAGCCTTTAATTAATTTAATCCTTTATCAGGTGGCTGCCTAGCCACCTCTCTCTCTTCTTGGATTTAAGGCGTTTCCTGGGGAACCTCGCTGGGGTCTGAAGCCACCATTTTTTGGCCAGCTGCAACCATGGCCTCAACTTAGAATAAGGCCGCAACGATTTCTTATGATAAAGTCTTTATTTCCCCTTTTTCTCACTCATTATCGATGCCTGTTCATCATAGCTACAAATCACTGGATACATTGGCAATGCTTATAAATGCCGAGAAGTCAGCGTTTGTAGCTTTATCTCATTTCCGCACATGCCGTAAACCTCAACAATCTCTTAAATAAGACGATTACAGAAATGTTAGCTCCAGAATTGAACCTTAGCATCAGTTCTGACGCTGAAAAAAAATCTAATTCGTTCAATTCGGACATTTTTGACTCGGCGCGTTTTCCGGGAGGTGCTGTGTTTAATACGACGGTTCGGTGATTGCCATCCTTGCCAAGCAAGGCATTCCTTATCAACCATTGATTGGAGTGCTTGACTGAGTGCTTACAGCACTTGCTGAGTGCCCCACAGTCGATCAGCAGTACAGTTTCGTGTCTCGTCGGATGTACAAGTCAGCAGTTGCTACAAGGTAAGGTACATCAATTCCAAATTGGTTATTTTATATGACTCGGTGTGCTTTTACAAAAGGCTACTATGGATTCTTTTGTGAGTTTCAAAAAGCAAAATAACATTTGATAAACCAGATTTTCAAGCTGTTTGCGATATTATCACGTTTTCTAAATTCAAGCCCAATTTTTCTACCATCACGCGACAATTGGCAGCACATCTCTTTGAACGTCTATAATGTAACGTTGTTTTTCTTTATTTGTTCATTGAATTAATCAAAAGCAAGGTGAAAGCAACTCATGGTTTTGGGGTTGGTATAAAGTATGGATGAGTCAGTAATTACACTGATTCCAAACAGCCGATTTCCGAAGAAATCATACCAATATTGGCAAGCACAAATAGACAGTGCCTATGAAAGTGTAACTCCTTTTAATTTTCACCTTTTGTTCTCCTTATAGCCTGGAATGAAATTGTATTCATCAGACTTTTTCCATCTTTATTCACACATTCGTAACCCACAACTTCAGTGGAAAAAAAAAATTCTGCCAAATTTCGCCAAATTTAATTAAAGACACAAACTAGATTATTTCGTCTGGATAAGTGTCCACCCCCCTTATAATATAATTATAAAACTAGCTCAAGTGTAACCAATCACCTTCAAAATCACACATCAAATTTATTGGTCTCCACGTTGTTAAATTGTAAGTGATCTGCATTATTTCAGAATAAAATCAGCTGTTCCTGTATTTCCTCTGCTGGGTAGAGCATTTCAGCAGCAAAGACTCCAACCATGAGACCAAGAAGCTTTCAAAAGACTACAGGATAAAGTTGTGGAAAGGCGCAGATCAGAGGATGAGTAATAAAAGTATTTCAAAGGCTTCAAATATCCCTGTGAGCACAGTCAAGACAATCATAAAGAAGTGAAGGTGTATGGTACCCATCCAAGACCCTGACTAGATAGGCTGTCCCTCCCAAAACTGGATGACCAAGCAAGGAAGGAGACTTGACCAGAGAGGCCACCCGAGCAATGGCAACTTTTGAAAGAGCTACTATGCCTTTATGGCAGACTGGCACTGTGTGTGTGCATGTAACAATATCCCAAGCACTCTTCGGAAGACCCGTTTTAGAAAACCCCCCAACCCATCCACTTTTTCTCAACAACCTCTGAAGAAGTCCTTCTTTCAAGCTTTTCTGGGTCTCTCACTATCCTTGCCATGACCTTCCCTGGAAAGCCAATTTTCAACCTCGCCTCCAAGCCAGTCTCGACTTGGGATCCTCCGTCGTTGGCCAAGGTCCTTCTCCGCTCACCTGAGCTCTGACAACTTACAAAAGTTTGGTCCGCAGCCTGATGGGAGTAGCTGCTCTCGCTTCTGGTGGTGCTCCTGCCCCACCTTTCTCGGCTTCACGCTGTAGAAACCAAGGCAATTTCGGATCATTGGATCTCCCCGCAATGAGGCCGAGTCTATTGGGCCTCTCACTCAATCACAGCACGGTTGGTCCGTGGTCTTTCTGTCTCTAACCGTCTCCTCTCCAGCCTCGCCCCCTGCTCTCTCTGCGATTTGCCCACCCACATTTCCGCGGGGCTCAGGTCCGCCAACAACCCCCTTCTGGTAAAACTACAAATCACGATCACTGCTCACTTCACTCTTTCAATTCCTCTTTTTTCCCACTGGAATAAACTCCCTCAATCTATTCATTCCCATCTCTTCCTCCAGCCTTCAAAACAGCTGTTCACCACCCACCTTCTTACATCCCCATCCAAATCTCGTATCTTTTCTACCCCCGATAATCCAGCCCAAGCCCACCTCCTTCAAATTCCCTGCTTTCTCCTTCTGAAAGTCCCTGTACTGTCATCTTCTATTCCCCATGTTCCTGTCCCATGCCTACTCCCTTTCCACAGTATAACCAAAATGTCTCTGTTCCCCATATTTGGTCCTTCCCACTCCTCCCTCTGTCTCATGCCCCTGAATGTGCGTTGTGTGTTACTCTGCATACGAGCCCTCGACAAGGTTATACAAAAAAAAAAAAGCACTCCACAAGTCTGACCTGTACAGTAGGGTGGAAAGAAGGAAGCCATTACTCAAAAAGCCCACCTGAGTCCCCGTTTCAGGTATGGCCAAAAAACACACCCAGAGATTCTGAAGCCATGTGGCAAAATTTTTTTGGGTTTGACAAAACAAGATGGTACATTTTTGGCCTAAATGCCAAAATGTACGTTTGGTGGAATCCCAACACAGCACATCATGCAACGAAGCACCATCCCTACTGTGAAGCATTGTGGGTGGCAGCATGCATGTTTATGCGATATGTTTCTCATCAGGAGGGACTGGGCAGTTGGCGGGCATAGAAGGGAAAAATGGTGGAGCAAAATACAGAAAAATCCCAGAGGAAAACCTGCCTGCCTCTCAAGAAAGTGAAATTGGGACGGAAGTCACCTTTCCAGCATGACAATGGACCCGAAAGCACACAGCCAAAGCTACACTGGAGTGGCTAAGGAACAAAAGATAAATGTCCCTTGAATGGCCCAGTCAGAGTCCTGACCTAATTCATGACATGATTTATGGCATCACCTAAATGCATGATTTGAAGATTGCTGTCCCTATAATGTTCCCCATCGTAACGTGGACTGAGCTTGAACAGTTTTTTTTTTGGCAGAAGAAATGGCAAATATTGCCGCAATCAAGGTGTGCAAAGTTTGTAGAGACCTATCCAACAGACCTGCACGGCTGTAATTGCTTGTCAAAGCGTGCTTTCCACTGTATTAACTCAGGGGGTGGACACTTATCCACCAAATATTCTAGTTTTGGTATTTTTAATAAATTTTCTGAATTTGTTTATTTCACTTGGAAGTTGTGGGTTAACACTGTTGAATAAAGATGGAAAAAGTCTATTGAATGCAATTTAATTCACAGCTAACAAGGAAACAAAAGGTGAAAATTTTGAAAGGGGGTGTAGACTTTTTATAGTGTTGTATGTGTGTGTGTAATGTCACAGTTCTGGACTGATTACATTCAAGACTTGCTACATAGGATCGGCATGACCCAATTAATGTATAGGGTGTGTTTTTAGCAGGCGTCTCTGCGTAGGAACGCTGCTCGAAGAGAGCTCAGCGTTGTTATTCTTCTTCTTCTTCTTCCTTGTGAAAGACAAAACCTTTTGACTCAGGCTTCTTTTGTACACCAGGATTACCGGATCTCTTAAATCTAAACACCTGTACCACCTCACATTGAAGGGTGCTCTTTGAGAGCGTCTATCATCAACTTTTAAATATTATTACGGCACATTTGCTTTTAAGTTTCGAAAAGTCACGTTACTTTTAAAGATTATCCATTTAATGTAATGGTATTTCGTAAAATACAACTATTTTCCTCGTCATGAACGAAGATCGTCCACTGATGGACGTGACGTGACAGCACGTGACGAAATATCGGAAGTTGTTGTTGTTGTTTTTTTTATATTATTATTCTTCCTCTTCTTTGTTCTTTTCTTTCTGGTGAGACAAACCTTTAGGACGCTGCTTCTTTGACACATTTGTCCTTTTTTTTTTTTTTTTTTTTTTTTTCTTTAACTGGTGGTGTTAGGGGCGGCCAGGGAGAGGTGGGGGAAGCAAAGTTATCTATGTAAATTGTGAAAATGTAGTAGAGAGAGAGAGAGAGGAGAGAGAGAGAGAGAGAGAGAGGAGAGAGAGAGAGAGAGAGAGAGAGAGAGAGAGAGAGAGAGATACAAGTCCAACCTTTACACAGTCCTGTATTCTGTCCCCAGCATTTTCCAGTGCGCGTGAGATGTTTTTAACTATAAGTAGTCGGTATGTAATTTGCTTCATGCATGTAACCCAGGTAATTGCTTTTTGCCTATACAGAGTTGTCAAGGTGTCTACTACACCACCCAAATAAGGTAGTGTCAGAAGACGTGTTGTATGCTTGGAACGAGATCGCTGTAGTTGTGGGTTACTCTGCAAATGGAAAATAATATACAATCCTTCAGAAAGTATTCACACCCTTGACTTTATCACATTTTGTTGTGTTACAGGCTGACATTAAAATGTATTAAATAAAAATTTTTGTCACCGATCCACACAAAATACCCTAATTACAAAAGTGAAAATGTTTTTAATTTTTTTTTACAAATTAATGGAAAATGAAAAGCTGAAATGGTCTTGTGTCAAAAATATTCAACCCTCCAGTCTTCTTCTTTTGTGTATGGCAGCTTTGGCTGCTGGGGAGCGCATCAATTTTTTTTGTTGGGGGCATAACCTATGGCACCGCCCCAACCTTATGCCCTGTGGGGCCCCCGAAAATAATACAGGTTTACAAAAATTCTGGTTGTCTCGCCGACTCAGATGATGACAGGCTGAGTCAACCCCACCTGGTGTTAATATCAGTGCCAACGGTGCTCGAACTCAGGACCCTAAGATCCAAGCCAGCCACCCTAAACTAAGGCCAACACCAAGGCTCACCCCATGAGTCAATACTTGTAGAAGTGTCTGCAGCGATTACAGCTTTGAGCCTTCTTGGGTATGTTCTATATTAGCTTTGCACATCTGAATTCGGGATTTTCTCCCATTTCTTCCTTGCAGAATTTGCTCAAGTTCTGTCAAGTTGAATGGGAAGCGTCATCCAACAGCAATCTTCAAAGTCTTTCCCACAGAATTCTCAGAGGGATCAAATCAGGGCTTTGGCTAGGCCACTCAGGACTTTCACATTCTTGTTCTGAAAGCCATTACCAGTGTTTGAATTTGGGCTGTGTGTTTAGGGTCTTGTCCTGTTGGTACATAAATTTTGCCAACAGTCAAGGTCTTTTGCCTCTAAGCAGGTTTCTCCTCAAGACTGTTGCCTGTATTGGCTCCATCATTGTTCCCTCTATCTTATGTCTCCCAGTCCTGCACTGAAAAAGCATCCCCCTAGCATGATGCTGCCTCCCCATGCTTCATGGTAGGGATGGTGTTAGATGGGTGATTAGTGTAGCTGGTTTCCACCAGACGTAGCGCTTTTGCATTCAAAAGTCAAATAGTTCAATCCTGTCCCATCAGACAAAGAATGTTTTTGCCTCATGCTCTCAGCCATCTGTTCACATGCCTTTTTGCAAAACTCAGGATGCTTGTCACCGTGCCTTTTCCCTCAGGGTGGCTCTCTGTTGGCCACTCTCAATAAGCGCAAGAATTTGTGAGTACTGCAGAGACCATTGTTCCTTCTGAAAGGTCTCACATCTCAAGCACAGGAACTCCTGCAGTTAATTTCAGCAGTGGCCATTGGGTTCTTTCTCAGCTCCCTGACCAAGGTCCTTCTTTGGCAAGTTGCTCAGTTTGTCGGAGAGCCAGCTCTAGGACGAGTCTGGGTAGTTCTATTCCTTTCATTTTCTAATGATGGATTCTCACTGTGCTCTTGGGAACTTTCAACACACTTATAAATGTTGTTTTGTCGTTCCCAGATCGATGCTCCCAAATTGGATTCTCGGAGTCTGCTGCGGACCTTAATGGTGGAGTTTCTCTCTGACATCCACTGTCAACTGTGGGACTTATCTAGAAAGGTGTGTTTCTTTCCTAAATCATGCCAACTAATTGAATTGGCCACATGCTGGACTCCAAGTTGTAGAACACTCTAAGGATGATCAAAGGAATTGGTTGCATCCTGAGCCTCAATTTGGAGTGTCAGAGCAAAGGGGTTAATACTTTCATACAGCAGTTTCCAGTTAATTAAATTTGAAAATTTCTAAAAACAAGTTTCACTTTGTCCATTACGGGGTATTTTAATGTAGATGTGACAAAAAAAATTAATTTAATCATTTTAAATTCAGGCTGTAACAACAAAATTGTGACAGAAGTCAAGGGGTGCGAATACTTTCCTGCAAGCACTGGTAAATCGTCCGCATCGCCACAGTGTAAAGTTAGCCGTTGCACGATCCTGTAGCAACCTCAAACAAGGAAATGAGGCCATTTGGCCATCATTGCTGTGGTGCACTCAAGGTTATTTTCACTTCAGCTTTATACATTATCATCTGTGATTTACTCAAGCCTAATAAACCTGAATCTAATTGGGTGACCAACACACACACATACATACATAAACATTATATATTATCTCAATTTGGTAGAGGTGACCCAAGCGTGGAAAGAACGTAAGTTTCAAAAATATTTTACAAAGGATCACAACAGACTGAATCAGGGTGAAAGCAAGGAAGCACCTTGAGGAGCAGTGATGTATCAGCGCGGCCGAACTTGTTGCGGATTGGTGGCAGCCAGTTCGCGGGGGCCCTTGAGATAGGCTCGGCACGGTCTACCACACCACCGCCGAGCCTGAGATCGCCAGCCCGCTACATTTGCATGAGACACCACCGCAGCACGTGCGTGAAATCCCGCAGAACATTGGGGTCGCTATGACAAGGCGCTCTGATCGGCTTACACGCAAACGTCGACGTACCCTCGAGCTTTGCGCGAGAGGAAGCATGCGTTCATGGGACTTCTGATTCTTCTTCTCGAACCGTTTTAAGGCGTGCCTTCTGGGCACGGTCTGCCTGCTTACCAACTGGAATGGAAGGGTGGCAGTAAGAAGAAATAATAAATATAAGAGAAAATGGTTTCAAAAATTAACACAACTTTCTGCAACAAAGCAAGAATTAAATGCAAGTAAATCAAACACGAGATACACACAAGGTTATTACGGATTCCCAGCAGCAAGTTTCACGAAACAACACATGTTCTTATTGTTAAACATTAGCACAGTCATCACGACAGGTAATGTTCTTTTCAACAAGATACTCTTTGATGAGGGATGATCCAAATTTGTCACCCTACACACCACTCAAATCAGCATCACATCACATAACCCTAGGTCCCCGCCCCCGCCCGTGACAATTTTATTACCTCTGCATAATATAAAATAATAATTCATCCCTCTTAAATGCACATTTGTCCAGTGTATACCAACTTATCATTCAGCACAAAGCGTTCCTTCTGAATAATCCTAACGCACTGCATGTGGTGTGCTGTGGGCAATTCTCAGTTTTGTGTGTTACACTTCAGACTCAATTTTCAGGATAAACTGAAAATTTAGGGTTGTAAAAATAACTAACGCATCAATCAACATTTTGCATTTATTATACATCCTTATCGATTATCTGCAAATTCAGGAGCAAAATTAGAGCTGTCTGACAATATTTTATGAGCCATTTGCTTTTCACTGCGTTAAAACCGATGATGAGCCCGTTTTGGAATTTAACAAGTTGGTTTAAGTTCTGTGAAGTGTGTCAGTTCTATTATAATTACTACATTTTTCCTGGAATTCTTTGGTGATCACTGAAACTTACGAGTGAAAAGATCATGAACTGTTTAGAATATTAAATGCTCGATTTTTTTTATTTTAACGTTGCGTTTAACGTGTGTTAACAGAAATTTGTTTCGTGTGTTACGAGTCTGAATCTGTAAAACTTTTCTTGGTTCTCTCTCAGCTCACAATGTCATTCGAAAGGATAACTTGATAAAACTATTAACTGATCTTTTCATCCATTATGAAAAACAACGGTAACATGCATCCATAATGGTGAAGTTGCATCAGAGCGCTGTTTTTCCCATATTTATTTATTTTTTTAAGTGACGAGTAAGGGTGCTAAATGCAATATTTAATGAGGCATTCAGACGATTTCAGCAGGTTTGCACTGATGCGATGCAGAATGTATGTGCTGCATGTGAGTGATCAGGAGTTCTACAGCTTTTCACCCAACAATAAAAATAAAAAAAACTCAACCGATATGAAGGTGCAAAGAATGCATGGAATAGAAAAAATGCATGCTACTGACATGTGATGATGGCTGTCCCTAAAACGTGGAAGACCAACAGTGGTGTATAACACTGTGCAGCTTACCCACAGTCTATCAAGTCTTGAGGTAGGGGACTGGGTGATTGTGAATATAGATGGCAAGAAGTTTTTCGGGGAAGTGACCCAATTATTGGTGAGGAGACTGAAGTTACTGTTATGAATCAAGTGTAGCGGCTAATGGAGGTGCCAGTACCAGATGACATCTTGCATACAAGCCTCAAGGATATGGTCCTGCAAAACTGAACTCCAGTCCCAGTCGTAGCTGCTGCAGGTGGGAATGTTCATATAAATTCAACACCAACATTCAAAATCAGCAAACAACTTGTGCAACTGGTTAACTGCAACGTTACGTGTGTAACATTATGTGTGTTACACACAATACAGGCACCCATCATTCAATATATATAAGAAGCTTTCAGCGACCTTTCTTTGGGCACTTTTGGATTACATAAGCATTTCTAGCTTTTAATTTAAATCGCAATGAGTAATTAATGGTCTTACAAATGTTTGGATCGCACTCACCCGCACAGCAGTCAGGGAGTACTTCCACGACAATAAGTCTGCATGAAGAATTTTGAGATTTAAAACTAAAGTAACGATCTGATGTCTTAAGGGGACCCCAAAGTAACATTAATAATATTTTTTTTAAACAAAACTTGTGGAATTCTGGGGACATTTGCTCTGGTCATGGTGAATGTCAGTGGAGGAAACTTTTCATTTAATACATCTTTCACCTTATATTTTAGACAACTTACTTAATAAAGCATCCGTTTGCTCTATACTGTGTTTTTAGATTCCATCTAGGGAGGCTCTGCTCAGCTTCCATGGATTTTAACAGGAATCATACATGCCGTTATCATTATTATTTCTATGCAGGCTGCACTGCGGGTTGCATCATTGCTGGGAGCCAGACTGCTGCCAATGCACTGCCCGTTACAAGTAGCTGGTACTCATTTTGTCACCTCAGAAGGATAACGCTGAGTCAACCCACTGGTGTTATTTTAACAGCATCAACAGGGGCTCAAACTCAAGACCCTAAGATCTTAAGCCAGCCACCTTAACCACAAGTGAACAACAGCAATTAATAATACATGGTAATCAGTGCACATCATGTTTTTTATCTCTTTTGCATGTGTATGTTGGTGAACATCAATCCCCATGTAATTTTTCGAATGTTGCAGGGTGAGCGCTGTGGTGGTGAGAGCACTGCATCATCAACATAAAAGGCATGACAGGACAGAATACACTTTACCTGAACAGTAATAGATGAGATCCTTGACCATAAGCTACATGGTTGTTTGTGTTGGGTTTTTTCTCTTCAACTCTGCTTAAAATAACATTATTTCACTCGAAATTCTGTCATGACCATTCTACCATTATGGAACAGCAGCTCAAGTTCAAGTTGCCAGCTGCAAAAAGTGGAAGTATGAACATCTACGACTCGCTCATGCATCATCTGCTAAACAGAACGAGGTGAGGACTCGTGGAGAAAACAAGTGCCCCATGAAGAAAGTGCTGACTTC
>CM068952.1:168273994-168285159 GCA_035128595.1 Eptatretus atami | reverse complement strand
AACTCCATTTAGGGCCACACGTTGGCTGCGACAGGAGAGGAATTCTGTGAGCCATGAGTGGAAATGGCCTTGGATACCATAGGAAGAGTGTTTGGTGAGTAGGGCAGGGTGCCAGACCGTGTCAAAAGCATGTGATATGTCTGGGGATATGGCTCTGATTTCATGTTTGGCATTGAGTACCTCCATCCATTGTTGGGAGAGCATCAATCCTGATCTTTTCTACCCGTTAATCCATCCAGCCCACCTTCCTTCAATTCCTGCTTTCTTCCTGAAAGTCCGTATACTCGTCCATCTTCTTATTCCCATGGTTCCCTGTCCATCCCTCCTCTTCCACAGATCTCCAAATGTCTCTGTCTCCCCACTATTTTTGTCCTTCCCACTCCTCCCCTCTGTCTCATGCCACCCCTGATGGTGCGTTGTGTGTTAGCTTCATACGAGCCTCGACAAGGTATAAAAAAAAAAAAAAGCACCCACAAGTTCTGACCTGTACAGTAGGTGGAAAGAAGGAAGCCATTACTCAAAGCCCACCTTGAGTCCCGTTTCAGGTATGGCTAAAAAACACACTCCATGAGTTCTGAGCCATGTGCAAATTTTTTGGGTTTGACTAACCAAGATGGTACATTTTGCGCCTAAACTGCAAAAATTTACGTTTGGCTGCGAATCCAACACAGCACATTCATGCAAAAACACCATCCTACTGTGAAGCATTGTGTGGTGCAGCATCATGTATGGATATGTTTCTCATCAGAGGACTGGGGCAGTTGGCGGGATAGAAGGGAAAATGGATGGTAGCAAAATACAGAAAAACCCAGAGGAAACCTGCTGCCTCTTGCAAAGAAGCTGATAATTGGGACGGAAGTTCACCTTTCAGCATGACAAGACCGAAGGCACACAGCACAACTACACTGGAGGTGCTAAGGAACAAAAGATAAATTGTCCCTGAATGGACCAAGTCAGGTCCTGACCTAAATGTCATACATGATTATGCATCTAACCTAAATGGCCATGATTGAGATTGCTGTCTGCATAAGATGTTCCGCATGTAAACGTGACTGAGCTTGAACAAGTTTTTTTTTGGCAGAAGAATGGGCAAATATTGCCCAATCAGGTGTGCAAAGTGGTAGAGGACCCTACCCAAAGACTACGGCTGTAATTGCTTGTCAAAGGTGCTTCACATGTTAATTATCAGGGGTGGACACTTATCCAACCAAATATTCTAGTTTTTGTATTTGTTATTAATAATTTCTGATAATTTGATTTTTTCACTGAAGTTGTGAGGTTACATATATGTGTGATAAAGATGAAAAAGTCCTGATTGATGCAATTAATTCAGGCTACAAGGAACAAAAGGTGAAAATTTTGAGAAGGGGTGTAGACTTTTTATAGTGTGTATGTGTTTGTGTTGTATTGTCTCAGTCTGGACTGATTCATTCAGACTTGCTACATTACGGATCGGCATGACCCAATTAATGTATAGGGGTTGTTTTTAGCAGCGTCTCGCGTAGCGAAGCGTGCTGCTCGCAAGAGAGGCTCAGCGTTGTTATTCTTCTTCTTCTTCTTCTTGTGAAAGACAAAACTTCTTTTGGACTCGCTTTTTGTACACAGGATCCGGATCTCCTTAAATACTAAACACCTGCTACACATCCTCACATGAGGGTGCCTTTTGAGAGGCGTCTATCAATGACTTTTTAAATTATTCGGACATTGCTTTTAGTTTCGAAAAGTTCACGTTACTATTTAAAAAGATTATTCCATTTAATGTATGGTAAATTCGTAAATACACTATTTTCTCGTCGTGATCGACGAGATCGTCCATGATGGACGTGACGTGACAGCACGTGACGAATATCGGAAGTTTGTTGTTGTTGTTTTTTATTATATTATTTTCTCTTCTTGTTCTGCTTTCTTCTTCTGGTGAAGACAAACCTTTAGGACGCTGCCTCTGGACACATTTGTCCTTTTTATCTTTACTGGTGGTGTTAGGGGCAGGCAGGGAGAGGTGGGGAAGCAAGGTTATCTATGTATATTGACTGTGTAGATAAGAAAGACGTTTAGAGGAGAGAGAGAGAGAGAGAGAGAGAGATGAGGAGATGAGAGAGAGAGAGAGATGAGAGAGAGGAGAGAGAGATAAAATAAAGTCCAACCCTTTACTACAGTCCTGTATTCTCTTGTCCCACATTTTCCAGTGCAGTGAGATGTTTTTATACTATGAAGCAGTCGGTATGTATTTGCTTCATGCATGGTAACCCAGGTTATTGCTTTTTGCCTATACAGAGTTGTTCAGGTGTCTATACATCACCCACCAATAAAAAGGATGTGTCAGAAGAACGTGTTGTATGTGTGGAACGAAGTCGCCTGTAGGGTGGGTTACTCTGAGCAAATGCGATAAATAATATTAAATCCTTTCAGAAAGTATCACACCCTTGACTTTTATCACTATTTGGTTGTGTTACAGGCTGAATTTAAAAAATGTATTAAATAAATTTTGTCAACCGTATCCAACACAAAATACCCATATTAAAAAGTGAAACATGTTTTTAATTTTTTTTTACAAATTAATGAAAATGAAAAGCTGAAAATGTCTTGTTGTCCATAAAAATATTCAACCTCCGAGTCTTCTTTCTTTTTGTGTATGGCAGCTTGGCTGCTGTGGGAGCCACATTTTGTTGGGCATAATATGCCAACTGATGCTGTGGCCCCGATACAAGTCACTGGTTCTTCATCTTCGCGAACTCAGAATGATGACAGCTTGAGTCACCCCACCGTGGTGTTAATCAGTGGCCAACGGTGCTCGAACTCAGGACGCCTATAAGATCTCCAAGCCAGCCAACCCTAACAACTTAGCCAACACCAGGCTCAACCCCCTGAGTCAATACTGGTAGAAGTGTTCTGCAGCATTACAGCTTTGAGCCATCTTGGGATGTCTATATTAGCTTTGCAATCTGGAATTCGTGGGGATTTCTCCCATTTCTTCCTTGCAGATTTGCTCAATTCTGTAAGTTGAAGTGGGGAGCGGTCAGTCAACAGCCAATCTTTCAAGTTCCTTTCACATGATTTCTCAGAGGGATTCAATCAGCGGCTTTGGCTAGGCCACTCAAGGACTTTACATTCTTGTTCTGAAAGCATTCCAGGGTTTGTTGGCCTGTGTGTTTGGGTCATTGTCTGTTGGTACATAAATCTTTGCCACATCCAAGGTCTTTTAGCAACTCTGAAGCAGGCTTCTCCTCAAGGATTTGCCTGTATTTTGGCTCCATTCATTGTTCCCTCTATCCTATGTCTCCCAGTGCCCTGCACTAGAAAAGCAATCCCCATAGCATGATGCTGGCCTCCACCATGCTTCATGGTAGGGATGTGTGTTAGATGGGTGATGTGCGTAGCTCGTTTCCACCAGACGTAGCGCTTTGATTCATGGTCAAATAGTTCATTCCTGGTCCCATCAGACAAAGAGATTTTGCCTCATGCTCTCAGCATCTGCTTCACATGGCCTTTTTGCAAACTCCAGGCATGCTGTCACGTGCCTTTTCCCTCAGTTAGTGGCTTCTGTCTGGCCACTCTCACATAAAGCCAAGATTTGTGGTAAGTACTGCAGAGACCATTGTCCTTCTGACAGGTTTCCCATCTCAACCAGGATCTGCAGTTATTTCAGAGTGGCCATTGGTTCTTCTCACCTCCCTGACCAAGGTCCTTCTTGGCAAGCTTGCTCAGTTTGGTCCGGAGAGCCAGCTCTAGAAGAGTCTGGGTTATTCATATTCTTTCCATTTCCTAATGATGGATCTCACTGTTGCTCTTGGGAACTTTCAACACACTTATAATTGTTTGTCCGTTCCCAGATCGATGCGCTCTCAAATTAATATCTCGGATGTTCTTGCTGACGGTACTTAATGGTGGAGTGTTTCTGCTCTGACATGCACTGCAACTGGGACCTTATATAGAAAGGTGTGTCTTTCTTCTAAATCATGCCAATCTATTTGAATTGGGCACATGTGGACTCCACAGTTGTAGAGACATCTCAAGATGATCAAAGGAAATTGGTGCACTCTGAGCTCAGATTTGGAGTGTCAAGCAAAGGGTTTAATAACTTTTCATACAGAGATTTCAGTTAATCAATTGAAAAATTTTCTAAAAAACAAGTCTTTCACTTTTCATTACGGGGTATTTTTGTTAGATCGAGTGACAAAAAATTAAATTTAATCCATTAAATTCAGGCTGTACAACAAAATGTGACAGGAAGTCAAGGGGTGCGAATACTTTGAAGGCACTGTAAATCATCGCAATCGCACAGTGTAAGTTAGTCGTTGCACGATCTGTACAACCTCAAACAAGGAAATGAGGCCATTTGGCCGCACATTGCTGTGGTGCACTCAGGTAATTTTCAACTTCAGCTTTATACATTAATCATCTTTGGTGATTTACTCAAGCCTAAATAACCTGATTCTTAATTGAGGTGACCAACTACACACACATACCATACATATACATTATATATAGTATCTCCATTTGATAAAGAAGTGCCCTAAGCTGTGAAAGAGTAAGTTCCAAAAATAATTTTACAAAGGATCACAAACAGACTGAATCAGGTGAAAGCAAGGAGCACCTTGAGAGCGTGATGTTATTCAGCGCTGCCGAATTTGTTTGCGGATGGTGGCAGCCAGTTCGCGGGCCGCTTGAGATAGCTCGCGACGGTCTACCACACCACCGCCGAGCCTGAGATCCCAGCCCGCACATTGCTGAGACACCACGCGACCGTGCGTGACATCCCGCAGAACAATTGGTATCGTATGACGTGCGCTCGATCGGCTCACACGCAAACGTCGACGATACCCTCGAGCTGCGCTGAAGGAAGCAATGGTTCATGGGACTTCTGATTCTTTCTTCTCCGAACACAGTTTTTAAGGCGTGCCTTCTGGGCACGGTCTGCCTGCTTTACCAACTGGAGTGGGAAAGGGTGTGGTCAGTAAGAAGAAATAAAAAATAAAGAGACAATGGTTTCCAAAATTACACACTTTTGCAACAAGACTAAGAAATTAAATGCAAATGTAAAACAGAGATTACACACATGTTATTTAACGGATTTCCCAGCACGCAATTTCACGAAAACAACATGGTGCTTATTGTTAAATCATTAGCACAGCTTCATCACCGACTGAAGGTATGTTCTTTTTCACAAGAGTATCTTTGATGAGGATCATCCCAAATGTTGTCACCCTACCAATATGATTAGATAATACGTACCTTGAAAATTTTATTAACCTCGGCATAATATAAATATTATTCATCTTATAATGCACTTTGTCCAGTGTTATACCAACTTTATCATTCCAGCACAAAGTTTCCTTCTGAATAATCCTCAACGCACTGCATTGTGGTGATGCTTGTGGGCAATTCCACGTTTGTGTTTACACTTCAGACTCAATTTTCAGGAATAAAGCTTGAAATTTAGGTGTTAAATAACTACCATGATCAACAATTTTGCATTTATTTATAATCTCCTTATCAGATTACTCTCTCAAATTCATGGAGCAAAATTAGAGCTGTCCTGACAATATTTTATGAGCCATTGCATTTCACTGCGTTACAACCGATGATGAGCCTTTTGGAATTTTTTACAAGTGTTAAAGTTCTGTGGAAGTTGTTGTCAGTTACTATATTAATTACTACATTTTTGAGATTCTTGGGTGATCACTGAAACTTACCGAGCTGAAAAGATTATGAACTGTTTAGAATATTAAATTGCTCGATAAACGTTGCGTTACGTGTGGTAACAGAACATTTGTTTCGGTGTTACGAGTCTGAATCTGTTAAACTTTCTTGTTCTCTCTCAGCTCATCAATTGTCATTCGGCAAAGGAAAGCTTGATAAAAAAACTTTAAACTGATCTTTCATCCATTATGAAAACAAAATACGTACCATCATCCATAATGGGTGAAGTTGCTATCAGCGCTGTTTTTCCCATATTTATTTATTTTTTAAGTGACGATAAGGGTGCTAAATGGCAATATTAATGCAGCATTCAGACGAATTTTCAGCAGGTTTGCACTGTGCTGATGCCAGAATGTAACTGGCTGCATTGAGTTGATCAGGAAGTTACGTAGCTTCACAAAATAAAAATAAAAAAAAACTCAACGATATGAAGGTGCAAAGGAAATGCAGGAATCAAACCAAAATTGCATGCTACCGTGAATGTGATGATGGCTGTCCACTAAACTGTGGAAGACCAACAGTGGTGTATCCACTGTGCCAGCATTACCCACAGTCTATCATCTTTGATGGTAGGGGGAACTGGGTTGTATTGTGAAATTGATGGCAAGATTTTCGGCAGTGGGAAGTGAAACCCGAATATTGTGAGGAGACTGAAGTTACTGTTTTATGGATATGCTAGTTGTAGCGGTCTATTGGAGGTGGCGGCACCAGATGACATCCTGACTATGACTAGTACAAGCCTTCAGGATATGGTCTGCCAAAACTGAACCTCCAGTCCCAGGTCGTTAGTGCTGCAGGTGGAATGATTCATTATTAAATTCAACACCAACATTCAAAGATCAAGCAACAACTGTTGCAACTGGTTTAACTGCGCAACGTTACGTGTGTAACATTATGTGGTTACAACAATACAGGCACCATCATTCATAATTATAATAAAAGCTTCAGCGACTTTCTTTGGGCACTTATGGATTACATAAGCTATTTAAGCTTTTTAATTTAATCGCTAGTGAGTTAATTAATGGTCTTACAAATGTTTGGATTCGACTCACGCCGCACAGCAGTCCAGGAGTACTTTCCACCGAAAATAAAGTCCCATGAGAATTTTGAGATTAAACTTAAAGTACTGATGCTGTGATGTCTTAAAGGGACTCCCAATAACATTTAATAATAAATTTTTTTTAAACAAAACTTGTTGGAATTCTTGGAATTTGCTCTGGTCTATGGTGATGTCAGTGGAGGAAACTTTTCATATTATACATGTTCAGCCTAGATTTAGCACTACCTTACTTATAAATGCTTCCGTTTTCTCTATATGTGTTTTAGATTCCATCTAGGAGGACTCTGCTCAGCTTCATGGATTTTAACAGGAATATAATGCGTTATCATTATTATTTCCTATGGCAGCTGCAACTGCGGGTTGTCATTGCTGGGAGCACGACTGCTGCCCAATGCACTGCCCGTTACAAGTACTGGTACTCATTTTGGTCGACCTTCAGAAGGATAACAGGCCTGAGTCAACCCACTGGTGTTATTTTAACAGCATCACAGGGGCGTTCAAACTCAAGACCCTAGATCTAAGCCAGCCACCTTAACCACCAGTACAACAGCATTAATATACATGGTAATTCAGTGCACATCATGTCTTTATCTCTTTTGGCAATGTTGAAGTGACATCTAATCCCAATGTATTTTTCGAATGTTGCACGTGAGCGCTGTGGTGGTGAGAGGCTACTTGCATCATCAAACATAAAAGGCATGAACAGGGACAGAAATACACTTACCTTGAACAGTATAGATGAGATCCTTGATCGCCATAATGCTACATGGTTGTTTGGCTGTTGGGTTTCTCTCAACTCTGCTAAAAATAACATTATTGCACCGAACATTCTGGGGCATGATCCATTTCTACCATTTATGGGACAGCAGACTCAAGTTCAAGTGGCAGCTGCAAAAGTGGGAATGTATGACATCTACGACTCGCTCTTGCTTTCATCTGCTAAACAGGACAGGTGAAGGACTCGTGGAGAAAACCAAGTGCCCATGAGAAGTGCTGAACATTCATGCAGAGAGCGTGCTTGCTATGGTGACTAAAGACTATCGTGAATAACAGATGCTTGTGTGTTGTCGCTTGGTTGGGTCTTGATGAAGATTAGCACTGTGCCCAAGTTGCAAATGCTATAAGACAGAGTCCGCGCAAGAAATTTGGCAGTCGAATCCAAACATAACGATATGAACCGAATGGCTTCTCAGGGTCCCATGGACCGAGAATAATTTACCCAGTCAACCATTGGTGGTCACTTTCAACACTCGCTTCAGTCAACCCTTCAATAAGGAATCTGTGCTTCTGTGAAACGGAGCACATTTACACATGACTGAAGAAATGCTGGTCGTTCTCAAAGAAGCCATCGATTGAAAGTTGTAATCGAGAAGCTCATAATCAAGCTATGACACCCATCGAACGAATTATGCACATGCAATTGACATCAAGATGCGCACAGCAGTGCGGGCAATGCACGCCAGAATCATCCGGTCGCAGCAGCAATAAACCATCTCCAATCTGAGCCAACGTGCAGCTATGACAGTGGCAGCAGAGGGTGAATACTCAGTGTGGTCTGAAGTATTGTTGCTTGATGGAATCGTATTTTAGGCACGTCTGTACCGAAGGGGCGTGCTGTGATCCTTATCATGCCGCCAATGTGTGTGAACCCCAAGTCAGTCGCAAAAAAATGAACATTGCCCAGTGTTGAATTTACACAAACCAAAACGTTTGAATGAAGCAGCACATGTAATTACAAGAGCACAAGAGATGCCTGCTACATTTTGGTGGATATAACGACAGCAATGTGAAGTGACAATGGACATGAAGGTTCTTCGTCCAATGCGGTTTCTGATGTCTTGGAATACCTAAATCAGCAAGGCTGGCCAACATGAAACATTGATATTTCAATTATACACTCGAGTCGTTTACCAAAATAGCTGTACTAGTTATATTTATGGGTGCTTCAGGAACCAAACCACAATCAATGTCTTTCACAAATGAAGTCATGCGCAATGAGCTGAGCATGACAGCTATGGCGAGGATGCTCCTGTTCAGCAGAAAAACTGAGGTCTGGCAACAAAAACTTGTAAGGTCACACAATGAAATGCACAACTAGTTAACAGTTTAGAACAGCAATTCTAAGTCCATCGAAGCAAGGAAATTCAGTTGAAAACAGCCGCCAGCGAATGGAGGGAACCGTACTCCAGAGAATGCTGGTCATTGATGACATTAACTTGCCCGCTGATGTCAATTCTTGAAGACATGTCCTCTTTGCTGTTGACACTGTTGCACTTATGTGGGAACACGCCTTTATTGAGAATGTTAGCCTACATTTCTACCACCACGATATCACCAAAGATGTCAAGCTGAAGACCGAGGTTCAGAGCTGGAGCTCAAGGTGCAGTTCCGAGGCAACTTGATGAAGAGAACTGCCAAGGTCTCGATGATGGGACGCGACTGGCTTTGAAGGTCCAAGTTCTAGGCTCTGCGATTGGCTAGGAAAGGTGACGTGTCTGATGGTGAGACTTAGAAGTTCAAAGATTCAAAAATCTTCATGGTATCGGCCAAGGAAATACCTGGATTTTGTTGATGATCCATCAGAGGCATTAGGGTGAGACTGAGATTTTCAAGGAATTTGAAGGACATGTTTATTTGTTAATTTTTCTGTATACACTGTTGAGCTCAACTAGGCTAACAACAGAACATACAACCAAGTGGAAAGGAGACGTGGGGGGGGGGGGGGGGGGGGGGGGTAGGGGGGGGGGGTAGAGAGGGATACGGAAAAAAACAGTGGGGAACAGGACATGAGAACCTGTGGGAGCTGTTTTGAACAGCATGTTTTGAAGGAACTGAGAGTCCGCGTGACTTTTTTCTTTTGTATTCCTTGTCAAGGCTCATGTGAGAGCTTAACCCACAAGACACAAGGGGGGCATATGAGACACAGGGATCGTAGTGTGAAGGACTAAACAGTGGGGAACAGAGACATTCGTAGATTGTGAAGGGAGAGGGAGGGGGCGGGTAACATTGGTCTGTATACTAAGATGGACATTTACAGGACTTCAGGATGGAAAAGCAAGGAATTTGAAGGAGTGGGTTTGGGTTGATTAACGGGGTTAGAAAGACTGAGATTTTGAATGGGGATGATAAGAGGTGGTGGTGAACCAGCTGTTTTGAAGGCCTGGAGGGAAGAATTGGGATTTGAACAGAGTTGGGATGTTTTATTCCAAAGGCACGGAAAATAAGAGAATAAAAGAGTGAAGATGAGCACAGTGGACTTCGTGAATTTTGGTAGTTTTACCCGAAGGGGGTTGTTGCAGACCTTGACGCCCTGCAGACATAATGGTGGGAGACATATCCAGAAAGAGCAGGGGGGGGGGGGGCGAGTCCGGAGAGGAGATGGTAGAAGACAGAAGGACCACCGACGTGCTGCCGGTGAGAGAGTGAGAGGCCAAAGACGCGCCTCATCACGAGAGATACCAATGCTTCTAATGCCTTTGGTTTCCACAGCCATGAAGCTGAGCAAAGGTGAGGGCAGGAGCACCAGCCATGAGGTGAGCAGCAAATAGTCATCAGCCTGCGGACCGAAAGCTCTTGTATGTGGTCGGAGCTCAGGTGGGCCGAGAGAAGACTCTGCACGACGGAGGATTCCAGTCGGCTCTAGCTTTGGAGGACAGGTTGGAAATTGTGGCTTTCCAGAATGATCATGGCAGATAGTAATCCAGAAGCTGAAAGAAAGGAATTCGTCGCAGAGGATTGTTGAGAAAGTATGATGGGGGGGTGGTGGGGGGTTCCAACGGTCCTTCGAAATACAAAGTGAGTGTGAGATTTGTCAAGGAATTGAAAGAGAATGTTTCCACGTGATTTGGGCCAGTTTGTATTTATCCAGATCTGCAGAGAGGCGAAGAAGCTGCGGCTTGCCAGTACTGACGGTGATGGCAGATGGTACGACAGAGTGGTGGGTCATTCACGCACAAGAGATAAAGAGATTTTCGCGCGAGTGAGAAAATTTGATGACAACACCAGAAGAAGAACAGGACAGAACACTGCCCTTGAGGACTCCAGCCTGGACAGGAAGAGGGGATGAGAGAAACTTCCATTTAAGGCCTACACGTTGGCTGCGACAGGAGAAAGCAATTCTTGCTGACCATGAGTCGGAAATGGCCCTTGGCATACCATGAGGAGAGTGTTTGGTGAGTAGGGCCGTGGTGTGCAGACCGTTGTTAAAGATGTGATTATGTCTGGTGGATATTGGCTCTGATTTCAGTGTTTGGCATCTGAGTACCTCCACATGTTGGAGAGAGCAGAAGCAGCATTCATCACAGGTTGAGTGACCTGGTCTGAAACCAAATTTGCAATGATCGAACATCAAGCCATGAGAATAGGAAGGATATTAATCGTCTGAAGCGATGATGGGATTCCATAA
>CM068952.1:168262041-168273670 GCA_035128595.1 Eptatretus atami | reverse complement strand
AGGTGGGTACAGAAAGTGATGGGTTTCGGACGCAAGATTTTGATGCAAACACCGATTTTAGGCATTCAGCCTTTTCACGTGCGGTATCAGCAGTGCGGCCATTTGAGGTAAGGTCAATCCTGATCTTTTTCTACCCCGTTAATCCACCAAGCCCACCTCCTCAAATTCCTGCTTTCCTTCCTGAAAGTCCCGTATACTGTCCATCTTCTTATTCCCATGGTTCCTGTCCATTCCCTCTCCTTCACAGATCTCCAAATGTCTTCTGTCTCCCCACTATTTTTGTCCTTCCACTCCTCCCCTCTGTCTCAATGCCCCCCTGATGGTGCTGTTGTGTGTTAGCTCTCAATACGAGCCTCGACAGGTATACAAAAAAAAAAAAAGCACTCCACAAGTCTGACCTGTCAGTAGGTGGAAAGAAGGAAGCCATACTCAAAGCCCCACCTTGAAGTCCCGTTTCAGGTATGGCTAAAAACACACTCGCAGAGTTCTGAGCCATGTGCAATTTTTTGGTTGAACTAAACCAAGATGGTACATTTTGCCCTAAATGCAAAAATGTTACGTTTGGCTGCGAATCCAACACAGCACCATTCATGCAAAGAACACGCATCCTACTGTGAAGCATTGTGTGGTGCAGCATCATGTTATGGATATGTTTCTCATCAGGAGGACTGGGCAGTTTGGCGGGATAGAAGGGAAAATGGATGGTAGCAAAATACAGAAAAATCCCAGAGGAAAACCGCTGCCTCTGCAAGAAGCTGAAATGGGCCGGAAGTTCTACTTTCAGCATGACAAGACCGAAGCACACAGCACAAGCTACACTGGAGTGCTAAGAACAAAAGATAAATGTCCCTGAATGGCCAAGTCAGAGTCCTGACCTAAATGCATGACATGATTATGCATCACCTAAATGGCATGATTGAGATGCTGTTGCATAAGATGTTCCCATGTAACGTGACTGAGCTTGAACAATTTTTTTTGGCAGAAGAAGGGCAAATATTGCCCAATCAGGTGTGGCAAAGTTGGTAGAGGACCTAGCCCACGAGACTACGGCTGTAATTGCGTGTCAAAGTGCTTTCACATGTTTAATACTCAGGGGGTGGACACTTATCCAACCAAATATTCTAGTTTTGGTATTTTTTTAATAAATTTTCTGAAATTTGTTTTTTCACTTGAAGTTGTGGGTTACAAAATGTGTGATAAAAGATGGAAAAAGTCTGATTGAATGCAATTAATTCCAGGCTACAAGGAACAAAAGGTGAAAATTTGAGAAGGGGTGTAGACTTTTTATAGTGGTATGTGTTTGTGTTGTAGTGTCTCAGTCTGGACTTGATTCATTCAGACTTGCTACATTAGGATCGGCATGACCCAATTAATGTTATAGGGGTTGTTTTCAGCAGCGTCTCGACGTAGCGAAGCGCTGCTCGCAAGAGAGGCTCAGCGTTGTTATTCTTCTTCTTCTTCTTCTTGTGAAGACAAAACCTTTTGGACTCGGCTTTTTGTATCACAGGATCCGGATCTCCTTAAATACTAAACACCTGCTACACATCCTCACATGAGGGTGCCCTTTTGAGAGGCGGTCTATCAATGACTTTTTAAATTAATTCGGACATTTGCTTTTAAGTTTCGAAAAGTTACGTTACTATTTAAAGATTATTCCCATTTAATGTATGGTAATATTCGTAAAATACACTATTTTCCGTCGTGGATCGACGAGATCGTCCATGATGGACGTGACGTGACAGCACGTGACGAATATCGGAAGTTGTTGTTGTTGTTTTTTTTATATTATTCTTTCCTCTTCTTGTTTCTTTCGTTCTCTGGTGAAGACAAACCTTTAGGACGCTGCCTCTGGACACATTTGTCTTTTTATCTTTACTGGTGTGTGTTTAGGGGCAGGGCAGGGAGAGGTGGGGGAAGCAAGTTTATCTATGTTATGTGACATGTAGTAGATAAAGACGATGGATAGAGGAGATGAGAGAGAGAGAGAGAGAGAGATGATGAGAGAGAGAGAGAGAGAGAGATGATGAGAGAGGAAGAGAGAGATGAAGAGATACAAGTCCCAACCCTTTACTACAGTCCTGTATTCCTGTCCCATTTTCCAAGTGCAGTGAGATGTTTGTTTACTATGAAGCAGTCGGTATGTATTTGCTTCATGCATGTAACCCAGGGTTATTGCTTTTTGCCTATACAGAGTTGTCAGGTGTTCTATACACACCCACAATAAAAGGATGTGTCAGAAGAAGTGTTGTATGTGTGGAACGAGATCGCCTGTAGGGTGGGTTACTCTGGCAAATGCGATAAATAATATACAATCCTTTCAGAAAGTTATTCACAAACCCCTGACTTTTATCACATTTGGTTTTGTTAACAGGCTGAATTTAAAAAATGTATTAATAAATTTTGTCACGCGTATCCATACACAAATACCCATAAATTACAAAGTGAAACATGTTTTTAATTTTTTTTTACAAATTAATGAGAAATGAAAAAGCTGAAATGTCTTGTTGTCATAAAAATATTCATACCTGCGAGCTCTTCTTCTTTTTGTGTATGGCAGCTTGGCTGCTGTGGGAGCCACATTTTGTTGGGGCTATAACTATTGCACTGATGCTGTGCCCCGATACAAGTACACTGGTTCTTCATCATTCGCCGAACTCAAGAATGGATGACAGCTGAAGTCAACCCCATTCCGGTGGTGTTAATCAGTGGCCAACGGTGCTCGAACTCAGGACCCTTAAGATCTCCAAGCCAGCCAACCCTAACAACTAGCCAACACGAGGCCTCACCCCCTGAGTCAATACTGGTAGAAGTGTCCTGCAGCGATTTACAGCTTTGAGCCATCTTGGGATGTCTTATTAGCTTTGCAATCTGGAATTCGTGGGGATTTCTCCCATTTCTTCCTTGCAGATTTGCTCAAGTTCTGTCAAGTTGAATGGGATGAGCGTTCAGTCGAACAGCCAAATCTTCAAGTCTTTCACAGATTCATCAGAGGGATTCAAATCAGCGGCTTTGCTAGGCCACTCAAGACTTTCACACATTCTTGTTCTGAGCATTCCAGAGTTTGTTTGGCCTGTGTGTTTGGGTCATTGTCCTGTTGTACATAAATCTTTGCCACATCCAAGGTCTTTTAGCAACTCTGAAGCAGTTCTCCTCAAGGATTTGCCTGTATTTGGCTCCATTCATTGTTCCCTCTATCCTATGTCTCCCAGTGCCCTGCACTAGAAAAGCATCCCCATAGCATGATGCTGCCTCACCATGCTTCATGGTAGGGATGGTTTTGATGGTGTGATCTGCGTAGCTCGTTTCCACCAGACGTAGCGCTTTCGATTCAGGTCAAATAGTTCATTCCTGTCCCATCAGACAAAGAAATGTTTGCCTCATGCCTCTCAGCATCTGCTCACATGGCCTTTTTGCAAACTCCAGGCATGCTGTCACGTTGCCTTTCCCTCAGGAGTGGCTTCTGTCTGGCCACTCTCACATAAAGCCAAGATTTGTGGTAAGTACTGCAGAGACCATTGTCCTCTGACAGTTTCCCATCTCAACCAAGGAACTCTGCAGTTATTTCAGAGGGCCATGTGGTTCTTCTCACCCTCCCTGACGCAAGGTCCTTCTTGGCAAGTTGCTCAGTGTTGGTCCGGAGAGCCAGCTCTAGAAGAGTCTGGGTTATTCATATTCTTTCCATTTCCTAATGAGGATCTCACTGTTGCTCTGGGAACTTTCAACACACTTATAATTTTTGTCCGTTCCCAAGATCGATGCCTCCATCAATATTAATATCTCGGAGTTCTTGCTGACGGACTTAATGGTGGAGTTTCTGCTCTGAATGCACTGCAACTGTGGGACCTTATATAGAAAGGTGTGCTTTCTTTCTAAATCATGCCAATTCTATTGAATTGGCAATGTGGACTCCCCAGTTGTAGAGACATCTCAAGATGATCAAAGGAATTGGTTGCCACCTAGCTCAATTTGGAGTGTCAGAGCAAAGGGGTTTAATACTTTTCATACAGAGATTTCAAGTTTAATAATTGAAAATTTTCTTAAAAAACAAGTCTTTCACTTTGTCATTACGGTGGTATTTTTGTAGATCGGGTGACAAAAAATTAAATTTAATCCATTTAAAATTCGGCTGTACAACAAAATGTGACAGAAGTCAAGGGGTGCGAATACTTTTGAAGGCACTGTAAAATCTCGCAATCGCACAGGTGTAAGTTGAGTCGTTGCACGATCCTGTACAACTCAAACAAGGAAATGAGGCCATTTGGCCGCATCGATTGCTGTGGTGCACTCAGGTAATTTTCACTTCAGCTTTATACATTAATCATCTTGGTGATTTACTCAAGCCTAAACTAACCTGATTCTTAATTGGGTGACCAACTACACACACATGACATAATATACATTTATATAGTATCTCACATTTGATAAGAGGTGCCCAGCTGTGGAAAGAGTAAGTTTCCAAAAAATATTTACAAAGGATCACAAACAGACTGATATCAGGTGAAAGCAAGGAGACCTTGAGAGCAGTGATTGTTCATCAGCGCTGCCGAATTTGTTTGCGGATGGTGTGGCAGCCAGTTCGCGGGCCCTTGAGTATAGCTCGCGACGGTCTACCACACCACCGCCGAAGGCCTGAGATCCCAGCCCGCACATTGCTGAGACACCACGCAGACCGTGCGTGACATCTCCGCAGAACAATTGGGTATCGTATGACGGCGCTCGATCGGCATTCCACGCAAACTCGACGGTACCCTCGAGCTTTGCGCTGAAGGAAGCCAATGCGTTCATGGGACTTCTGATTCTTCTTCTCCGAACAGCAGTTTTTAAGGCGTGCCTTTCTGGGCACGGTCTGCCTGCTTTACCAACTGGAAGTGGGAAGGGTTGGTCAGTAAGAAGAAATAAAAAATAAAGAGAACAATGGTTTCCAAAATTACACAACTTTGCAAACAAGACAAGAATTTAAATATTGCAATGTAACTAACAGAGATTACACACAATGGTTATTACGGATTTCCCAAGCACGAAGTTTCACGAAAACAACATCGGTGTCTTATTGTTAAATATTAGCACAGCTTCATCAGCGACTGCAGGTATGTTCTTTTTTCACAAGAGTATCTTTGATGAAGGGATGCAACCCAAATGTTGTCACCCTACAATATGATTAGATAATAGTACCTTGACAAATTTTATTAACCTCGTGCTATATAATATATTATTCTCTTCTAATGCACTTTGTCCAGTGTTTTATACCAACTTTATCATTCCAGGCACAAAGCTTTCCTTCTGAATAATCCTCAACGCACTGCATGTGGTGATGCTGTGGGCAATTCACGGTTTGTGTGTTACACTTCAGACTCAATTTTCAGGAATAAAAGCTTGAAAATTTAGGTTGTTAAAATAACTAACCATATCAACAATTTTGCATTTATTAATAATCTCCTTATCGATTACTCTCAAATTCATGGAGGCAAAATTAGAGCTGTCCTGACAATATTTTTATGAGCCTTGCATTTCACTGCGTTAAACCGATGATGAGCCGTTTTGGAATTTTTTACAAGTGTTAAAGTTCTGTGGAAGTTGTGTCAGTTACTATTATAATTACTACATTTTTTGAATTCTTTGGTGATCATGAAACTTACGAGCTGAAAAGATTATGAACTGTTTAGAATATTAAATGCCTCGATAAACGTTGCGTTACGTGTGGTAACAGAACATTTGTTTCGGTGTTACGAGTCTGATCTGTTAACTTTTCTTGGTTCTCTCTCAGCTCACAATTGTCATTCGGCAAAGGAAAGCTTGATAAAAAAACTATTAAACTGATCTTTCATCCATTATGAAAAAAACGTACCATCATCCATTAATGGGTGAAGTTGCATTCAGCAGCTGTTTTTCCCATATTTATTTATTTTTTAAGTGACGATAAGGGTGCTAATATGGCAATATTAATGCCAGCATTTCAGACGATTTTCAGCAGGTTTGCACTGATGCTGATGCCAGAATGTAACTTGCTGCATTTGGTTGATCGGAAGTTACGTAGCTTCACCAAAATAAAAATAAAAAAAAACTCACCGTATAAGGTGCAAAGGAAATGCAGGAATAACCAAAATGATGCTATCCTTGTGATGTGATGATGGCTGTCCACTAAAACTGTGGAAGACCAACAGTGGCTGTATCCACTGTGCCAGCATTACCCACAGTCCTATCAGTCTTTGATGTAGGGGTACTGGGTTGTATTGTGAAATCTGATGGCAAAGAGTTTTCCAGGGAAGTGAACCCAAATGATTGGTGAGAGACTGAAGTACTGTTATGGAATCAAGTGTAGCGGTCTATGGAGTGGCCGCACCAGATGACATCTTACTTGACGTACAAGCCTTCAGGATATGGTCTGCAAAACTGAACCTGCCACGTCCCAGGTCGTTAGCTGCTGCAGGTGGAATGTTCATTATAAATTCAACACCAACATTCAAAGATCAGCAACAACTTGTGCAAACTGGTTTAACTGAGCAACGTTACGTGTGTAACATTATGTGGTTAAACAATCAGGCACGCATCATCTCATAATATAATAAAAGCTTCAGCGACTTTTTGGCACTTATTGGATTACAAAGCTTTTAAGCTTTTTAATTTAATCGCTAGTGATTAATTAATCTGGTCTTACAAATGTTTTGGATTCGACTCACGCGCGCACAGCAGTCCAGGGAGTACTTCCACCGAAATAAAGTCCCATGAGAATTTTGAGATTAAACTTTAAAGTATGCATCTGGATGTCTTAAAGGGGACTCCCAAATAACATTAATAATAATTTTTTTTAAACAAAACTTGTTGGAATTCTGGAATTTGCTCTGGTCTATGGTGATGTGAGTGGAGGAAACTTTTCATATTATACATGTTCACCTTAGATATTTTAGTCATACTTAACTTAATAAATGCTATCCGTTTTCTCTATATGTGTCTTTAGATTCCATCTAGGAGGACTCTGCTCAGCTTCATGGATTTTAACATGGAATATACATGCCGTTATGCATTATTATTTCCTAGCAGCTGACAACTGCGGGTTGCATCATTGCTGGGGAGCAGACTGCTGCCAATGCACTGCCCCGTTACAAGTAGACTGGTACTCATTTTGTCGACTTCAGAAGGATTAACAGGCCTGAGTCAACCCACTGGTGTTATTTTAACAGCATCACAGGGGCGTCAAACTCAAGACCGTAAGATCTTAAGCCAGCCACCTTAACCACAAGTAGGCAACACATTAATATTACATGGTAATTCAGTGCACATCATGTCTTTATCTCTTTTTGGCAATGTTGAAGTGACATCTAATCCCCATGTATTTTTCATATGTTGCAACGTGAGCGCTGTGGTGGTGAGAGGCCTTGCATCATCAAACTAAACGGCATGACAGGACAGGAAATACACTTACCTGAACAGTATAGATGAGATCCTTGATCGCCATAAGCTAACATGGTTGTTTGGTGTTGGGTTTCTCTCAACTCTGCTAAAAATAAACATTATTTGCACCGAACATTCTGGGTCATGATCCATTTCTACATTATGGGAACTAGCAGACTCAAGTTCAAGTGGCAGCTTGCAAAAGTGGGATGTAATGACATCTACGACTCTGCTCTGCTTTCATCTGCTAAACAGACAGGTGAAGGACTCGTGGAGAAACCAAGTGCCCATGAGAAAGTGCTGAACATTCATGCAGAGAGCGTTGCTTGCTATGGTGACTAAAGACTATGTGAATAAACAGATGCTTGGTGGTTGTCCGCTTGTGGGGTCTTGAATGAAGATTCAGCACGTGGCCCAAGTTCAAATGCTATAGACAGAGTCCGCGCAAGAATCTTGGCAGTCGAATCCAAACATAACGATATGAACCGAATGGCTTCTCAAGGGTCCATGGACCGAGAATAATTTAGCTCCAGTCAACCATCTGGTGGTCACTTTCAACACTCGTCTCTCAGTCAAACCCTTCAATAAGGATCTGATGCTTCTGTGAAAACGGAGCATCATTTACACATGACTGTAAGTAAATGCTGGTACGTTTCTCAAAGAAGCCATCGATTGAAAGTTGATAATCGAGAAGCTCCATAATCAAGCTATGACACCCATCGAACGAATTATGCACATGCAATTGACATCAAAGATGCCACAAGCAGTGCGGCAATGCACGCCATGAAATCATCCAGTCGCAGTAGCAATAAACCCATCTCCAATCTGAGCCAAGTGCAGCCTGATGAAGTGGCAGCAGAGGTTGAATTACTCAGTGTGGTCTGAAGTATTGTTGCTGATGGAAATCGTATTTTAGCACGTCTGTACCCGAAGGGGCGTTGCCATGACTCCTTATCATGCCGCCAATGTGATTGTGAACCCCAAGTCAGTCGCAAAAAACAATGAACATGTGCCCAGTGTTGAATTAACACAAACCAAACGTTTGAATAAGCAGCACATGTATTACAAGAGCACAAGAGATGCCTGTACATATTGGTGGACTATAAGACAGCATGTGGGAAGTTGACAATGGACATGAAGGTTCTTAAGTCCAATGCGGTTTCTGTGTCTTGAGAATACCTACATCAGCAACGGCTGCCAACATGAACATTTGATATTTCAAATACACTCGATGTTTACCAAAATAAGCTGTACAGCTTACTATTTATGGCGTGCTTCAGGAACCAAACACACAATAATGTCTTTCACAAATAAGCATGCGCAATGAGTCTGAGCATGACAGCTATGGCGAGGATTGCTCCTGTTTAGCAGAAAAACACTGAGGTCTGGCAAAAAAACTCTGTAGGTCACACACATGATAATGCACAACTAGTTTAACAGTTAGGAACAAGCAATTCGTAAAGCATCGAAGCAAGGAAATTCAGTTGAAAACAGCCGCCAGCGAATGGAGGGAACGTACTCCGAGAATGCTGGTCATTGATGACATTACTTGCCCGCTGATGTCGATTCTTGCAAGACATGTCCTCTTTGCTGTTGACAACTGATTGACTTTGTGGAGAACAGCCTTTTGAAAATGTTAGCCTACATTTCTACCACCACGATATCACCAAAGATGTCAAGCTGAAGACGAGGTTCAGAGCTGGAGCTCAAGGTGCAGTTCCGCAGCAACTTGATGAAGATAACTGCCAAGGTCTCGATGATGCGGACGCGACTGGCTTTGAAGGTCAAGTTTAGCCTCGTGCGATTGTGCCTAGAAATGGTGAGTCTGATGGTGAGACTTAGAAGTTCAAGAGATTTCAAAAATCTTCATGGATGGCCAAGGAAATACCGTGGATTTTGTTTGATGATCCATCAGAGGCATTTAGGGTGAACTGAGATTTTCAAGGAATTTGAAGACATGTTTTTTGTTAATTTTTTTGTATACACTGTTGAGGCTCACGTAGAGCTAACACAGAACATACAACCAAGTGGAAACGGAGACGTGGGGGGGGGGGGGGGGGGGGGGTAGGGGGGGGGGTAGAGAGGATACGGAAAAAAACAGTGGGGAACAGGACATGAGAACCTGTGGGAGCTGTTTTGAACAGCAGTGTTTTGAAGGACTGGAGAGTCGCGTGGATTTTTTTTTTTGTATTGCCTTGTCCAAGGCTCATGTGAGAGCTTAACACACACAAGCAACACAGGGGGGCATGAGACACACGGAGCATCGGAGTGGAGGATCTAACACAGTGGGGAACAGAGACATTCGTGATTGTGGAAAGGGAGAGGGAGGAGGGCGGGACAACATTGGTCTGTATACAAGATGGACATTTACAGGACTTCTCAGGAGGAAAGCAAGGAATTTGAAGGAGGTGGTTTGGGGTTGATTACGGGGTTGAAAAGATCGAGGATTTTGATGGGGATTATAAGAGGTGGTGGTTGAACCAGCTGTTTTGAAGGCCTGGAGGGAAGAATGGGATTGAACGAGTTGGGATGTTTTTATTCCAAAGGCAAGGAAAAAAGAGAATAAAAGAGTGAAGTGAGCCAGTGACTTCGTGAATTTTGGTAGTTTTACCCGAAGGGGGGTTTGTTGGCAGACCTTGAACGGCCCTGCAGACAATGGTGGGAGACATATCCAGAAAGAGCAGGGGGGGGGGGGGCGAGTCCGGAGAGGAGGATGGTAGAAGACAGAAGGCCACCGACGTGCTGCCGGTGAGAGAGTGAGAGGCCAAAGATCCGCCTCATCACGAGAGATAACCAATGATCTAAGATGCCTTGGTTTCCACAGCCATGAAGCTGATGAAAAGGTGAGGGCAGGAGCACCAGCTCATGAGGGAGCACGCAAATAGTCATCAGCCTGCGGACCGATACAGCTCTTTGCTATGTGGTCGGAGCTCAGCGTGGGCCGATGAGAAGACTCTGCACGACCGGAGGATTCCCAGTCGCGCTCTAGCTTTGAGGACAGGTTGGAAATGTGGCTTTCCCAGAATGATCATGGCATGATGTAATCCCAGGAAGCTTGAAAGAAAGGACTTCGTCGCAGAGGATTGTGAGAAAGTAGATGGGGGGGGGTGGGGGTTCCAACGTCCTTTCGAAATACAAAGTGAGTGTGAGATTTGTCAAGGAATTGAAAGAGAATGTTCCACGTTGATTTGGGCCAGTTGTGTTTTATCCAGATCTGCAGAGAGCGAAGAAGCTTGCGGCTTGCAGTACCTGACGGGATGGCAGATGGTAACGACAGAGGGTGGTTATTACGCACAAGAGATAAAGAGGAATTTTCTCGGAGTCGAGAAAATTGATGACAAACCAGAAGAAGAACAGCGACCCAGAACACTCCCTTGAGACTCCAGCCTGGGACAGGAAGAGGGTTGATGAGAGAAACTTCCATTTAGGGCCCACGTTGGCTGCGACAGGAGAGGAATTCTTGTGAGCCATGAGTGGAAATGGCCCTTGGGTACCATAGAGAGTGTTTGGTGAGATAGGGCTAGGGTGCCAGACCGTGTTCAAAAGGATGTGATTATGTCTGGCTGGATATGGCTCTGATTTCATGTTTGGCATTGAGTACCTCCACCATTGTTGGAGAGAGCAGAAGCAGCATTCATCCAGGTTGAGTGACCATATGTCTGAAACCAAAATTGTAATGATCGAATCAAGCATGGAGAATGAGGAAGGATATTAATGTCTGAAGCGATGATGGGATTCCATAACCTTGCTGATGATTGCGGGAGAGGCTATTTGGTCGTATTGTTAGCTGATTCTGTTTTTGGCACCTTTTTATGCGGGGCTGGTATAGTTTGCTGATTTCAAGCAGACGGGCAGATGCCCTTGATGGCAATGAAGGGTGAACTTTAAAGAAAGAGCGGTGAGTCAAAGAGGCAGAGCGCAGCAGGTTTTAGACACGCAGGGCTGATGCCGTCCTGACCGGTGCGAATCTGAGTCGAGGGTTGACAGCAAGACTCTCACTTTGTCAGAAGAAAGGACCACAGAGTCCAGTGACAGCTGTGTGCGACTGGGTAAGGTGGGTACAGCAAATGTGATGGGTTCGGACGCAAGATTTGAGCAAAACACCGATTTTATAGGCAATTCAGCCTTTTCACGTGCGGTATCAGCCAGTGCGGCCATTTGAGGTAAGGGAGGATGGAGGGGGAAACATGCACCAGAACAGTTTGATTAGATGCTACGAGGATTTGGAGGAGGGAGAGGC
>CM068952.1:168180214-168222613 GCA_035128595.1 Eptatretus atami | reverse complement strand
CCCACCCCCAAAATAAGTTACAGATTTCATGCATCCCCCAAGTTGATTCCATATGCAAAGTTTCATTTTAAAATGTTTAAAAATGTGCCCGTAACTGCATTTCTAATTATTATGGGCACGAGGAACAATCCTACCAACAGTGCACTGGATGGACTAGGCCCAAGCCCAAGTGACATGGAGGGGATGGAGAGTGCAGTTTGAGTTGGGGTGGGGTTGGGATGGTGTAATCATAAAAAGGAGGGGAAGAATATGGGTTGAGACAGGCTTATGGGATGAGCTTGTAGCATTGCCATGATTGACCGGCACGGCCTCATGCACATCAATGTGAAGCCTCGTCCCAACAAGGCAGGGCTGACAGTAACATCTATAAACATGTTTTACAACATCTACAAAAAAAAGTACAACAGAACCAGCTGAACATTCTCCTAGACTATGATGCAATGCCAACAAAGAACAAAGAACAGCAGCTTGTATTCAATTTGCAGTTCCTCAACAAATGATGCGAGACTCGAGAAAGGAATAAGAGTCATAACAAGAGTGAGAATGCATTTGCAATACACGTCCCCTACTGATAAAGGGCATGACATAATTGACGAAATGCCCTGAAACCCAAACTTGTTCTGTAACTTGTCATAATAAAGCAAAGTACCAAGTTTCAGTTGAATACGTTAAAGGGTATGGGGAAAGGTCTGAGAAATCACGGGTGGGACGGACGGATAGACAGACAGATTGAGGGCAAACCGATAGTCAAGCCCTCCGGTAAAACAGGTAGGGGACTAATAATGAGGATGTAAATTTCATAACCGAAAGCCCCTTTCACAAATAAAAAAATGAAAATTCCCCCCTCCAGATTACTAAAGGCCCAGTCACACCTTGACGTTTTAGCCAACGTATGCCGATTTTTGAAAAATTTGTCTAAAACGCTGCACACGTTGAATACGTTATGGGTAAGTTTTGATAACATTGAGAGCACGCTGGAAAACACTGCCATACGTCGTTGCACGCTGGCTTTAAACGTTGTACTTTTCGGTTGTCCTCAAATTTTTGCATGCTTGAAATTTCACGACGTATGCCGGCGTATGACTCACACATTCCACTACGCTGGCCATAAGTTGTAGGCACGTTATGCAATCGTTGACAGACGTCAACACATGTTACTTGTAAGTTAATCATAAGTTGAGACACGCCGAGGTAATGTTTAGCATACCCGAAACTTATTCCTAGCCTATGAGTAACGTGTTGTAGGCACGTTACGCGATCGTTGACACACGTTACTTTTAAGTTACTCATAGGCTGAAAGACGTCGGTATAATGCTTAGCGTGCCTGAAACTTATTTATAACCTATCAGTGACATGTTGCTAACACGCTACGCATCGTTGACACACTTCGACACTCCTTGCTTGAAAGTTACTTATACGTCGAATTATGCCGAGTTATTGTTTAGGGCAAAAGAGGCTTTATCTAACCTATGAGTGACGTGCTTTGCACCTGTGTGTAACGCACCTCTGCCGCATACTGGCGTATGTAGACGTATTTGACGTTTACCGGACGACTACAGAACTTAACGAACGAGTTCCCAACCTACAGATACCAGATAATGATGTAATGGCAGCGATTAGGGGAATTGGTAAATAAAAAGGGGTTTCACAGGAGGAACCGTCAGTGTTGCAGACTACATAGCGAGTACATGTCCATGACATTACGAGAGATGGAGTATCCGAAACGATGACACTACAATATCTACCTGTCCTCCAACATCAGCATACCCTCATCGATTTGGCACTGCACCAGTTGCGTGCCAATAGAACCGAGAGAAGAAGACGTGAACGGAGGAGAAGGTACTGGGTGACACCATGGATCGGGATTTGATTTGCACCGATAAGATTTGCACCGATAAGACACCAGTTGATTTGCACCGATAAGAACACGTTAAGTGTAAACAATTGCGATTGTTTGGCGCAAGCGTCTATTTTCAATAGTGGAGTTTGAGCGATTTAGCACGTTGAATAGAAACGCTTCAAATTTCCGAGCGCCAGCGTCAAAAAACAAAGGCGAGTGACAGCAATTTAATCGTTCATTGTAAACAATTAAAATAGTTGAGTGGCACGTTTAAAAGTCGTTGAGTGTAAAAAAATCCAATTGTTGAGCGCAAGCGTCTACTTTCAATAGTGGAGATGCAGCCATTTAAATCTTTGAGTGGCACGCTATGAATAGCAAACCACGTCACCGGCAAAGATAAACTGCCGCACGATATGGATAAGTTAGGCTATCGTTGGGCATAGGTTGTGAACGCCGGCTACACGATAATTATTCGTTGGTATACCGTATCTATAAGGTATCGAAGCGCTCATGTACATTATTAGTACCTTGAGCATTTGTCCAACTCGTTATGAATACACCTAAAACGTAAAAACAAGCCATAGCTCATTGTTGAAAAAACCCAAAAAAAAATTATCCGCGAAGAACTTCGAACAATGTGCAAAGATGTCTCCTACCCGTGGACACAAGGAGGATCCATCATCACCACACCCTCCCATCACACTCACCTACTACTGCCAACATGAACAAACTACTACTACTACTAATACTGATACTGATACTGTTACTGCTGACATGGACATCGACTCGAAAAGGAGTCGAAAACACTGATGGGTTCCCCCTTGTGAAGACCATTTTTATATACCAATTCCCCAAAACGCTGGGAACACGTCATTATATGGCAGTTGTAAGTTAGAAACACGTTCATTTAGTTTTTTGGCGACCGGAAGACGTCAATGGAATACGTCTAACTACGTCAATGTGCGTTGGGACTACGTAAAGAATTGGTTCAAAGCACGTCAAACATAAGTTAGAAATAAGTTTCGCGTAAAAAAGACATTACCGCGACGTGTTTCGACTTATGAGTAGCTTACAAGTAGCCTTTGTCGAGTGTGTAAGCGTCCGCATATCGTGTGTACAACTTATTCCCATCGCATGCGGAACGTGTGTCAACGCCAAGTACGTCGTAAAATTTTGAAAATGTTTAAAATTACTTGACGTACTCCACTTACTACGACGTATGATAGCGTACTTTAGCGTTCTATTCACGTATACCAAACTTACCCAACCGTATTCGACGTGCGCGCAGCGTTTTAGACACATTTTTCTTAGGTCGGCATACGCTGGCAAGATCGCCAAGGTATGACTGCGATGTTGACACTTCCATTTCTGCGGCGGTTATGATTTGAATCGTTGTGCGTCAGCCTTTTAATAGGCTACGTCATGTCATCGTCGGCGATACGTGCAGCGCGCTATGCCTAAGTTAGACTATCGTTGGGCATAGGTTGTGTAGGCCGACAACAGGTTCAGCATTCGTTGGTACAAGTTAGCTATAACACAACGAAACGTTCTGTGTCCGTTACTAATACGTTATACATAAGACCAAGTCGTTATGAATATGTCCGAATCTTTTTTAAAAAACATCAAAGTTCAACGTAAGCCAGCGTTTTACATACATTTTAATACGTTGCCATCGCTGGCTAAAACGTCAAGGTGTGACTGGGCCTTAACGTTCATATGGAACCCACATAGCAGGTAGCTCAATTCTAAAGTGCTTTTGAATGACAATCCCCCCCCCCCCAAAGAAAAAACAACAAACTTATCCGACTGCTTTCAAAGTCCTTTAACTTTATACAGTATGTTGTTGTTCGTCTTTCGACTGCTCCCATTAGGGGTCGCCACAGCGGATCATCCGTTATGATCCGCATACTGATTTGGCATAGGTTTTATGCCGGATGCCTTCCTGACGCAACCCTGGTCGCCTCTTATGACACAGGGATAAGGATTGGTTTCGCCATGATTCCTGGCTGCCCTACACCCTCTCATAGCGCGGCCAGCGCAGAGCTCCCGTCCTCAAGCGATCCTCCAACCCAAGCCTCCAAGTAGCCGGATTACAGGCGCACGCCACTACGCCCGGTATTAACTTTATACAGTATGTACCTGCATATCACTGCAAAATCATTTGAATAGACTCCATTTCCAACAATCTTAAACTGAGCATTCGATGTGTACTTTTGATCTGTACCCCATGCGTGTCGTACAAAGCGGGGTTAAGGAATTGGTTCGCTCTTTATGTCTGACAGACGTCAATGATTGAGGAACTACTTTAGTTAAATTTAATGGTATATTCTGAACATGAATCAGAAGGTGAATTGGAAAAAGAACTGGAAGTTTAGCAGGACTTTGGCTCTGAATTTGGCAAATTGTACAGAATCTTGCCCCGAGCGGGCATGTGCACTCTCTGTAAAGCAACTGCTTTAATCCATCTGTCTGTCAGTCAAACAAGATTGTAAATCATTCCAAACAGGGAACATACTGTTTTTAGGAACGTCATAAATGACACAAACGACAGGCATTGACGACTCATTTAACGTGTTCAATAAGGTGGTGTAAAAGAGGGTGCATTGATGGTTGCAAACGCACTCCGAGGACAGAGTAACAGCAAGATTCAGATGAAAATTGCGGCACCTAGTGATGCAACCACACAGTTAACTTCATCCAAAATATCTGTTAAAGTGCATCTTTTGTTTTTGTTTTTCCTCAAAGATAGTTCCAAAATCATCAGTTTCTCCGAGAAGAGTTGGCAGAAGGTCCAGCTCTGGACTGTTCCGTTTCACCCACGGCTTTGTATGGTAACCATCGCGCCGGTTATTCAAAGTTCACAAACAAAACTACCGGTAATATAGATCGTGCTCGGTAAAACAAAGCAAGAGCTGAAAAAGACCCTTCCAACATCCTTTAATTTCTCAAGACTGTGCGGGGTAAGCTGTTGTACGAACTTTCGTTATCTTATTTTGTTATATGTGAAGTTTTCCTCAAATTCTGAGCTTCTGCTTGAGTCTATTGTACATATAACAGCAAGATAACAACCCTATACCTCCATAAATACCTGCTAGTATCCTGTACCTCATCTCGAGACAAGCTGTCAAAGTACTCTTCACTAGATAGACATTGCTATTAAAACCGACACAAGACAGACATTGTATATGTTGGAGTGCTCTTCCCTGCTAAAAAACATTTCATACCAAAGAACAAAGAAACAATAAAAACAATGGGAAACAACATGCAAAACATGAAGGAGCAAATAACCACAGAAACAAAAGCAAAGAAGCATCTTCTCAAGCACACCACAGGAGAGGGATCGATTCACGAGTGAACTCGAGCGGTGGTTAAAGAGTCGTGTCGATGATGAAATGGCATCATCTTTGCGAACATCTTCTAGACGGAGCAAAACCCTCCAGAGGGAGGCGTGTGGGTCTGAAAACAAATAGGCCGAGTTTTTCACACCAGGTCAACAGCCTGAAGGGAAATTGAATTGGCTCTTGTTGAAAAGACGATGGTTTGAAATAAACAAATAAATTGCTCATCAAACTGGATTTCATTCACATCGTTTGGCACCAATAATGCGTATTGTGCTTCAGGCATTAAGCATGATGTGACGGAGATGGTCCACTCCATTCCAAGAGGAAAAAAGGAGAATTCTGAGAGAGGCCTTCGTGGTGTAATGATGGAAACTTGGAAAATAAACTTCAAATTTAGTGTTTAAGAAATCAAATTAGCTGTTTAAGAAATTGAATTATGGTCAAGTGATGGCAAAGAAACATTTTACAGCTAACCGTTTTTATTTTGTTGTCCTTTCTTTTAAAAAAAGAAAACAAACAACTACTTTGTATGGAAGAAATATCAACTTGGAAAATTATTGAAAGAATCAAGACTTGCCAACGAAGTAAAAAATAAAAAAAATTTAAAAGAAATTTTTAAGCCAAGGTCATTTAATTTTAATCACCCTTTATGGAATATCTGTCAAATGACTGTAATGTTTGCACCTGCAACACACGAAACATGCCAGAAAGCAGGCAACGTCAAGGTGTACTTTATGGGTGCGGCTCGTCTGAATCACGTGAGAATGTTGATTCAGTCACCACTTTGTAGCTCTCGAACAAGCCAACAAATTTCATTCAACAGAAAACACTTCTGTTCTTGCGTGCGGCAGCTTGGCTGCCGGGTAGTTATCATTTCTTGCTGTGCACTGATGCTGTGCATGGGAACTCATTATTCACCGACCTCAGAAGGATGACGGGCTGAGTCAACTCCACCTGGTGTTAATTCAGCAGCCAATGGGGCTTGAACTCAGGACTCTGGGATCCTAAGCCAGCCACCCCAGCCGCCAAGCCAACACCAGGCTTGGAAAACACTCGAAAAGTGGATAATAAATAGTTCCCTCCTTTTGTGACACACCTGACCTCCCTGAAAAAAAAATAACATCCTGGATTATTTTGCCTCAAAAAATAAAAATTCATACCAAGATGTTTTCGCTGGTTGGAGAAAATGAATTTAATCTAATACCTCCAGGACAATCAACGACAGTAGCAGAAGAAATGCAGCTTTACACTACCAGGTATGGTTTTTTTCTTTTTCCAGCCCTGGCTCAAGGACAGCAGCTTCTTGTTGGGGCTCTTCGACGGCGGTAAAGTCGGCGTAGGCCTACGGATAAAATAATTTTGGATGCAAAATAAATAAACAAATAATATCGAACAGCTTTCATGGAGTGATCAACTTGCTCATCGAAGGTCTTTGAAAGCTAGCTTCGGCAGCCAGTTGCTCGAGTGTTCCAATGACACCACAACAGGGTCCAGCTTGCGAAAAAGTGACATTCAGCCACAATTACGAAATATTGACGGTGGCACATTATGGGAACGTTCTTGTCATTTATGCACTGGCCTTCCCGGACATCGGAGAATGAGATGATCCTTTTCACTTCACTGAACTGTGCATACACTAATTCAATTTGGTACTTGACTGGCACAGGTGGATTGCAATAGTGACTACACACAGTAGCTTGAATTGGATGTCTCTTCCTTTCATGCTTTGTGATAGTACCATACAAATGGGTGCAGGGTTGCCTGCAAGCTCTTCCACTCGAGGGATTGCACATTATTCTCAATCACAAACAAATAATTATCCGCAAAGTTTTCAACAACCAGGAACTGCCTCGGGCAGCCTCCGGCGACTCCCGTCTGTCTTTGAAATATTGAGACCCTTGCCTGCTGATGAAATGATGGCATTTAAAAAGTTCAAAATGGCTGCAGAATTAATCTATGAAGTTGACAGAACGAAGCTTCATTGTTTATAGTGTCGATCAGTTCATACACATTTTCTATTTTTTAAAAATTCAACAGCATTAGTGTGCTCAAATAATTCCTGAACTCAAATGGAATCATACTCCTCACTCAAATGGAATGCTTTTACCAACTGGAGAGTTTCTGCTGTCAGGTGATTGCCCGCCTTGAGATTTGGGGCTGACAAAATTTCCTTTTCTCCAACTTATCGCTTCATCGCCTTTGGCATGGAATAGGCCACGCCAAACACTTCATGCTGTTTTTCGGCACTCAAACTGTTGGGAACAACTGCCAGTCACAGATTTGTTTTTTCACTCCTTTTGTCTGTATTGGTGAACTTGTCCTTCAGCCACCACAACCTCCTGGAAATATTTGGTGCCAGTAGATACACGCTCACTTTCCAGCTTCTTCAAGGTAGCACTATGGTAAACAGAATAGGTTTCTTGGAAAATAATTTTCGTTTTGTGAGTGGAGATTCCCCAATAATGGCCGATGACTCAGACAACATGGAAGGTTCACGATCTTCAACAAAAACATCACCGGTAGTGCTGGGCCCTGGCTTTTTCTTTTTTTTTAAACCCTGCATGTGTGAAGCAAAAAGTGGCGTTAAGCAATTAGTTCACTTTGTCTGTATGGCTGTCTGCCTACAAACGTCAGTTGATGATCGAGGAACAACTCGTTTTCAATTGAATGTTGTATTGTGAACATGAATCGAAAAATGAATCGGAAAACAAACCTGGAGCTTCGCAATACTTTGGCTCTCAATTAGTCCTGATCGCACATGCATAGAGAGAGAGGGGTGAGATATTTATTTTACACTGTCTGGCAGTCAAACAAATTTGAAAATCATTCCAAACAGGCGATGTACTGTTTTTAATGACATCATAAAGGAAACAAATAATAGGCACGAAAACTAATGTAACGTGTTAAATAAGGTGGTGTAAAAGATGCTGCATCAACAGTGGTAAACTTCCAAAAATTCTGAAAAAAAAACAAAAAAATAAAAACCTTTCAAATGTTTATTTTATTTCCAATAGATTTATGTAGTTGCACACCAGAACACAAAATTGTCTTTTTAGCACATTCACAACCCTTCCGTTTAGCAGTGCTTGGATAAAATAATACGGCATTTTACGTCATCACAACCAATCAAATTTGCCACTCGCAGACCCTGCCCATGTCCTTGTTTCTCAAGACTGTGTGTGGGGTAGGGTGTTCAATGGACTCTAGTTTAATCAGGTGAGGCACCTCAGTCAAACTGCAGTATGCAATCAACCCATTTCCCTTTCCATGCTCTGTCCCCCTTCAGGTTTCTGCAGGGTTCACGTGGGATGTCAATAACCCCCTTTTGGTAAAACTTGCAAAATCCAGAATGACCTCCACTCATTCATTCCTCTTTTCCCAACAGTGGAACCAACTTCCTCAATCTCTACAGTCTCATTCTTCTATCCAGGGCTTCAGCTGTTCATCACAATCTCAGGTCACCTACCCCCAAAAATCCATAACCTTTTCTGCCCCCATTAAACTTTCCCCACCTCTTTCCAAGTTTCAAGTTTTTCCTTCCACTTCAATGATTGAGAGTTTGTGGCTGTATCAATCTTGTTTACCTCCCGTGTCCTCCCATTGGAATAAATCTCCCCCCCCCCCACCCCATCCATTATCCATCCAAGTCTACCTCAATTTTGTCCCTCAACACTGCTGTTGGTGTGTTTCTTCCCCTCCCCCACATCTTTCTACTGTTCCTTTTGTTCTGTTATATCTTGATCTGTTCTATATTCTAGCTCTTCCACAAGCCTCGACACGACACAAAAAGCCACTCTGGCTGACCATTGCCACTTCAAATATGGATGCCTCCTGAAGTACGAGTGTGCAGGATGCCAATTTTAGAGAGGCTTCTACACAGGTGTAGGTTGTTGTTGACAAGTTTTTTGAAAAAAAAGAACAATCAGAGACATTTTAGAAGGTGGTCAGATCAAAGGTTCCATAAAGAGGAAATGGTTAGAGGGTCCGCTCTGAGTCAAACCCCAGCCGAGTTATACCAAATACTTAAAGAAATTATATATGCTGCTTCCTTGCTTGATATTCAGCATTTAAAAAAAATAAAAATGATGAGTACAGACAATCCCCAGAGGTTTGCATCACAGGGAGGAGGAAATTCCCCACTGAATACCATGACAAAGGCGGCACCATTGTTGTGATGTCGCTGGTACCCAGAGTTCCCTGGAAAGTGACAGCACTTCCCTCAACCGCATTAATTGTGTTTGTCTCATCAAAGAGTCCTGTGTTGTCGTGTATTCGTGCGTGGGCGTGTGCGTGTGCGTGTGCGTGTGTTCCAATACGAGGCTTAGATCCTCAGATCCTGTACAATCTAATTTAACTTTGAAATAAAAAAACAAACTTTCTTCAGGAACTTTAAAATAGCATGAAAATCATCTTTCTAGCTTGACTAGAAGAGTGGACATTACGAACAATGGCCAGTAGGCCAGGTCAGGTCAAACATCGGTGATCTGCATCTCGATAAGTGTTTGACTTGGCAATGCAAAGTTTTGGCTCAAACTCCATTTGATGTACCTCTCCAAATTAAAAAAAAAACAAAAAAAAAACTTTAAACTCGCAGAAAGAAGCCTAGATTGTAAAAATCAACGATATAAAAAAAAATAAGTATTTGTACGCTGGTTGAGAGAGCTTACAAATGGGAGGATATATATATATATATATATATATATATATATATATATACACGAGAGGGTCAATGCTTGAGGACATGGACTTGACATGGAATGAACCCATGAGGAAATTAGTTGAACATTATATGAAACCAATTGGGAGAATTAGAAATTTGCAACAGACCCAAAAGCCTCATCTGGCCAAAAGTCTGCAAATATGTCAAAGAATGTTCTCGATTTACTTAACGGGACACGACTTAACATCCTCTCCAAAATGCAACCATCTGCACAAGGCAGTACCTCGTGCTGGCGTTACGCCAAGTTCAAACCAGGAGTCAAACCCTAAAACAGACAGTGCAGTTCAAGTACGAGCACCCACAGCCGAGCTATCCTTTCACTCTGCAGCTTTGTCAAAACCAAAACCAGTTTATATTTCCTTCGGGACTGAAGAGGGATGCCAAATAGCCCGTGGCATACAGTAGGTTAAGAGACTAATTAAAACACACAAAGCATCCATGTTGCATGATAATCTGTTCGTTTTTGAAAATCGCGTGCATTGCAAGCTGCACCGTACAACCAATAACATGGTTTTAATATTTATTTTAAATATGACATCCAGCATAAGCACGTGAAAGAGCAAGATTTAGGTATTGAGGCTCCAAAAATATTTTAAAACACCAATTTAGGCAGAATATATAATACGAGCTAATTGGGTTCATCAATCAATTAACACCACCTGTCCTGGGCAGACCCTATTTACAAATGAGTTTCCAAAACAAATGAGTGCAAACTAATGGAAGTTTCACCATCAGCTATGAACTTTCCTGGGCAGCGCTTTCCTCCAAACTGGTCACCAGTCAGGTTAAGACTGGACATTTTATGCTGGGAAAGGCCATTCCTTTGCTCTGCTAAACTTCTCATGGCCGATAAAGTAATTGTTCAAAGTATAGTTTCTCCCTTGTTGGCTAGCACACCTGCATCCAAAGTCATGTCCCTGGAAGGTATAGAGACCAAAGCTATGAAAATCATTGGCATCACCCATCAAGCAGCCGTCTCATGACAGGACCGACTGCTTTCTCACCACACAACGGTTGGTTGTCTTTCGACCTCCTCCAGTCCCTCACCTGGTCTTGCTTCCCCTGTCCTTCAAACTACCCATCCCTCCTCAGCTATGTAATGGTGAACATATTAATCCAGCAGTCATCTCATCAACCAAAGCTTAGACCTCTTAGGGTACGCATCAGTAATCACCAAAATTGGAAGAAGTGCAGAGCGGAAAACACAACAGGTAACAAGGTTTTTACAAAAATGGAAAAGGCTCGTACAGCACAACCAACTTGAGGGTTAGTCGAGGTCTCACGGTCAGTTGCAAGATTGTGTTGCTCTGGCCCTCTGGGAGGAAAATCAAAAACAGAATTGCACAAGGAGTGTTGTGCTCTGAAGTAGGCTGCTCTGTGGCTGAAATTTTACACTGCAAGCTTTTTCCCGTTTAATAAAAATAAATAAATAAAAACTTGGTAGTTGTGCAAGAGTGAAAATTGGGTGTTTGGGTGAATTTAAACACCCCTTTTGGAAGATATTATCAACGGCCTTATTTAATTATATCCTTTATCAAGGAGTCATTCTTGGTCACCTCGCTCTCCTTCTCGGGGATCTTATTTCACCGTTTTTTTTTTTTTGGCATCCTCAACAATGCCTAGATATGGAACAGGCTGCAATGGTGTCTTAACAAATAAAGCACTCAATTTTTTTTCTTTCACTTTCTTCACTCACATGATATGAATAAGTGCATGAATGAATATTGAGTGTTTGGGTAAATTTAAACACCCTTTTTTGAAGGTAATGAACGGCTTATTGAAGGTAATTAACGGCTTATTCAAACATGCCTCGCCTTGGAAACACGATGTACTCTCACAGGCTAATTAAAGTATACAATCAAAACATATCGAATTTGAGAATCACATCGCGTGGACTTTAAATAAGTGTCGAAATCTGGAGTGAAATCTGAAATTTATAAGAAACTAGCAATTTTTATAACTAAGTGCCTTTATTAAAGCAAAGCATTAAAGCTTAATTTTTTCCACTGTTCGGACAATTAATTTGAATGAATAAAAGATTTAGGAATGTGCAGAAAGTGGAACTTCATCGAGCGCAACATAAATAATGAACCAGTGGGATCAAAGCTGTTTTTGCAAACCATGGCGATACAATCCAAGGCGTCCCTTTTTTATTGTTTTTTTTTTTCTTCGGCAATTACAAACACAGTTTGTTTGTTTTTTTCACCTTTTTGTGCGATCTGCTTTCTTTATAAAATATTAATGCAAATATATAAAAATATTACTCACCCACTGAAAATGTGCAATTTCATGACATGAAATTTCCCCTTTTTGTATGATCTGCTTTCATTATACGACCCGTCACTTCAACATAGATAGATACATATAAAAAAAAAACTAGAACGGCCACTCGGTAGCGTGCATACCTCCGCCATACTGATTAGTTTATGTTTTGTATCCCACTGAGGTTTTGTATCTGGATTGAGAGGTGAACTAAAATTTAATCGGCTTCTTCTTGTCACCTAACCAACTCATTCACCAAGTTTCATCTGAGTCCGTCCATCACCTTTCCAGATATTGTACTATATATAATTTTACCCCAATCACTCAATGGTGGAGAATCATTAAAAAATTAATTGGATTCGGATCTTCACCAAAATCGAACCAATTCTTCCTTGTGACATACCCAACCTGCCCACCAAGTTTCGTCCGAATCCGTCCACAACAAATTGAGGTATCCTATTCACAGACAAACAAGCACAGAAAGAGGTGAAAACAACCTCCATCCACCTTCGATGGCAGAGGTAAATAATTGGTTATTTTTTTTAAGTTTCTTAAACCATTTAGTTGGAGTGCTTGCTTGAGTGTTTAAACCACTTGGTGAGCGCTCTACAAGCTTCATGGGGACATCTCTGGAGTTAGGAAAGAAAAACAAATGAGGATTACAATGAGTAAACAATGTTTTCAGTGGTTACAAAGCATTGAATTGCCACATCATGGCAGGGTTGCTGAGAGGTATGCATGCTCACTTAAAGCTGTCTAGCCTGGGTTCAAATCACGACCCAGCTATAAACTGTCATCCCAGTACTTCACAGGCAGGGTGATTCAATGTTCTCTCTTGCCCACCCCTCCATTACTCCCACCCCTCCCCCCCCCCCATGGACATCTCCGTGCAGTCTTTGCATGCTGTTTCAACATACCCCATTTCGTTCAATCCTGAACTACACCCCCCCCCCCCCTCTCTGCACAAGTCCCACTACCAAACGGAAGTCCAGAACCACCACCCCTTTCCCGCTCAAGTCCCCCTACCAGATGCTTACCTCCTCCAAAACCACCCCCTCCCCAATTTACCCACGCTTCCTCACTCCTCTCCTGTCGTCCATCCCCCATCCTCCTTGCTCCCACCCCACCACCTCCCAGAGTGTACATGGACGTTTGGTGAGGCGTCGCTCTCCCGCCCCCCTCCCTCCTCACTGTTCCATCCTCCCGAGCTCCCCACCCCCTTTGCTTACTTCTCCTCACTCCACTTATTCCCCCCATACCCTTCTTCCCCCTTTAATATTTCCATCAGCGAAGCGTCGGGTTGTATTTGCTAGTAAATAAATACAGCACGGAAGGGATTAAAACCTGGCCATCTCGTGCTGTGGACAGGCTGATAAGGCCTGTTTGTACTTGCTATGATTTTGCCCTTTGACATTTTGTCCCAATTATTAGTGTCTTCCATATTCTCATAATAAAGGTTTGTTGAAAATTTGATGACAAAAGCTCAAATGGTTAAAAACAAAAAAAAGCCGTCCTGGACGTGGACGTGCATGTAAAAACACGCGCGCACGCACGCACACATGCGCACACGCACCAACTCGAGTGTACCCATGAACTGAGTTTGAAGCGTTGGAATAGAGCTCAAAAGACATGCATCACTGATAAGCTCAATATCCCCGGGATCTTTTGGCACATTGTGATATGACTCTAGAAATGAAAACTCATCTCAAAATCATTACAGATGATCATAAAAATATGAAGAAAGCACAGATGTTGGCAAACTAAATGTGTATGCCATTATTCAAACGTAATTACGGTATTGCAGCTTCCACAATTGTGTGCTGGTATAATAAAAATGCAGTTACACACAATACAGTGAAAACAAACAAAGGTTGACAGATGCATTTCCACAATTGCGATGAAATTTACACAAAAGCTGTCAAATTCTGTTTCTCGCATGTGTACAAAAATAAAAAAAAAATAAAAAAGAGGGAAAAGCTATTGTCGTCACACTTCACGGAATCACAGATCTGCAGCAGAGTACACGGGTGTGTCACAATGTGGGACGAGCTGCTGGTGCAATGCTATATCAGCAAAAGGCAGGACGCAGCAGTGGGACTATGACCTGTACACCCAAGTTCAACACAACAGGTCAAGACCACTTACGACTGGCCTGAAAGATGCAGCAGCACTTTCAATTTCAAAACCATTGCAACACAAAACTTGGGCAGCAGGGGTCATGATGAGAAATGATGAAAAAAATACTCCACAATTTAATGCTCACAGTGCTTTCATCTTCTCCTTCGCAGATAGAAAAAGAACCAGAGTTGGTGTCAAAGCCACCCAATGCTCGCCTGTTTATACATTTATCGTTTTTAAAAGACTAGTCAAATAATTAGTATTTTTTATAAAGCATTGCAGTGGAGTCCGATCCAAATAATTTTAAAGCAATATATGTATTTGTATATTGTAATCAGTAACAAGAGCGCAAGTGAGCACAATATACGCCCGAACAAGAAGGTATATACAGAATTGTGCTACTACATGGAAATAGCACCCTGGTTGCCATGGCAACCCCTTTAGATGACGAACGTATGTCACGACACACCGTCTCCACAGTCTGTACCTATGTACCAGATATGAAACGTGAAAGTTGAAAACTTTGGGAGTTAGAGTGCGCGACAGGAACGGATGGAAAACAGCATCCTGGTTGCCATGGCAACCACTTTAGATGACGACGTATGTCACGACACACCGTCTCCACAGTCTGTACCTATGTACAAATATGAAACGTGAAAGTTGAAAACTTTGGGAGTTAGAGTGCGGATGGACGAAACATAATACGCCCCGATATATATTTATCGGGCGTATAAAAAAAGTGGTAGATAAAAACATTAGAAAGGAAAAAATAACTTGCACCAAAAACTTTAACATTTTCACGCTCACACCGGGGTATCGCTATAGCTCTCTGTTCTTCAAACAAGCGAGCTAAAAACAAAGCCTTACAAATGAAAAGCAAGGTAGAGAATGGGAAAAAACAACAACAAAAAAAAAACGGGACTTTCAAGTGGACTTGCGATGAGCACGTTTTCTGATTTAAGAGTTCATTTGTCTGAGACAAATAGTACCAACGTTACTTTTGTCAAGACTCCGAGCAATACAAAATCATTGAAATATAATTTTAAAAAAGTGGTCGAGTAACAGTTAGATCCCCAAAAGGACACAGAATAACGTCTGTAAATAAATAATTTGAAGGAATTGTTCTTTGTAGTGTGGGTAACCAATACCCATCATCATGTATTTCCTGCTTTACTATGTGTGTGTGCGTGATGGAAATCAAGACGGGGCAGATGAGACGACATCGAAGTCGACGGTGCACCATTCGCAAATCCCCCACACTTCCCACCTAAAGCAAAGTTGAAAGACGCCAAAGGTTCCACCAGGAATGACCCAATATCAAATTTAGAGTTCAAAAATTTTTTTTTATTTTGTTTTGACCCCTGTAACCCGAGATCCCTGCCACCTGGGGCACCAATCGGTGGTCAAATCCAATAAATAGTTACATATTTAATCACCCACAATGTCGATTGCACATACAAAGTTTAATTATTTTTTTAAAAGTTGAAAAATGTGCTCGGAATTGCATTTTATGGTGTTTGACTCCATCGCAGGGTCCCAGTAAGGCAGGGCTAAAAATTACACTGCTCTTGCACCTTTTTGCCATGTGGTAATCAGAACTACCAAGTTTGGTGCATTTCTGCACAACTGTTTAGCAGGAGATAGCATGACGGATAGACAGACAGACAGACTACAATACCCCCGCCCACCCCGGTTTTGTTTTTGTTTTAAGCGTGGGAATAATGACAAAGAGGGTGGGACAGGAAATAATTGTTTAATTTTCGGTCAACATAAGCATCAGGCCTGAAATGCGCAGATGATTAGCTGCGCAGTGAGTTCACGATTGTCTGTCCAGTCATCCTCGTTTCTGAGCACTTTGGGTGTGAGAAAGTAACAAAACAAGGCAATGAAGAATGATGTCCTGCACTGGATCCGCACACGACCACCAGAAGTCTACAATGAATGTATGAAGTTAAAGGTGGAGAACACTAGTAACATATCGCTTTTGTAATATACATACGAGCTTAGTTACGGCTACAAAGATAAGTCCAGGTTAGATTTGAAGCATCCAACATTACAAGTGATAATAAAATTAATATTCAATGAAAGGACAAGTTAAGTACGAGTACTGCATGACCATACTAACAAGGCCTGTCCTTTTCATCCGAAAAACATGCGACGGACGTAGATTGTACTCGTGCAGCACCAGCAACCAAAAAAGAAATCCATTCTGCGTGGCTTTTCTGTGTCTCAGTTCCAGGAATGACGTCAAACAGAAATTTGGGCTTTTGAGTTGCAATAAAAGATTTATTTAATTTTTTCCCTTCATTATGTTTTGCCATTTTCATGCAAAATAGAAAGAAAGAAAAAATTACATGAAAAGAAAACGATTTCCTCCAATTATGCCTTTCTAAAATTGTCAGTGCTAAAGCCTAATCTTTGGCACAAGCACGTCAAATTCATTACGTCTGGGTAACGGCTTGTGATGCTTCCATAATCCCATCTTCTATTGCTAAAAGGAGCAGTGGCCTTACGTCATGCTCCTTTCTAAAGGATCCGTGCTGTCGTACAATAATAAAAATAACACCATTGGAAAGCTAATAATCGATTCACTATGGTTGGAAAGCTAATAATCGATTTACTTAGAACAAATATTCGCATCCATTTAATCATAAAAATGCCCTTCTTAAAGGCCAGTCATCTCCTTCCAAGAACGAAGAAGAAGCAGGATTTGGAGGTTAATGCAGCAGTTCCTGCGGTGCCATTTTTAGCGTATCTGGAATTTGAATTCCAGATGAAGCATTCTCATCACATGCTGTCTGTCGGTCTGTCTGTCTGTCTGTCTCCCATTCTGACTTCTCCGGCCAAACTGCTGGGCCGATCCAGTTGAAATTTGGCAGCAACGTTCCTCTCCTGACTGGTAACAGGAATTGCAAAGCTTCTTTGGGTCAAATGACTTTAGGTCAAAATTGCTGACTTTGTAAATTTATTTTTTTTTAAAAAATAAACATTTCCAGACCCAGAACGCCAACAAATTTGGGTTCCAACATTAGGACAAGGTCCTGATATTAAATTGCAGACGCCATGCCAATCACATCACCAGAAGTGTGTCAAAATGGCGGATTTGGTAAATGTTTGGGAAAATCGCGTAAATTCCTTCAAAAACCTTCCTCTCCAGACCCAACAGTCAGAATGCTACCAAGTTTGGATTACAACATTAGGCAAGGGGCTACATAAGCTGCAGGTCCAGTGGTCTTTTTTTATTATTTCACAACAGCAAGAACACTTTAAAGAATAAAGTGTGATGGACACAGAAGGGGCACACAAAATTATATAATGTAGTAATACTCCTCAAAACAACATAAACTAGAAGGGCACTCTTCGATGTCACCAGATATGCCTCCTCCCACATTATTACATCATGATACATATTTGTACCAAGTTTGATTTAAATCCCTGAATAAAGACTCAAATTATTAAATAATTCTGGCTGCCAGACCGTGCGACTGATCAGGTTTAAATTTAAAACATATATTCCCCATGACTACTGGATCATAATTGTGACCTTTGACGTCGATTGATAAGTGGTTAAAGACAAAAAAATTTAAAAGATTTATGTTCAAGACAACATGGCTGCCAGACCATGTAACCTATTAATTATCCGTGAACACTCTGGTATCCACAAGGCTTGGGGAACATGTGGGTGTAAAGTTTTCTCTCGCTCTGTCAAGCCGTTCTGGAGAAGTAGATTTTTAAAGGTTTATTCGTCAAGAAAAAACAGCTGCCAAACTAGGCGACTCATGACATCATAGGTGGAGAACTTTTTGTTCCTCATGGAACGTCGATCATACCTGTAAAGTTTCACCTCGATCTATTCAGCCATTTCGGAGAAGAATATTTTTGAAGGTTTTTATGTGAAAAACAATGTTTAAAAAAAATAAAATGACTGCTGAACCACGTGACCGATGAGGACGTCAATCCCCGCACCCCTCCCCCTCCCCCCATACAATTTATCCCAAGATGACCCTCAAAATTTTTCATACTGATCGGATAAAGCAATCGACGTATGTCCTTAAAAACAGCAAGTTCCTCGTTTGGAATCGTTTTCAATTTTGTTTCACTGCCAGACAGGCAGAATAAAAAAATATTATTTCACTCCTCTCTGCACATGCACGATTGAGACGATTAAAGAGCCAAATTACTGCTAAACTAGTAGGTTCGTGTTTTGATTCATGTTCCGATATGTGTTCAAAATATAACATTCAATTGAAATCAAGTTGATCCTCGATGATAAAATGATGCTTGTGGACAGACAGCCAGACAAAATGAACCAATTGCTGCACCGCACTTTTTGCTTCTCGCAAATGGAGTAACAACCACATCAAGTCTGTTTATAAAAGATCCTTTTTCCAAGTGTTCACTTCATTTTAAATCCTCATTGAAATTCACAATGAGGATTTTTTTTCTATAGATAGACGTGCAATGTGTTTATGAAGTGCAACATTCTCTCTTTTCATTAAACCTGGCAGCAAAGCGATGGGTAAGCACGGCTCATCTACACGAATGAATGTCAATGTGTGTGTGTGTCAGTGTGTCTCCTCCAGCCTGAAACTTTGCAGGCATACTAAGAAAACTCCAAGGAAGTGCAAGAGTGAAAATTGGGTGTTTGGGTTAATTAAAACACTTCTTTTGAAGATAATCAACAGCATTATTTAATTATATCCTTTATAAAGGCATCATCCTTGGTCAGCCCTCTATCATCTAATTGTCAGGGTCTTAAATTTTCCATTTTGTTCAGCCTATTCAAACATGCCTTGCTTTGAAACCACGATCTACTCTCACGGACTAATTAAAGTATATAATCAAAATATTATATCAGATTTGAAAATCGGATCTTACGGACTAAATAAGTGTCAAAATCTGGAGTGAAATCTGAAAATTTTAACAAATTAACGATTTTTATAACTGGCTTTATTTAAGCAAAAGCATTAAACTTAACTTTTTCTACTGTTCAGACGAATATATTGAGTGAAGAAAAGATTATGGAATGTGCAGAAAGTAAAACTTCATTTGGCACATGCAGTGAGTGCTCTCTAACCTTTTACAAACCATGATGATAGAGTCAACAGGGGTCCTTTTTTTCGGCAATTACGGACGCAGTTTTCTTTTTACCGTTTTGTGTGATTTGCTTTCATGACAAAATATTAACAGAAATACACTAATAGTTTCTGCAATGTGTTAATAGTCGACAGTGGCTGAAAATAAAGAGGTACGTAGACAGCATACACGGTGGTCGGATGTGGTGAGGTTTCTGCATACCTGCATACGAGGTTGGAGGAATGTGTACGTGTTGGGGCATGCACGCATGCATGGAGGCAGGCCTTTGCCAGGTAGATAGCATGGGTTTTAATTTTTTAATGCTCCCACCAGGTTTTACATAGAACACGGCGGTTAAAAATAAAATATTGCTGTTTGGGCGCGTTTTATCGCCCCAGTAATGCTGTTGTACGTAGCTTTCCTCCCCCTCCACGCGCACAGCCTCCCCCCTCCCCCAACAGCAATGAATCGCCAGATCACGGCAGTTTAGCTGAGGAGGTACACACGCTCACTCTTAGCTGTCTCGCCTGGGTTCGAATCCTAACCCAGCTATAAACTGTCATCAGGATGTTTCACAGGTGGGGTGATCCATCAATGTGTGTGCCATCTCAGATGGACGTTAAACTGGGCGTCACATCTGCCAGAATCCCCCCCACTCCATCCTCTCCCCTCCTTCCCTCCCTCTCCTCCATCCCCCACCCTCTCACCCCCCCCCCCCACTGAATATACTGTCAGCAAAACGGTTGCATTTGCTCGTATTAACGATAATGCAACCGTTATGAAGGATTATTTATCATTCTGAGACTGGATTGGATATGAGATACACTGGTATTTGTCACATTTCCTGGGCAACTGTACTGTTGTTAAAGTTAAGCTGGAATGCATGTAAAGGCAATTAGCAGTTGTTCTGTGTTGGTGAAAAATGCTGAACTGTACTAAGAATTCAGCCTCGTGGTCATAACTACTAAGCATCAACAGGAGTCCAACAGGCAATCCCACCCATATGTAAGCCAGCTGCCGACAAATGGTAACGTTTGACCAGAGATGCATTTGCTATTCCACTCGCAGCCATCTCAATTCTGCGCACGTGCATTGAAGCAGGAACGCGTGAATGCGTGTACTGGCTCCCAACACTTTCAAAGAAATTCCACCAATTAAAAAGGATCGATTTTTATGCATTACTCTGCCATTTACAAACACCAACCACGGTCAAAAAACGACGTTCAAACATAATCGGGCAGACTCTAACCTCAGCATCATCCATTACAATAGCACCATCCTGTTCATCCATTACAATTATTTTGTTGACGACGCTACCCTGTGCAGAACGATACATCACACTTATGGTGAAAGGCAGGCCACTGCAGAATCCGTTTAGTCACACCAAGACAAAATAAGTCTGTGGTCAGTGACTTGGAACATGACATTTAAATGCTGGTAAGTCACATGTGCTCTCCACTGTCCCTACACAAGGACTGGAAATCAAACTATCCAATCGATTTCTCTAGACAGCTACTGAAGGAGGTGCAGTTACTGGAACTCCTTGGCCTCGCTATCTGCTATAAACTTTCATGGAAGGATCACCACTAAATTGGTATCAAAGGTGAGTCACCATCTGGGTATTTTCTGAAGAGCTAAGGCATTCCTTAGCTGCACCAAATCTCATCACAAGTGTACAAGGCTTTCATGTGGAGCAACATGCGGTATGGGTCGCCACTTGGAGGCTGGTGCTCCAGCTTCCCACAATGCTCCTCTTGAGGTGGTCGAAAACAAGTCCTTCTGCACCATTTGAATCTCGAAGGTAGGAGGCAGATTCCCAAGGATACTGTCACATCTGCAGCAAGTCGGAGTTTCTTTAAGACGAGCTCAAATTTGGCCTTGCTCCGCCTGTCCTCTTCTACCTTCCCTTCCCAAGCCACCCCATGTTGCATGTATTCTTCAAGAAACCCTCACCTGCTCACCCTCCAAAAGTCCATGCTGCCCATTACTACCTCACACACTATCCAATGCACATTCACGATGTCTTCGACACACGCTGATTCTTTCCCACTCGAGTCTTCTCTCTGGGCCATTGGTTTTTGTGTCATTCCTCCTTTTCTCTTGGTGTATGTTTATCTCCCCCACATCCACCCCTCCCCCCCAATACCGTTTTGGCAGTTTGTGAACCTGTGAACATTTAGATATTCCATGATCCGAGATCCCATGCATAAAGAGTAACAAAAGAGTTCCGTTTCAATGATGATGGTCATAGAAATACTCAGCACCAATTTTACCATTATCATCTTTTTGCAATGGATTTGCATTTCAAATGATGTCAAAATATGTGGGCCTTTGTCCTCAGCGAATCACACACGTGATATCAAAGAATACGGAAAGGCCATCAAAGAAAAGTCGTTTTCAGGGTCACTGGACAAAGCACACCGATTTGACACTCAGTGACTGCACGTTTTAGAAATGTGTACAAGGAGTAATTTGGCTCTGCACGTGTCAACACCCACTCTCAACATGAAATCCTTCCACCCTTTGTTTGACTTGGAGACTCAAAATGTCCATTAAAATATATATATTTTTTTTTAATCTTCTGAAGCCTTCTACATTTTGAAAATCTTGAAGAATTGCATGGAATACATCACAAGTAAAATTGTAAAAAGCCTGATGTAAATAGCACCAAAAAAATGAAACAAGAGACAGCATTAACAATACAGAGCCCTACCTAAAATAAATAAATATATGTATATATATATATATGTATATTGTGTACAGAATGGGGAAAGACAAAGAAGGATCACTGTAATGTAATGATCAAAGAAGGTACTCTGCTCGTGTGGAGTAATTCACTGGCACATCTGCAAAAATCTCAATATCCCAGTTCCAGAAAAAGTCACGGAAACATGAACCAAAGGCAATCATTGAAAACAAGGACATAATTCTCACGTACGACCTGATGATCTCATCCAGCATGAACATAGAAAACAAAGCACTGCGACCGGACATAGTACTCAGATACAAAAAGGAAAAGAAGACATTGCTAATTATTAAGGTTTCAGTACCCCGTGAGTTTGGTCGAAACGTGGAAAAATCAAGAAAATGACCAAATAGCAAGACCTCAAGAATGAAGTGAAAAGATCCTGGAAGCTGAAGAGTGTCAAAATTGTACCACTGATAACTAGAGCAATGGGAATGAGAAAGAAGAACCTCACAAAGATCCTACAAACCATCCCTGGGAACATTATCACAAACAAGCTGCAGTTGGAGGCTGTCCGGGGCTCGGTGACGATCCTGAAAAGACTCGGAACAAAACTCTGAGAACGACACAACTTCACAACTTTGCCCATGAATCACGATCCTTCTCCGAAATGAAGGTGGATACTTTGAGTCCTGGGAGGACTCCATTCCACCTTCTGAGACCCAAATTATGGAGATAACAATCAATGACACACATTGTGCCTCCTCCAATAATCTCTACCCATCCCCTCTCCTCATCCCCCCCCCCCCTCCCAACAACAAAAACAAACAAACCAGCTGTTTACCTGCATTTGATTGTCTGTCTCACTTTGCAACCACCTTTTGCTTGTCTGTATGCTGTGCCATCCTCCTAGTGATAGCTCCATTTACATCTCTTTATGCCAAAAATAACCATATTTTAACCACACTCCAACTCTCTCCTCCTCATATATGGTGATTTCAATTGTCACCATGCAAACTGGCTGCTTGTTGGTACATCTCTCACCAGTCATGGTACTTCAGCAAAGGTCTTCTGTGACTCCATGGGACTGACTGAATCTGTCAACTTTCCAATCCAGATTTATACCCAATGGCAAATCCTCCCTTCTGGACTTGGTGATGATTAACTTCCCCACAAATGTACCCTGCGCCTCCCCTGCTCAAATTTGTTCATCTGATCATCTGCGTATGAGGCAACATCTTTCTGGCAATTCTCTGAGAGCTGCATCAGCACTGGCAAGTCTGGCAATTCACTCAGGCAGATTGGCAAGGACTGCCAGCAGCCATCTCACTTCGGCACTGGTCTCCCATATCTTCTCCCGCTGATGTTAACTCAGCCTGGTAATTATTCAACAGAAACCTGCTCTCTCTCATGCACACATTCATCCTATCTCATATTTAGTTATCTTACCCTTCTTCCTGCCCATCGACCTGTCATCCTCCTGAGGTCGGCAAAATGAGTGCCAGCATGCTGGTATACTGTGTCGGAGTGGCGACCCGTCCAGGATTGTGCCCAATAGCCAAGGAGACTACTTAGGCAGCACCAACGCTCTGCACAGAGTATGGTCCCAATCTCCTCCTCCTCCTCCTGCCCATGGTACACTGAATCCTGTGGTGAGGCAGTTGCTTTGAAACAACTTGCCTTCTCTTCCCGGAACGCAAATTCGACCGAAGGAAATCTCAGGGCATCAATTACACAAAGCCCGCAACAAGTGTGTCCACTCTCAGGAGAGCAAGAAAACAACACCTGACCAACCTCAAGAATGAACTTTCAAACTTGTCTTCCTCCTCTAAAACCTGGTGCTGCCTTAAGTCTTTCTCTGGAATATGCTCCCCTTCCATCGCTTCCCTCTCTTCGAATGGCACCACAGCCGACTCATGCGTTTGCTTCCAAATCCCATGCACCAACCCTTTCTGACTGGACAGTCTTTCTTACCTGAGAAGGTAGCAAAGTTTCTGGCAACCCTACACTCAATTCTGCAAGAGCCGAGATGTCATTACTGCACTAGTCCTAAAAACCTACTCTTGCTTATCCTATTTCTACTTTGTTCACCCTATAATTTGCTCTAGGTCACCTTCTGTCGACTTGGGAGTCAGGAAACAACACAGCAATACACAAACCATTAAACCAAGTGCAAAAACTTAATTATAGGCCTATTATGTTTCGTCAATTCACTGTACAGTATAAGCAAAGTCATGGAATCCATAATCACAATTAACATAAAATCCTTTGTTTCCTCCAACGACCTCATCTCAGACCCTCAGCTTGGATTCATACCAAGTCACTCTACCCTGCACATTCTGCTTTTATTCTTTCAGCAATAGATGGAGCCCTCAGTCTCAGACATTATGCCAATCTCTCTGGGCATATATTGAGCATTTGACATGGTCTTGCACCTGGCCTTGCTCCCCAAACTCTGCATACAGCATCCAAGGCCACCTTTCAAGGCTGGCTTACAAACTTCCTCCACTCTTGTAGTCAGTGGGTGGCTCTCAACAGGATCCTCTAATCTCCTCGCTCTGTGGAGGCTGCAGTCCCCCAAGGCAAAGTCTTGGGCCAAGTCTTGCTCCTCATTTTAAATCGACAATCTTTCCGATTCTCTGGAAAATTATCTTCAATCTTTGCCGATAACTCCACCCTCTGCCATATCATCTCATCCTTCAGATAGGCAGGCAGCGGGCTCTTCCCTCTCTTTAAACCTTGATAGAATTAGGAGCTGGTCAAACACTTGGAATAAGTCTTTCAATCCTGACAAATACCACACACTCACCGTCTCTCCGAAAGGACTGCACGGAAAACCCTCCCATCTACTTCCTGAACAAACCGATTGAAGGAGTTCAGTCACTCAAACATTTGGGCCTCACTAACGGCCATAATCTTTTTTAGGCAAACCATATATCAAAGATGACCTCCAAACCCAGCAACCAACTTGGCATCCTCCGTGGTGGCAAATCTTCCTTTGCCAATCTGAACTTTTATCAACAACAAGGCCTTTTATCCACAGCTCGATGGAGTACTACTCTCCCCTTTGGGCTGGAGCCCCTGCCTCACACCTTGCATTTCTCGATGCTACAGAAACAAAGGCCCTCAATATCATTGAAATCTGAGTCTCTGGCCTGTTACTCTCACATCACAGATAGGTTGGTGGCTTCTGTCCTCCACACTTCTTTTTGGTTAGCTCCCGATGCTTCTCTGCACCCCCCCAGGTTTCTGCAGTGTGCACTGGTCTGCCAGTAACCCATTTCCAGTGAAACTCCCAAAATCCAGGCTCCCTGCTCACCTCCACTCATCATCATTTGTTCCCCTTGCATCTCACCTGTGAAAGCAACTTCTTCAGTCTGTTCAATTCCATTCTCCCCTCCAGGGATTCAATACTGCTAATCACCACATCACATCACCCTTCCACCCCCATCCATACTCATGATCTTTTCTTCCCTCATTAACCCTCCACAAACACACCCCTTCATTGACAGGTATTGCATTTTCTCCCCTCACTCATTTTCATTTTTTTTTTAATTCCATTTATGTTTCATCCTCGTTTTACCTTCCTCGTACATTTTGTTAAACTTGTATCCAGCTTGTTCACCCATTGTCCTCGTCCCCTCCTTTTGATGTCATTCTTCCCCAGACCATTCTGCTTCCAGTCGCTCTACCCAGCTGTTGGTGTGTTCCCTCCCCCCCCCCCTTTACTATGTTCCCCTTCTTCTGTGTACTGCTCTGTTCTGTGTTCCAGCTCTTTCAAGCAAAGCGTAACATAATATATATTTTTTTTTTTTTTAAGGAAGGAGAGTTCAACCAGTTAAAGCACGGTCTCAGTGCTCACACAAAAAGAGGAACCACTGACGTAACAAAACTTGTGCTCGCCAAAGAAAGCACGAATTCCACACAGACGCACGTCATGGCTCATTCATCGAATATAGTAACGACCATAGTGGCTCCACGTGCAGACAGAACAACTGCACATCCACATTACGCGTCACAATTATCCTCATTTCTCTCTGGGTGTGTTTCACGAAACAAAACAAAATTAAACAGCAGGCGTTTGGAGTGACAAAATTGCTTAATACCCAGTCCATCACCGGTGCACCACGTGACAGCAATATAATCAAAGACTGCAACCAAAGACTGTGGAGGTGTGTGATTTGCTGTATCCATTGACGGAGGCCAATAAGTAAAGAAATAAAGAAAAAAGTGTCATGGCAACGCATTGAAGGGGGAATATAAATAAATAAATGAATGAATAAATAAAACATCCGACAGAAATTGGCACGACAACGTCGTAACTTCCAGCCGATCACTCATTCCTCAATTTTCATTCAGGACAGGAAGGAAGAAAAGATCTTCACAAGAGTCAAAAACACATGGCAACACTATTTATTTCACAATTAATGCAAGGATTGTGTAAAGGTAGAGCACTTGCCATTCAACTGTCCGGTGTGGGTATGATTTACCAGCTGACTATGAACTGGCAGATCGGTATTTCATCATAAAGTGCACAGTACCTTCAAAAGAAAAAAGTTAAGCCAGGTGGTCCATTGGCTAGCATTAGTTGGTGAATGTTAAAGATCCCACCTTCTCTTTCATGAAGGGCAGGAGAGTTATCGCTGACACCCTGAAATTACAAATCTCTCCCCAAATAGTCTTCAGTGGAACATCCGGCCGAGCCAGCCAGTTCATGAACGGTTTGGGTCATAAATGTTCCCTGAAGACCCCAAAGGAAGGTGGATATCATTTGAGCCATTAAAGTAGTAGTAGTAGTCATAGTAGCACACCCAGAATTATCCACATGGGCATCAAATTATTCATTTTTTGGACTTGTGAGTATTCCATTCGAAGAACCTGATGAATGCCCCATGTACTCTGGCTCACCAATTCAACGGATATTACGCGAGGGTTTTTTTTTTTTGTACAGGGTCAAGGCACATTGAAGTGCTAGAATCAAAGAACGAATCAGGACGGAACATAACAAAGGGCACAGCACAAAGAGAAGGGGGAAATGCCAACAATAGGGCCGACAGAGAAAAGACAGAGAAGGACAAACGAGGGAAACAGGTAATGATGAGAGGTAGGGGAGAATGCAAGGGGTGGAAAAGATGGATGCAGAAACAAAAACATTTTTGGGGGGAGGTGGGGTGAGAGAGGGGTTAACAGGTCTAGAAAAGATTAAGACTTTCGATTGGGTATGAACTGAGGTGGCGGTGAACAGCTGTCTTGAAGACATGGAGGAAAGAATGAGATTGAAGAGGATGTGGAAGCTAGTTAGTTTCCACAGGTGGTTGGGGTGGGGGGGGAGGAGGAACGGATAAGTGGAGGTGAGGAGTGGTTTCACACGAGGAGGGGGTTACTGGTGGACCGTGTGCGCCCTGGAGATAAAGTACGGAGAGGGCAGAGGGTGCAAGATCAGAATGACCACCAACTTGCTGCCAATGGAAAAGTGATAGACCCATAACCTCAGCTTCATCGCAGGAGATTACAGTTGTTGTTCGGCAAACAGCTGAGTCTTGAGTGACAATTCCTATGATGGAATGGCATGAGGCATGAAAAAGTGAGTAGAAATCAATGGGTGCAGGGAGAAAGGGGGGAAATGAGATTGATATGAACAAGCTTTGTTGACAAAGATTTTGCACTCTGTACAATAACCACCATACAACTTACCAAACAATTTGGCCAATTATAATTGTTATTATTTTAAAGAAGAATTAAAAACAAGAATGAAAAATAAATAGAAAACAGGCCTGGTTGGTACGACGATGACGATGACGACGCACAGAACCCAGGTTCAAATCCAATATCTACTGTACCATGTATGCTAGTCCAATGTCACCCAACATCCTGCAATTCCCATAAAGATCCATCAATGTTAATAATTATCTTTGTCCTGCATGTTATTCATGTACAACTTCCTCTCCGAGCCCGACAATCACTTAACAAAAAAAGTCAAAACATTGGCTACTCTGTGTGTTTTATGGGAAATTGCCATTTTTGGGGGGTGGCGAGTAATCGGTTAGTTCCTGTCATGTAATATGTAGCTTTGACCAAATGCAAAGATTCCATGGGTGCTCCAGGGTTCAAACACCCATAGGGAGAGAATAAGTAGGCCACAAGCCACGACTGTTTTGTCTTGTCTACGACTTATAAAGGAGCTTTGTGTGTGCGTGTCAAGTGCACTTGAAAACTGTTCAACATAGACTCATGGATTACATCGACGGAAGTGGCTCAAGACCTGGGAATGTCATTGCGACAACATATTCTCCCAGGAAGGAGGGGGGTGGGGTGGAGGTGTCATCCTCTTCTAGGAGGGGGCAACTTAACAGGTTAAAGCCATTTTTCAGGTTTTTGACAAAACTGCACATACTACCATGAAATGAATCAAGTGAAAAATTTGTCGATCCAGGGGATGGGTGGGGGGATTATTTTAATCCCACCATGGAAGTGTCGCAGACCTGGTAATGACATTGCATTAGACCCGGAATGGGGGTGGGGACACCTTTGTACAGGGGGTCCAGTCAATCGCTCACCCTATTAACTCGTTTAAAACGTGTATCCAGCTTGGAATAATATAATTTTTCTCCAATGAATTACAGTGTAATACTCAAATGCAAAGGAATGACCAGGAAAAATGTGATCTTTACCATAATTTCACCTTTGACCTCTTCAAAAATTGGTAAAGGGGACCTACATTGAAAGACCATTAAGGCAGTCTGGTTGCATTGGACCAGGGAACCTCCATGACAAATTTGATGAGGATTGGCTCAGAAAGAGTGAGACTGCAATTTTTAGAAAGAAAGACATTACATGAAAATACACACCGTGCGGAGTGACGGTCATCTCTGCGAGAAACAAGGTCAGCTGCTATGCAATGACACCATTCACTAACTTTTACCATGCCCAGTAGAGAATATATAGCCTCCTGAAGGTAGGGCAGTTTTTGCAAACTTTGAAGTCACGTGACGCGAAAACGAAAGCGAAATTCGAAAACCGTCCCGACCAAATTTAGATATTGTCCCATACATTCATATGCCACAATCAAATTCAAGATCGCTTGAGAAATGTAGGAGGAGATAGATTTTGAAAATCGTCATTTTCGCATTTTTTGCCAACTTTGAAGTCACGTGACACGAAAACGAAAGCGAATATCGAAAATCCGGCCCGACCAAATTTAGATATTGTCCCATAGATTCATATGCTACAATCAAATTCAAGATCTCTTGAGAAATGGCGGAGGAGATAGAATTTGAAAATCGTCATTTTCGCAACTTCAAAGGCCTCGTGACCTTGACCTTGAAAGTCATACCATCGTGTACGTCTCATCGACCTCTATCAGGATCACCAATGACCAGATCTCCCGCTTCAACTTCATTGTGAACGGACGGACGGATCGAAGGACATCGACACCCATATTATTAGGTCATGCTCGAAGAGATGACCTAAAAAGGTGATCGTACCAAACAATGACATTCCATGCAATGATATTGTTACGGTTGTGGAAATTCACAGAACACCATTCAGGTTCCCCAGAGGTCAATTATTTCGGTGTGTGTTCCAGGTTAGAATTCCCCACCGATGTACAACGGGTAAATTGTGTCGTGCTGCCGTGCTGTGTCATCTTTGAGTAGTGTTATACTTTCCTATCTTCTTTAACATATAACAACAACAGACAAACCACGGCCGCGTTTGACGTGATTTCCAACACGGCCGCGTTTGACGGTATTTCCAAACACGGCCACGTTTGACGGCAAGGATCGGATCAAAACGGCGTTACCCTCTGAAAGAGCTGGCCAATCGAAAGTGAGAAGGCGGAGCCAGCCGGGGGTGAAGGGTCGAAGGTAAAACAGCGAGCACCCCCGGACCCGATAAAGAGAAGTGCTGGAACGCCGAGAAGCCAGTTGGGCTTGCAGTTGGGCTGGGCCGTTGGAGAGTCTGGAGTCTGGAGTCCAGAATTTGGGAGAGCGCTTGGAGAGAGCGCTTGAGTTGAGTGGAGCTGGGAGCGCTTGAGTAGAGCGCTTGAGAAGAGGGCTTGAGTTGGGCGCTGGACTTCGTGGCTTGCAGTTGGCGGTGGGAGTGGAGAGACGCCCCGTTGGGAGCTGGAGAGTTCGGAGTTTGGCAGTTGGTTCGCTGGGGTTCGCCGGCGCAACCAGGCCTGAGTCGAGACCCATTCACTCTCCAGCGCGTCTTCGGCTAAGCAGGCTGCAGTGGAAGCCGGTCGACCAAGAGGAGCCAGTCGGAGCTCGGGGGTCCGGGCAAAGACACCGAGGTCGCCGAACCAGGACCCAGCGAGTCACCACGAGGGTGGCCAGGTAGCTCGCCCGGTCTCTCGGAGCCCCTTCGGTCATCCCGGCTCCGAGTAATTATAAAGGCTCACGAGCCCTGTTCTTTATTTCTGGGGTTTTGGATGAAAGTCTGTGGCGCCTTGTCTACCTAAGTAGAACTGATTAAGTGCATGACTGTGTACATGATAATAGGCATCGGCTGTAGGTTTTTGCTCGTGTCTTGCCCCCATCCCCCTATTCATTGCATATGTGCATTTAAAATAAATACCCCTATTGTTTGAATGTTAACCTGCTCGTTGTGTCACTTTCTGCCATGATGCGTTCGGAATATTAGCTGGCTGATTATAAGCCGATAAAACGTACATCTGATCCGACGGGACTTGGCGATATAAAACCGCTCGACAATCGCATACGGAACAAGCTGCTTAAGTGGCTCGTTTTCGTGCAGGCCCCGTCGAGGTATAAACTCCTGGCATTTCTGTCCGCACGAATAGTTAGGTATATCGACAATTCGGCGATTGACCCTGTAGCGCGTGGACAGAAGAGTTGGCTGGTTTATGGTGTGTTAAAAACACCCGTAGCTGGGTTTCGGCGTTGATCCGGAAGCTACGACTAGATTGCTCGTTCGGTGGGCGCGCGCGGCCGCAATTGGGCTAAGGCGGTCATCCGCATGCCGGACGGGCGAAAATCTACAACAATATTGTGAAATACAATGCATTGTTATTTCTTCAATAAAACATTATGAATGATTACTAGAACAGAACTCGATAGAGCGCACACCTCCACCAGGCTGAACAGTTTATGTTTTGGATCCCACTGATGGGCCAGATCTGGATTTGGAACCGAACCGAAATGTCACGGGCTTGTTCTTGTCACCGACCTAACTCATCCACAACATTTTGAGATTTAGTGCGATACATCATTTTCAGCTCAAGCTCTCAATAGTGAAGAATCGCTTTTAAAATTATCGGATCCGAATCTTCACTAAAATTATATAGATTTGTCCTAGTCACAAACCAAACCTATCCGCTGAATTTCATCCGAATCCTTCCACGACATTTTGAGACAACCTGCTCACAAACAGACAGAGAGACAGACAGGGGTGGAAACATAACCTCTGTCCAACTTTGGTGGCAAAGGTAATTAGAACAGCACTCGGTAGAGCGCAAACCCATGCCAGACTGAACGGTTTACGTTGTATATCCCAATGATAGACTGGATCTGCGTCCGCATCTTCACCAAAATCCAATCAATTTGTTCTTGTCACACTCCCAACCTGTCCACCAAGTTCAGTCCAAATCAGTTCATAACTTTGAGATATCCTGATCACAGAGACAGAGACAGACAGCGGTGAAAACATAACCTCCATCCACCTTCGGTGGCAGACATAACAATAAATCTCCATGCAGGATGTAAGATCTAATAACTATTAACATTAGGAAATGGAATCCTTATCCAGCAGTTATGCCATTGTGAACTAGAAGGGCACGTTTCAATGTTGCGACGTCACCAGATATGCCTCCTCCTACATCAGTGAATCATTATACATACTTGTTCCAAGTTTGATTTAAATCCCTGAACCCAGATTCAAAATATTAAATAATTATGGCTGCCAGACAATGCGTCCGGTCAGGTTGAAATTTAAAACATATATTCCACATCACCACTGGATCATAAATGTGATGGTTCACGTCGATTGATGAAGCGGTTCAAGAGAAATAATTTTAAGATTTCCGTACAATCAAATATGGCTGCCAGACCATGTGACCTGTTCATTATTCGTGAACACCCTGGTATCCCCGAGGCTTGGGGAATATGTAGGTGAAGTTTCCGTCAATCTGTCAAGCCGTTCTGGAGAAGACGATTTTCAAAGGTTTATTCTTCAAAAAAAATCAAAAAAATCATAGCTGCCAAACCATGTGACCTATGACATCATAGTTGGAGAACTTTTTGTTCTTCATGGATAGGCAATCATACCTGTAAAGTTTCGCCTTGATCTGTTCGGCCGTTTCAGAGAAGAAGATTTATGAAGGTTTATATGTTTAAAAACAAACAAACAAAAAACGACTGCCGAACCAAGTGACCAATGACGTCATAATCATTAAAACATTCCACACGAGTCGTCGCACCTACGGTGAAAATGTTATGTCAATCGGATAAATGGTTCCAGAGAAAAAGAGAAAATTACCATGGACAGACGTACGGACACACACTCCGTACAACCTGAAGACATAATGGCTTCAGCGACTTCATTAGCAGAGGCATAAAAATCAAAAGGATACAGCGTTGGAGAACGGGGAAAGGGCCCGTCATGCTGACTATCTTTAACATGCCATTTGGGATCGTACCAAGTCAATGTTGGGTAACGAACACTTGACATCACAAGAACTACACAACCTTATGCAATCCATGACCAAAAAAAAACTCCATCGAAATGAGGAGCAAAAAACCTGCACAAGTTAAAGCGCGACAACACTGCAATGGTGTGACAGTATCACGCAAGTCAGACATTGAAAGGTAGATCACTGCCACCTGGTGCACCATTGCAGAGCTACAGCTCATCTTCGAATTGAACAAATGCATTTCTGATAACGTTGCTGCATGTTATACGAGATTACCGACTTCACCAAGGCAATAAGTAATGGTTGCACGAGTGCTAGGAATAACATACATGCTCGTCTCAAAAGATCAAATCGGGTCACGACTGCACAGACCCAACCCGGCAACATCTGCAGCAGAGTGACGAGATGAATCCCCAAGACGCTCCCTGCTGTCCCCCACTAGACAACAGAGAACTATTTGAGTCTGACAGCAACACGACAATAAAACAAGTAAGCTGGCTGCCGATGGCGATCCGCAAAGACAAGGACTGAAACATCCAAATTTTAACGATGACATCTTTGATTTCTGCTCGACGGCAATTTGTTGGACACCTCACCTGTGTGTGCATCACCTTTCATCCAAGCCACGACAACGACCATCTGAAGTCAACGTACACACCATTAGGAGGCCGTATGGTTAACCACGAACCCCTGGGCCAAAGCCGAATCGCATCCGAGGGGTTCAAATTTGACTTTGGAATAAAGGAAGCGATGCTTTTCCCAAAAGTGACCCGCACTGAAGAGGTTCTTACACCGTCTCCTCGCTCCCTCCTCCCAACGTCAGAAGAGTGTGTGCACAATTGCGAGAGTCCCATTCACGCTTCATTCCGCCATGATCATCAACAATGAATGATGAGCTCTCCCACCCCGTTATAAAACAGCGATGGAAACACGTGCCAGCAGCTGTTACTTCATGGCTGCTTGGTGAAGCAGAAAAACTTTTTTTACTGGATGAAGAGGAAACGGGGAAAAGCCATTAGTGGTTAACAAGCCGAGTTAACACAAGACTGCCAATATCACAGCTGTTACTAAAGTTGCTAAGCCAGTGAAGTTCTAGTTACACATTCAAGTGGGTATCAAGATGTTAAAAAGGCAAACGTCCTTCCTCTTGGGAACAACAAAACCAAGAAACGACAACGAAGAGTTTTCGATTGAAGTGGAAAGCTCACTTCAGTGATGTCCAAGGATTGAATGACATTGGCATTCTGACCGAGCTCTTCCACCAGTTTGTTCCCAAGCACTTCCTCTCCCTCGAACACGAGGGGCTCACGAGAAAAACAGGTCAAACTGAATGGCCAAGTCAAACAGGCTGGTTATTGTGAGAACCTCTGGGAAACGCTGACAGTCCGGGCCTGTTTACAAGCACTGCGATGAGTCAAGGAATCTGATTCTTCTCTTTTATTTTTGGAGACCATCTCCATATTACACACAAAACATCGCCATCAATTGTTTAACCTGAACCTCCTCCATCCCCCTCCCAACCCCCCTCAACTCATTTCACTAAAAAAAATAAAATAAAAAAAAAATAAAATAAAAAGACAGCAACATCATTTCCCTTACGATTTGTAGATGGGCCTTTCGACATTTTCTGGAAATATGTGTCTGTTACAATTCCTTAGTGGTCTGAAAAAGCGTAGGGAGTGATAGAGGAAAGGTGGGAGGAAACCCCAAACTACAAAAGCATCCACAAACCCCCAAGCCAAAATAAATTTCATAACAAAGGAACCAAATGCAGCACGCTCTCAAACCGAACCCTCATCCTGTTGTTGCGGCGACACATGTTGTACAGAGGAAATTACGCAATTACCCGAAGCAAAACTGTGGGGGGGCGGAGGGGGGAAAGAAGAACAAATGTTACATCACACTCAGATGATGATGAGAGGTCACCTGCGGCCCTGAAAAACGTTTGGAGTCAAAACATGGACAAGTGGTTGCATCTGGGTACTCAAATTGGTGCATCCCAAGAAGGAATCTACAGTGCGTGCACAAACATCTATTTGTCTAACAGTCGTGGCGTCTTAGAATTACACATTTGATCATCAATTAGACTGCCAGTCACTGCACTGTGCTCCTTTCCAAACTTTGGCTCCCTGCCCATTCAAATTCAAAAATGAGAGTCTTGAATTTTCTCAAACTTCATTCTGCCGACTGACGTGCTGATCCCTCGGCACATCATCTGTGGTCAAAAATAAATAAATACACAAAACTGCGCTCAGAGGGTGACGCTTCGATCACCACCTGATTATTTATCATTTCTCCCATGTCTGGCATCAACATGGACTCGACACTTTGTTGTGTGCCACATGTTGCAAATCCACAAATCGATTTCCTTTCATCTTTGTAAGAATGATGGAATGTGCTCGTTTAAATTCAGAGGACCCATTGAAACCCTGATTCAATGTTCTCATCACACACATCACATTTACATCCTTGCAACTCACTGTTGGTTGGTTTACCAACCTCTTCACTCAAGGCTTTAAAACTCATCTGGAAGATGGCAACCAGGCCTGTGGTTAAAGCTCACAAATCTGATCATATCACTCCAATCCTACAGACTTTTCACTGGCTTAGAGTGTGTCAACAGATTACAAGGACACGTTGCATTAGGAAGTTGGACACAGGAGGAGACCATTTGGCTAATCGTGCCTGCACTCCATCAACAACACATTAATTAAATCGATCAGTTGATTTATGTTCTCAATTTCAGGCACGGGGCATCACAGAGGGTTGGTATGGAGGTATGCACACTCGCCTCGAAGCTGTCCAGCCTGGGTTCGAATCCCAACCCAGCAAAAACTGTCATGCTGTTGTTTCACGGGCAGGGTGAGTAATTAATCAATGCGCGTGCCATCCCTAGGATGGACCTTAAATTGGGCATTCGGTCCACCGACTGTTGGTGGATGTAAAGATCCCATGGTCCTTCGTGAAGAGGAGGCGAGTTATCGCCTGCACCGTGAACAATTTCCAAATTCCTGCCCAGACTACTTAGTCGAGCATCAGACCTTGCTGGCCGGTTCCCCCGGCCAATCCCAAAAGAACGTGAGAATAAATGTGGCCGTTGAGGAAGAAGAAGAAGCAGAGGAATGTCGACAGAATGCAGGGTCACCAAACGTTTTCGTCCTTGTGCGAGGGATTACCAGAAACTTCCCGCTGTTTCACCCCATTACGCTTGTTGGTATGTACAATGTGATCGAGTCGGAGATACAGGCAGTGGCAAGTCAGTTTTTAGCTTCAAACTGTCAACAATATTTTTAAATCGGAGATATGATCGTCGTGATTTGCAGCAGTCTTTCACTCGTGGATTAGTTAATGCATGGAAATGGACGCTCCTTGGAAAGGTAGACCATCATTGTAGAAATGTGTAATGATTGTGATGTCGGTGAAAATGCTATACATGTGCTTATTCATTCGTTGTCCCCAGCCTTTTCCAATTCCTCCCTCACCCCCCCCCCACAAAGAAAATCATAAATAATACCTAATTATATTGTTACATTTGTGGGGTAATTGAGGAACTTCATCGTAAAGGTAGGATTGTATGGAGAGAGTAGCATGATCCGTGACGAGACATCTCAATGTAATTCAAGTTGGGAAATTGTCAGTGTAAGATTGTTATGTGTCACCACATGGGGGGAGGGGGTGGGTGGTGCTGTGTTTAATTTGGCAGGGTTTAAGGCTAATTTCTCTCAGTATGTGATTGCCCCGTGACCTTTTCCTACGTTTTTTCAGTTACAAAGCCAGCTATAAAAGGAACGATGCTTTAACAACAACAAACCGGCAGGCCATGCCCTGAGGCTTGTGATTGGTCAGGGTGACAAGAGAAGGTGCAAGAGAGACAAGAGAGCATGTTCGGTGAGGAGATAGTTGGTGCGAGGAACGCAATTGAGACATGGGGGGGGGGGTCTCGCTGGCAGGCTTCTCCTCGACACGACGAAGAAGGCTGTGCATTTCATGTTTGTGCTGTTGTTTGAATGCCCGCGTGCTGGAACAGGACGCTGGTCGTTGTCTGATCAGCCGAGTCGCAAAGTTGTACGTTTAAGAGAGAAAGAAGAAGAGGAGTGCGTCTCAGGATAACTCGGCGTTATCCCGTTGTGTGTTCGAGGAAGAAGGCGGCCCATGGTTGCGAGCGGACCCGGTGTTGAGAGGAATGGTGTGGCAAGTTAAATCGTGAGAAGCTGCTGTATGGTGGTTGGTGACCCCTGGCATTGAATACTGCCGCAAAAATCACCTCACATAGTTTCCCGCGCAGAGCGTGGCTGGACACCATTTTGGATGCGGTTTCCCGTCCAGGACAACGCAATTCTATCCCAAAGCTCTGAAAAGATCATCTCTGGACAAAGCTCAGTGCCAGAATATAGGGAAGGATTTTCTTTAATTTCATCTTTCCCCTTGTCTGTATGGAGACGTCTCAAAATTAGCTTGCTTACCTCACATTTTATCACGCATTCATTTATTTCCATTATAAACATTTGATTTATATTCATTAAACCCTTGTATATTAAGATTGCTTGTGTCCGTCTATTTGTTGTGGGTTCGAGTAAAACCTGTGTGCCTCAGTCTGCTATGCGTCCTTGCCGCCTTCCATCCCGCACGAGCCATAATCTCCAAAGATCACGTGTTCGCCTCCAAGGTAGAACCATTTCGCTATCTGTCCCGGTCTGTGTTAACCGCCCTGTGCATGCCAATTGGGTCGGGGGAATAAACTTAACCGCCGTGGACTTGACATTTATTTTCTTTGGAATTTTTTGTGGAATTTTGCACAGCCCATACAATTGACCATCGTATCCTTCCACCTTACATATATGGAGAGAGGATAAGACGCTCCCTGCTGTCCCCCACTAGACAACAGAGAACTATTTGAGTCTGACAGCAACACGACTAAAACAAGTAAGCTGGCTGCCGATGGCGATCCGCAAAGACAAGGACTGAAACATCCAAATTTTAACGATGACATCTTTGATTTCTGCTCGACGGCAATTTGTTGGACACCTCACCTGTGTGTGCATCACCTTTCATCCAGCCACGACAACGACCATCTGAAGTCAACGTACACACCATTAGGAGGCCGTTATGGTTAACCACGAACCCCTGGGCCAAAGCCGAATCGCATCCGAGGGGTTCAAATTTGACTTTGGAATAAAGGAAGCGATCTTTTCCCAAAGTGACCCGCACTGAAGAGGTCTTACACCGTCTCTCGCTCCCTCCTCCCAACGTCAGAAGAGTGTGTGCACAATTGCGAGAGTCCCATTCACGCTTCATTCCGCCATGATCATCAACAATGAATGATGAGCTCTCCCACCCGTTATAAAAGCGATGGAAACACGTGCCAGCAGCTGTTACTTCATGGCTGCTTGGTGAAGCAGAAAAACTTTTTTTACTGGATGAAGAGGAAACGGGGAAAACCATTAGTGGTTAACAAGCCGAGTTAACACAGACTGCCAATATCACAGCTGTTACTAAAGTTGCTAAGCCAGTGAAGTTCTAGTTACACATTCAAGTGGGTATCAAGATGTTAAAAAGGCAAACGTCCTTCCTCTTGGGAACAACAAAACCAAGAAACGACAACGAAGAGTTTTCGATTGAAGTGGAAAGCTCACTTCAGTGATGTCCAAGGATTGAATGACATTGGCATTCTGACCGAGCTCTTCCACCAGTTTGTTCCCAAGCACTTCCTCTCCCTCGAACACGAGGGGCTCACGAGAAAAACAGGTCAAACTGAATGGCCAAGTCAAACAGGCTGGTTATTGTGAGAACCTCTGGAAACGCTGACAGTCGGGCCTGTTTACAAGCACTGCGATGAGTCAAGGAATCTGATTCTTCTCTTTATTTTTGGAGACCATCTCCATATTACACACAAACATCGCCATCAATTGTTTACCTGAACCTCCTCCATCCCCCTCCCAACCCCCCTCAACTCATTTCACTAAAAAAATATAAAAAAAAAAAATAATAAATAAAAAGACAGCAACATCAATTTCCCTTACGATTTGTAGATGGGCCTTTCGACATTTTCTGGAAATATGTGTCTGTTACAATTCCTTAGTGGTCTGAAAAAGCGTAGGGAGTGATAGAGGAAAGGTGGGAGGAAACCCCAAACTACAAAAGCATCCACAAACCCAAGCCAAAAATAAATTTCATAACAAAGGAACCAAATGCAGCACGCTCTCAAACCGAACCCTCATCCTGTTGTTGCGGCGACACATGTTGTACAGAGGAAATTACGCAATTACCCGAAGCAAAAGCTGGGGGGGGGGGGGGGCGAGGGGGGAAAGGAGAACAAATGTTTACATCACACTCAGATGATGATGTGGCAAGGTCACCTGCGGCCCTTGGAAAAACGTTTGGAGTCAAAACATGGAGCACATGTTGGTTGCATCTGGGTACTCAAATTGGTGCATCCCAAGAAGGAATCTACAGTGTGCGTGCACAAACACCTATTTGTCTAACAGTCGTGGCGGTCTTAGAATTACCATTTGATCATCAATCTGCAGAGCTGTCTCCTTTCCAAAACTTTGGCTCCACTTGGCTCCCTGCCATTTCAAATTCAAACATGGAGTCTTGGAATTTTCTCAAACTTCATTCTGCCGACTGACGTGCTGATCCCTCGGCACATCATCGTGGTCAAAAATAAATAAATACCACAAACATGCGCTCAGGGGTGACGCTTGCCATCACACCTGATTATTTAGTCTATGGTTCTCCATGTCGGCATCAACATGGACTCGACACTTTGTTGTGTGCCACATGTTGCAAATCCACAAATCGATTTCCTTTCATCTTTGTAAGAATGATGGAATGTGCTCGTTTAAATTCAGAGGACCCATTGAAACCTGATTCAATGTTCTCATCAACACACATCACATTTACATCCTTGCAACTCACTGTTGGTTGGTTTACCAACCTCTTCACTCAAGGCTTTAAAACTCATCTGGAAGATGGCAACCGGCCTGTGGTTAAGCTCACAAATCTGATCATATCACTCCAATCCTACAGACTTTTCACTGGCTTAGAGTGTGTCAACAGATTACAAGGACACGTTGCATTAGGAAGTTGGACACAGGAGGAGACCATTTGGCTAATCGTGCCTGCACTCCATCAACAAAACACATTAATTAAATCGATCAGTTGATTTATGTTCTCAATTTCAGGCACGGGGCATCACAGAGGGTTGGTATGGAGGTATGCACACTCGCCTCGAAGCTGTCCAGCCTGGGTTCGAATCCAACCCAGCAAAAACTGTCATGCTGTTGTTTCACGGGCAGGGTAGTAATTAATCAATGCGCGTGCCATCCCTAGGATGGACCTTAAATTGGGCATTCGGTCCACCGACTGTTGGTGGATGTAAAGATCCCATGGTCCTTCGTGAAGAGGAGGCGAGTTATCGCCTGCACCGTGAACAATTTCCAAATTCCTGCCAGACTACTTAGTCGAGCATCAGACCTTGCTGGCGGTTCCCCCGGCCAATCCCAAAAAGAACGTGAGAATAAATGTGGCCGTTGAGGAAGAAGAAGAAGCAGAGGAATGTCGACAGAATGCAGGGTCACCAAACGTTTTCGTCCTTGTGCGAGGGATTACCAGAAACTTCCCGCTGTTTCACCCCATTACGCTTGTTGGTATGTACAATGTGATCGAGTCGGAGATACAGGCAGTGGCAAGTCAGTTTTAGCTTCAAACTGTCAACAATATTTTTAAATCGAGATATGATCGTCGTGATTTGCAGCAGTCTTTCACTCGTGGATTAGTTAATGCATGGAAATGGACGCTCCTTGGAAAGGTAGACCATCATTGTAGAAATGTGTAATGATTGTGATGTCGTGAAAATGCTATACATGTGCTTATTCATTCGTTGTCCCCAGCCTTTTCCAATTCCTCCCTCCCCCCCCCCCACAAAGAAAATCATAAATAATACCTAATTATATTGTTACGTTTGTGGGGTAATTGGGAACTTCATCGTAAAGGTAGGATTGTATGGAGAGAGTAGCATGATCCGTGGACGAGACATCTCAATGTAATTCAAGTTGGGAAAATTGTCAGTGTAAGATTGTTATGTGTCACCACATGGGGGGAGGGGGTGGGTTGGTGCTGTTTGTAATTTGGCAGGGTTTAAGGCTAATTTCTCTCAGTATGTGATTGCCCCCGTGACTCTTTCCTACGTTTTTTCAGTTACAAAGCCAGCTATAAAAAGGAACGATGCTTTAACAACAACAAACCGGCAGGCCATGCCTGAGGCTTGTGATTGGTCAGGGTGACAAGAGAAGGTGCAAGAGAGACAAGAGAGCATGTTCGGTGAGGAGATAGTTGGTGCGAGGAACGCAATTGAGACGTGGGGGGGGGGTCTCGCTGGCAGGCTTCTCCTCGACACGACGAAGAAGGCTGTGCAATTTTCATGTTTGTGCTGTGAATTTGCCCGCGTGCTGGAACAGGACGCTGGTCGTTGTTCTGATCAGCCGAGTCGCAAAGTTGTACGTTTAAGAGAGAAAGAAGAAGAGGAGTGCGTCTCAGGATAACTCGGCGTTATCCCGTTGTGTGTTCGAGGAAGAAGGCGGCCCATGGTTGCGAGCGGACCCGGTGTTTGAGAGGAATGGTGTGGCAAGTTAAATCGTGAGAAGCTGCTGTATGGTGGTTGGTGACCCCTGGCATTGAATACTGCCGCAAAAAATCACCTCACATACGTTTCCCGCGCAGAGCGTGGCTGGACACCATTTTGGATGCGGTTTCCCGTCCAGGACAACGCAATTCTATCCCAAAGCTCTGAAAAGATCATCTCTGGACAAAGCTAGTGCCAGAATAAGGGAAGGATTTTCTTTAATTTCATCTTTCCCTTGTCTGTATCCAGTCTGTGTAGACGTCTCAAAATTAGCTTGCTTACCTCACATTTTATCACGCATTCATTTATTTCCATTATAAACATTTGATTTATATTCATTAAACCCTTGTATATTAAGATTGCTTGTGTCGTCTATTTGTTGTGGTTCGAGTAAAACCTGTGTGCCTCAGTCTGCTATGCGTCCTTGCCGCCTTCCATCCCGCACGAGCCATAATCTCCAAAGATCACGTGTTCGCCTCCAAGGTAGAACCATTTCGCTATCTGTCCCGGTCTGTGTTAACGCGCCTGTGCATGCCAATTGGGTCGGGGGAATAACTTAACCGCCGTGGACTTGACATTTATTTTCTTTGGAATTTTTTGTGGAATTTTGCACAGCCCATACAATTGACCATCGTATCCTTCCACCTTACATATATAGTCATGCGCCACTTAACGACGGGGTTACGTTCTGAGAAAGCGTCTTAAGCGACGTCGTCGTTGTGCGAACATCTTTTTTTTTTTCGTTTCGAACATCGTACTTACACAAAACTACACACCTAGCTATATGGTATAGCCTATTGCTCCTCGGATACAAACCTGTACAGCATGTTACTGTACTGAATACTGTCGGCATTTGTAACACGCATCCAAGAGAGACGGAAGACACGTTAGTTTTACCTTTGTGCTGTTCATGACGGCATCGGTGTTGTTAGCAGCAGCTTACAATCTCCTCTCGCATCGATTATTAGAAAGATGAATAAATAGCGTTTAGATTTTATAAATACGTAATCATTGCATCGATGTTATAATTTATAAATGAAGAAACGAGCTCCTGTCAATTGTGATATATATTTTTCGAACAG
>CM068952.1:168168929-168180189 GCA_035128595.1 Eptatretus atami | reverse complement strand
CAGTGCGATTGTTTTAACAACATGAAAAGCTTCACCAAAAAGAAATTTGTGTTTTAATTTCGACTGTAACGATTTATTCGTGGAATTCTTCAATTCAAAGGTAATTTTCTTGCTGGAAGGTAAACGTGGAAACATTGGTTCAGTTTGAAAGCCGATTTCCTTGAATCCGGATTTAGCACGACCCTGCTTTTCTCGCGATGACATTTTATGGACCTCAACGATCGCATTATAACAGGGCCACACTGTCGTTTATTAACATTATGAAGTATTATGTACTGTACAGCGTACATAATTGTATGTGCTATTTTTTATACGACTGGCAGCGCTACGTCGGCTACATCACTCGGCGATAGGAATTTTTCAGCTACATTTATTTATTTTTTTCAGAGCTGGCAGATCCGTCGTTGCGATCCGTCGTTCCGGAACGTCGTTAAGCGGCGCATGACTGTGTTATATATTATGTAGATTAGCTATTCTGATTCCGATGTCCTGTACTCCATTACAGAGCTGCGGTGCTGCCAAAGCAATTTCGTGATAAGGGTTATACTGGGTGGTTTGCCATTACCTTCCCAGCAGTCGTCAGGGCAGGAATTTGGAATTTGTCCATGCTGCTGGTGATCGCTCGCTTACTCTTCGTGAAAGACACCATGGGATCTTTATGTCCACCAACGAATGCCGGTAGATGGGTCGCCCTCTCACGCCCATTCGAGGGATGGCACACACATTGATGAATCATCCTACCTGTGAAACACCAGGATGACAGTTTATAGCTGGGTCATGATTCAAACCCAAGCTACACAAAACTTGGAGGTGAGTGTGCATACCTCGAGGCCATCCTTCCAGCCATGAATACGACTCTTACATTCTGGAATTCGTTACCTTTAAAGATTCGCAAAGCGACATCAATTACAGGTTTTAAATCAATCTTCATAATCCACACCTTGAAACAGAATCGTTACTAGAAAGTTTTTCTGAGTCTGTAAAGCACCTTGAGATTTGATTCCAAGTGAAAAGTGCCATTCTGGAAACCGATTTGATTCGATAACATGGTGTTGAGCATAATGATGCACAAAAGGAGACATTGTGGAAAGTCCTGAACAAAAATTTGTGACCGCATTTATGCTGCGGTGTGCAAATTTACCACGATTGTGATCGACCATATAAATTTACCGCCAACAAGGCCTATCCACCCTCGATTGGAGTGGCTGTGCGGTGACACATTTAAGAGAGCCCTTTTTGGGGATAAAAACAACAGTAAACATTTGAGGTAGAATGCACATAATAGAGTTCCACCGATTTGGTGGCGTTTTACTGTCCGGATCAATAATAAACGCCGTCTGTCAGTCGACTACATAAACGGAATGGAAAACGAGACTCAGTGAAGGCTAATGTCAGGCTGCGTCGGCAAACAGATAGCACGAAGGATGGAATTGACAGGACGTTGATCGAGGCATGTATGCTGGGAAGCAAGGATAAGCTGACGTTCTGGGCGTCAACACTTCGTCGGAGCAAAAAGAGCTCACACACAGATTTCGTTTAGAAACGGTGGAATTTTGCCCAGCCCATACAATTGACCATCGTATCCTTCCGCCTTACTCCAATTTCCTCCTCACAATCCCAGAATTATCTTATTTTCCTTTCCTACTCTCGATTGTCTCCACAAGCCAACATCTATCTGGAACTCGATCCCAAAAGCACCAAGCCTCGATCGCACCCCCCCCCCCAAAAAAATTAACAAACAAGAAAGCAAACTATCAAAAGAGGCATAGAAAGCAAGGTGGGAGACGGCAGGTAATTACGGCCTAGTATCAGGTGGTGATAATGACTGTTGCACGAAGACAGTTTTTGAAAATATCTCACTTGTACAAGATCATTCAATGGAGGATAAATGTTTATTCGTGTTGGACTTTTATCCTAGAAATTCTACAGATGAGAAAATAACCACGACGCAGTACAAGCGTTACTCGACTCGTCGGTCTTGCACCTTGATGAACAAACGAGGCTGAAAGGTCACACCATGTCGGTTCACAAACAATAGATGTTGTTGGCATCCTTTCAGCCTTTCAGCCAAAGTTCAACCTCTTCCTGGAATCACTATGTTGGAATAACTCTGAAATCTGCCCAAGGTTAATTATGATAAACAAAGAGTTTGTTAATGCACAAACCTCTTTTGATCTTGTTCTGGTCCTTCCCTGATGGTTATTTTTTGTTTTATTATTATCGGCATCAAAGCTCACAGAAGAGCAGAAGAAAGGGGACGAATGATCACGAGACACAATGTGGGGGGACAGCAAGCTGGCAGGACAAGAACATACAGACGCACTACAGCACGAAGAGAGGAGTTCCGGCTTTAAGGGGGACAGAGTCTCAGCAGGTGTAAGAGAGCTCTAGGGTAGAAATGGAAGGCAAATCAATGAGGTGGTGATGGTTAGCAACTAGCAGGCTATCAGACTTGGAGAGAGGGGAATTAGCCAATAGGTTAGGGAGCCTGTTTCATAAGCAAGACAAGCGAGGAGGGGGTGGGATCTGAATGAATGGAGGTGAGTGTTAAACTCAGACTTGGGAAGGGTAACTATGAAAACATTTCTGGGAGAAAATGGGGAGGGGGGGGGGGGGGGGGGGGTAGGGGAAGGGAGGTTTGAGCAGAGAGGTGAGAAGGCACACACGCACACGCATACAAGGGTTAAAGACGTGTAAGCAGCACAAGAAGAAGCATGTAGGAGGAATAATCTTCTATAATACTTCGGATGAAGGCCTTGTGCACCGTGATAAGCTGCAGATGGCATAGGAAAGACTTGGCCTTGCAGATAAGTTTAATGCAATGGTGCGTTTTGAAGGACAGCTTGGAGATACGATGTGTTCAAGAGATGCTGTTATTGATAGTGAAGCCGAGACACTCCACAGACTGGGCCTCTCCCAAAGGCTAACCACAGAATTAAATGGGTGAATTGCCAGGCATTTAAATCAATCACAATATAGTTTCCTTTTAAAACACAAACCATGGTCCAAGTTAAATAGCAGATGAAAGAAAAGCCATGACACAAGAACACTTGTAAATACTTGGGAGCACGACCAAGGAATCGGGAAAGATCATTACCCCTTCAAATAATAACATTAGGCTCCCCCAAACCGCAAAATGGCATCATGCTACGACTGGCTGTACGTCAGAAGCAACCATTTGTGGGAGGCTGCGGTTCATTTTACTGGTGTTGTAATTTTGGTGCTATGATCGTCGAATGTCATTAGGACGTCATGTCACTAGGATAGTCCGACAGGTTGGTCTAGAGATTTTCGCAAGTTCCGAAGGGGTCCGCACACACCCAAGAAAAGGTTGGCAACCGCTGGTCTAATAAGACAAAGGGGTATATGATTAAACATATAGATCAGACGAGATCTGAGATTGTCAAAATTTTGCAAAGACCAAAAGTAGAGATTCCGTACATCTGTGCATCAAAATCACGATTGAGCTCGCTCGGTCAGGGAATTTTCGTTTCGTGTCTAATGCTCTTAGAGGACGTCAAACTGAGATCAGACCGACATCATCCAGGCCACCTCCATTTCTTCATTTGCATGTTTTCAACAAAAATATTCACATCTGAAAGGCTGTCTGCAGTTATTTTAAGAAGAAAGCCTGAGGCACTTACCAAGTACACATAATGGCAACCATTTTTGATAAACACACCCTCCACTCTCACAAATGCCACATTTACTGTAAGGAAAAGAAGACGAAGAAGAAGAAAACACACACAGCAAGTCCCTTTTGTGAGCTGTGCACATTCCAGCAACCAAAGATTGGGAAAGTACATTGGTTTTCCTTCCTGATTCAAAGGGTAGTGGAATGTGGAAAGAAACAAACACAGTATGTGTACATTTCGCCTAAAACTACACTCGTGACAGTTCAGCGACTGCAATCCACAGGAAAATCAAATTATTGCTGCACATCCTTTATAGGCCAGCATTGAGGTGCTTGGTATCAACGAGGAGAGTGCAATATTCACAACAATTTCAACACATCTGGTGGTTTTGCCACGAGCTGTGGTACGAGTTACAACACGACGTCATGTTTGGGTCGGCTTTAAATTGCCGCACAACCACGAAACAATCGAAAAAAACAAACAAACAAGCCGGTAGGCGACATGGGTGGTCGTTATATAATTGCATACTAGTCATACAGTTTTTGACAGATCGGGCTGAAATTTTTTGACAAAGAGGTTGATTATAGTGCGCATAAAAGCGCGGAAGCAGATTTTGATTTTCGAAAAAAATATATATATAATAAATATTTTTCGGATTTTTTTCAAAAATATCAAAGTCCCGTTGCTAGGCAACGGTGGCGTCCATCGCAACGGTGCACAAAAGCATACAACTAGATCCTGGTATGAACCTACCAGCTAAGTTTCATCAAAATCGGTTGACTCCTCTGGCCTCCAGAGCTGTCCATTACATACAGACAGACAGACGGAAAACCTGAGACTAAGGGTAGTCTAGCGACCACCCAATGGTTTCATACCTGAAAGAGTTCCCTGAATATTGTTACGGCTGTGGAAATTCGCAATACATCATAAAGGTCCTCAGATCAGTTATCCCGGTAAGTTGGTGTTAGATAAGTTTCCCCACCGTTGTTTAGAGGGAATTTTTCGTGTTCACCGGGCTGCGACCCTTTGAGATAGTGTTTTTCTATTTCTATCGTTATTTTGGACCAACCAGACCTCACAACCAGATTGCCACCACCGACATCGTTCCAAAACGGCCACAACCAAACCACCACCACCTTCGCCCTTTTAACCTCCACAACCATCAACAACCCCACGCCACGAACATCGCCTCACCTTTGTTCCGAATACGACGCCCTCTTCACTGCAGGCAGAGGCAAAGGGTTCTCTCGCCATTTGGAACGCCGGTGATTTCTACCACGTCCGCTCCCCGGGGGGGTCGGAGGTCAAAGTGACGGATCGTGAACGCGGAGATTTCTACCACGTCGCTCCCCGGGGTTCGGAGGTCAAAGTGCGGAGGTCGAATCTCGTCTCCCCGGCCCTATATAAAGCCGAACAGAACGGAGCTTCGCGTCAGTCGGTGGAGCCGTGAGTCTGGAGGGGTCGGAGAGCCGAGCGTGAGTCAAGGGCAGTCTGGGCGGTCTGGAAGGATCGGAGCCTGGAGAACACCAGAGGGCTACGTGGAGACCACAGCCGAGAGAGCTTGCCAGCGCCAAGGCAGTCCGAGGTGATCGGACCCGGCGCGATTCGCGCATCGCTGAGGGACGGACGGGGTCTAAGAGGGCATCAACGCTGATCGAGCATCAACTCTTGTCGAGCATCAGCGCTGAGAGAGGTTGATAGACCCGATCGTTCCTCTCAGCCGCGTTGGCCGCCGGGCCCGGATCACCTCGCCTTGGCAAGGCCGCAATCAGGCGCGGCTGGCCTTGTGGCCGTGGGGAGAAGGCGTCACGACCTGCCCATCGTTGCAAGGCCCGAGATCAGGCGCGGCTACGCTAGCTGCCGTGGGGCCGAGACGTCGCGACCTGCCCATCGTCGCACCACGAGGGTGCGGGTAAGCCGCATCGGTCTCGTGAGCCCGTTCGGTCAACCAAGGCCACGAACTATAAAGGTCCACGGACCCTGTCTGCCACTCCCGTCTTTGGGAGTGGCCATTCCTTTGCTTTTGAATGAATGCTGTGGCGCCGTGTCCTGTGAAGTAACGACTGTATAAGTGACTGTGCATGTACATTGATCCTTGCTCGTATTCGGTGGTATTGCTTTTGCTTCCTTTCTTGTATTATTGCATCATTACTGCCTGGTTGTACATACGTGCATGACTGCCTTGCTTGTGATGTGTGTGCAAATAATAAATGTCCTTGTGTGAAATGTATCCATTCGTTGCGTCCTATTTCCCCATTGAAAGTGCCATTTGCATCGTGGAATAATTAGTTGGGTTTTAACACCCGGGTAAGAGAATCGGATCCGTCGAGGTCAGCGATAATACCCGCTCGGTTATCGCTGTAAAACGGAACGGACCGCTTAAGCGGTTCGTGTCCTAAGCCGACCTGCGGCGCGGTGCAGCCCCTCGGTAGGTTACCCGCGCGAGTACTTAGGTATTTCGATATTCGGCGAGTGACCCTATTTCGCGCGGGTAGAATGCGGACTGGGCTGTGGTGAGGTTAAACCCCACCCGTGACTGGTTCCTGGCGATAGTTCAGGAGGGTCACGACTGAATGTCCGACCGGTGGGGCGACGCGGTTGCGATTAGAGTTACGCGGCCGATCGCACACCGGCGGGCGCGAATTCGCAACAATATTGTAAAAGATGTTAATGAAGGAGCAGTGCAGGCGAGTCTCACCTGAAAGGTGGTTTCGCTCTCCTTGCGTGATGGCCTCAAAACAGCTGGCATGATGCTTTTGAGAAATGGCCGTCAAATTAAGTGAAGCCATTTTCAATCGGACTAGAACCGATCGATCAAAGGGTTTGTTAAATGTTACTCGAATCCAGGGTCTAAGGATCATGGATGAACCGTCACACAAATCGTGCACGCACGCGCGCAATTAGAAAACTAGAACGACACTCGGTGGAGCGCACATCTCCGCCAGACTGAACAGTTTAAGTTTTATATCCCACTGATAGGCCCGATCTGCATTCGGACCTGAACCAAAATCGAATTGGCTTGTTCTTGTCACACACTCAACTCAATCAACCACATTTTGTCATAACTTGTCCCCAACTTTTTGAAATATCATGCTACTCTATAAATATCATTTTTGACTCCATCTCTCAATCGTGAAGAATCACTTAAGAAAACAAAAAAATTCTCGTGTCCAGATCCAGATCGAGATCTTCACCAAAATCTAATCAATTTAACCTCGTCACACATCCAGCCTGTCCACCAAATTTCGCCCAAATCCATCCATAACTTTTTTAGATACCCTGATAACAGACAGACAGACATGAAAACATAACCTCCATCCACCTTCAGTGGTGGAGGTAACAATGGATTTGGCTCAAGACAAAAACAGTCCTGGGGGAAGGAAGTTTCCAGCACACTCTAGGGTAGGTGCTGCTGATTCCATCTCGTGGTGTCGCTTTTCTCTTCCCAATCAACGAGGTGTTGCAAGGACAAATCTCCACTCGTCCCCCTCCGCCCCACCCCACATGATACCAACGCATGGCGTTTCACCATGCTCTATCCTCTAAATGCTGAGTATCAAAAGAAGAATCAGCATGGACTATTAAAGTTTTTTGGTGTGACTCACGCAGGGTGGTATGACTCACCCTGGAGTACTCACCCAGGGTGAGTCAAGCTGCCCACCTCAAAGACTCAGAACGGACACTTTAACTCCTTCGAAGAGTCTAGAAAAAAATTGGTTTCAAATTTGTACCAATATTCAAATAAGTTATTAAAAGTGCTTGAAAGTTATTCAGCATTTAAAAACTCTTCCCAGAAATTATAGTCGGGATAAGTTTTTGTGCGATCAGTTTCAGAATAGGAAGTTTGTAATGTCAGAGTACACAACTAGGCGTGCGAGATGTAGAGCAGGTTCTTTTCCAGATGGGTTTTCAAATTCAACAGATCCAAGCAAATAAAGCATTAAAATTTTGAGACGATGCTGAAAAACGATTTATCAGCAGTTTGCTGAAACGCGTAAATATGTGCTGGGTTTGTCAGGATGGATTTATCACGTCACAGCCCCAAGTTCTACAGTTCACTCCATAAAGCAATTCATCTTCACAAACCCATTTATAATAACGAGACTGAGAATTAAACAGCACAGTGCCTCATACAGATTACAGTATAGATTACAGTAGATCTGAGAATGAACAATCAATATAGAAGTAGATCTGCATGGGGACACAGATGACAGACACACAAACGAATTGAGAGTAGTCAACATAAAAATCTGTTCCTTGGTCTGCGCTGTGAAGAGCACAATGAAAGGAAGCAATCCCAATGTCATGAGTCTAAAGACAATTGTAAAATACAGCTCACGCAGTTTACAGCAGGAAATCATCTGGAGTTGAAAGTTTGGAATCGAACGGTGCATCACTGGTCAGAGTACACCCATCTACCACACCCCCACCCCCCCTACACATTGCCTTTCCATCAATTTTCCTTACTCTCATAGAGTCTCTTTATCTGTCTCTCTCACACACACATTTGTTCTCAAGTACTCCACTCCACTCCACTCCACTCCTATCAAGGAAACTTACATTGTAAAACTTCTGCAAACTTCCTGCTACATGATGTCACCATGACCTTGGCATTGGCAAAATCCATAATAGGAGATGCAGAATCACAAGGACATTTGGATTCCTTCCAAAAGCTTATCAAGTTTTCGGAGTTACAAAAAGTTTCAAGGTCAGATTATTTATAATGCAATAATTTGTTTTATGGCGGGTCGAGCAAAGTCCAATATCCAAGCATTTGCACAGACGTGCTCGTACAAGTGCTTGATAGCGATACACACAAGGAACTCTGGTACAGGAGGAGGCCATTCAGACCATCATGCCTGCACTGCATCAGCCCACGTATCGATCACCTTTGCACACACAACCGAGCTTCCTAAAAGTCCTACCAATATCCCTGCACCACCTATCCAATTTAAAAACTTATTGACTGTTTCTGCTGCCACTATTTTTCATGGGAGACCACTCCATGCATCAATTGCTCTCTGAGTGAAAGACCCTTAAATTAATACCATTTAAACTCTCCTTTTCTTTACTCTCAGGCTATGGTCTCTGTGATCCTATTACCATCTACTCTGTTGAAAAAGTTTTTTTGCACCAATCTTGTCTATACCCTTCATTAACTTTAACATCTCTCGATTATAACCCCACACAATGACATAATCAGTCAGCTCCTTTCGAAAGCATAACGTTGTGTCTCCTTCAGCCGCTCATCATAGCTTAGTTTAGTTTAGCTTGTCGTGGAATCAATATAGTAACCGTATGCTGAACAATCTATCTCTCTCAATATATGTATTTTTACTGTATATACTGTGTATATATATGTATTGTTGTAGTTTTCCGCCCGTCAGCGTGGCGACGACCGCGTCTAACCAATAGCGGTCGCTTCGCCCACCGAACGGACAATCCAGTCGCGGCTTTCCGGATCAACGCCGGAAACCAGCCACGGGTGTGTTTTAACCACACCACAACCTTGTCCGCACTCTACCCGCGCTACAGGGTCGATCGCAAATCTCTCGATTTAACCGAATTATTCGCGCGAGTAGGTTACCGAGAGATCCTCAACGGGACCGCTTGGAAACGAGTCACTTAAGCAGCTCGCTTCCTTTTGGGATAACCGAGCGGGGTATTATCACGCAGTCCCATTGGACCCGATCACTTTACCGGCTATTTAAAAACCAACTCTATTCCGAGTGCAAGATGGGGCAGTTCAATGAAGGAATGGATGCAACGAACAGGTTTACATTCACACAAGGACATTTATTATAATAAAGCACGTATGCGCATTAAACAAGGCAACACGTATGCAATTATACAACAACAAAAGCACGACAAAGAAACTACACCGTCTACTTATTATGTACAGTCACTTGCACTTAACAGCAGTTCCACTTATTAGACGGGCCCACGGACACACGTACGCAAACACACAACCCAAGAAATGGTGGCAGAGGCTTTTAATAACGAGCTCCAGCTCAGAGAACAGGTGAGCTGAAACCCAGAGCCTATCTCGAACCTCTCCACCTCGTGTGGTCTTCAAGTTGTTCGGGCCCGGGCCCAGCGAGAGCGAGCTGGATCCAATCGCCGAGCCGCGATCCTTCCCGAGCTCCCGCGAATCCTCCCGCGCTTCTCAACACGTGCTGGTGAGACAAGGCGCGATCCTTCCCGTCGATGCGTCGCTTCCCCGAGGAACCACCTCCAGAAGAGGTCGATGAGTCGCACCAAGCCAGGAACCAAAATGGAGAAACAAAGAGCTCCACGAACCAAGAAGAAGAAGCCACCACTCGCAGCTCGAGCCGAGCGACCGGCTTAACTTCCTTCCAAACAGGGCAGCTTGAAGCAAAAAGCTCTCCCGAGCCAAGCAGAAGCCGAAGCTCACGGAACATCAAAGCAAAAAGCCTCCTCCCGAGCCGGCTCAGCCGAAGCTCACTGAGCCAGCCGAAGCAAAGATTCCGAAGGCCTCAACCCTACCAGCCAAACAGGACGAAGGTCTGCTGAACGGCTACTCTCTACTCCCTTCTCCAAAAAAGAAAAGATTCTCTTATTCTGGCCTCAACCCAACCACGCCCGGCGTTACTCATGCCCTCGTGATCCATCCCCCGCTCAACACGGGTGGGAGGGAGTTGTTGACATCATGAATCATGGGACGGCAGGGTAGTTCTTCCTCTCGCAGAGAGGGGGAGGGATGTCTCCATTGTTCGTTCCCTAACTATTAAATCGATCCGCAGCAAATCTAATCGATTTCTGAACATTTAAACAATGGAAGGTGAGCTATCTCGGAACAGAGCATTATCGACATAGCTGACTAAAGGAACCTGTATGTTGTGTGCTATCGAATTCCAAATTCGTAACACTACCCCTCCCCATTTTACAGACTCGTCCGAGTCGTCAATTTTCGTGTGACAAGCATGGGTAAGTTTTCCCCTAGTACGTTCTACCTTCGGATCCCTGAGTGCGACATTTCTTTATACGTGTCCAAAATAATAACCTATGCGCTGCGTAACTAACTAAACAAACTCTCAGATTCATTCAGACAACTTAACTAAAATTGCCGGCGCTAAAAAAACATGCAGGTGAGGTTCCACGTATTTACAATTTTCACTCCACTTATCATTACTTAACCATGGCCCCAGGACTTTGATCTGTGAAAGGGGAGAAGGTAAATGTCATTTCAAAGTTCATTGATGCAGGGGAATGGATGGAGATGGTTGCAAAACCAAATGAGCATGATGGATGCACGGGCTGCTGCAGGGCAGTCCTTGCAAAACTGGATGTTCCTGGCAACATGGTGATGGATGGACACAGGGGCAAACAAGGGCTAGCAGGCATGGGGTCATGGCAGAGGCAGGCAAATAGGCATGGCAATGCAAGCCCATGCAGAACAGGCGGCTGCAGCACAACAGGCCGCAGGTGAAGCTGGCCGGCTCGGTGTGTTAACAGTCTGAGGATGGTCGGTGGGTGCCGGCCGCTCTGAAGGCGGGCTCGGACCTAGCCTACTGTCTCCCCCCACTCTGTCGCCTTTGCCTGTCGCTGTCCATACCGAATCCCTTAATTTGCCACACAACACAACAAAATTTATCCCCTCTTTA
>CM068952.1:168158195-168168919 GCA_035128595.1 Eptatretus atami | reverse complement strand
TTTTATTTCCCTTTTATAATTGTCTCCCTAACCCCCTTTATAGTCTGTCTGGCTAGCCTATCATGTCCACCTAGCCTACTCCCAACCCCTAAAATCATTTTTAGAGGGGAATAGGGAGAACACACTTACATGCGTCTAACCACATCGGTCCCAAGCTTGGAATTCGTGAAAGGAAAAAGGTTAAAAGGCAAAACGTCGTTGCAAACCAATCTTGCGCGAATCGGGGAATGGAAGAGATGGACGCAAAACATGGACCAGATGGATGCATCACCAGTAAAAAAAAAAATAATCCAACTCTTTCCTAAAAAAAAAACTGTCCGATTTTGTCTTTCTTTTTTTTCTCCCCCCCAGGAAACAAAAAAAAGGGGGGCGTTGGGTTTTGGATCACAATGTTGGGTGCCGATCCCCTTGATGCACGTTAAAGGATTAAAAGGATTGGGTGTCCCCATCTTTCTGTCATTGGGTTTTGCTGGGACGTAAAGATTATCTGGATGTTCTCAGAGGAAGGGGCACCACAGATGAGTTAATCCAACCAGGCACCCATGAAAAGAAAAAACTACTATAATAATCGCACCGCGCAAAATAATATCTTTAAAGGGAGAAGAGAGAGGGAAAGGGTCGAACATTTTTCAGGGCCTGGTCACAGCAGAAAACCCAACGAAAATTTTCTCCTAGGTTGGACAATCTCTCAAAAACCGAAAACTACTGCTTTTCTGGGGTTAAAACCCGGAGATGGTCAAACCTTCCTGCATACCCATGATCATCACATTCGCCCAACGCCAAGAGTCGTTTTGCCGGTGCAATCCGACCAACCCATCATCCAACACCCAGCTCCCACGTTTCCCATAAGGCCAGCGACCTCTCCCTCTTCTGACCTACAGTTGTCTCAGTAGTTATGACTTATCATTTCCTAAGTGTCTGTATTTTTTAATAAATTTTATTTAATTTCGTCACCAACTGCAGGTATATACTCTTACCTGAAGTTTGTTCCTTCACAAACAGCTTCGCAATTTTTTGATCGATGGCCGAATATTAATTAATTGAGGTAACACACAAACAATGAAGACAACAACGGTGTTAAAACACACCCGCACAGATTCAACTAACCCTCTGCCCTGCATTTTTTTGGGCTCGGACTACCAATTGCTGACTGGGCGGCAGTTCCCACCAATACCCTCCACTCATTTTTTTTCCGTTCCTCGCCTTTTCTTTCTCCCCCTTCTTTTTTCCTCCTCCCTTCCCTTCCTCTCCCTTCCTTCTCCCACACACTGTGGAAACCAACTTCCACATTGGTCCTTCAAAAAATCTCATTTCTTTTTTTACCCAACCAAATGTCTCAAAAAAAACAGATGTCACCACCATAATTAGCAAGATACACCCCACCCACCCCCCCATCCCAAAACTAATGACTTTTTTCTATACCTACCACACCCCCCATTAAATTTTCCAACCCCTCCCACAAACTACCTTATTGCCAAATTTTTTTCCGATTTTTCACTTTTCTTTTCCCTTTTTTTCCCTTCTTGAAGAGTGCCTCCTGGTCCATCTTGTCCCAATCCTTCCCTTCTTTTCTTTTTTTTATTCCCGTGTGTCCCATCTTTTCCTCTCTCTGTTTTTTCCTTCTTTCTCCTCAATCTTCCCCAAAAAAATAAAAATCAGAATAAAGAATTATCCTTTTTTTTTTTTTTTTTTTTTTTTTTTTTTTTTTTGTTTTTTTTTTTTTTTTTTTTTTATTTTTTTTTTTTTTTTTTTTTTTTTTTTATTTTTTTTTTTTTTTTTTTTTTTTTTTTTTTTTTTTTTTTTTTTTTGTCCAAATATTATCCCTCTCATTTTTGTGTCCCTCGTTCCCTGCTGGTTGCCCCGTCTCTCTTTTTCTTTTTTTTCTTTCCTTTTTCCTTTTTTTTCTAACCCCCTCCTTTTTCTCTTCCCTAACCTTTTTCTTTTTTCCCTTCTTTTTCCTTTTTCCCTCTTCTCTTTATTTCCCTTTTCCCTTTTTTCTCCTTCTCTCCTCTTTCATACTTACTTTGTTTTTTTCCTTTTAATAATTTAATTTTTAAATTTTTTATTTTTTTTTTTTTATTATTTTATTTAATAATAAAAATTTATTTATCATAATATAAGAAATTTTTTTAATTTTTTTTAATAAATTTAAAAATTTTATTTTTTTTTATTTTTTAATTTTTTAAATTTAATTATTATAATTTTTATTAATATTTTTTATAAAATTTTATAAAATTACCTAATATATTATTAATATAACTAAATAATATTTTATTATATATATCAAATTTAAAAAATATTTATTTAATTTTTAAACATTAATAATATTATTATAAATTTATATTCCACCACATAATTTTTATTTATTTGATATAATTTATTTTTAATTTTTTTATTTTATTTTTTTTTAAAAAAATTATTTTTTTTAAATTTGTTTATTATTTATATAAATTATAAAAATTTAAACATCCTTTTTAATGTATTTTATTTAATATTAAATTTTATATAAAATATTACTTAATTTTATAATTTTTTATATAATTAAAAATTACATTTTTTTAATTTTGATGTTAGTTAAATTATTCCCATCAATTTTAAGTAACTCTTTTTTACCTCTCCCTCATGCCTTATAAATGAAAGTTTTATTGACAACCTGATAAAATTAAAATATAAATTAATTCATAAATATTTTTTAATAATTTATTTAATATAATAATAATATTTTTTTCGCCGACGTTAATATCTGGACTTCTATCTAGAAAAATGAAATATACTTTCAATCATAATTTAAAAATTTTTTTTTTTAAAAAATCTAATTTTTATTTGCTCAAATTTTTTCTATTATAATCTTTTAAAAAATATATATATTATTTATATAAATAAAATATTTAATATATAAATAATTCACACTGATCTAAAATAAAAAAAATATAATGACAAATTAAACATTTTCTAAATTGAAATTATACATAATGAAACTTTATACATTGAGAATGAATTTCCAGAAAGAAAGAAAATATAACAAGAACGAGAGGCACACCTATCGGCGAATACAACACTGAATGGACCTGACCAAAAGCCAAATTGCTCAACATTGAGTAAATAGTATGTGCGAACGACGAGCACCGGATCCAACTCCATGAACGCGAGCGACCTAGAGCTATATCATATAATGATATACGCACCAAAAAATAGCTCCAAGGACTGCAGCCTCGAGCACAAACAAGCGATGACCATAAACGAGAAAAATAAGACAATTGAAGTTTCCACAGGTGGAAAAAGGAACAATGATAGAGGGGAAACCGCCAGTCCTTGGTCCGAGCCAAATTCAAGGTATAGCTGAACACCGGGTCATTTGTGTACCCCCTCAAAACTCTGCCATCGATCAAAATGGAGCTGTTGTAACTCAGGAGGAGTAACCTGCATTGACGATAAATACAGACACTAAAATTGATAATCATAACTACCTGAGACAACTGTAGTCAGAGAGAGTCGCTGCCTTTGGACTGGGCGGTTGGATGATGTTGTCGATTCACCGCAAACGATCTGGTGGGCATGAGACATGGGATGCAGGCGTTGAGTAGTCAGCGGTGCTCTCAGTCGTAGTTCGAAGCCCCCGCCCACGTCAAACCTTCTCAGATGAGTCGATGGTGTATACGTTCCCGGACACAACCCTTCACATCAATATCAGTATCTTAACCCGAGAAGAGAACTTGCCCAGAGCGCGAAGAATACATACTGCGTATCTAATGAGCTTGCTCACATCGAAGCCGATTTCATCACACAGCTTACATTGAGACGATTGTCATTCATTAATGTATAAAAATAGTGAAATGGTTTTCAGGCATTACAATATCAGATATCTAAGGAATCATATATGAAGTACATATGCCACGCAGAAAAAGGCAGTAGTAAAGAGCAGAAATCTCAATGAGAAAGAATAGTATTCTAGAGGGAGAGAGACTAGAGATAGAAGTGGAAAGAGAACCTAGAGTGAGGACGAGTCATGACGGGACCAGATAGCCGCGGATGCCCAGAAATAGAGAAAATGCTTCGCGGAAGTTGGCTGCGTATAAAAACGGCCTAAATATATGCTAATACGAGGATCCAGCCACCATTTTAGAATGCATGAGTGGAAAAAACCCATCCAGACCCAAGCGAGATTGAACCATGGCTCCGCGTCAAGCAGAACTTGAGGATCCACCATGGCTCACACACGCTCAAGGGAGCGACTTCTGGCCTCAGAACACCTCTAGAGGAACCATGCTCAAGACACATCCGAGAGACCAGGCTCAGTCAGGCAGACTTTAAGAAACATGGCTCACACACGCTTCTAGAGAGAAACCATGCTCAGACACATAGGTCTAGAACATCTAGAGGAACCATGTCTCAGACATGTTCCTTGAGAAAACCATGCGCTCAGACTGAGTTTAGAACTGATAATGTACCAGCTCCGACATGACTTAGATGACTACCATGCTCTAGCACGACTTAGATGTACCATGCTCGAGGACACGAATTGAAGAATGCTACCATGCCTGACAACGAGTTTTAGTGAATGTACATGCTTTCGACACAGTTTACTGGAGATGTAGCATGCCACTACAAGCCGAGTTTAAGATGTACCATGCTCACGACACAGTTAGATTACCATGCTCTCAGATGGAAACGTAAGTTGAGACTACCATCTCACACACGAATTAAGATTTACCATGCTCTGCAGAGTTAGATTATGCCGGATTGATGTACCATGTCAGACACGAAGAGTTTAGGATGTAACCAGTGCTCAGACATGGAGGTTAGATGAACAAGGGTCCTGACCACCGAATTAGATTGTACCATGCTCTGTCACGAGTTTAGATATGTACCCAAGCTCAGACATGAGTTAGAATGTACCATGCCTCTTGACTCATGAGTTAGATGTGTGCATACCTTCATGGCCTCCTACCCGCCGACACGAACAGTTATTCAGCACATCCCACCACACCATCCACGACACTCATACCACTGCAACTAGCACACACGCTCTGACATTATGCACCGTCCGTAGAGAGAGATGCTATAAACACACTTGTCTGCCACACCTCTAATAGATGATATTTGCATAGACAACGAATTAAAAATACAACGCACAAATAGCTATAAACCCGCATCCTGACATTGGCTTTCACATGAAAATCACCACACTTAAAGGACCGGGTATACAAACATAACAATGGCCTATCGAGACACGAAATAGATGACTCTGCATAGGCCACATTGCTCCCATATGTCTTCTCTCTCTAAGATCTCCGGAGGTGATAGAGAAATAACTGACATCGCGCTAACAAAGAAGGAACAACTGGAAATATTATTATAGATGATTCAGAAACAGGAGCCAAGATGACACTAGTTGGAGACCTAACACAGGCTCACACAACGAGTAGTAGATGTTACATGGCCTGAACATGAGTTAGAAGTAAACCATGGCTCAGACACGAGTGAACGTACCCATGCTTCACACACGAGTTAGATTTACCATGGCCTCTGGACAACGAGTTAGAAACAACCCATGTCCGACACAAGTTTAGATGTACCATGCTACACACGAGTTTAATTACCAGCTCAACACAAGTAGAGTAATAATAAGATTACCATGCTCAGACACGAGTGAGACTACCATGCCACACACGATTTAGAAGATGTAACCGGCTCTGCCATGATTTAAGACTGTACCATCGCGCTCACGACGCACCACCGTAATAGGACATGTGTACTCCCCCATCCATTAACGCTACTCATAGACAACGTCTAGCCTTCCCAACCTTCTTGAATGCTCCAGTAAACACAGATCGGTCCCGTAATCACACCTACTTTACGCATGTTACCATGCCTCGAAAATGAGCTCTAAGATTGTCTACCATGGCGCTTCTGACACGCACAATTTAAACAATACCAGTCTGACACACGAGTTCCTTAATTTACAGAGCTGCGAAACACAAGTTAGATGTACACACTGGCTCGACATATTTAGATACCATGGCTCTGACCACCCGAGTAAGCCCCATACCCAGTCATGACACGAAATTTAGATTACAGGCTCGTCACGAGTTCCACCATGTACTGCCCGTTTTTGTTTTTTGCTTGCTTGTTCGTCTTTTATTTGTTTTTCGGTTGGGGGGTTTGGTTTCCAGTATGCCAGGACACAGTTAGATGTACCAGGCCTCCGACAACGACTTAGATAGCAGGATGCGAGATTACCATGCCAGCAATTTTGATTGGTACCATGCTCTGTCCACAGTAGAATTACATAGCTCAGACATGAAGTTTAAGATGTACCAATCGGCTCCGACATGATTAGATTACCAGCTCTGTCAGATTTGATGTACCAGCTCCTGATGATTAACATGTACAATAGCCAGACCATGAGTAATGTACACAAGAGCTCAAGAACATGAGTTAGACTCTAACAACTCTCAGACCTGACGTGTAGATGAAAACGATGGCTCGACAGAAGAGATGTACGCATGCTCTGTCATGATTTGATTGTAACCATGCTCTGTCAAAGAAGGAATTTACGACTAGCTCAGACATGTATTGATGTACCATGGCTCAGACAATGGATTAGATGCTAACCATACCCTCAACATGATTTAGAGATACATGCCCGACGGGTATGAATTAGATGTACCAGGCTTGTCAGATTGTATGATGTACCATGGCTGCATATGAGTTTAGATGTACCATAGAGCCAAGACATAGTTTAGATGTCTACCAAGCTCCCCGGGACCAGACTTTTACCATGTACCAAAGGCCTGTACACGAGTTAGATGAAACCATGGCTTCACGACATGAGTAGAGGGGCTCTTAGATTTAGTCGAAGGGGATTGTAGCAGCTTCCGCATTATAATTTTCAGATTGTACATGCTTCTGCTAAAAGAAATTTGAATTACACCAGGCCTTTTCAACCACGAGTTAGGGATTACCATGGCTCAACATGATTTAAATTTTCAGCTCAGACATAGTTTAGATTGTAAACCATGGCTCTGTCACGAGGAGAGGGTTTGCAGGATACCCATGTGCCTACCGACAAGATAAATACAGCTCAAGAACACGAGTTTAGATTGTACCAGGCACCGACATAGTTAGAATTACCCAGGCGCGGCGCAAATTCTGATTACCCTGCTTCCTGTCATGAGGTTTATATTAAACATGCTCAGACATGGAAGGAGAATGTACATGGCCCGACACATGATTTAGATGGAAAACATGGGAGTTCGACACGATAGATGTACCATACTCACCACAGCGGAATTAGAATATCCCCGTGAGATGTACCAGCTCAACACGAGTAATACCATGCTCCACAACAACGAGTGAGCACAGTACCATGTGCCACAACGAGTGAGATGTAACCATCTCGACATGAGCTAAACCTATGCTACCAGGCCAGACACACGCAGTTAGTAGGTACCAGCCTCAAACAGAAAATTAAGTACCATGCGACACGAGATTAAGATGTACCCATGCCTCCAGACATATTTAGAAATGCTACCCATGGCCCCGAACGAAATTCAGATGCCGACGGCCAACCAGAGGAACATAACCCAGGATGCTAGTATCCTGCTACAGCAGAACGTCATAAGAAGCAAAACTGATAGCCAACTGCTCGAATCACAGAGCCTTAGAAGGGAGACTTACCCAGGGCTCGACATGAGTCAGGATGCTAGCCATGCCATACACGATTTTAAGACATACCATGGCGGACAAACAAGAGTTAGAATGTAACCAGCTCTGTCAGATTTTCGAATGTACATGGCTCAGGACACGATTTACAGATTACCAGCCAACCACGAAGTTATAGGATACCAAGCTTTCCGACAACGTAAGTTAGAAATGTCACCCAGGTCTCCAGACATAGTTTATAGTGATGTCCAGGCTTCGACAGACACATCCAATGTAAGATTACAGGCCAGCTAGTCCTTGCGAAATGTACCATGGCTCTGTCAACGATTAGAATACCATAAGCCAGAACAAGAGTTAGAATTACCATGTCTCACCGCATGAGTCGTAGACCATGTTACCATGACATCTTCATGAGTTGAGATGTACCCATGGCCCGCATCAAGTTTAGTTGTAAACCATGCTCACCCCATAAGTTTTAGATTACCTGGGCTTCCCGAACATGATTAGATGTAACCACGCTCATGTCCCATGATTTATTTAATGTCATGCGAGAGCGATGTAACCAAAGCCAGACATGAGTTTTTAGAGGTGTAGCCATGGCTTGGGAACCGACATGAATTTCAGAATCATGTATACATGCACTGCTCTGAACACAGTGCCCGAAGGAATACCCTACACGGCTCAGACCATTGAGTTAGATATCTGCCCGACATGAGTTAGCTTACCATCAGGCCTGTCAGCAGTTTGTGTCGATGAGTTCAACCAGGCCTCAGACACCGATGAGATTAACATGGCTCAGACCAGAGTTAAATTTCGGTATCATTGGGCACAGACATGAGTTTAGAACTGTACCAGGCCTGTCACGAGTTTTAAGATTGTTACCATGCTTCCGACATTAGTTAGAAGTACCAGGCTCAGACACGAGTTTAGCGATGTACCAGGCTCCGACATATTAAATTACCAATGCTAGTCTCATTGAGTTTAATACCACCATCGCCTCGTCATGATTTAAAAATTACATGCTCAGGGAAACATAGTTTAAGAATGTACCAGCCTGGTCACGATTTAGCCGATGTACCATGCTCCAACCAGGAATTTTAGGATCCCAGGGCCCACATGAATTTAGATTAAACCATGGACCTCGATCCCCACGATTACAGTACAAGCCTTCGTCAAGATTTGCATTTACAAATGCTCCGACATATTTATATTACCAGCTCTGTCACGCCAGATGATGTACCAGGCTCGGTCAAGATATTAGAGTTAACCCAGCCTCTCATCACTATTTAAAATATACCAGCCTCCGACATGTAAGTGTTAGATGCTAAACATGGACCTTCATGAAGATTATCCCATGTCATGGCCTCCTGTCATAATGTGCGTACCAGGCTCCACATCAAGGTTAAGAATGACTGAATCCGACAGATTTAGATTTACAATGGCTCCCGAACAATGAGTTAGATTGTACATGCTCCGACATGATTAGATCGTACCAGCTCAAGACATGAGTTTAGAGAATGACATGCTCAGACATGAGTTAGATTTGTCCAGCTCAGACCATATTTAGATGTACCAGAGCCAGACAGAGTTGAGATAATTACCAGAGCTCAGACATCGTTTAGATAAACATGCTCAGACATAAATTCTAGATGTAACCATGGTCGACATGCCCAGTTTAGATTTTTCATGCTACCATGGCCTAAGAACATGAGTTAGGTTTTTTGACCAGGCTCGACATGAGTTAGATGACTGGCCTGACATGATTTTAGAGTACCATCGGGCTCGCAGGACATGATTCCATGATAGTAACCATGGCCAGGACATGAGTTAGATGTCAAACCAATGCTCGTCACGAAGTTAGTAATGCTGTAACCTATGCTCGACACGAGCGTTGCGCAATGCACCATGCACGCAGCGCGACACCAAAATTGTAGAGCCTACCAATGGCTAGCTTAAACGCGAATTTAGAGATAACATGCACCGACAATCTAATTTAGCAATAACTAGCTAGACAGAGCGAGGACCCGACACATCTCGAGTACTAGAGACTATACCAGGCTCAGACATGAGATGGTAAAATGCATACACCAGCATACGCAAGGACAAATAGTTCACGAAAATGGACTATGATGATCAACAGGCTCCACCGACATGAGTATAGCGATCAATCGTAGCCAGGCGAGCTCCAGAGCTACGATCTAGTGTCAGATGTACAATCGGCCACTGTCACGAGTTTAGTGAAGTCTGGGAGAGAATTTGTACCATGGTTGCCCGACATGATGTCCTAGCATGAAGGCGCTCAGACGACTAGCGACCTGTCTCCTCCACTCTAATCGTATTTGTACCATGGCGCCTTCCGTAGCACTGCGCGAGCGCGCGCCATCACTATAAATTTGCCACATAACAACAAATTAGCCCCTCTTTGTTTATTTCCCCTATAATTGTCTCCCTAACCCCTTTAGTCTTGGCCGGCTACCTATCCTGTCAACACTAGCCTACTCTCCAAACCCACGTTCCTCTCTGGAGGGAATAGGGAGAGACTAGCGCCGTCTCGAGCCCAACAAAGCAATAAATGCCTCCTAGAGTCAGCGATACAAGGGGAGTCAGCGCCTACAACAGCGACAGGGAGGGATGGTCGAAGGGTACATCCTATCTATCCTAACATTCATTAACCCAAACTACCCGGGCTTTCCAAAACGCTCACACTTAAACATGGTTCTAAAAAACCAGATTCCCGCCTGTGTTGTGTCCATCTACAATTTGGGCCTTGCCCTCCAATTCATACTGCCTCGTCACATTTCGCTGGCGGCAGCGGGCCAACGGCAGGAACTCCCTCTGCGAACTTCAACCATGTTACCCCAGGCCCGCAGGCTGCCTCCGAGCCAAGCTGCTCCCTACAAGCCTGGGGGTTGCCCTCTCTGGCATTTCCCGCCTACGATGCCAGGCGTGTGATGCCCGTCCCTTCCGAGGGTCGCCCCGTGCCCACTACACTGCCCCCCGGCATTCTGAGCGCTTACTGGTGTCCGTTCCCCGACCGGGTCGCCCGTGCCCTACATACC
>CM068952.1:168140506-168153977 GCA_035128595.1 Eptatretus atami | reverse complement strand
CTGAACGGCTACTCTCTACTCCCTTCTCCAACTCTGCCCACGAACAAAAGAAAAGATCTCCTCTTATCCTGGCCTCAACCCTAACCCACGCCCGGCGTGACTCATGCCCTCGTGATCCATCCCCCCGCTCAACCACGGGTGGGAGGGAGTTGTTGACATCATGAATCACGGGACGGCAGGGTGGTTCTTCCTCTACGCAGAAAAGGGGGAGGGATGTCTCCATTATTCGTTCCCTAACTATTAAATCGATCCGCAGCGCATCTAATTGATTTCTGAACATTTAAACAATGGAAGGTGAGCTATCTAGGGAACAAGCACTTATCGACATTGCTGACTAAAGGAACCTGTATGTTGTGTGCAATCGAATTCCAAATTCGTAACAATATCTTTCTCTCTTTCTTCAGATGCTTTGACCAAAATTGAAAACAATATTCTAGATGAGGCCTCACGAAAGTTCTACACAGTGCTAAAACTACTTCCTTTGATTTTTAATTTATCCCCTGAATACAACCAAAAACCCTGTTAACTTTACCAACAGCTGCCTGGCATTGGCCTGTCTGCTTACACCGCATATCTATTACCACCTCCAGATCCTTCTCCTGTGTGACATGCTCCAAGACTGCCGCTTGTATCATGTAATCTCCATTTTCATTACTCTTACCCATCCCCAGGACTTGCACTTGTTTAGGTTAAACTGCATCTGCCAATCTCTGAAAGTATCTCGACTTTCCTGAATCTGACCCAGACCCTCTGTGTTATCCACCTTACCTCCAAGATTTGTGTCATCTGTAAATTTAGAAAGGTTACTCTTCACCCCACAATCCAAATAATTGATGCGAATTATGACGAATAATGTTCCAAGTACTGATCCCTGAGATACCCCACTACTTACATCCTCCCACTCACAGCCACTCTTGGCTTCCTGTCACCAAGCCAGTTTGCAATCCAGTGAACTACCCAACCAGCCACTCCACAAGCCTTCACCTTATCTAACAACCTCCTACGTGGTACCTTATCAAATACCTTCTCATAGTCAAGGTATACTACGTCCACTATACTTCCCTCATCGACCCAATCAGAAACTGCTTGAAAGAACTCATCTACCCAATTACAACATTCGTTAGACAAGACCTACCTTTGGTAAACCCATTCTGACAATCTTTAATTAGTTTGTATTTATTTAATTGGTTCCTCATCTGTTCCCAAATTAATGTCTCCAACACCTTCCCCACAACTGAAGTCAAACTAACAAGTCTATAGTTTCCCAATTCTTCTCTGGATCCTTTCTTAAATCATGGTGTTACATTTTCTACTCTCCAATCCTCCGGTACCGACTCCAGTGAGCCGTTGAAAATATTGGTTCCAAGCTATTTCTATTTCCTCCACTCCGACCTGGATCTTCTGTGAAAGCGTTCCTCACCTCCTTGATAGGTACTGTTAGCTGCTGACAATTCCCCTGACTGTTCTCATGTAAATGTTGAAGCAAAATAACCGTTTAATAAACCTGCCATCTTGCTTTAATCACCAACCACTCTCCCTATGTTATTCTTCAATGGGCCCACACTTCTCTTAACCTCTTACCTACTTAAAGAATGTCTTGCTGTTACGTTCATTATTAGAGGCTACGTCCTTTTCATATTCCATTTGGGCCTGCAGAGTTATCTTCTTTAAACACTAGTCCCCGTGTCCTCCTATTACTGATGAGTCAGACTCTAGTTCTGTTATTTTGTACTGTACTTCATAAATGCCTTCTGCTTATCCCCAACTACAGTGCATACCTCACTGCTCAACCACCCTGTTTTCTGCCTCTACCTTTACACCTCCCTGGAATATGCAGACTCTCCACCTTACACATTTGCTCCTTGAAGGTTGCCCATTTCTCCGATGCAGACTGCCCACTCATTAACTTTACCAAATCTAAATCTCCCAAATCACTTCTCATACCCTCAAAGTTTTCCCTCCTTCTTCTTTCGGCTGCTCCCGCTAGGGGTCGCCACAGCGGATCATCCGTATGATCCGCATAGTGATTTGGCACATGTTTTACGCCGGATGCCCTTCCTGACGCAACCCTGGTCGCCACAGGGATATGATACACCTATTTTAACCGGGGTATACACCGGCCCAGTATACTGGTACTCATTTCGCCGACCTCGGAAGGATGACAGGCTGAGTCAACCCCCTGGTGTATTAATTCAGTGGCTGAACGGGGCTTGAACTCAGGACTCTTGGATCCCAAGCCGCTGCCCTAACCACTGCGCCAACACCAGGCTAAAAGTTTTCCCTCCTAAAATCAAATAACCTTACACTACCATCTCAAACTTCAAACATAAACAATAGAGTTGGGATTACATTATTATTGTTTGTCCCCAGAAGTTATCCCACCTCTCGCTCCTCCAACGACCACCATATTAGGATCGTTACTCAAAAAGAGGTCCAACAATGAACTACTCTTCCCCCCCCCCCCATGAACTTTTGTACAAACTGGGTTAGAAAAAAAAAAATCTTGGACAAGAGATAGAAAATCCTAATCTGCTCTCCCTTTAACTTGTTCCTGAACTCAATGTATCTCCAGCAAATTAAAATCACACGTAATAAATCGGAAGACCAAGAAGGTACCCGAAGAAGGAACGAGAAAAGATTGAGTAATCAGGAGGAACCCATCCATCCTTATCACATGCAATTATAAACAACAACATGCAATCTTGATCCTTGCTTTCCCCAACAATGGCACCAACGTCCACATCCTCTTCAATCTCACTCTTCCCTCCAAGTCTTCAAGACAGCTGTTCACCACCATCTCAGATCATCCGCCATTCAAAACCATGATCTTTTCTACCCTCGTTAACCCCGCCCCCCTAAGACCACCTCAGCCGTCCAAATTTCCAGTTTTTCCTTCCTGAGAGTTTGCTTGTTTATCCATCTTATCAACCCCATGCATCCTCCCCTGTCCCTTATTCCTCCTCACATCACTTATTTGTCAAAGTCTCCCTCTGTTTTATCCTTTTACCCTGCTGTTGGTGTCCGCCCACATCTCTTTCTACTGTTCCTTTTGTTCTGTTGTGTCTTGATTCGTTCAGTGTTCTAATTCTCCCACAAGCTTCGACTTTGTGCACAAAAAAAGAAAAGAAATAATAACAAAAGAGAAAAAAAAAGTAAAGTAACCGCTACGATCACCGGGTCTTGCACAAGTTTACAATAACAGCAACAGCATCAGATGGCGGAAAAAAATTAATAATAATAAAAAAGGGAACTGAAATCAAAATGGTGCAAAGTTACCGAAGCAGCCAAAACTGGATTTACTGAATCAAAATTATAATCTCAGTCATGACAACAATCATTGCCCCACCTGTTTGACTTGTTTTCAGCCCAAAGATTTGCGACTTCAGCAGAAGCTTGAACAAAAATGAACAACACTTGTACATACAAACATGGAGTTATTAAAAGTTATAACTTTCTCCGCCATAAAAGATATGCTACCAATTGTCTTCGTAACCATGGTCAGGCCGCAACTCGAGTCGGGCAACCTCCTCTGGCATACAAGATATAAAATAGATGTAGAAAGGATTGAGAAGGTTCAGAGACAGGCGATTCGACCAGCACCTGAACTGTGAGGACTCCGATATGAACAGCGAGGACACCATCTGAAATTGTACAAGAAGACACCAAGACCTGGCGCTGGGAACACAAGTCACTTGTTTCTAGATTCTAAAGCACGCTCAGTGAAGTTGAACTCGATCTATGTTGTGAAGACCGGGAGATCTACAAGACTACACATCCCATATACTGATGTGATGATTATTTTTACCCTCGCCGAAGGAGAGGGTATTGCATTTGGGTCTGTCTGTCTGTCCGCACAGAACTTTAGCGTTTTTCTCCGCAACCGCTTGTTGGAATGAAACGAAATCTTAACCATTGGTGCAACTACTCATGTAGAATGTAGTAATTATAATGACATCATAAGTCACGTAGTGTGGCAGCCATATTAAAAAAAAAAAAAACTTTGGACCTCTATCTCTGAAACTGCATCATGGAAAAAAAATTGAAACTTGGCACTGGCAAGTCATCTACATGGGGAATAAGTTTGATTTTTTTAATGACGTCCTAGGTGCCTTCATTATGACGTCATAATTGCATTTGTAGAATGCTACATTTGATCAGTATGAAAATTTTTGAGCGTCAGAGGGATAAAATGGTCCACAGAAAAATTGTTTGATGACGTCATCGGTAACGTGATTCGGCAGCCACATGATATAGTTTAAAAAATAAAAATTAAATTAAATTAAAAAAAAAAACTTCAAAATCTCTGAAGCAGCTGAACAGATCAAGGTGAAACTTCACACGTACACTACCGGTCAAAAGTTTTAGAACACCCCCAGTTTTGACTGAAATGTAAGCAGTTCAAGTCCAGTGAATAACGTCAAATGGTACAAAGCTAAGCGGTAAACTGTCAGAGATTAAAAATAAAAGTTTAGGTGTCCAAAAACTGAAAAATAATGTAAATGTCAGAGTTGTTAAAAAGGCCTTTTTCAGGGAACAAGTAATATAATGGGTTAGCCACTGCAGCTGTTCTGCAGCAATGGAAGTAAATTAAGCCTTGAAAGTTGATGCAAAATTCCTACAGGTGTCCGCCAAGCTTTTGTTGATTAGTGACAAAACCTCTGTCTGCATAAAAAGCAGTGTTGGAACAGATTGTGTGCTGCACCCTCTGAAGCATTATTTGGACAATATTGCAATGCAGGAAGTAGTATATTGCTATCATAATGGCAAGAAAAAGACAATTAACAAAGGAAGACAGAAGACCATGATAACCCTTAAAAGTGTAGGTCTTTCCTTTAGAGAAATTGCAAAGTAAGCCAAAGAGTCAGTGAGTACAGTTTCCTACACCATCAAAAGGCACTTGGAACTGGAGGAAACGACAGAAGAGGTCTGGCAGACCCAAAGCCACAACACAATCAGAAGACAAGTTTCTGAGAGTCAACAGCTTGCGTGATAGGCGGCTCACAGGACAGCAGCTTCAAGCACAGCTCAACACTGGCGAAGTAAGGAAGTTTCCGTTTAACTGTGAAGAGAGGACTTCGAGCTGCAGGTTTGATACGTCAAGTGGCAGTAAGAAAGCCATTGCTAAGATGGCAAAATAAGAAAAGAGGCTTGCCTGGGCCATGAAGCACCACCGGTGGACTACTGAAACTGGAAGTAGTCTTATGGACCGATGAATCAAAATTTGAAATCTTCCGGTTCATCACGAAGGATTTTTGTACACCGTCGAGTAGGTGAAAGGATGGTCCTCAGTGTGTCACACCAACTGTCAAACATGGAGGAGGAAGCGATGATCTGGGGCTCTTTGCTGGATCCAGATCGCGACTTGCAAGAGTGACTGGCACCCTGAAGCATTTTGCAGCGCCATGCAATACCCTCTGGCCCACCCCTAGTTGTCAGAGTTCATCCTACAGCAAGATACGACCCAAAACATACCTCAGGCGATGTCAGAACTACCTTAGAAGAAAAAAAGAAGACGGTAGGCTTCAAATCATGGAATGCCAGCAACAGTCTCCAGACTTAAACCCCATCGAGCTGGTTGGATGAACTGGACAGAAGGGTGAAAGCAAAGCAACTACCACTGCAACACATTTGTGGGAACTTCTGCAAGTGTTGGGAAAGAACTTTCCGAACAATATTGATTACCATTGTAGAAAGAATGCCACGAGTAGTCGGCTGTTATATCTGCAAAAGGTGCTACTTTGACGAGTCAAAAATGTAGATTAAATTTGTTCAACAAAACGATTCCACGATTTCTTTGGTTCAGAAAAAATCAAAAAAATAAGTGACACTATATTCTTATTGTTGTGTGTCGTCTGTATGTCTGGTCTATATGTCTGTCTGTCCCGAGCATAGCTCCGTGGGTTTTGATCCGATCCTGATAAAATTTTGGTGGGAGGTTTATATCATGATCTAGTTGCGTTTTCCTGAAAGGCGTGGTGCCCCCATTATGGCGGAGCCACGCCCAAAAAACATGTGTTTTAGGCGGTAGCCGATTCAATTTGCATCTTCTCCTATAGTGGGGCACTTAGCATAACAATTTGTTCTTTTTGTGAGGAAAGCACCAAATTGCACACTAGTAGCCTAACATATTATGAACAGATTGGATATTGGCCATCTCAAATTCAGCACTGATGGCTGTGGCAGCCATTTCCAAAATGGCCGCTAGCGGTTACTATAATTTCACTCTAACATTGGTTTGAACATTTATTAAAAGCTGAATTAGAAAACATAACCTGTAGCCACCTCAAGTTTAAAGATAGCGCACCATTTTACAAGATGGCTGCTAATTATTTGTTGTACCGGACGACTATCTCACTCATAGAAATTGGTTGTTGAGAATGTGGCAAACGAATCAAGGGCTGCATCTGATTGATATGAATACCAAACATCGCTTATGTAAAGTCAGTGGTTGTGAGCATGTGGCAAACGAATCGCGGCTGCGTCTATTGATATGAATACCAACATCGCTTATGTAAAGTCAGTGGTTGTTGAGCATGGTTGCAAACGAATCATGGCTGCGTCTCATTCATATGAATACCGACATCTGTCATAGAAATTGATCGAGAGATGTCTGATTTAAATGTTCTAATCAGTGACACAGTCCGCTCTGTTAATATTCTCTCAATTTTGTGAGCACTCTCCCTCACACACACACAAATCTGTGCATTCAAGTCGGCCTTTTGCACTTGCAACGCTTCAGACAGCTCTTCTTGCACTTGCACGATACTAGCTCATAGCAGGTGTGACTGTTTGCGTAGCTTCGTCCAGTGTGGCTCGTACACCCCCTCGTCATCTTGACCCAGCCCCAGCTGGATGGAGGAGGCAGCTCTGGCGTTTGGTAGCAGTGTTTGACCCAACACATGGCCTCCTTGGTAGGCCACCCTCTTCACATGCTCCTCCAGAGCAGCCTGGTTGGCGGGATCAGCTGCACGTTGTCTTCTTCGCGAAGATTTCTTCCGGCCTTGTCAATGTCGTCGCACGAGCGTGGTTCTGTCATAGAGCAATATGAACAACCTCTCGATGGTGTGCCACTTGTGCAGAGGATAGCTTAGCAGTGCGTCTAAGTTCTGGCAGAACGGTCCAGATTGCCCAAGCAGTCTTCTTACCATGTCCAGCAAAGCTAGATACAGTGTCACACCCAGTGAGAGCGTGAAACATTGGAGTGCCTGTGCCTTCTCTGTTCCTCGGCCAGCTGCTATTTCGTGGGCTGCCAGGTACGAAAACTCTTCCCAGTGCAAATGCTAGCCACAGTTCATCTTCTGGTTGCAGTCCTGGGCCACTAACACAGCCAACACAACAACATCGGTGTCAACTGTCTTGATCGTTCCTGTGGTGACCATGTTGGCTGCATGGATGCATGCAACAACATTCGACTGTCAGCTCTTCGTGGCTGCATGGGCGAGCAAGGCCAGGTCTAGCAGCGGGCTTGCTCAGGACTGCCCCCATCAGTGATAACCAGCTGCTTGTCATCCTGGTCAAACCACCTGAAGATAGCTTCTGATAGGAACTTGAAACAGCTCATCTTGTTGGTGTCCACTCGGAGAAGTTCTGCCAGTTTCCAGGTATACTGCTGCTCCGAACACGCATCTATGCACTCTTTCCACGCTTTGATCTATGCACTGCTTTCAGTGAATCAGCAACGTAGGGTCCCAGACCAGGTCCAGGCGTGACACAGTCTGAAGCTTTGTTGACAGTGTAGGTAGAAACATCCTGGCATAGTCATCAAAGTTCGGCTACCGCAGGCTCAGCATCTGGACAATGACTGCCCCATCAGAACTAGGCTGGTGGTATCAGGAGCCTCTGATTGGCATTGAGAACTCTTCAAAGCATTTGAGGAGATCACTTTCGTACCTAGACGGAGACTTTCTCCATCGAGAGAGCTGGAGGACGCTTGATTCTCCTAGCCCATATCATAAATACTATTTCCACTTGTAAAATCTTCTCCAGACGCGGTGGCAACAATAGACAATTCACACCCATCATCTGAGTTACATGGCTTCATTCCCATACGACCGAATTCATCATATTTAGGTTACTTCGAGCCGATGTGCTGAGATGTGTTGCGAATGACTGTAAGAAGTCAATAAAAACGCAGTTTCAGAAAACGGAAGGTTCTCAACAAGACACCAAAACATAAAAGCTTAGCCTGAAAATGAAACTAGAATGGAAAACTACTTACAAATGTTTGGCATTGCCGTCAATCGAACGAAGATAACCGAAAAACGAGTTATCAGGTAAAGATATCTCGCCACACGCCGGTACGAAGAGAGAACTTCCTCATCTCAGTAGCAAACTGAATCTGCGCCGTGAAGTTAGCTAAGTTGCCCCACTAAAATGGTTTCAAGACTTTAGGTGGGGAATGACCTCAACACTATGCATAAAAAATAGTGGCATACCAGACGATGTCATGCACACCATCGAGAGGTTCGTCATATTGCTCTATGACAGACCAGCACGTGCAACGACATTGACAAGGCCCGGAAGAACTCTTCGCGAAGAAGAAACAACGTGCAGCTGATCCACCAACCAAGGTAGCTCTGGAGGAGCATGTGAAGAGGGCGGCCTACGAAGGAGGCCATGTGTGGGCCAAACACTGCTACCAACGCAGAGCTGCCTCCTCCATCCAGCTGGGCTGGGTCAAGAATGACGAGGGGGTGTACGAGCCACACTGACGAAGCTACCAAAGCAGCCCACACCTGCTATGAGCTAGATCGGCAGTGCAAGAAGAGCTGTCTGAAGCGTTGCAATGCAAAAAGGCCACATTGAATGCACAGCTTTGTGTGTGTGTGTGAGGAGAGTGCTCACAAAATGAGAGAATATTAACAGAGCAGACTGTGTCACTGATTCAGAACATTAATCAGACATCTCTCGATCAATTTCCAATGAGTGAGATGTCGTATCATATGAATGAGAGAGACGCAGCCATGATTCGTTTGCAACCATGCTCAACACCACTGACTTTACATAAGCGATGTTGGTATTCAATAAATCACGCAGCCCTTGATTCGTTTGCCACCATTCTCAACAACCAATTTCTATGAGTGAGATACTCACCAGTACAACAAATAATTAACAGCCATCTTGCAAATGGCGCTATAGGTTATGTTTTTCTAATTCAACTTTAATAAATGTTCAACCAATGTTAGAGTGAATTATAGTAACCGCTAGCGGCCATTTTGGAAAATGGCTGCCACAGCCATCAGCGGCTGAATTTGAGATGGCCCAATATCCAAATCTGTTCATAATATGTTAGGCTACTAGTGTGCAAATTTGGTGCTTTCCTGACAAAATCACAATTTTATGCTAAGTTGCCCCACTATTTTGCTCGTGGCGCCCCTTCAGTTTTTTTTTACATGATTCATCAAAGTATGGATAATCCGAGGAGTGCGATGCCATATAGCCCAATGACGTATATTGTTCCTGGAATGTTCCAGAGAAGTTTTGCACCAAGTCATAATCCTTGACCTATAAAAGTTCACAAAGGTCAAATTTTCAAAGTTGTGGAATCGAACCGGTTTTCGACCTTCTTTGACGAACTAACTCCAATAAGCTATAGCACGTATCCGCTTTCCTTATTTAATGTCCACAACATTGTTTGTGACCTTTAAAAGTTACGCAAAGGTCAAATTTGAAAGTTGTTTGAACGAAACCGGGTTTTCGACAATTTGCAGCTAATAACTGTCACTCGACCACATCATGTTGATCATTTTATAACTTGGTCAAACATTATCATAGCTCATCCTTGACTTCTGAAACAATCTACATCGTCAAATACCGCGCCGTGAACCATCGTCGTCTTCAGACTTGTTTTATCTGCAATTGTATATTTGTTCTCCTCTTTAATTCAGTACTATGAAATTAAACTGCATAAAAATTCAGTAAAAACTGGAAAATTGGTGGTGTCTAAAACTTCTTACCGGAAGTGATGACATCATGGTCATTGGTTTGGCAGCCATATTGGATCTATCTAAAAACCTTTAAAAAAAAAAACTTCTCCAGAACAGTTGGACAAATTGATGGAACCTTACACAAATGTCACAAGCTTGGGTGTACACATTTGTAAGAATAATGATTGTCAATGGTTTGGCAGCCATATTGATTAAAGAAAAAAGATTAATAATGTTCCTCTGGAATGCTTAATCAATTGACATGAAACTTCACAACTGTGATCGAGCTGATATGGAATACAGGTTTTAATTCAACTTGATCGGATGCATGGTCTGCAACCAGAATTTTTTTTTTATTAATTGATCTGGGTTCTTTGTTTATTTATATTATTATTATTTTTTAATAAGGCTCACTTGGCTGTGCCTGGATGGTTTGAGGGTAGAGGAGTAGCAGCTGAAAGTGAGATCCTATCAGGTTCCCTGAGATGATTCATCTTTGCTTTTGCTTGTTTGGGTTCCTTCTGATTACCCATGCAGGAGTATGATTTTGTCTTCCATTGGATTTCGAATTGAATTTATTTTAATTCACTAAAGAATTCAATTGAAATATAAAAAAAACATCAAGGGCAGGGTCAGGTGTTCTGATCAAAGGCGGGGTTCCATCAAAGTGGACGTCTCTGGCACCCTAGCACTCATACCACAGTTATAAAGGGTATTATCATATGTCTCTTATATTACATAACACACCAGTGCAAACGCAACAAAATATAGTCCTGACGAGGCTGCAATCTCAGAATGCCTCTTTTCTAGTTTGTATCAGCCTATGGCTGCTGGTTGAATCATTGCTGGGAACGTGGCTGTCACATGATGCTGCCCCCAGTTCCAGAAAGCGTACTTGTTGTTTGCTGACTTGAAAGATGGACTAGAAATGCTGAAGTCAAGGACACCTGTGTTATTTACAACACACAAAGGGCTCAAACTCAAGACCCTATATCTAAGCCAGCCACTTAACCGTTAAAACAACACGATGGTGTGTGAGTGACTATTATGATTTACATCCATTTCGGCACCATTAAATCAAAACCCAAAACACTGTTGAAGGGTTCCCATAAGATATGCTCAAAAATTTAGTAGGATGACAAAAATCATGATATTATACACCGAAGCAATTATAAGAGGTCGCTGTCATGAGGACATCAGAATGTATCGAGATCTATGGGTCAAAAAGAACTGAAGCCGCAGAATTATAATATTGATGTGAAGCTTAGATGATTTGAAAACAGAGTTGTCACTACCAGATGCAATTGAAAAAAAAAACCCCAGGTGTTCATTTTGCAGAAGGTAACTGCTTGGTCTGGTAATGTCCACACACTGTATGGGTAGCTCAATGCCTCAGGCAACTTGGAGAGAAACAAATGCAAAAAGGTAGCTCACAAAAGCCTACAGCCCACCTCTGCCCCAAACTCCATCCCACCTTCCCCACAGGCAGAACCAAAATTTAAAACAAAAGCATTTCTTTAATACAAAGATGAAGCTCTTGGACGAGCAAGTGACAGAGGATAAAAGCCATGATGACAGTGGCACAGTGGACACAATAATCATATCTTTGCCGAGGGATCTCAATATTGTGCAACAATTCAGGAGCAAGGGAATGCAACGCCTGTGATGAGGCCAAGAGAGTGAGGATGAGGATGAGATTTCCACCAATACAGAGATTGTGATTGCTACAATACAATACAGATTCAACCATGTTGTCTTCAAACATGGGTAAAAATTGCCTTGATTTCACATATTTTTGCCCTCTATCCCCCCTCCCCGACCATCCAAATAACCTCATGGCAAGACACCGAAACTCAATATCCTTAAAACTGTTCCGAGTAATGGGTTTGCACATGCCTTTCTGGAGCCATTGAGGTCTCACAATTCACACTTCTCGTCAAATCAACACCATTAGCAAAAATAAATGGAATAACACTTTCACATCGGGAGATAATAGCTGCACAATGGCACATTAAACACGCAAAAACACCACACGACTATCGAGGGCCTTCGGGACGGAACTTCCGTAGCGGAAAGCTTGCTGAATATTTAAGATGTCCAAAAGCTGGTAAACCCACACAATCATACAACCTCAAAATGTTCGTGATGTCTGGAAGGAACTTGTAATCTCCAACAGCATTTAAACACAGGGTCCACCTGTAAAAGAGAGGTGCATCATTGGGGTTTATAATATATGCTTGACTTTCCTCAATAACAAATTCCTCCACAAATGGAATGGTGGAAAAAAGAGGGTTCAGTTTAACAAAAATGGACAAAGTAAAGTGGGACAGAGGAGAAAATATGGTGGGTTATTGGGTGGGAGGGTAGGGGGAGATAAGTGAAGTTAAGGGAGTATCAAAAGAAATAAAACTGAGTGGTTTGTGATGTAGGTCCATCAATTTGCACGTGCAACATTACGTGGAATCCTTTGATCAGGAAGAGCAATAGCAATTTAAAGGAAAACCTTCATCTGCAGGTTGATGAGTGCGCTCATTCTTCTGCTGCGCCCTGCCTCAGCCTTGCTCAGCTTGTGCCATGGAAAACAGAGGCCTCAACATATCACTGGAAGTTGAAATAATCCTGCAGTGAAGCTGAAGAGATGGGCCGATCACTTGTCACCATTCCGCAAACACTAGGCTTGGTCCCTCTCTTATACACCCTCCTTTCTGTTTTGTACCTTCTTGCTCTTTCATTGTTATGTCCCCCCGCCCACCCTAGGTTTCCACAGGGTTCACATAGTCCAATGACCCAATAATCACAATTCATTGGTGAAACTACCAAATCCAGGATGACTGCCCCCCCTCCACCCTTTTGTTCCTTCCTTTCCCCACACTTGGAAACCAACATTCCATATATCTCTTCAATTCATCACTCTCCCTCCAAGTGTTCAAGACAGCTGTTCACCACATCTCAGATACATCCCCCATCAAAACCATGAATCTCGGTCACATGTAGCCTTCAAGCAATCCATCAAAGTTTTCAGTTTTTTTCACTTCGTGTGAGCTTTCTTCTTTTATCCATCTTGTCACCCGTTGCCTCTCCTTGCCCTTCCCCTCATCTTCACATCTACTATGTATCCGCTCTACTATTTTCCCCTAAACACGTGTTGGTGTGTTTCCCCCACCTCTCTTTTCTATTGATTCGTTGAGTCCTGATCCATTTCTAATGTTCGCTACTTCCATGAGTCAAAACCCTGTAATTAAAGTAAAATAAAATAACATAAAATAAACAAAGGCAACAAGGCCTCCCATCTCTCCTTTCCCAAAGTCATGCACACACGATGACAATGAAATGATCAGAAGGTTTTATGTAAACACTGCGGCGGCGGAAATTCCTGCCTTGACAACATGCCTGTGGGGGCTTGTCGCATCAACGGAAACCAGTCTGGTAAGTGGGAACAAACAAACCATTACAGTACAAGGACAAAGTAATGACGTAATGACAGAAGTACTTAATACAAAGTCCAGCAACTAAGGCGCTCACAAGATGGATCTTTCAGCAAGTTT
>CM068952.1:168124518-168139043 GCA_035128595.1 Eptatretus atami | reverse complement strand
GCTGGATGGAGGAGGCAGCTCTGGCGTTGGTAGCAGTGTTTGACCCAACACATGGCCTCCTTGGTAGGCCACCCTCTTCACATGCTCCTCCAGAGCAGCCTTGGTTGGCGGGATCAGCTGCACGTTGTTCTTCTTCGCGAAGAGTTTCTTCACTTGGTGCAGAGTCTATGCTTCAGCAAAATAGCGTCTGTAGTTCTGCGACGTGTCCAGATTTGTCCAAGTCAGTCTTTTTACCATGTTCAGCAAAGTGATTACGTTGTCACCAGTCGAGTGTGAAATTATTTGGGAGTGTCTTGTCTTCTCTGGTTCAGGCCTAGCTGCATTTCGTGGCGCATTGGGTCCGAAAACTTCAGTGCCAAATGCTAGCCACAGTTCATCTTCTGGTTGCAGTCCCTGGGCCACTAACACAGCCAACACAACAACATCGGTGTCAACTGTCTTGATCAGTATCCTGTGGTGACCATGGTTGGCTGCATGGGATGCATGCAACAACATTCGACTGTCAGCTTCTTTACGTGCGCTGGGGCGAGCAAGGCCAGGTCTAGCAGCGGTGGCTTGCTCAGGACTGCCTCTCCATCAGTGATAACCAGCTGCTTGTCATCCTGGTCAAACCACCTGAAGATAGCTTCTGATAGGAACTTGAACAGCTCAGTCTTGTTGGTGTCCATCGGAGGAAGTTCTGCCAGTTTCAGGTATAACTGCTGCTCCGACCACGCATCTAGGCACTCCTTTTCCACGCTTTGATCTTGCACTGCCTTTCAGTGAATCAGCAACGTAGCGGTCCCAGACCAGGTCCAGGCGTGACACAAGTCTGAAGCTTTGTTGACAGGTACGGTATGAAGACATCCTGGGCATAGTCATCAAAGTTCTTGGCTACCGCAGGCTTCAGCATCTGGACAATGACTGCCCATCAAGAACTAGGCTGGTGGTATCAGGAGCCTCTGATTGGCATTGAGAAACTCTTCAAAGCATTTGAGGAGATCACTCTTCGTACCTAGACGGAGACTTTCTCCATCGGAGAGAGCTGGAGGATACGCTTGATTCTCCTAGCCCATAGTCATAAATACTATTTCCACTTGTAAAATCTTCTCCAGACGCTGGTGACAACACATAGACAATTCACACCCATCATCTGAGTTACATGGCTTCATTCCCAATACGACCGAATTCATCCATATTTAGGTTACTTCGAGCCGATGTGCTGAGATGTGTTGCGAATGACTGTAAGAGTCAATAAAAACGCAGTTTCAGAAAACGGAAGGGTTACTCAACAAACTGACCAAAACAAATTAGCTTAGCCATGAAAATGGAAACTAGAATGGAAACTACTTACAAATGGTTTGGCATTGCCGTCATCGAACGAAGATAACCGAAAACTAACGAGTTATCATGGTAAAGATATTCGCCAACACGCCGGTACGAGAGAAGAACTTCCTCACTCAGTAGCAAACTGGAACTGGCGCCGTGAAGGTTAGCTAAGTTGCCCCACTAAAATGGTTTCAAGACTTTAGGTGGGGAATGACTCAACACTATGCATAAAAAATAGTGGCATACCAGACGATGTCATGCACACCATCGAGAGGTTCGTCATATTGCTCTATGACAGAACCAGCACGTGCAACGACATTGACAAGGCCCGCGGAAGAAACTCTTCGCGAAGAAGAACAACTGCAGCTGATCCCACCAACCAAGGTAGCTCTGGAGGAGCATGTGAAGAGGGCGGCCTACGAAGGAGGCCATGTGTGGGGCCAAACACTGCTACCAACGCAGAGCTGCCTCCTCCTCCAGCTGGGGCTGGGTCAAGAATGACGAGGGGGTGTACGAGCCACACTGACGAAGCTACCCAAAGCAGCCCACACCTGCTATGAGCTAGTATCGTGCAAGTGCAAGAAGAGCTGTCTGAAGCGTTGCAAGTGCAAAAAGGCCACACTTGAATGCACAGCTTTGTGTGTGTGTGTGAGGGAGAGTGCTCACAAAATTGAGAGAATATAACAGAGCAGACTGTGTCACTGATTCAGAACATTAAATCAGACATCTCTCGATCAATTTCAATGAGTGAGATGTGTATTCATATGAATGAGAGAGACGCAGCCCATGATTCGTTTGCAACCATGCTCAAAACCACTGACTTTACATAAGCGATGTTGGTATTCATATCATCAGACGCAGCCCTTGATTCGTTTGCCACCATTCTCAACAAACCAATTTCTATGAGTGAGATACTCATCCAGTACAACAAATAATTAACAGCCATCTTGCAAAATGGTGGCTATAGGTTATGTTTTTCTTAATTCAACTTTTAATAAATGTTCAAACCAATGTTAGAGTGAAATTATAGTAAACGCTAGCGGCCATTTGGAAAATGGCTGCCACAGCCATCAGCGGCTGAATTTGAGATGGCCAATATCCAAATCTGTTCATAATATGTTAGGCTACTAGTGTGCCAAATTTGGTGCTTTCCTGACAAATGCACAATTGTTATGCTAAGTTGCCCCCATATTTTGCTCGTGGCGCCCCTTCAAGTTTGTTTTTACGCTGATTTCATCAAAGTATGGATAATCCGAGGAGTGCGAAATGCCATATAGCCATATGACGTTATATTGTTCCTGAATGTTCCAGAGGAAGTTTTGCACCAAAGGTCATAATCCTTGACCTATAAAAATTCACAAAGGTCAAATTTTCAAAGTTGTGGGAATCGAACCGGTTTTCGACCTCTTTGACGAACTAACTCCAATAAGCTATAGCACGTATCCGTTTCCTTATTTTAATGTCCACAACATTTGTTTGTGACCTTTAAAAGTTACGCAAAGTCAAATTTGAAAGTTGTTGAACGAAACCGGGTTTTCGACAATTTGCAGCTATAACCTGTCACTCGTACCAATCATGTTGATCATTTTTATAACTTGGTCAAACATTATCATAGTCTCATCCTTGACTTCTGAAACATCTACATCGTCAAATACGCGCGGTGAACATCGTCGTCTTCAGACTTGTTTTATCTGCAATTGTATATTTGTTCTCCTCTTTAATTTCAGAGTACATTGAAATATTAAACTGCATAAAAATTCAGTAAAAACTGAAAAATGGTGGTGTTCTAAAACTTCTTACCGGAAGTGTATGACATCATGGGTCATTTGGTTTGGCAGCCATATTGGATCTATCTAAAAACCTTAAAAAAAAAAACTTCTCCGAACAGTGGGACAAATTGATGGGAACCTTTACACAAATGTTCCACAAGCCTTGGGTGTACACATTTGTGAAGGAATAATTGATTGGTCACATGGTTTGGCAGCCATATTGGATTAAAGAAAAAAGATTAAATAATGTTTCCTCTGGAACTGCTTAATCAATTGACATGAAACTTCACAACTGTGATCGAGCTGATATGGTGAATACAGGTTTTAAATTTCAACTTGATCAGATGCATGGTCTGGCAACCAGAATTATTTAAAAAAAAAATTGATCTGGGTTCTTTGTTTTTTTTATTATTATTATTTTTTTAATAAGGCTCACTTGGCTGTTCCTGGATGGGTTTGAGGGTAGAGGAGTAGCAGCTGAAAAGTGAATCCTATCCAGGTTCCACCTGATGACTTCATCTTTGCTTTTTGCTTGTTTGGGTTCCTTCTGATTACTCCAAGGCAGGACTGTACTGATTTGGTCTTCCATTGGATTTGAATTGAATTTATTTTAATCTCATTAGACATTCAATTGAATAATAAAAAAACATCAAGGGTCAGGGTTAGGTGTCTGATCAAAGCGGGGTTCCATCAAAGTGGGACGTCTTGGCACCCGGTCATCACTACCAGCAGTTATAAAGTGGTAGTTCTAATTATGTCTCTTATTAATTACATAACACACCAGTGCAGAAACGCCACACAAAATAAGTCCTGATGAGGGTCTGCAATCTCAGATTGCTCTTTTTCTAGTTTTGTATGCAGCCTATGGCTGCTGGTTGAATCATTGCTGGGAACGTGGCTGTCACACTGATGCAGTGCCCCCAGTTTCCAGAAAGCTGGTACTTGTTTTGCTGACTTTGAAAAGATGACAGCCTGAGTCAAGACACCTGGTGTTATTTAACAGCACAACAGGGGCTCAAACTCAAGACCCTATGATCTTAAGCCAGCCACCTTAACCGTTAAAACAACACGAGGTGTGTGGTGTGTGATGTGACTATTATGATTTACATCCATTTCGAGCACCAATTAAATCAAAACCCAAAACCACTGTTGAAGGGGTTCCCATAAGATATGCTTCAAAAGTTATGTAGGATGACATGAAAATCATGATATTTACACCGAAGCATATATATGATGGCGGCCTAGTCATGAGGACATCAGAGATGGTCATCAGAGATCATGGGTTCAAATGCAACTGAAGGCCGCAGTAATTATGAATATTGATGGGAACTTAGATGATTTGAAAACAGAGTTTGTCACTACCAGATGGTCAATTTGAAAAAAAAAACCCAGGTGGTTCATTTTGCAGAAGGTAACTGCTTGGTCTGGTTAATGTCCACACACTGTATGGGATAGCTCAATGCCCTCAGGGCAACTTGGGAGAGAAACAAAAATGCAAAAAGGTAAGGCTCACCAAAGCCTACAGCCCACCTCCTGCCCCCAAACTCCATCCCACTTCCCCACAGGCAGAACCAAAATTTAAAAACAAAAGCATTTCTTTAATACAAGATAGAAGCTCTTGGACGAGCAAGGTGACAGAGGATAAAAAGGCCATGAACTGACAGTGGGGCCACAGTTGGACACAATAACGTGCAATATGCTTTGCCGAGGGGATCTCAATATTTGTGCAACAATTCAGGAGCAAGGGGAATGCAGACGCCTGTGATGAGGCCAAGAGAGTGAGGACTGAGGGATGAGATTTTCAACCAATACAGAGATTGTGATGTGCTACAATACAATACAGATTCAACCAGTTTGTGCTTCAAACATGGGGTAAAAATTGCTTGATTTCCATATTTTTGCCCCTCTTCCCCTCCCCTCCCCGACCCCACCATAACCTCATGGCAAGAACACCGAAAACTTCAAATATCCTTAAACTGTTCCGAGTAATGGGTTTGCACAGCCTTTTCTGGGAGCCTTTGAGGCTCTCAACAAATTCACACTTTCCTCGTCAAGATGCACACCATTAGCAAAAATAAATCGGAATAACCTTTCACATCGGGGAAAATAGCTGCCACATGCACATTAACACAGCAAAACACCACACGGCACTATCTGAGGCCCTTCGGACGGACTTTCGTACGGGAAAGCTGTGAATATTTAAAGATTCCAAAAGCTGTAACCACACAATCAACACCTCAAAAATGGTTGTGAATGTCCTGGAAAGAATCTTGTAATCTCCACAGCATTTAAACACAGGGTCACCTTGTAAAAAGAGAGGTGCATCATTGGTGTTTATAATATGCTTGGACTTTCCTCAATACAAATAATCCACAAATGGATGGTGAAGGGGTTCAGTTAACAAAATGGACAAGAGTAAAGGTGGACAGAGGAGAAAATATGGGGTTATTGGGTGGGAGGGTAGGGGGGAATAGTGAATTTAAGGGAGTTATCAAGAAATAAAACTGAGTGGTTTGGATGTATGCCATCAATTTTGCACGTGCAACATGTCGCTGGAATCATTTGATCAGGAAGAAGCAATAGCAATTTAAGGAAACTTCATCTGCAGCTTGATGGAGTGCTGCTCATCCTTCTGGGCTGGCGCTCCTGCCTCAGGCCTTGCTCAGCTTGATGCCATGGAAACAGAGGCCTTCAATATCACTGGAAGTTGAAATATCCTGCAGTGAAGCTGAAGAGATGGGCCGATCACTTTCACATCGCAAACAGGCTGAGGTTCCCGTCCTCTCTTATACCACCTCCTTTCTGGTCTTGTACCCTCTGCTCTTTCCATGGTTTGTCCCCCCCCCCCCCAGGTTTCCACAGGGTTCACATAGTCACCATCAACACAATTATGGTGAAACTACCAAAATCCAGGATTACTGCTCACCTCCACCCTTTTGTTCCTCCTTTTCCCCCACCTGTGGAACCAACTTCCATATTCTCTTCAATCTCACTCTCCCCTCCAAGTTTTCAAGACAGCTGTTCACCACCATCTCAGATCATCCCCCATCCAAAACCATGATCCTCTCTACAAGCCCAACTCCATCAAAGTTTTCAGTTTTTCATTCGTGAGCTTGCTTCTTTATCCATCTTGTCCACCCCGTGTGTCCTCCCCTTCCCTTCCCCTCATTCTTCACCACATTACCTTATGTATCCGTCTCTACATTTTGCCCCTCAACACTGTTGGTGTGTTTCCCTCCACCTCTCTTTCTATTGTTCTGTTGAGTCCTGATCCATTCTATGTTCTAGCTACTCCATGAGTCAAAACTCTGTATTTAAATAAAATAAAATAACAAAAATAAAACAAAGGCACAAGGCTCCCCATCTCTCTCTTTCCCCCCTCAAGTCATGCACACACGATACAATGAAATGATCAGAAGGTTTTATGTAAACAACTGCGGCGGCGGAAATTCCTGCCTTTGACAACATGCCTGTGGGGGCTGTCGCATCAACGGAAACCAGTCTGGTAAGTGTGGAACAACAAACATTACAACAAGGACAAAGTAGATGACGTAATGACAGAAGTTTTTACAAAGTCAGACAGAATAGGCTCACAATGTGATCTTTCAGCAGAGTTTGTAAGCATTAAAAACAAAAAAAAAACTGCAGAGCAATGGAGGTAAGCTGTTATTAATACAAAAAAGTTATCAGAAACGGCTCCGTCATGACTATGGGAAATACAATGATTACCTAATCATACAAAGAAGCTTGTGATGTCACAAACACTATCCCGTTGGACTGTTCCGCTTTTTTTTGTTGTCGTTTCTTTTCTATTTTTTAATCTCAAATTTTTCAAATCGATTTCTGAGCTGACAACAGTTGTAGTTCATCTCAGAATAGCTGTACTTCAGGCCAGACAAGAAAGTTGGCACATTCGGCAAGCCATCATAATCTCCTCTACCATCCTCTTCTTCCTCGTCCTCTCTGTGCCTTGATCCCAACAGTTAGGGGTTGGGCACTCAGATCCAACTTCCCCCATGCCCCTCTTCCCCTCTCAATCCCTTGTTACCTCCATCACCGAAAGTGAAGGAGGTTATGTTTTCACCCCTTTCTGTCTATCTGCGTGGTTGTCTGTGTTTGTGTGCAGGATATCTCAAAAAAGTTGTGGACAGATTCAGATGAAACTTGGTGGACATGATGGGTGTGCGACAAGGAAGAATTGATTCAATGTTGGTGAAGATCTGAATCCGAATCTGGATTTAAGAACAAGAACAAGAATAATGCAGTAACATTTATTATTCCAAGACAGCAGGAAACTCTTTAGGACACAGAAGCACAAAAACCACCACCACCACCACTACCATGACAGCTGCAACAACTACATGTTACAAAAGATCAATCTGACGAGTTTCATTTCATTTTACATCGTCATTGCAATTCAAAGATAGTTGTACTTCAAAGACGTTTGAAGTACAACAAGCTGCCCTTTGATTAAAATAGTCAGCAAAGGGACAGGTAGGCATGGCTCGTATCTTCCGTGAAGAATAAGAGAGACATCGCCAGGATTCTGAACAAACTCCAAATTCCTGTCAGAACTACAGGTCGCAAGTGGTGCATCGCTTTTAGATACCCGCTGACAGCAGACGACACCGATTACCATCTTACACCGCATGCAAGTGCAATCTGGTGGTCGTATGGCAGCTTAGCTGCCGGGGTAGCTATCATTTCTTGAAGCGCGACTGTCGCTGATGCAGTGCCCCTCTACCAGTACACACACTGGAACTGGTACTCATTTCACCGACCTCGGAAGGATGACAGGCTGAGTCAACCCCCTAGTGTATTAATTCAGCGGCTGACGGGGCTTGAACTCAGGACCCTAGGATCCCAAGCCGCCACCCTAACCACTGAGCCAACACCAGGCTTCCAGGTGCAATCCGATTCAGCAACTCCGATTCCATAAACAATTCGACACACCCAGATCATTTGTACGTCACAAGTGAACGGCCCCCTTCAAAAATGAAGGGCAGCCAATGATTTACAGATAAATACCGTAACAACCGATTCTGTACAATGAAGTAGGGTCATGATGGTACAATGGTGGATTCAAAGAGTGACTACACTCATCATGCCCACTGCACATGAAGGTATTGAATAAGGTGGATGGGAAGAGTGGAAGAACTGGATTGACTCTTTTTTTTACTCCATTCTTCACCTGGGTACAGACAGACAGACAAGAAAAACACAAGAAAATAATTGAGGAATGACAAATCAAATGTCTTCACAATATGTTCCTCTTTGGTTGGCAGAGAGGGTTAAGTCATCGAGAGAAAGCATAAAGTCATCTGTAATCCCTTTCATTGCTGCAAGCCTCGTCAGGCATGTCGACTGCAGAATCTAAATTGAAACAACTGAGTGTTGAACAATGCACAGCCTGGCTGAGGTCTGGCTGAGGTCGACGGATTACTGCAGATCCGAGCACGAACAATATACGTATGTAAACACACTTGCACACGAACATGCCCTCTCCATCCATCCATCCATCGGCACCACACTGTGCAGAGAGTTGGTGCTGCCTAAGCAGTCTCCTTGGCTATTTGTCACAATCCTGGATGTGTCACCACTCCGACACAATATACCAGCATGCTGGCCTTCATTTTGCCTACCTCGGAAGGATGACAGGCCGAGTCAACCCCACCTGGTATTAATTCAACAGCTGAGTGGGATTTGAACTCAGGACCCTAGGATCCCAAGCTCACCACCCTAACCATAAAGCCAACACCAGGCATAAAGCCAACACCTCTCCATCCCCTTCCAAAAAACTGATGAGACAAACCAGTTTTACTTCCTCAGCTGGATGCGTCATTTTCTGGGAGGGCAGCTGTGCCGCCGATGCAGTGCCACCATTACCAGTAAGCTCGGACTCATTTTGCCGATCTCAGGAAGACAAGCCGAGTCAACCCACCTGGTGTTAATTCAACGTAAACAAACAAAAAAAAAATAAAGAGTAAAATCCGTTTAACCTCAAAATTTACTCAGAAATTTAACCGTTGCTGCTCCTTCAACATCTTATCGGTGCAAGGAACCGAGGAGACGAGTTAATAAGAGGAGAATCACTTGCAAATACAACTAGCATAACGAGTGTAAACTAAATCGGTGGGAAAAAAAAAACCTGCTCGACTTTGACAAACTCGCACCTGCGCTCCACCGTAGCTGCTGTCCGCGATGACCGCCGCCAGTCCTGGGCCGTACGGGTGTCCCGGAGGTTCGGTCGCCGAGGCCGAGCGAGGTCTGCCTTCCCGAGCAACGACACGAGTCAATGCGAGGCCGGGCTCAGTGGCCGAGCGGCGCTGTGCTTGCGGGCTCGAGCCCTCTTGGGGCGCAGGCTTCACGTGGTTGTTGTTGTGCTGCTGGTGCTGCTGGTTCTCGCCCTCGCCGTGGTTATTCCCGGCTTTGGCGCGCCGCGGAACGGCTCGGATCTGTTGCAGGACGCGGTTAAAGGTCGTCGCCCGATCTGGGATCTCAATAGCGGACATGGAGCAAGAAGTCCGTTCCATGGCCGGCTCGTTGACCTCCTTGTACCTGTCGCGCTCCTCACCGGAATCTCCGTCCGACACGGCCGGCCGGGCTGCACCTTGAGTCTTGTCGCGGTCCTTGGACCTGCGTCGGGGCTGAAAAAGGTGTTTCAGACCCAGTAACCCACCAGAGCCAACCTCTTCAGGAACTTCATCGACGGGTCCTTCAGACCGCCCAACCGGTGATTCCATGGTAACCTCTCTTTAATACCTCACCCTCTCACACAATAGAGCCGCCATCTCCGCCCACTACTCCGCTTCTTCTTCTTCTTCTTCCTCTTCTTCTTCTTCTTCACTTGATTGCCGCCGATTACCACGGCAAGTGATCGGACTCAATCAATCATCGATGGATATATCTTTTACTTCATGTTTCAGATTACAGAACACCGATATTTCCGCACTCCGTCCCGTCTCGAGCCAAAAAAACAAGCACACTAAATGGAAAAACAAAGCACCGATAAAAAAAACAAAACATTAAAAGTGCAACGAATCGTTCGGTTCCGAAACGATCCGCTCGTAAGCGCCGATATCTGCACGCCCGGAACATTGTGATTCTTCTTCTTCTTCTCCTCTTCTTCTTCACTGACAAACACCGCCATCACTGCCGCAGCCTGCTTCATCCACTCAAAGTGCCTTTCTCGGACACAGTGTGAGTAAATGAGCCCCGAAAAGGTTTATCCGACTCAGAGATCTTATTTATTAATGCCGACAACATCCCAATGCGAGTATATGCGTTGATGCGTTCACCCCCACCCCTCCCACCGTAGTAAATATCTATAAATAGACCCATCCTATATATACTCCTTTTAATTTATTATCCTCTGCTACTTGGCGGGCAACATGAAACCGCCACCACTCCTCGCAACCCTACTCACCTGGTCTTTTACATCTGGGTCTCGTCCGCTTGCCTCAAGGAGGGGTTTTTCAGAGCTATCCCATAATTCCGTGCGCGCCTCCATGTTGGTTGTATTCACTTCCATGGCAACGCCAGTTCGCATCAGTAGCTCCACAATGTCGCACGTTTATCTCGTTATTCTGACTAGCTGGAAGGGAAGGTGATCATTTTTTGGCCTTGGTGAGTCTTCTCACCTTCTCTCACTTGTCTAATTTGCCAACCAATGTGGTGCCCGAGGCCTGCATCGATCATGGGTACTGAACCCCCACAATAGGTGGTGGGCATGACAGTTGTCATGGTGCTTTTGAGGCGTTCATACCCACTAATTCCTACCCTAACCTCAAATGGGGCACTTCATGAGTAGCATTGCCGCACACCCCACCAAATGATGCTACCTGTAGGCCTGTGCTGCACACACAACTACAAGGGTACTCGGTAGAGCGCATACCTCCGCCATGTAATACCTGATCCACGAGAACATATCGGGCCCAATACATCTTTGAAATATCATGCTGGATATGATTTTTGGCCTGATCAATGGTGAAGAATCACTTTTTAAAAATTAAATAATTCTTGGATCCAGATCCGATTCCAGATCTTGACCCAAATCGAATCCATTTATTCCTCGTCACACACCCAACTTGTCCAGCAAATTTCGTCAAAATCCACCCATAACTTTTTGAGATATCCTGTTCACAAACAAACTGAGACAGACAGATAACCTCTGTCGGCCATCTTCAGTGGTGGAGGCAATGACTCGCTGTTGTTCTTCTTCTTCAACATCACAATTACTCCCACGTTCTTGTCCCACAAGGACAAGCCGATTCGACTTTGGTTCAGATCAGGATCCAGATCTGGTCGATCAGTGGAATACAAAACGTAAACTGTTCAGCCTGGCCGAGATCGCGCTCCACCGCGTGCCCTTCTCGTAATGATCATGTTTTATTGAAGAAGCAAAGATGAATTGTATTTTACAATATCAATCCATGAAATTTCAAGTGCAACGGGTGGGGCAGTGGTGACGGGGCAACGGTGCGGGAAGTGGTGACGGTGCAACGGGGACGGGCGGCGGGTGACGGTGCAACGGGGACGGGCGCGATGACGGTGCAACGGGGGCGGGCAATGTGACGGTGCAACAGGCGGGCAGTTGTGACGGGTGCAACGGGGGCGGGCAATGGTGACGGTGCAACGGGTGCGGGAAGTGTGACGTGCAACGGGGACGGGCGCGGTGACGGTGCAACGGAGACGGGTGATGGTGCAACAGGTGGGTGGGGGGCAGCCGGTGACGGTCTGCAACGGGGCGCGGGGAGGGTGCGGTCACGGGACGGTGCACGTGACGGACGGGCGGCGATGACGGTGCAACGGGGCGGGCAATGGTGACGTGCAGCGGGCGGGGGCAGTGGTGACGGTGCAACGGGGCCACGGCGCACGGTGACGGTGCACGGGCAGACGGGCAGGGTGACGGCAACGGGGACGGGCGGCGGGAGGTAGACGGACTGCAACGGGGACGGGCGCGGCACGCGGCGGGCTGACGGGGAGGTGACGTGCGAACGGGCGGCGGTACGCTGCAACGGGGCGGGCGCGGCGTGCACGGTGAACGCGGCGGCCCGTACGTGACGGTTGCAACGGGGACGGTGACGGTGCAACGGATCAGGACGGCGGCAGGTGACGGCTGCAACGGGGGACGGGCAGTGGCGGAGGTGCAGGCAGGCGGTAGTGGCGAGGTTGCAGCGGCAGTGACGGAAGTGCACAAGGTGCGCGGAGTGGTGGACAGTTGCAACGGCAGTGCAGGCAGTGACGTGAGTGAGCATAGAAATTGGTAGACATGAGGCGTGGGAGAGAGTTTTTGTGGGTGATGAGATTATTAAATATGTCGATTCTTCATTCTGTAGGAAGGATTGTAGACGAAGAATTGTTTCGTTTTGAAGGAGCGGGAGTTAGTGACATTGAAGGAAGGGAAAACGATATTGTGTCGGGTCATGGCAGGAAGAAATTGGTTGTGGTACACCTAGTTGTGGAGCAGGAAGAAGTTGGTTGTGATACACCTTAGTGCGAATGATGTCGGGAAAGTTGACTCAGGGGTTTTGAAAAATCGATACAGGATATTGGGTCAGCAGCTGAAAACAAAGGGTTGTGGGGTCATGTTTTCTGGGATCCTCCCAAGGTTAGGAAACGATATAGAAATCATGAACAGAACAATAGACGTCAACCAATGGCTGGAAGAATGGTGTGGGGAGGAAGGTTTTACATTTAGGAAACAGTGGGAATCATTTAGGGGACAAAGGGAGTGTTTCCAGAATGATGGCCGGATGTTAAATAGAAAGGGGGCAACAAGGCTTGCAGTGGGAATTGAGGAAGGAATTCAGGATTTTTTAGGTCAGCGAAGGGTGGGGAAGCTGTTAAGGAAGGAACGGATGATGTAATTGTGATGTGCAAGGCCAGGCAGGAAAATATAATTTCAGGAAGGGAAAAGTTAAATATATTCTATACCAATGGCACAAGTTTAAATAATAAGATTGAAGAGCTTGAAGCCAAAGTAGATAGCGAGGAGTACGATATACAAGTAGTTGCAGTGAGTGAGACATGGTTTAAGGAGGAGAGTAACTGGAGGACAGGATTAGAAGGCGACAAGGTGTATCGGTGTGATAGGAAGGAGAGAATAGGAGTCGCCGCCACAATCTGAGTGAAGGACAGCATTGCATCAAGAGAAAGGGGTGACATGAAGGAAGGAATAAATGTTGAGGATTCTGAATGGGAAGAGATTTGAGATTGTAAAAACAGTAAGATACTGGGAGGATGCTTATAGAGGGCTCCGGGTGGGAAGGAAGAAGAGGAGGAAGGAGGAGTACATGAAGAATTCAAAAGGGCATGTGGTAAGGCAAGGGTATTATGGGGGATTTTAACTTGCCAGGGATAGATTGGGTCCAGGAACAGGGAAAGGGAAGAGTACATGAGGATTTCCTAGTTTTCGTCCAGGATTGTTTTTTAACCCAGTTTGTAGATAAGCCCACGAGGAGGGGTGCAGTGTTAGACCTCCTTTTCAGTAACGATCCCAATATGGTGGAGGAGGTGAAGGTTGGGGAGCATTTAGGAGCAAGTTATTATAACATTGTATGTGCAAAGACTGTTTAGGATTAGAGTTCAGAATAGTAGGGTAAGGCTATTAGATTTCAGGAAGGCAAACTTTGAGGGTATGAGGAGAGAATTGGGTGATGTAGATTGGGAGACTCCAACAAGAGGACAATCAGCTTCAGAAAAATGGGAAACCTTTCAGGACCAAATGTGTGGAGTGCAGAGTAAGTACATTCCAATGAGGTGTAAAACTAGAAGTAGAAAGAGACCAGGGTGGTTGAGTATTGAGTTAAGGAATGCTATTAAGGAGAAGCAAAAGGCATTTATTAGGTTTAAAATAACAGGACTGGAGTTAGATTTATATAATTATCGAAGTAAACAGAGACAAGTTAAGAAAATAACCCGGCAAGCCAAAAGAGAGTATGAGAAGGACATGGCGATGAATATTAAACATAATAGCAAGGCTTTCTTTAAGTATATCAGGGGAAAAGAATAGCGGACAGGTGTGGGCCATGAAGGATAGATCAGGTAGAGTGGTTGTGATAAGTGAGATGACAGGCCTTCTTAAAACAGTTAGTTTGCTTACTTTCTAACACAAGAAACATTCAGGAGAAACTTGCAATAGCTGAGAGTCTTACAAGGATCACAGGTTGGGAGTGGGAGGGAAGTAAAGGAACGCTAGGTAATCTAAGAGTAGATAAGGGCTCGGGTCCAGATATGATGCAGCCGAGAAGTATTGATGGAGGTGGTTGATGCAGGAAGCGAGATGTTAACGGATATTTTATCGGTCCCTGAGTAGGCAGGTACCGGAGGATTGGAGAGTAGCAAATATAACACCATTATTTAAGACAGGATCCAGAGAAAAATTGGGAAACTACAGACCTGTTAGTTTGACTTGAGTTGTGGGGAAGGTGTTGGAAACATTAATTA
>CM068952.1:168084085-168101747 GCA_035128595.1 Eptatretus atami | reverse complement strand
CCAATCCCTCCCCCTCGCGCTGTCTCCCCAATCCCTCCCCTGGCGCTGCTTTCCCAATCCCTCCCCTCGCTGGTACGCATTGCTGTCTGCACTATCGCTGATGATTCGCCAATAAGTGATGAAACCGTTCCAGTCGCTAAGGGGGTGCATAGCAGTGGGATTCTCACGTGTGTACTCTCTGTGAACGTCTTTTTAGTTGTTGAACTCTGGGAAGGGTTCGAAACAGCGAAGCACTTACCTTGTGTAAGTCTTCTTGGGTTGCTTTACACAGTTTCTTCGGCTGGTAAAGTGTGGGAGGGGTTAATTATAAAATAACATAAATTAATTCTATAATTATAATGCAGGTCTGAAAGAGTAAGTTGCCCATCCAAGGACCTGTGAAAGAGGAGAGAGGTTATGACAGGACTGAAGCACACACAGTTCCTGAGTTTAAGAGCACTTCTGCCATCGTCCATGTTGAGGAAGAGGCATCAAAGTCAGAGAGCGGTGAATGCATTGAATGGTCCCCTTGCAAGGCTAGTGACAATAGAGTGGATAGTTTTTAAATCAAGTTGGATAGGTATCTGGGATTAGTGGTGATGGGAGTGGGGGGAGCAGGTGGGGAATTGGGACCTTTGCCTTTTGAGTGACGACAGAGTTCAAGAACACGAGTCTGTGCTTTAGCGGGAAGGAATGGAAGGGTATGTGTGTGAGAAACCAAGCTGAACATCTCTCACCAAGATTTGGATGATGGTGAGAATGAAAAATTCAGATCGCAGTTGAGCCAAATGTTGCGCCCTGGCTCTTTGAAGGACAGATACACAACAGTTCTGAGCTGTGTGGGGAGACTGCAGGTTACCATCAGTCAGGTTTGCCTTTCAGGAGAATGCAAGTTTTACTGTGATGGCTTCACCATACAAATCAATGTACCAGGGTCAAAACAGTAATGAAAAGGTTGCATTATGTACTCCTTGGACAATCATTATGCACTCATTATGTACTTTATGCAAACCAGTTATGTGTACCAAGCACCCTCAGTGTGTGCTAGACATGTGATTCAAGTGTTGTAACCAACAGCTGAGAATCACAAATGCATTTCAACAAAGATGACAAATTTAGTTCCAGTGAATATTTTAATCTCGCTCATCTTTTATTGCAGTTCCAAACAACCAAATGCGAGATCCACTATTTACATATGGAGAAAGCAAAATAATGATCATTTTGGGGGTTGGCAGGGCATCTAGATATTGAAATAAAATGGGGGCATTGGGGAAGAAGACGAGGTAACTTGAAAAATATTAATTTTTGTCAGGAAGAAGGGGAACATAATGTAGAGAAGGGGAAATAATGTTAAGAAGGGGAAGGGAGGAAGGTTATGGGGTTAGAGTGGGGCGTGTAAGATAGAGGAAGGGGTGAATGAAAAGTAATGGAGGGGTGAATGAAAAGTTATGGAGGGGGAGGAGGGTGGGGGTTGGGAAGGGCAGAAGGCAGGGGTGGAGAGTTTTGACGGAAGGGCGGAAAGTTTTGACGGGAGGCGGAAAGTTTGGACGGGGAAGGGCGGAAAGTTTTGGAAGGGGAAGGGGCGGAAAGTTTGGACGGGAAGGGGCGGAAAGTTTTGGACGGGGAAGGGGCGGAAAGTTTGGACGGGGAAGGGCGAAAGTTTGGGCGGGGAAGGGGCGGAAAGTTTGGACGGGAAGGGGCGGAAAGTTTTGGACGGGGAAGGGCGGAAAGTTTGGGACGGGAGGCGAAGGGACGGGAAGGGCGGAAGTTTGGGACGGGGAAGGGCGAAAGATTGGGACGGGGAAGGGGCGGAAAGTTTGGACGGGAAGGGTGGAAAGTTTGGGACGGGGAAGGGGCAAAGTTTGGACGGGGAAGGGCGGACAGTTTCGGACGGGAAGGGTCGGAAAGTTTGGACGGGAAGGGTCGAAAGTTTCGGACGGGGAGGGGCGGAAAGTTGGGACGGGGAAGGGGCGGAAGTTTGCGGACGGGAAGGGCGGAAAGTTCGGACGGGGAGGGGCGGAAAGGTTTGGATGGGGAAGGGCGGAAAGTTTCGGACGGGGAAGGGCGGAAAGTTTTCGGACGGGGAAGGGGGCGGAAAGTTTCCGATCAGGAAAACTCGTGGGGGGGGGGGCAGGAGAGTTGGGAGGGAGCAAGAGAGTTGGGAGGAGAGAAAAGTTCCGGGGGACACAAGTAATGGAGGAAAGGTGATAAATACTGCATTGTGTTCATGATATGTATGAGCTGATGGCCCCAAAATTAAAATTTAATTTTTTTTAAAACCTTTTAAACCAGACACTATACAGTGACAACCCCCATTGTTATAAGAGAAAATTCTGACTTCCGTGTAGTTGGCAATTTAAAAAAACCCCAAAAAAACCCATCAGCACAACCATCAGAAACAAAATGCCTTCAGTTATGGAAATTGGTCAAATAATTATAACGTTATTATTTACACAGTGCTTAAAATCAAGCCATCATAGTTCAAGACAAACTAGGCTCACCATAAATTATACACAGGTGATAAAATGGCATTGTGTGTACAAGGATTTGTGGACTCATTGATGCCCATCTGAAGAGTGCAATTTAAACCACATCCACACCCCCTGCTGTAAATGTCCATTATTTACAGGAGACAAAACAAAGTGTGCCAAAAAAAGAAAGAAAAAACAAACTACTTCAGAAACCAATCAGTGATGTTGAAAATCAGGTCACTTAATTTGGGGCGCGATTGAGAATGAAAACCTCTGATTGTCAAAGCAAATTATTGCTGCAAGTTAAAAGGCACTCCTCATAAAGGAAACTAAAACAAGCAATTGGAAAGATAATGTCTCAGAGGAATGGAAGATCGAGAAGGTTCTTGGAACAATCAGATTGGTTTGAGTTACGCAATATGATCATCAATATACAAGCCACGATTCTCATTTTTCCCCATTATTGAGCAGAGTTAATTAATCGATAACTGTATCTACATTTTAAACAAACGAGATAGTTGAAGAAATAAAAAAATTTTTGCTTCATTGGCAGTTATTCAATGTAGTACAAATACAGCACAAGGGTAATGGCAAAGGATCCTCTCCCTACAGGTAGCAGTCACCTCCAGATGTTATCCGTCTAATCGATACAGGTTGTCCCAATTCGCTCATCTTGCTTCATAGTTATTTTTTGCACCATTTCAACAAAACCAATGCTTGTGCAGGTGTTGTAGTCCACATCAGAAGGTCCCTTTCCCATAGTCCCTGCTCCACTGCCACCTCCACACAATCCTGATGGTTTCTGGCTCCTATCCATCTCTGTAGCTAGCATCATCTCACTCGATTTGAGGTAAGGCAGAAGGTGACAACTTGGTGTGTGCCTCTTACTTTGAAAAACTTCTTCCATCGGCGGCGCTCAGATTCTCGTTCTCCACGGTTGTCTATCCATTGAGTCAGTATCTTGGAATCCCCACACTGCCATATCCTTCTGCACGACATCAATCCATCCCAGCTTCTGTCTCCTTCTGCTTCACTTTCTACTTTAATGATTTCCCTCTCTTCATCATAGGTGTCCATACCATCTCAGTCTCTTAATTTAGATTACATCAGTGATATAGTACCTCCAGTTCTCTCCTTATGATTTTGCTTACCAGTTCTAAATCGGTAAGAGCATCCGCTCCGAGTGTGAGGTGGGCACTTCAAACCCTAGTCAAGTCACACCAAATATTTTAAAAATGGTATGTGCTGCTTCTTTATTTGATGTTCAACATTTAAAAGGTTAAGACAATCATGGACAATCTTCTTAGGTTGGCATCCATGGGGAGGAGGAAATTCCTCCTTTGGAAATTCCCTGCTGAGTGCGGTGAGAAGGGCGGCGCTATTGCAGTGACGTCACTGGTACCCAGAGTACCCCGGGAAATGCCTTACTCCCCCCCCCCCCAACATCACTGCATTGTGCCATGTATGTTCGTTTAAGTCCATGCGCAAGTGTGTGTCAGCTCCACGATGAGCCTTAGATCATGTTTAAAAAAACAACAAAAAAAAACATCATTCTTTTGAGATTATTCTTCAATAGTTGGTTGGATTCCTCTAAAGTTACAGCACTTTAGTGCATCCCATTTATGTTTGCACAAGATCGTTCTTCTTCAATTTATCCAAGATGAATTATTCATCCCACATTAATTTACCTCTGCAACCAAAGGTGAAGGAGGTTATGTTTTCATCACTTTCTGTTTGTCTGTATACAGGATATTTCAAAAGTTGTGGACGGATCCGGATGAAATTTGGACAGGTTCAGTGTGTGACCACGATGAATTGATTCGATTTTGGTGAAGATCCAGATCCGGATCCGACTACTAGAATCTTTAAAGCGATTCTTCACCATTGAGAGATATGGCCAAAAAGGATTTTTAGCACGATATCTTAAAAATGTATTGGGCCCGATATGTTCTCGTGGATCAGGCATTACAGGACGGAGGTATGCGCTTTTCCGAGTAACCTTCAAGTTTCAGTAAGGCCTAAGTCACATTTGCCACGGCGGCCGTGGGGTCTCCAAAATCTACGGCCACTAGCAATTATACGGCGGCTGCAGTATTTCCACGGTCACACAATGTAGCAGTCACATATGTTTTTATTTTTCGGGGAGCCGCACGGCGTATTTATAAATTGTGGAGACCGAAAACGTGGGGGTGCCGTACGGTCTTTGATTTGATGTCGCACGGTGACCTTAGGGCGTTCCTGCGGCGGCCATAGAATTTTCAAGGCAGACGCAAGGTGCCCGCAAGGCGACCGCAGGGGGACCGCAGGGAGGCCCTAAGGCGAACGTGCGGCCAGACGGACGGTAACGAGTGGGTTCTTTTTTTTTTTTCTTTTTTTTTACCAGTTCTTTTGTTTCGGCTTGTCGAATTGCTACGGCGAATGTAGAAATGAAAAAAGTTATAACTCCGCGCTAGAATTCCACGGCGACCCTACGGCCTGTAAAATATAGCCATACGGCGTAGGGCCACCCTGAGGCCACCTCAGAAACTCTGCGGCCGCCGCACGTTTATGTCAATTCAGAGGGCGTACGGCCGCCGTATCCTCGCCGTAGAGCAAATGTGACTTAGGCCTAAGTGGCAAGTGCAATCTATTCCATCCTCGACTGACGAACGAGTTGTTTTCCAAACAATCGTTCTTAAGTCAGATGTTCTTCACAAGTCAGAACTAAATTTCCCATAGACTTATTAATGGTGGTTCGGTTCTACAACCAAGCCAAGAAAACCGAGTTAACACACAATTAAGCTGAAATATTGTACATTTGCAATAAATGATAGTAAATAATTGCAATAAATGATCTATATATTAATACTGAAGGACCCAATTTGCTCCTCTAGCCGGTCGCATCACGTTTTTCTCGGTACTGTGACCTGGACTGAAAGAAACTTCGTACCTGTAAGAGTGCATCGCACATAGTGGCAATAGTCAACCTTCAACTCTGAAGCATCTATTATATAATACTGAGAGGACCAATTTTGTGCTCCTCCTAGCGGTCACGTCACGTTTTCTCGTACTGTGACCTGAGAAGTTTTGACACGGTGTACGTCAAAGTAGACACGTGCACAAATCAGGGACTTCTTCAAAAGGAGTAGTGTACATCAAAAATGTCGTGTACAACGACGTTTTGTAGGCCTCATTAGGTAAGGCCATGGAGTACATTGACTGGGATCCGGCTCTTACGAGAGCCGCCACTGGTTGTCATATTGGGCTCATGGAACGGAATCCGTCTGTGACGGGGTTTCGGCTAGTTGTAAATAATACCCCTTCAATCTCCACGAATTGTAATAAATACAATTAATAAAACAATGTAAAATAAAGTATAGAAACATGCACTGAAAAACAAACAAACATGTTTTCCACTTTAAATTTTACATGTTGTGAATCCTGCTACTGCCTTGCTTATTTTGGATGATTATTAATTTGCTTATCCATGAACACAACAATGTGCGTAAAGAAAATAGCTGCAAACAATACAGTACTGTACAGTACATTGGATCCTGCAGACCAGGCGACGCTAAGACTCTTCACATCGAGTGGAAGAAAGATTCACGCAATGAGTCCCCGAGTTGCTCCACCCACAAATGGTTCATAAGTACGAGTGAACGTTCATATCTCGCACATTAAAATTATTTATATATACAGTATTTACATATATATATATATTATATTATATATATATATATATATTATATAATATATATATATTGTGTGTGGGGGGGGGTGGCAAGTCGAGGACTCCGTGTACTTTTAACATGTCCACCGTAACAACTGATGAGCGACTAGCCTTTCCTGTTGGCGATTTCTTTACTGCTGGTGAAACCTCCATCCTTTGGATATCCTGCACCGATCCCTCCACTGCTTCTACTTGCTCTAACAGCTCTTTCATTCTCCATGTTAATAAGTTCATGATCAGGAGACTAGGACAGAGGGAAGGGCTCATAATGTCTTATTGTGATGGTTACTGCAGCACTCTGTCCAACTACGTCTTGAATGTATCCACTGAAGGTGCCGCGACGACTTCCTCTGGTAAGGCATTCCATTCATTGACAAGGTGGGGGGTGAAAAATGCTGCCCTCGTTTTACACCGCGTCTGCAGATTCTGAAATCAGAGAGGATGCCCCCCAAAGTCTATCATCTTGAGATGGCTGGAGCGAATCTCCAAGTTGTGGTCACAGGTCACCATGCACGATGCAGTGGAGGGCGATCAAATCACTCCTTTCTCATCGGTTATGCCAAACTGAACATGTCCAGGTGCTGCAGACACTGCTCATATATCAGCTGCCTCAGTACCAAGACCATCATCATCGTTGCACGTTGTACCTTCTCCAGTTTGTTATCTCTGCAGCAATGGGGCCCAAGCTGGCTCACAATAGTCCATTCTGCCCCGAGATCACAGCTGGAGACAAATCCTTGATGATTTCACAGGTTATCTCCATGAAAGAGCGCTCCTCAATATTTCCATGTTCTACTTGAAATTTATCAACATCAATGGCTGTTCCCACTGTTTGGCACAGGTTTATGTGAATGGCAGAGGAGAACTTGTGTTTCTAGACCTTCAACTCTGTCTTCAATGTAAACTTGAAAGAGAAGTGGCCCAAGTATTACAAGTACTAAGCCCTGGGAGACCCCACAAATGACTTTTGCCCACATGGAGTAGACACTGTCCACATGAACTCACTGCCTATGTCCCGTAAGGAAGCTCCACAGACATGCTACGACATCACATTCTAGCTTAGCCAATAGTCAGCGGTGCGGAACGGTCGTGAATGCTTTCTTGGACCTTTCTCAGTACCGTGGTGAGGCTAACAGGCTGATAGTTGTTTGTCCTGCTTATGATGTATTTTTTGTAGATATGACGTGTGTATGTATATATATATATACATATATATATATAAATATTATATATTATATATATATATATAATATATATATATATAATATAATATACATATACATATATATATATATATATATATATATATATATATATATATATATATCTTCTTCTTTCGGCTGCTCCCGTTAGGGGTCGCCACAGCGGATCATCCGTTATGATCCGCATAATGATTTGGCACAGGTTTTACACCGGATGCCCTTCCTGACGCAACCCTGGTCGCCTCTTACGACACAGGGATATGTACACCTATTCTAACCGGGCATATATATATATATATATATATATATATATATATATATATATATTATATATATATACACCATACATACATACTGTATATACATGTATATACAACGGGGCAATATATACAATATATATATATATATATATATATATATACACATACATATATATATATAATAACAATATATATACATATACATACATATACATAATAACATATATATATATATATACATGTTCAACCTGTCTTACAATCTTCCAAAAGTATTTACAGATCCAGCAATTTCTGATACCGTACTGCTCACATACCGGTTGTACGATAGCAAGCGCCAACTCCTTAAGTATCATGTGGTGTAAGCCGTCTGGGTCTGGATATTTACTCAGTTTCCGGCTGCCAAGGCACTTTTCTACATCACATGCCATAACCTCAATACATTGAAGGACTGCATCATGTACCACCCTGCATTCGCACCTTGCGGTGTCCTCAGGCAATTTCACAGTCATTACGCTGCAACAGAATCTTGATGGTGCTTCCCCCTTTTCCACATTTCTGATGTATAGTCCCTCAGTATCTCAGATGGCTGCAATTCATTATTTTCTCTGACTTGTCACCGAAGGTGGGCAAATAAACCCTTTGGGCGAGGGCCATTGAAATCTTGCGAGCGCCTGCCCATATTGCTTCCTGGAAGCAATGATAGCATTCTTGCATCAATTTCAGAGTGCACGATAGCAGACTCTCAACACTTAATCTCCCCTGACTCAAAAGGCATCCCAGGTTCTCTACCTCCTGATGTACCTCATGATCCAGGGAGGGCAGGTTGAGTTCTTTTTCCGAGCACTACATTTGAAAGCATACCTCTGCAGGAGCCCATGGAGTTGAAACTTTATAACCTCTGCCAGTCCCTCTCAATGCTACCAGTAAGGGGGAGTCACACAGTTACCAACTCATCATGCATGCCCTGGTACTATGCTCTCCATATTTTCCAATGTCTGTCAGCCCTGACGTCGTGAGGCCCCGCTTTACTCAGATAGCCACAGCTCAAACAGGCGTGGTCATTGCTTCCAATTAGTAGTCTGACACCAGTTCCACAATTTTGGTCACAACCAGGTCAAAGCGTGAGGGCCATTAACCTGTCTTCCCCACACAGGTGGGTTCCATTATGTGTTGCACCAACAGGTCTTCAGTCACCAAATTTACAAGCTGTGAATCGAACAACCTTGGCGCAGTATTGGTGCTGTATTCCAACTACGTTATATTTGGGGCATTCCAGTTTCCCATAACAAGCAGAAGCCTTCGTGCAACTCTATTGCACAACTCTCCCAGTCTACTTATTTTGTATGTTGTACAAGGCTGCAGGGTAGCATCAATGGCTGAGGGCAGGGTGATGCCAGTGTGACAGTGATGCCTCCTCTACTCTTCACAAAGGATACCTTGGGATATTTAACATCCACCAACTAATGCCGGCAGACACGACACCCAGTACATCTGAGGGATGGCACACATTGATGAATGGCCTTGCCCGTGAAACACCAGGATGACAGTTTATAGCTGGGAAGAGATTCAAACGCAGGCTCGACAGCTGAGGTGAGTGTGCATACATCAAGATCATTATACTCTCCCAGTAATATAGTCACGGTTTGCATTTGGGCTGGACTTCAGTAGATTACACATTGATGTGTAACCACTCGGTGCCCCCATCAACGCATCTCTGCTGTTGGTGCTACCTCAGCATTCGGTACAAACTGTATCCACAAGAGATGCTTAACATAGAGGGTGACTCCCCCTCCTGTGCAGCGGTTTGCCTGTCAGGTTGAAGGATGGAGTAGCTTTCCATGTAGTCCTCAAAGTCTGCCACTTCTGGAGATAACCAAGTTTCAGTGATAGCAACAATATCTGATTGCCTATGAAGGAGCAGCGGATCCTCAACAGGAGAGCTCAGGACCACCTTTGCAGGTTGAAATGAAGCTGCAGCGTCTGGTGTCCCTTATCTCCCGAGTATTACCAAACTCTTTTGTCTAACTAGCATTTAATTAACCATCAATCAATGTCTGTGTAAACCTTTTGTTGCTGGCTGGTTTAAGATCTTAGGGTCTTGAGTTCGAGCCTGTTGTGCCGTTAAATCACACCAGGTGGGTTGAGTCAGTCTGTCATCCTTCCGATGTTGGAAAAATGAGTACCAGCTTACTGGAAATGGGGCACTGCATCAGCGACACAGCCACACTCCCAGCAATGACGCAACCAGCAGCCATAGGCTGCATACGAAATAATGTCTGTGTCATGTTCACGCCGAGACTCAGGCTCTTTTATGTGGACTCTGGGATGTTAAAGAGGATGAGGTTCATCTTGTGCCTCCATCTATCCAGCTTTTCTTAGCTTGGCCGATCGTGTGTCATTGGTGTACAAACAGGTCCTTGCTCCATGCCCCTCCTGGGAGAATCCATTGCGGTGGACACTTCTCCTCTAGTCTCAGATGATCCACCAACACACTTTTCACTCCGATGACAAAGATTATGTTTCTTTAGCTCTGTCTTATTAAAGATTGATGAAGTGCACATCAATGATTTTCCTACTTTGTGAAGATGCTGCCACTTCGTTTTTCACCTTTCCGACGCTGCACAAAATGGCCCAATGAATAAGTTGTGTGGGTGGGGGTGACGGAGCTAGAAAAGGCAGATGATGAAAGTAAAATACGACCATAATGGTGCTGTCCACATGTTCATTCCAGTATTTGTGGCATCTTTTTTCAGCTTTTGATGGTACCATTCTTCTTTCACCTTGTTTTTCACTTTTGCGACTACTCTTTACATGATATTTTTCAATTGCTTGTAATTCAGCTCATCGACCTGGTTAGCTGTTTTCTCCCAGTTGTGGTGCGCTTCTGTCTTACAGCAGTTTGCGTTCCCCAATTTAACCACATTTCTTTCTCCCGAGGTGTCTGCAATTTCTATCCTTGTGCTGTAGTGTATTACATTTGATGGGCCCTATTTTCTCTCTTGATCCTTTGACCCATGTTGTTCTGCTCTTCCATGAGTCTCAATACCTGCATTAAAACATGTTTTTACATCCTGTGTCTAACAAGGAAATAAATGACAACTTTTACAATCCAGGACAGATGACTGCTGTAATGTTATTATTAATTAAAAGCCAGAGGATCGGTTGCCTCTCAACTTGAATAGATATTTCAGTTGGCTTGCTCGCCCAGGGGGAAACAGGTGAATTTTGGGCATAGTGCATTTGGACATCTCTCAAGCAGCTATGCTTGGCCAATGGGTTTAAGTGCCAATGTGTTGGCGCCGAATATCATTGGCCAAGAATACATGTGATGAGATGACTCGATGTACCCAGTTTACATCAATGCAGAAGCAGTTGAAATCTCACGTTTCTCCCGCTGGCATGCCAACCAAAGTTTCATAGCCAATTCTCCTGGCTAAGATACTTGAAGCAAACACCTCTCCAGAATAGAGGTGAGATAAATGGTAACATTAGGCCAAACCGCCAGAGATCTGGTTGTTGTACTCTGCAGCCTCCATGCGTAGGATGTATGGGATGATTGAGTCAATCTGTACATTGCCAATGAGTCCTGCGAAGAAAAGCTCCTCCGTGATGGCAGAACTCATGAGGCGCAGTGCAGGTAGCCTCAGAAGAAGCCGCGCCAGCCTGAATTTCAACGAGAAGGGAGACAAGAAGCAGTTCAAGCTGTCATGCAAGTTACTTAAATTAACATAGTGATTTTATCCACTGATATTATCTATCTTGGTGGAATTTCGTAGATTCCAAGATTACCATTGAGTCGACAAATTATAAAATGGCATTTTTACATGAATATGTAGTCCAGTGGCACCAAATGGCAAGAGATGGAAGATTAAAGGGATACTCTTGGTAGTAATGTCAAATATCTCCATCTACAATGTCACTGTCGTTTCATCCTACTGTGTAAAACAAGGCAATGCCTGCATGTTTGTTCATCATGGAATTGAAAACAGCTTGGCAGACCTCAACCAACATATATACATATACATATACATATACACACACACACACACACACACACACACACACACACACACACACACATCAGATGCACCTCCTTACTGTTATGGTGAGCATCACCATGGATTATGTCTCACACGGTAAAACTGCATAATCCGCACAGAACCATCCGTCTGCTACCCAGACGATTGTTCCTGCGAATGCAAATCATTCAACCAGAAGGCACGTGATGTGATCAGCAGGAAAATCGAAACATGTGTAGTGTGACAAGCACTCCACCAATCCCCAATGGACACAGTCCACACCAAAGCATCGCCTCCAACACTGAGGCCTCGGCCCGGTGACTGTTTGACAGACAGATTACATGGTCATCATCAGTTAAACAGTCACCGGGCCAAGGCCAGGCTGTTTGACAGTCACCGGGCCGAGGCCTCTGTGTTGGAGGCGACACTTTGATGTGGACTGTGCCCAATGGGGGGATGGCGGAGTGCTCGTCACACTCCACATGTTTCGATATAGATATATTGTTGCGGAAATGGGCCCTTAGTGGGTTATTAAATATAGGATTAGCCCAGATCCCCCCTTTAATGGATGTTTAGCCAGGTTGTTTGGTAATCGGACGTTACATGTGTGTCGGGAGGTATAGCAGGCTGTCCAATGTTCATACAGTGGTGGTGTACTGAGAGGCGCTTCTTTTTCCTCCCCCCCTCCTCCTAACTCGCCCCCGCCCAGCGCTCTGACAGTCAGTCAACGAGACGTGTCAGCAACCCATTGGAGGAGAGCGGCTGCAAACTCTAAGGATGGACCAATCATGTGTCCCCGGAGGCGGTCCAGAAGAGCGAGCCCCAAAAAGGCAAGAGGAACTGGCTGCTGTGTCGAGTCTGCGTTCTGCTTCATGAGGAGTGGTTTGGTCGGCTGTTTGTCCTCGGTTATGGATCCAGCCTAAGGTCATCCACAGGTTCATCCTGAGTCCAGTCACGGAGCCTCTGACTGTCCTGACTCCCTGCACGGCTCGACACGTCTTTCATCCCTCGATCCGCCCAACACCGGGATTGGCCTAGTCTGTTGTACGGGCCAGGCCTGGATTCGCATACTGGACCTTGTGAGAAACCAGCTGGAACACACCATATATCTTTCTCTCCTGTGCCGTCAACCTTACGGGGGCTGAACGCACCGAGGCTGTTGCGTGAGCGGTGCGACAAAAGGAGGCCGTCGCCGCCATCTTGCCACGCTGGAGAGAGATAACGGCAGCGTGCCAATTCTTGAGGCTTCTGTTGGAGAGCCTTCGAGACAGGAATTCTAGTCTCTCCTATTCCCTCCAGAGCGGGACGTAGGGGTTGGGAGTAGGCTTGGCTGACAGGATAGGTTACCAGACAAAGACGATAAAGGGGTTAGGGAAGACAATTATAAAGGGAAATAGAAATAATAAAAATAAAGAGGGGCTATATTTGTGTGTTTTGTGGCAAAATTAAGGGAGTGGGTATGGACAGAGACAGGCAAAGGCGATAGAGTGGGGGAGACAGTAGGCTAGGTCCGAGCCTGCCTTCAGAGCGGCCGCACCACCGCACTCCCTCCAGACTTGTTGGAACCACACCAGAGGCCGGCCAGCTTCCCATGCCTGCTAGCCATGATCCCATGCCTGCTAGCCCTTGTTTGCGTTTCCGCCCTGTGTCCATCCATCACCATGTGCGCCAGGACATCCAGTTTTGCAAGGACTGCCCTGCAGGCAGCCCGTGCATCCATCAGGCTCATTTGTGTTTTTGCTACACATCTCCATCCATTCCCCCTGCATCAATGAACTTTGAAATGACTTTTACCTTCTCCCCCTTTCACAGATCATAAGTCCTGGCCATGGTTAAGTAATGGATAATCAAATGAAAATTGTAATACGTGGAACCTTACCTGCATGTTTGTTTAGCGCCGGCAATTTTAGTTAAGTTGTCCGAATGAGTCTGTGAGAGTTTGTTTAGTTAGTTACGGCAGCGCATTAGGTTATTTATTTTTGGGACACATATAAAGAAATGTCGCACTCAGGGATCCGAAGGGAGAACGTACTAGGGGAAAACTTACACATGCTGGTCACACGAAAATTTAACGACTCGGGACGAGTCTGTAAAAAGGGGAGGGGGTAGTGTTACGAATTTGGAATTCGATTGCACACAACATACAGGTTCCTTTAGTCAGCTATGTCGATAAGTGCTTGTTCCCCTAGATAGCTCACCTTCCATTGTTTCAATGTTCAGAAATCGATTAGATGCGCTGCGGATCGATTTAATAGTTAGGGAGCGAACAATGGAGACGTCCCTCCCCTCTTCTTGCGAAGAGGAAAAAGAGCCCTGCCGTCCCGTGATTCATGACGTTAACAACTCCCTCCCACCCGTGGTTGAGCGGGGATGGATCACGAGGGCATGAGTCACGCCGGGCGCGGGCGCGGGGGAGAGGGCGGAGAGGGATAAAGAGGAGATCCTTTCTTTTGTTCGTGTGGGAAGTGGGGGCTGTGTCATTCAGCAGGCCGTCGGGTCCTGCTTGGCTTGGGTTAGGGTTGAGGCCTTCGGAAGCTTTTTGCTTCTGCAGAGGAGTTGTTCAGCAGAGCTTCGGGTCCTGCTTGGCTCGGTAGGCTTTTTGGAGAGCTGCTTTGTTTGGAAGAAAGTTGAGGCGCGTTGCTCTGCTCGAGCTGCGAATGGTGGCTTCTTCTCTTCTCTCTTCTTCTTCTTCTTCTTCTTCTTCTTCTTCTTCTTCTTCTTCTTCTCTTCTTCTCTCGGTTCGTGGAGCTCTTTGTTCTCCGTTTGGTTCCCGGCTTGGTGCGACTCATCGACCTCTTCTTGGAGGTGGTTCCTCGGGGAAGCGACGCATCGACGGGAAGGATCGCGCCTCGTCTCACCAGCACGTGTTGAGAAGCGCGGGAGGATCGCTGGAGCTCGGGAAGGATCGCGGCTCACGGCGATTGATCCAGCTCGCTCTCGCTGGAGCCCGGGTCCGAACAAACTTGAAGACCACACGAGGTGGAGAGGTTCGAGATAGGCTCTGGGTTTCAGCTCACCTGTCCTCCGAGCTGGAGCTCATTATTAAAGGCCTCAGCCACCATTACTTGGGTGTGTGTGTGCGTACGTGTGTCCGTGGGCCCGTCTAATAAGTAGGAAATTGTTAAGTGCTTTGTGTGCTGTAAATCTTTGCATTGCATTTCGTATAGTCGGAATAGTTCTGCTCTTACGTGCTTCCCTAGTTCCCCATTATTATTAATAAATACCCCAATTGTTAAATGTTTTCAGCTCGTCGCGTCGATTCTTTCATTGACTGAGCATTTCGTGTGTTGGGAGTTAGAAAGCCGTTGGTTTGCCGTAAAAGGGGGACATTTGGACCGACGGTTCTCGGCGATTAAGCCGCTCGGAATCGCGCACGGGACAGGCTTGCCTCGGCGGTTTGTTCCGTACGAGTTCCGTCGAGGGTGGAATACCCCGGTAGTTGGATCACGTGGGTATTTAGGTACATTGAAGATTGGCAATCGACCCTACCCCACGTGATCTGCCCATTGGCGTATTTCGGTTCTTGTACAAGGACCCGTCGACTCAGACTTATACGGGCGGCGATCTATATTCCGGGCGATCGGTCGGGCCGACTCGACTTGCGGCTCCGGTCAGAGCGGTCGGTTCGTGGCCGAACCCCGGCACCGTAACAAATATATATATATAATTATATATTATATATATACATATATACTGTATAGTATATTCGTATATATATATATATATATATATATATATATAATATATTATATATATATATATATATACGTGTGTGTATATATATATATATATATATACACATACATACTGTTGTGGCTTCTCACCACTCCGGCATGCGAGCGATCGCTTTTAGCTAATCGTAGCCGCTCGCCACCGGACGTGGCAAACCTAGTCGCAGCTTTCGGATCAACGCCGAAATCCAGCTCCGGGTGTGTTTTTAATCACACCGTAAATCAGCCAACTATTCTGTCCACGCGCGACAGGGTCCGATCGCCGAATTGTCGATTTACCTAAGTATGCGCGCAGACAGAAATGCCGGGGATTTACACCTCAACGGGACCTGCTTGGAAACGAGCCGCTTAAGCAGCTCGCTCCGTTTGCGATTTGCCGAGCGCTGTATATCGCCAAGCCCCCGGATCCGATTACTTTATCGGCTATTTAAAAGCCAGCTAATATCCCAAACGCAATACGGCAGCTCAATTGAGGGAAAGGACGCAATGAACAGGCGAACATTCACACAATGACATTTATTTGTAACACGTATGCATGCAAACACGTATGCAATCATGCAGTCAGTAAAGCAATGCAGGTAAGGAACAAAACACGAGCAAGACAAAGAACTACAACCGTTCTATTTATTACTGTACATTCACTTAACAGTTCTACTTATGGACACGGCGCCACAACTTTCATACAAAGAAACCCCAGGAAAGGGAGGGGCAGAACTGGACCCGTAGGCCTTTAATATCCATGGAGCTGTGGAGACCGCAAGAGCTCCGAGAGGCCGGGCTGGTTACCTGTCACCCTCGTGGTGACTCGCTGAGCGACCCTCGACGTTTCGTCGGAACACGGCAGCTCGGTTGGTCCAGGCCCCGCCGTGTGGCCTGGTGGATCGGCCTAGCCGACGACACCTCAGAGGAACGAACGGGCCTTTGCTCTTTTAAGAGCCCGCCCGTTCCTCAGCGTTGGCTCGGACCGTTCTGTCGCTGGCTGGCGACCTCTCTCCGGCTTTCTCTCCACCGACTGCGCAGTTCTGCGCGGCACGGCAGGCTTGCTGCGCCTCGACAACCCCGACTGCCCTCCACTGGACTAGAACCTTGGCGGGCTGCTGGCTTCCTCCGACTCGACGCCAGCTCGACTCCAGACTTCCACTCACTGCGCGACTGGCGTTCGGCGCGCCTTTTTATCAGGTCGGGGGTGCGTTTGATCTCTCACCTCTCACCCCCGCTGGCTCCGCCCCTTTTGTGATTCTGATCCGATCTCTTCGCGAAGCTCGGACATGCGCGGACGTGGGTGAAATCATCAACCACGCGGACGTTGCAGGAATCATCGGCTCCCACTCTAACAGGGAACCCTCACGTCTGTCGGCGGCGATGTTGCTCGTCCGTGGGATTCGCCATGGCTGGCGAAAAGATGGCGGCGCAATGGAGATGAAGTGAGGCGATGTTGTGCTTTGTGGAGATGTTGTTGAGGAGATGGTGAGGAGATGTCGTGGTTGGCGCTGTGGTGGGGATGACGTGGTTGTTGAAGTAGTGGTGTGTGGTTGTTCAGATGTGGTTGTTCCAAAATAAAGATAGCAAAAGAATAATGGCTGACTCAAAGATCACAGCCCGGTTACACGAATAATTCCCTTTAGACATCGGTGGGGAAATCTAATCTGAACACACACTTATCGACATAACTGATCTCTGGGAAGCCTGAATGGTGTTCTGTGAATTTCCACAACCGTAACAATACATATATATTGTTGATGATTCGGCGGCACTTAACAGCACCCGTCTCAGGGGTTATAATGCCTGTTAGTTCGGCACAGGTCTCGGGTCACGTGCCTCAGATCACGATACCAACGTACCCTGGGCCGTACCAGTTGTGGATATAGACCCCGGCTACAGACTGGGTTTGTCAGAGACCGAGCGAAGTCTGCCTGTCCGTAGCCCTTTTGGTTTTATATACAAATCGAGCGGATTGTTCCTCGGCGCGGCACAAATAAATCCAAGGCGGCAAATCTCGTATAACTCAGCCAGATTTATTGTGGACACATCGGGGAAACACGACACAAGCAAAGCATTCACAAACGTTATAATTAATCTATAACCCGCTCTTAACTAGGGAGCTACGGATACGGGTTTCGAAGGGAACCCAGTGAGATAAACCTTAGGCCTGGACGACATGCAGACAACATACAGACAAGACACGGAGTACTTGGTGATGCCTCATGGACGAGAGGAAAAGTGTCGAAGGCATGAATGCGGCTCGTGACAAGTCGATGGTGTCGGATTCGAGCACCCAGCTCGAGCAATGC
>CM068952.1:168057379-168071426 GCA_035128595.1 Eptatretus atami | reverse complement strand
ATTATGAAGATACTTTCGAGCGCCACGCGTTATAATTTATTGCTTAAATAATTTATATTTTATATATTATCACCGCGATGTACCGGGGCAATCCGCAGAAAAAATTAGTTACGTTCCAAGGGAAAACCCGCGATGAACCGGGGGCGCTATAGGTGAACCGCGATTAAGCGGGGGTTGACTGTATATACTAGTGGGGTGTGCTTACACATTGTGAAAGTATACTAACCGTGCTTCCCCATTGTCTTGGGTGGCTCACCTGCATTTTTTTTCATTTATGGATGTTGTCTGACGATTCTGTGAATTTTTTCCGGTGTACCAGCTTCGATGTCCATCGGCACACAAAATTTCAGCTTGCTGCGTCACTCGGAAGATGCCGATCTTTAATATCAGTCAGTAACTCAGTGAGTCTGTCCGTCAGTGGTTAGAAAGAACTTTGTATAATTATATGTATATTCAATGAAAGAAGTACGCTGACTCAATGACAAGACGATAACGTCATGTGCATAAATTACACCAACACATCACCTCCAAACTAGGAGACATCCGTATGGTCATCAAGCCTTTGCAGACTGAGATTAAAGCCAATGGTCACAAATAGACAAAAGCAGAGATGTTGATCTAGATTTTGCCCTTGTTGTGGGCTCAACAGGACAACATAGTGCGAATCGTTTGTTTGTGCCATATAAGGCTCATTAATATAACTGAATCGAACCCCCTAACAATGATGCAGCAGGGCACAGCTGGAGTCCCATCACAGCTCTTGCTGCACGACCTGCCAGCAACAAGTGTCTCCTAATTTGGAGGTGATGTTTTGGTGTAATTTATGCACAAGACGTCATCGTCTTGTCATAGAGTCAGCGTACTTCTTTCGTTGAATTTAATGTTCCTGGCTGCAAACCTCCTAACTGGTGATCAGCAGGGCAGAGACAATGTATTCGCATGGCAGGCGACACTTGTTCTTGGCAGGTTGTGCAGCAAGTGCTGTGACGGGACTCAATCTGTGCCCTGCTGCATCAACTTCGGGGGTTCGATTCTGATGTATGTATACATCATAACATAAAAACACACACACACACACACACACACACACACAGTAAGATGTTGACAACTGCAGTAAGATGTTGGCAAGACAACTGCAGACAACTGTTCCTGAAAAATGCTGCAAATGTTGAATCCACGAATGTCAGGGCATTCTTTCACTGGGAAAAAGGGGGAAAGGTTTTTTGTTTTTTTTAATGCTTCAGGACTGTTCTCCTATATCCACCGCCACCGATATCAATTCAGCCAATGAATTCCTCCACAGAAACCTGTTCTCTATTATGCACAGATTCATGCCACCTCATCTTCGATAATTATCTAAGCCATCCTCCTACTCTTCGTATTCTGAATCTTGTGGTGAGGCAGTTTTTTTAAATAAAAAAAAACAACTCGCATTCTCCTCCTGTTAAGCAACTGTGGACACCGGCAAAAGCAATTATGCCAAGCAGGGTCCTCGGGTCCAGCCGCGTTATTGATCGGTACAATTACTGAGCGAGGGTACACGCCCGAAGCGTGCACTGAAATCACTGCCGAGTAAACAGTATGCAGTGCTGGCAAACCCTCTGAGCCAATTAGTGGGCCAAAAACTTCTCATCGAACGATTATGAACACACTTTGCCAGATCAACGAACGAAAGGACACAAACGAGGCAGATTTGAAAAAAACAAAAAAACAACAATCTTTTCGTTTAACAAGCAAGACAATCATGAAAGCAAGTATTTATAAGCAAACAAGCAAAACAATCTTTATTTACACAGGCAGGTAATCATCAAACGATTAATGAAGCAAATATTTACAAGCAGGTGATGACACAGAAGGGTGGACTTACCCCGAATATGTATTCCCCTGAGCAAGACAAACTAAGACAAAAGAGATATGGCCCATTCAATCCGGGAGACAGACAAGAAGAATTGAGAAGAAAGAATTAGAACAGAGTGTGGGGCGTCTCCTCTTTTAGGTCACACAACCACGTGCGGTTACGTCAGACCAAATATTGTGAGAAAGGGGGGGGGTTAGGATTGGAAAAAGATGGGTGGTGAAGTGTCAGAAGCATGTAGGTAGCATGAAGTGCGAGTCTATATGGAGCTGTGAGACACCCCAGGGGACTGCACTGCACTTTAGCTCATGCTGCCGCTCACCTCCAACCCGGGCATCACTTGCTCCTGCGCCTCGTATCCCAGTGCAGCTGGGTCCAGCACTACCTGCACCCCCGCAGGCAATCTCTCGAACAAGCAGCAGGAGATACATTTGTGCCCTTCGTGCATTAACAGCCCCTGGGGAGTCAACAACAGCTGTGAACGCTCCTTGTGTTCTGTCTTTTAAAGCAGCTCAGTGTAGGTGTGGTTTCGACAGAGTAAACGTTCCGCGAACATCTTCCTCATTGGTGCGAATCCGACGGAGGGGGGTGTAGCACCAGCAGAGGAAAATCTCACGTCATGCAGTGGAGGTGGCGATGGGTGCTCCCGCCCCTACTTTCACATGTCTAAAATGGCAACGAGAGCCTCCATTCCCTCCCTCGTGCACAAACATCCCATTGTCAAGTGCGTAATGTGAGCTCGAGAGTTCACCAGGAGAGAAGAGAGAGAGGGAGAGAGAGAGAGAGAGAGAGAGAGAGAGAGAGAGAGAGAGAGAGAGAGAGAGAGAGAGAGAGAGAGAGAGAGAGAGAGAGAGAGAGAGAGAGAGAGAGAAACACTTCACTTTTTCATTCGTCTTTTTCCACCTTTGGAACAAACTCCCACACACTCTTCAATCCCACTCTTCCCTCCATGTCTTCAAAACAGCTGTTCACCACCATCTCTTATCTTCTCCCATCCAAAACCACGATCTTTTCTACCCCTGCTAATCCACCCCAAACCAACCTCCTTCAAATTCCCTGCTTCCCTTGATGAAAGTCCGGCGTGTAAGGACCTGAAAGTCCCTGTAGTGTCTATCTTGTATACCCCATGTTCCCCACCCCATCCCTCTCCCTTCCATAGATCTCCTGTCTCTGTTCCCCACTGTTTTGTGCTCCCCTCTCCTGCCCTCCTTGTTGTACATTCTGTGAGTTAGCTCTCATACGAGCCTCGGCATTGGATACAAAGAGAAAAAAGAAAAAAAGGTTTGTGTGGAAAGGAGGACCGAGACCTTGCTTGGAAAGAAAAGCCTCGTGTATAAGCGATCCAAGCTGGGATCACCCTGTGATTTTAGAGGGCCAGGAGGCCTCTGTCCAAAAAGGACAAAGAGGACTACATGGCTAAGTTGAAGGCCTACTCATCACTGGCCCTGCTTGTGGCAGTTTTACTTTGTCTGGACACCATTGAGTCCTGCGTCCAACCTGCACATTGTAGAGACAAAGGGAAGTCCTGCCTGCATTATTGTTTTGTCGTACAATTGTGATCTGTGGTGCCTAATGGGTTAGATACATAAGTTTGCGATGTAAGTTTATTTTTCAATCACTGTATATAAATTTGCGTATCCCCATTCACCTCTTTGTGTCTTTTGACTGGCTTGGTTTGTTCCGTTTTTTAATGGCGTCTTGTCGACCCTCTTCCCTGTACTTTTCAACATAAAAATAAATCCTTTAAAAGGTAAGAAAGCGTGTTTCAGCAATCTGCTTTCTGTGTGTGATTGCCATTGATGTTGGCTCATTTGGGCGACGTCACGGTAAGGTAAGGAGAGTAGGATTGAACGCAGTGCCTTAAAGCCAGTTTCAGTCCATCCGTGGCATGGACACGACAATATTTTACATTTTATATATGTATATATACCTACCATACAACACACACACACACACACACACACACACACACACACACACATACACACACACACACACACACACATACCCTTGTGGGTTTCCTGTCCACAAAACGGTGGATTATTTGAAGCAGAGTTGGAAGGATGGAGGAGTGGTTAGTGTGCGTGAGGCTGCATGTAGGGATTAATTATTATTTGGGCAAAATATAGTTCGTGGTTACGAGTGCAGTGAATTAAGCAACAGCTTTCCTCTTAAGGTGGCCTTGCCTTCCAGTCCATGACCATTTAATTTTTTTCTAATCAAAACATCATCAAAGAAATTCATTGTTTGATAATCACCATACCAACAAAAGCCAGTAACAAGTGATGCCATGTGATAATAGGAAATTCCTCCATCCCTCCCAAATAAACCTTTGCAAAATATATTCATCTTAACACTGATTTTAAAGGAAAATGAGCAGAAACCGGAGAAATGTGAGAACTCTGGCACGCCTTCTTATTTTTTTTACAAATTTTACCGGCTGGAGACTTAAACCCGTTGGTACATTACAAAGCCTGCCAAGAGAAACCTACGTACCGTGCTGGGTCGTTTGGGGAGATCCTGCTGATGTAATCAAGGAGCTCCACATGTGCCTTTTCTTGGCATTTCTCTATTTGAGCAGTATTCATCAGCCCCGGGTGGTCTATTCAAACAGCACCAAGGGGACAGGTATTTGAAATTAAAGTACAGCAAAACACCACCAGATCGTGCAGTTGCGTTCCGCAGAAACACGTAATTGGCTGAACCGAGATACAAATGTAATATAAACTGTATTGGGAATCACAGAGTTCGGTTCTACATCGTTCCATTATAACACTAGTTGGTGCTTTTATACTACAATACATATAACATGATAAAAAAACATGAACAAAATTATACGATAACAAATGCAGCAAGAAGAATAATTAAACAGGGTTCCCACTCGATCTCAAAAATGAAATTCCCTGACATTCCCTAATTTTCCCTGACTGTGTTGGTAAAGATTCCCTGACCTTTTCAAACGTAAAAATTTATAAAGTTATTTTAGTCGGTCTCTCCTACACCGACTCCTTATCCATCTACCATTTTGGATTTATAATGGGTGTATCATGCCAATATTTTCAATTATTTTCTTCTTTTTAAAATGCAATACTAGCAGAAAATTCTGTCCGCTTTCAAATTATTTGAATTCTTCAAATATGTAGGCGGCTTTAGACACTTCTGAATACCAATTTTGTTGGGAAAGTTTAAACTGGTTCTGTCATTTTGGGTGTTACTTTGTCTTTTTTGAAAATGGTCAGAAAGTGACACTTTCCAGCTAGTACTGAACTTTATAATTTTTTTTTATTATAAAACTTACAAACACAATCATACTATGTTCAAACCGTGCCATGTTACATGCTAGATAGATTTATTAGAAAAAAATTTTAGCAGCTCTAAATCTTGCAAAATAACAACGACATTATTTAGTTATGATGTGACATTGCAGACAAGCTAGAACACCGTGATATATTGCAGAAATGACTAACAGAACTACTATATTGTACATTTTTTCTACAAGCATCTGGTCCTAAAATGGACCGTTTGTTGAACTTCTACGGTTAGGTGTGGTACTCCTGTACCTATCCCTGCGGATGCAGGTACGTTCACCGCCGCAGAAGTGAAATTACTCAAATGTTACATGGGAAGCTGCAGTAACAGTCGAGATGTTATATACTGAGATGTGCGAAAATTGTCAAAACATCAAGCAGCGCTGTGTGCTTTAGATTATATATGGCTCGGCAAAAACTAGCAATTAAGGAAACAAATGTGAATTTGTTGAGTAACGTTTTACAATGTGATTAACATAATACGAGTGACGTTGCCTTAATTTAAGTGAATGTCGTTTGTTACTTCTTTGTTTCTGTAGTTCTTGCTATTTCCATATACCCTTCCGAGATTCAGTTGCTGCTTCTTCCAATAAATTTGCCTTTTTTAGTTTGCAAGACTCTTTTCTGCTCACATGCTTTTCTTTTAGCTGCAGGTCTTTTTGATCGAGCTCACTTGTGGTTTACGTTTACATTCCGAGTGCTGCTTTGGATACGCTGGATGAGAACTGACATTACATCAATATGTGGCCTTTCAATGTTCAGAGGTGACTCACACTTCTGTCTGCACAGCATATGGAAAAGCAATCTTGCCTGCAGCATTGGCAAGCACAATTCATGAAAAGAGCAATAAGAAAACTTTTTACATCATGAACAAAATATTAACGTGGCGTTGTAAAGGGTTAATTACGAATATTAGGCACTAATCACACATTTCCCTGACCAACAAAAAAAATCCCTGAAAAATCCCTGACTTTCACTGACTTCCCCTGACTTTCCAGGTCAGTGGGAACCCTGTTAAACAATGCTACGATATGTGATTAAACATTGGCCGAAACATTCGGTTCCAATGCAAGATGACGAAGAAGACGTCTGAAAGAAGTTGCCAGTGAGGTTTGATGTGCACCGATAATCCAAGGCCAACAAAGTGAGAGAAATGAACATTAAATTTTACACTTTAAATCACGATTTAACAAATTCCTACGAAAACGTGTGATTGAGTGTTCCACTGTAACCTTTAAAGGAGGTTCTAATGTTGTGGCGCATGATTTGTGGTGCAACAACCAGGAAGCGCAATGCACACCTGGACTGAACAGTGTAATAGCTTTCAGGAAGGCATATTCTGTTGGGTCCACAGCCAGCTTGGTCATGCTGTTACAAAACTCTTGCAATTTCCAGATGTGCTCCATGACTACCCTAACCCGGTCATTTGTCAGCTTGTCTGTGGAGGGGCGGGGGAATAATAATAATAATATTAATAATAATAATAATAATAATAATAATAATTACATTCCTGGATTCAGGTGAATGTCACAGAAAGGCACAGGACACAAAGCTGTCTAAAAATAAATAAGAGCAGGCAATAATGGATGAAATCAACAGGATGTTTATCGAAGTACGCAAACCGCAGTGGAAAGCAAGGAGAAGCCGACATTTCGGGCGTTAACACATCCCTCTTTTGCTGTGGCAGAGGGTTAATACCCCAAAACGTCAACTTCTTTTTGTTTCCCATGGCAGTTAGCATCCCTCAATCAATGGTCTGTTGATTTTAGTCATTGTTCTCCCAACCTGTCTGCCGACCTAGATCTACACCAACATTTACCAGCAAGACTAGCTCTTCATTCTACATCAACAGACATTTCAGAACAAATTATGAAACAAAGCCAACACTTGTAACAATTTCTTCCATAATTTCCTCATCACTCTACATACCGAGACAAAGCCACCTTTGAGTACCATTGGCCATTACACGTATGAAAAATCCCAAAACAAGGGAGTAGATGAAATTCCACTATTTTTTTTTTTTTTAACCAAAAGGTGATCAGTTCACAATGCAATGACAACAAACGGATGATGCAGATTACTCATTTACTTGAGTTATCTGTCTCGCTGATGAGCACCGAATATCATGAAAATCAAACTGACCTGTTATAGAAAGCAAGTTCCACTGCCAAACATCCGAACAAACAATGAACCCGCAAGGCACCCCATGCAATACATTCCTTACCCTGCTGGAGGCTGGCCTGGAGGTGGTTGACGATAGCAGTGAGTATAGTGGAAAGGTTCATAATGTGAGCACACTGCGACAGGCCCAGTGTGAACAATTCATTCCAGCAAGCGCGCACCAGTGCTGTACTGCTCTCCTGCCTAAAAAGAGGGAAAGAGAAACTCACTTTCTACTGAACCCTTCTAAGAGGGTGAATATAGAGTACAGTATTGTCGAATTACAAATTGCACTAAAATACCTAAAGTATCTTGTCAACTGTCGTATTATGACTGCAGCACACTGTTGCATTGTCTACAACATCCGAGCTTCCTGAAGGAACTTGTACCATCATGTGGTGCATTATCAAGTTGCAACTGAGCTATGAGTTTAACTTTAACATTTCCCCCCAGTTACATTCCAGAAACCTTATTAACTGCAAAAAGGATGCTGAAATAATGTGGATGTGCGGGTATGCACCCAGTGTCGGTACTAATTACTTGATGATAATAAACAACAAAACAAGCCGGTAGGCGGCCATGGGTCCGTGAGCATCCGATGACCTTTGACCCTGATCTGAGTTAATCTAGTACTAAGTACTTAAGAAATTGCAATCAAATTGGTTAACCCGTGTATGAGCAAGGGGACTTTGAATGGTCATTTTGCCTGAACAATGCACTCATTGACCTTTGACCCCTGACTGAGCTGAGATAGGTCAATATGTCCTGAAGCAAAGTTGTAGTACCCATTGAGTACTCTGTACCTATGAACTTTCATTCGTATCGGTTAACCCGTGTAGGAGCAAGGGGGATTTGAATGGTCATTTTGCAGAAAAATGCACTCATTGACCTTTGACCCCTGACCTAGCCGAGATAGGTCAATATGCCCTGAAGCAAAGTTGTAGTACTCATGTAGTACTATGTACCGATGAACTTTCAATCGTATCGGTTAATCCGTGTAGGAGCAAGGGTGCCTGAATGGTAATTTCGCCCGAAAAATGCACTTATTGACCTTTGACCCCTGACCTACTCGAGATAGGTCATTATACAAATGAGAAGTTGTAGTACTCATTACGTCTATAAGCATGTAAAGATTCATTCGATTCGGTTCAACCGTCTTGGAGCTAGTGTACTTTGAATTTTCAGCGGGAATGCTCAATGGCCCTCGGACACCCAAGTTGAGAGGGTTACCATTTGGAAACTATAAGATATAGAAAAAATGGATGTCATATAGCGGATAGAGAATAACCTTAAGATTATGCATACCAAATCTCATCGGTTCCATCTACTGATAACTACTCGGTATCAATTTGAATGAAAAGTACCGAAAATACGGTTTGATATCGGAAATCCCAAAGTTCTAGGGGGTGCTGTGGGTGAACAAAGATATAAATCAAAAATCCGGCTCGATCGTTTGTGCACAATGCATTCCAGATGATTAGTGTGAATTTTCATGACCATCTGACCATAACCCTAGAAGAGTAGCATTTGGCACGAAGGCACCTCCAGCTCTCGCATATTATCGATTTTTGCCCTTGACCCCTGACCTAAGCAATATCGTCAATATGTCCTGAGGCAAAGTTGTAGTACTCATTGCATGCTATGAACCTGCAAAGTTTCATTCGGATCGATGCACTCACCTGGTCGCGAGGGGCCTTCAATTTTCGCCAATTTTCGGGCATACCCCATTTATAGGGCGCTGCGGATAAACTATCCATATATCACAAAAACTGGAATATATTTGGTAGAGCATCACCTGTAGATGATGCATGCAAATTTGTGGAATAATGGCTTTCGGAATTGATTTCACGTGAACGGTACCGATTTTGAAGGTTTTTCGGCTGTTGCTAGGGAACCAAAGCGTCCCTAGCAACCATCACAATTTCCAAAGCACTTGGTCATAAGATGTACCTACCACCCGAGTTTGGTCAAAATCGGCCCACATTTACTACCAATTATGCTGATGACAAACGAACAAACATCCAAACAAACAAACAGAATTACTGACAATAAGGGTCACCTATTTCGGCGACCAATATTGGGAAATTCAACAGTTTGTTAAACCCCTCTGACTTTTCCTTCCCCATTTTATAATCACTCTCAAAAGTGGCTTGGATTTCAGACACAAATAAACAGGCCCAAGGTTTTGGTTGTACTCAGTTGATTTCCAAGATAAAAGGTTAGGTGGCTTTGCAAAAAAAAAATAAAAGTAATAATGAAATTAGGGACCAGAACAAAGATACAAAAATGGCCTATCCATCATGTGAACCAATATGCCACTAGGACCACCAATAAACCACCCATTCGGAGCCTCTTCCCCACTGTAAAATATTCTAGACAACCTTGTGGAACCAACCTCAACTCCCCCAGTCTGTTCAGTCCCATTCTTCCCTGAAGGGCTTCAAAACAGCTGTTCACCACCACCTCAGGTCATCCCCCATACATACTCATGATTGCTACTACCCCCAAATGACCCTTCTTAAGCATGCCCTTTTAACATGTTACAATTTTTCACCCTCTCCCTCACCTCTTTTAGTTTGTTAGTTGTAGGTTGGTTTGTTCCTCTTCTGTTTTATCCCAGCTTTCCCCTTCCGCTTCTTCCTGTGTTTCATTCAGCTTGTTCACCATTCACCCCAATGTGTCCTTCTCCCCCTCCCGTTGATTATATTACATTATATTATAATACATATATATGTATATATATATATATATTGTTGCGGCTGGGGGTCGGGTGAGAGAACACGAGGGGGGGAAGCTATCTCGGGTTCCCACCAGACCCCCCGGAATCGCAGGCCGTCGCACACAGATGACTCCGTGACACGGCGGGTCGCTAACCGATTGTGAACGCCAATAACTCAACCACATGACTTGGGGTTCTCCGTCTAAATCGGTTACCTAATTATAATCACATCACCTAATTACCGGGGGACACGCCCTCGGTATGCCTTGTCCAAACCGGGTCACCTTACCGGGTCAGATGCAGCCGAGCGACACTGCCAAAGAACGTACTGGCTAAAAGGAATGGATCGTTGGGAATAAAGTCCCAGCAAGGCTAGGATACGGACCATGCTGGATCAATGAAAGAAAAGACAAAAAAGAGCTGAGAATATTTCTACATAAGCATTTATTACAGGCAGGCGAGGGAAAATATGTGGCACAGTGAATAGATTTATTGTTGTGTGTAAGCAGGGATAGCAAGAAATGTGTGGTGTGACAATCAAACGAGCAACTTACAAAAGCAGACACAGAGCAGACCGATCCCAATATGATTCTTCTGCAACCTTAACTTAAGCGAGGACAGGTGCCATGACACACACACAAACACACACCCTGATAAAGAAGAGATAATGAGCAAAAAGGAGAGGAGATGAGGCTAACGGTCTCGTAATACCTTGCACGATTGACCGACAGCGCCACCCAGTATGTTTTCGGGGGACGCTCCACGGAACGATCCCTCCTTGAGAGTTGACACGTCGTCTCCTGCTTGGCTGCGGTGCGGCAAAGCGTCTGCGCTGATCCAGATAATGGGGGCGACTGTCAGGCGTGAGGAGGGACTTTAGGTAGAGCCAGCGGCAAGTGGGTGGAGTTGGAATCAAGAGCGAGTGGGTGGAGGAGCAACTGCAGGCGGAGTCAGGTGGGTGGGTGGAGCCAGTGAAGAGTGCGTGAAGAAGAATACGGCGTGAAGCAGGTGCATGCAGAAACCGATCTAAAGCCAGGCAAGGAAGATGAGGATGACCACGACTCCGGATGGCTTCGCAATCCGTCATTTATAGGCCCTGCGGTGCAGGGCAGGGTGCCGCCCCGAAGCGATCTGTCATCACCCGAATCGGGCGCTCTCATTGGGCCCCGGAGTAGAGGATAAATGGGGCTTCTGAGGCAGCCATTCAAATGAATGGGGGAAAAGGGAAAAACTTTCGAACTAACCCAAAAGCCAAAATTGGGACTGATTTCCTCCCCCTCATCCAGCAAATGTAAAATGAGACAGACTCAAGCCCAAAAAACCCAAAATAGGAGACCGATTTCCCCCCTCCATACAAGCAAATGTAAATTGAGAACGATTTCCTCCCCTCTCATACAAGCAAATGTAAAATTGAGACTGATTTCCTCCCCTCCCATGCAAGCAAATGTTAAATTGAGACTTACTGATTAAAGCACTTCTTTCTTTTATATTTTCATTCCACTCAAAGTGCGAACCAATGAATATTTGTCCATGTTCTACTTCAGGGAATAACTAATTTCTATTATATTCACTTTATCTCTAAAGCACGAAAGAAAAGGCTGTTAGGTGAGTTTGTAAAATGGGAAGTGTTTTTAGAACACAGTCGTGCCGTGAAATAAGGAAGTATCTGTGCCTTGTCTCTCGTGGTATATTTAAATAATCAGAACACAACAGAACAAAGTTTAGCTAAAAACAGCTTTTAAAACGTAGTTTATACAAAAATCATTCAAAGCAAGATGTCATTTTGTGTTAAAATGATCATTTGGAGTCAACCAAGCTTCCTCACCCGAACCAAGCCAAAAAATCCGGTCATTTCCATGTGAAAACACACCCTGAAAAACCATTGTGTGAAACCTCCCATTACGTCATCAAGTTGCTATTTAAACCAACAAGTGTGCCATTCATGTTTATTACGAAAATGAGAGTTCAGATTCTTACTCAACCTTGCAGATCAATCGTTTTCACAAAGATGACAGGTGAAATCTCAACCCAATTCATTATTTCTTGTTAAAACAGAATTAAATCACAATACAACCAATAATTGTGTGTCTTTTTCCACAGTTCTCCCAATCGTTGATAGCTTGATTTGAAATGAATATTTTGAATTACATGACGAGTGAATAAAAATGAATGACTTTCTTGAAGACATTTATGTCGTTCGGAAGAAATGAATGAAATTTTCTTGGATGCAAGAAAATCTCTCACGTCCTTTGATCCCGAGTTCAAGTGAGGATTATCACTGGTGTGTGGTGTGGTGTAGTGTGGTGTGTGTGTGTGTGTGTGTGTGTGTGTGTGTGTGGTCCTGTCTCTCTATCTATCTCTCTCTGTTTGTCTCCGTCTCTCTATCTGTCCCTGTTTGTCTCTGTCTCTCTCTATCTGTCTGTCTTTCTGTCTCTCTATCTGTCTCTGTCTCTCTCCTCTCGTCTGTCTGTCTCTCTGTCTCTCTATATCTGTCTCTGTCTCCGTCTGTCTTTTTTTTGTTCTCCTTATACACACCTTTATTTGACATGTGTAATTAATTTAAAAGCAATACCACAACTTGGTGTAATTTGACTACTTGCTTTTTATTTTCAGCATTAAAAACTGAATCATACATGGGTGGTGAAGCGAATGAATTTCGCAACCTTGAATGGGAAGATGTTGAAATTCTACGGGTGATGATTCATTCCAACTTTGTTCCAGTAAAATGCTCATCTGGATGAAATGGACACAAACCCGATCTTCTGGAGGTAAATGTTAAATTTATTATTTTTAATATCATAATATAACATCTTTACATATACCCTAATTGTTCTCACTCTTTGTTTGAACAGAATATGTGTACGAGTTTCAAAATCAAAAGACATCTGAAGCAAACTGCTGGGAAAGATCGTTCATTCTCGCAACCTGAAATTTACCCAAGAAAAATGTTAATATTTTCAATCTTGATGAATTAATTTTGCTTGCTTTCATTATTTAATTCTTAATTATAAAAAATAAATAAAGGAAGTGCAAAGGAGGGAGGGGGTAGTGCGCTCCCCAAGACCCACACCCCCCTTACAACCCCTCCCGCTGTGTGTGGGGAATGGTGGGGGGGATGAGGGCGGTGTGGGTCAAAGGTGGGGCGCATGGGGGGCTTTGTTGGGGGGGTGGCTGTGTGGGTGCGTGGGGCTGTGAGCGATGGTTAGCAGCATTGTGATCGGTAACGGATGGAGCTCAATTTTTTAAAATAAATAACATGTGTGCGGGGAACTAATAACTAATCACTAATTATGTGGATATGAAGAACCCCATTGCTATGGCTTGGGCCAATTACACTGATGTGGCTTTTGTGAGGGGCTTCTAGTGCGTGGGTGGGCTTGGTGTGGGTGAGTCAAAAGGGCGGAGTTAAAAAAGGGTGGATCAAAAACAAAATTTCAATTTATCCTCTGTAATTCCTGTGAATAAAATGAACCTAAAATCTCTTCCCCTTTAAATCACATAATTTGTAAGTCCAAGGGTTTTTTTAAATTTTTTTTTCTTTTGTAAATCTGTGAATAAAATGACCCTAAAATCTTTCCCCTTCTAAATCAATACCTTATAAGTCCAAGGAACATATACTATTAACTCAATGATTTTTAAAAGTTCATTTGTCCATCGCTTAATATAACCTTTTCAAAATGAGATTCCACCTATATATTCTTACTATATCACCAACTTTGAACTTGGCTTTCTGACATTAATCTCTTTTTCATATTCTAATTTTGTAAAAATGTCTGATGGTTTGGTATTCGTTGAGGTGTGAATCGTATCATTATACTTATCTACAATATTCTGAATTAAAGATAACCATTGTTGAGAACCGAGTTGGGTGAATTTTTTATATAGTCTCTCTTTTAGAGTGTGATTGAATCGCTCAATAACAACTGCTTTTCCTTCATTAAAGGTGCTGTATGATATAATGTTGTTATTTTAAAGAAAATTCATAAATGTTTTGTTGGAGAACTC
>CM068952.1:167999041-168017672 GCA_035128595.1 Eptatretus atami | reverse complement strand
CTCTGTGTCGAGTTAAATTTGATAGTGTATGCCTTAAAAGCTGTTTGCCGTAAATTTCAAACAGACAGACAGACAAACAAACAAACAGACAAAACAACCGGACACGTTACAAATGCCGCTCCCTCCCTCCGGGGCGCGATAACAAACAAACGGACGATACAATATTTCCCGGCTCCCTCCCTCGGGGGGGGCGGGAAATGAGACAACATTTACCTATTATGTATGACAACAATTTGTATGTGGCTAGTCCAATCTTTAACCTATAAGAAAAACTAAAATGAGTTAAAAGTAAAACATTATGACAAATTTACAAGACATTGTCGTCTCCTCTCAAAAAGAATTGGATGAAGCTGAAGTTGGATATTATTTTGAGGTCGATTTAAAATATCCAGAACAACATCACAAACATAAAGACCTACCTTATGCCCCTGATAAAGAAAGTCCAAGAAAAGAATGGTTAAGTGATTAAACAGTAATTAATATAAAAGAGCAAATCTCAGAAAAAACTATTAACACATTTAACATGATAAAGAAAGTTAATGTTTTGCTAAAATGGTGTAATATTTCGCCCATGTCCTGCTAAACTGGAGGTTTTTGAAAGTGCCAACAAGGCGATTTGTGGTCTACAGTGTTCAAGTATATAATTTAATTCAAAGGTTATAAAGGATGTAGAAAAAAAAAAAACTTTTGTTGGAAGTTTACCACTGTTGATGCACCCTCTTATACACCACCACCTTATTCAACTAATTAAATGAGTTATTCATGCCTGTTGTGTGTGACAAAAGATTACTTGTCTGTTGTGTGTGCCCCTTCATGACGTCCGTCAAAACTAAGTTTTCTATTTGGAATGATTTTCAATTTCGTTTGACTGCCAGACAAGCACAGACGAAAACAATTACCTTACTCCTCTCTGCGTATGCGTGATCAGGATGAGATTCTGTACAATTTGCCAAATTCAGAGCCAAAGTACTGCTAAGCTGCAGGTTCGTCTTCTGCTTGATGTTCTGTTTCGTGTTCTATAGTGTTGGATCAGAGACCGACATCTATCGAGACAGACAGACAGACAGAGTGAACCAATTGCTTAACCCTGCTTTGTACTTCACACACGGGGTAATTATACATACGACGTTTTACATCTTCAATCGCGCACGGAGGCCAAACAATGCGTTATCCATCCATTCTCACTCCCAAAACACCTGAAAATATATTTTCAAATAATCAGGCCACAAGAAATTAGAGGATGTTATACCAACTTTCCTGTTACAAAGATACCTTTTACTTATCACTAACATTGCTGATACAATACCAACTTTTAAAAGTGATGTGCGAAGGAAGGTACACTTACCCAAGCACCTGAAATGCAGGGATAGAACGAGCCCAGTGCATGGACAAGAATAGGAGGCGAGAAGCCGATTCACAGATGTAATGTACATTGAGGAACTCGGGCATGGGTGAAGGCATCGTCAGCTAAAGGAAAAAACATTTACAATCAATAAAAAACAAACCACACTTGGAGAATATAAACACAGTGAAAGAGGAAAGTGGGTGAGGTTTTAAAATTCTATAATTTTGCATAAATGGCATTTTAGAGGTGCATGAGGAAATTAAAGTCTGCTCGAAACTGTATGAAAAAAAAAATTGTGCATCACACAGGATGGAATTTTACAGCAATATACTTTGAGGATGTAATGTATTTATATGTCAAAAGGGGTATCTGATGTGTTGATGCATCTCATGAGTGTTCACGTTCTTTTAATGCTCATGTTTTAGGTGCTGTACTTTTCAAACATGGCCGAGTTGAATACACAAGTGAGGAGCTTGCAGTTGTTTCTTTAAAACATTCAAAGGAGTGATACAAAAGATTACTTGCCAATGTAGTGCAGGCCCAGGACTGCCTTTTGGACTGCTGGGTCGTCTCCCAGCTGTAAAACTGCCCCAGGTAACAAAGCTGAGAGGAAGCTCTGCAGTCCAAAAGGCAGGCTATGACCTGGTTTAAATTTATGGGGAATCTTTTAACATGTATTTGTTACAAAATAGTTGTGGTTCAGATGTGGGAGTAATTGGCAGAGCTGCTCTCATGGGTAAAAGTCCTGATCTCTGGATCTCGATCTTAATCATCAGATCGTGATCGATTACTTCTGGTTGATAGAATCACATAATCAAACGAGTCGGCAATGATTCACTTCCAAATTTGTTTCGGGTTCAGCAATACACCCCCACAATGACACGGATGATGTGGATGTCCAAAGTGGGTACGTCAATAATGTAAATGTATGAACAAAGCAGGAGAACATGTTGAAAAGTGATGTGACCACAGATTGTGACAAAAGACCTTCTAAGACAAAAAAGACCTTCATTTCTGAACAAACTTTGCAAATAACTCCCGGTAACAGCTCAATTTTCTTTTTATATCTTATATGATAATTAACCTGCAAAAATAGAAGTGATGAGATAAATGAAAAGACCAAATGTCCTGCACAGCCATTCCCAGTGCCAAAATTGATCTATAATTAAAGTTTAGATAAAAACAAATGAGACACAGTACTTCATTTTAATTAGAGTAATTATTTTTTTTGAGGTTCAATGAGAAAATAAAGATCTCCACATTTGCACTTTAAAATAATACAAGTGTCCATGGACAGGTGCACAACAAGGACCATTATTACAATTAAATAGCCTCAAATTATCAGAAACTGTTCTTACCTCCGCCACCGAAGTTGGACGGAGCTGGGTGTGCGCTGCCGCTCGCCACGTCGCCACAGGGCGAATCCCCCTTACCTGTGGCTAATATTTTAAACCACCACCCATTAGCCACTGTGGCTAATCCATGTTTTAGTGGGTTTTTTTTTTACCAGTTTTAGATGAATTTTGGGTGATTTTAGCACAGAATTCAACCTTCGTTGAGACGGCCGCCATTTTGTATGTTTTGATTACGGGAATCACGCGTGATTTCGTACAAGCTTATATATACTAACTTTAGTAGTTGAGTCCCCCGGACTCTGTATAGAATTGATTGATGAATTTTGTGTGGACAGTGGCGTGAAAACGGGAAAGCAGGGGGGGCCGAAAGACACCTCAGTGGATAGGTTATGAGCTGTAGTTGTGCACCCTGACACTGGTTTTTTGACAGACATGAAGATGCGAGGAAAAAACGGTATTTTTAATCGCGCTAATATATTAGAGAAGAGAGTGGAGATTCAAACCATCAAGTGGTCAAATGAAAAGTGGGAATTCCTTCATGTGGGAAGCCTGTCAGAAAGCGGACAATACTTACCTGCATCGCTGTTATATTCAAAGAGGAGGTGGATAGAAGGCAACTAGAATATGCCGGTTATCTCTGACCTTAGTAATGTTAAGTTGATGTCGCGTAATTGAACGATATTAGTTCTTACTGAGCTGGTGCGTTTCTTATGTGCAGTTATTTTGAGTGGTGGTGCCTCAGTATGTGAACTTTGGTGTCTTCTTTATGTTTGATGATGTTTGTCTCCCTATTCGAGGTTTCTGTGGCAGCTTACGATCCTTGGTGAATAATTGGAGCGATATAGACCCTTCGTGTACACGCTGCATCCGAGAAAATAAGGAGTCCAGTGTTGATAAATGGTTCTATGATTTTATATTGCAAATCTGCTTAATTATTGGAAATATGACAGTCTCATAAAATTGTGATCAGAAAATAAAATTCGGAACTGCAAGTAATGCGGATGCCGTCTGATTCAGTGTTCAGTCCCGCTTAGTGTTACGATATGAGGTCGTTAGTATCGGAGGCGACGAGTATACCGCTCGCACATTGAAATCTTGCCGTCTTGCAACTTCCCTGATTGAATGGGGGGAAGACAGTATAGGCTTACTGAATATGTGCAAGCTAGGGTGTTCAGCGACACGTCTATACCATGAGTCCGTCACGGAGCGCGAGCGTTTGTCTTCGTGCTCCCGCTAGGTCCTTTGCGTAAGGCCGTAACGTACGAATCCAGCGTGAAGGACGCTCGTGGAGCCGATACGAGGTGACTCGCATGTGTTGTCTGATAATCTCAATTACCAACGTACATATTTGTTTTGGTGCTTCGTGGGACCGAGATGGTAGAATTATATTTTTCTTTTCATGTTTAAAGTGGATTATTTTTCAAAGTTCGAAAGAAATGATTCGATTTTAACGGTTATTTTTTCGGCTTACAAGTGGGCTTTAATTGCTAGCTGAACCTCGCCTGTGTTCTCTCGTAATTTAGAAACATCGCTCTCTCAAATGTGTTGTATTTTTTCTGTTTCTGGTACATATTGAGCCCGTTTAAAAAAGGCAGAGTAAAATTATCTGTTTTCTTAATCCCAAATATAATTTTACATTGTTTTTTTCATCTGATTCCATACATAACGCTGATGCAAGCTTGAAATTCCAAGTGGTATTTCAGTGTTTGTAATTATTTCAGTGGTAATCTTTAAAACCGGACGTGCTGCAGGTCTTAAAAAATTTAGATTTAGCTTTTGAATACATGCGATTAACATAATGGGTTGCATTTCTGTTTCCCTAAACTTTTTTTCTGCCTTTGTGTACAGTATGTGTACTGTGGTGTATGGGGAGCATGTTTGTATGGCGAGCCCCGAGTCACGGATTGGTGGTGGGTCGTGGTTATGGCTTCATATGGTCCGACTCGCTCCGCTAGGGATTGTACACCAGTTAGAGATGTGGTATCATGTGGTAGTAGTGTTGGTTGTGGGTTATGTCTGCGAGGTTGGCTGGCAGTGCCGGTCGAAAATGCGGTGGTGGGGAAAGCACGCGTAGCTTGGTTGATGAACGGTGGAAGTATAAGCGGAGACCGCATCTACCGCCCCACCCTCGGTGGTGTAAGTCGTCGTAGGGTGGCTATAAGCAGGAGTTGTTGGTTACCGCGTGTGTAACAATTCCCCTCCGGCTCCGTGTTGTCGGTCGCTAGTGTGAATCGACACCTGGCCCAGACCCAGATAAGTGTTTAGGTCGAGCGAGATAGTATGTCACGATGCGCGTAGAATGGTCGGAAAGGTGGTGTCGTTGTAGGAGTAGAGCGATGGTCGTCTTCGCTCGCTGTGGTGCAAATTAGAAACCGGACTTTGGAGTTCGGGGTTTGCGACGGGAGCAATTGGATTGGCTGGGACGGTATGAAAGAGAAATGGGCGGGTTGGTTAATGGCGAAGGGCACAACCGCGTGTGCTGAGTGCCATGTTGGAGTGTGTGAGCGTCAGGGCACGTGAGAATGTGCGCTGAGAGTGCGACAGAGCGGTGCCCTGGACGAGGTGACAAAGGCCGAGTAGGGGCGGCCGGGTAGGTGGGTTTCGAGGACCGTGGCCGGCAACGGGGCGCCAGGAGAAAATTCAGTGCACCGAGACGGTGAACGCACCGCGGAGCTTCGATTCCACCTGGCGAGGAGCCCAGGGGAAGCCGGATGCGCCGAGTGTTTAGCGCCGCTCGAGTCTGGCGCACGAGGGCCTGGACGCACAGACGTGTGTCGCGCGTCCTGCCGTGCAAGACTTCAGGAGTGGGAAATCGGCGCACGGTGGAGAAGGCAGTCCTCAGGGCTTCGAAGATCATTTTTATTTCTGGTTTGCAAGAGGTTGGGGAAAATTCGGTAGTCAGACGGAATTCGACGGTCTTAGACAGCGGAGGACGCGAGTTACGTCAAACTGCCGAACGAAGAAGGGTCTCGAAGAGCTGGATTGTGATTTGATTGCGGGCGGGTCTCGGTCCGTCGAACAGGGCTGCCCGAGGGAATGTCGGGCGTGTAGGCTTGGTTCGTAAAAGCTCATCGAAGTGTGACTCCATGTGGCCCGGAGCGTGCCCGCGGCAGCGAGGTACCAAGGCGCCCGACGACGGCTCAACTGCACATGTCGTCCTTAGGGAGCTGACGGTGCCGTGGGCGCCGCAGAGCGGCGCTCGTTCGCCACATGCCGGGCCGTTATGTCGTGGATGCAGATCAGCCTCTGAACTCCAGGACATCTATCGCGGTGTGTCAGTGTCATTGGCTTCGCCGCAGTAGAGACAGGTTCGGGTGCAGGTTCGGGGGTGCTGGGAGAACTTGGACAGTGGCATCAACCCGGGTGGATGCGGGCTGAGCACCGCGTGATGGCGGCTGTAAAGCGAGGACGCAAGCCCGCGCAGAGAAGACAATAGTGCTCGCGGCGGATGGCCTGCGAACGCGCCGAAACTACCACGTCGATACGCGGTGGGTGCTTTTGTGCTATTTGGGATTGCAGGTGCCAGTGATCGGCTTTGGGTAACTCGCACTGGGTCGAGATCTGAAATCCGGCATGACAAGCCGGGATATCGCATGCCTGTGTGATGTGGCTATATGACCGTCACGCTTTTCGTCGCAGGGCAAGGCCTGCAACTGCACGGGGCTAACCCGGACAACCCGGCGGGACTGCAACCGTTGATGGGCCTGATTTTAAATTGGTCCGATGGTAACAAGACCAAATGGCAGTGGAGAGTGTACGGTGCGAAGGCACGGCGGACAGTAGGTGGTCTGTCTTCGAGCTCTCGATAGACCCTGGCCATGACGTCCACGGGCAGGTTGCGATTGCGTGCGCGTGGTGTGTGCAGGAAAATAAAAAAGCAAGCCTCGCCACTTCGAGTGAGGGGGCACGCAGCCCCAGGCGGGGGGGTTGGTACAGGATCCTCCGACCGGCAAACGAGGGCGCGCTCCGGGTACAGGTACTACGGTAAACTCGCGGTCTTAGTTAGGCAGCGATGATGTCGGTAGGCGATAGCGTCCTTAGACACGGGCTTCATGGGACATGGGTTGGTTGTTCCTGCATGGAGCCCTGGAATGGATTAGTTCGAGGGGTATTTCAGTTTAAGATTTAGGAAAAGTGGGAATTGTTGGATTTTTTTTTGGGAGACGTGGACAGACTGGAAATGTGTAGTGGAGACGTAGCTTAGCTACGTAGGTAAAGAGGAATGTGCATTGATTTAAGGGATGACCGAGGGAGCACGACGTTTAGTCAGGGGATTTCTAATTAGGAAGGATGGCAGTATAGAGGTTGTGGTGTGAGTTTGTGAAATGGAAAGTTGTGAGGAATGAGTGTGGGCAGCGGGGCCTAAGTGTGTGAGTGAGGCCGAATGTGGTATCATGGTGCATGCTGGTTGGGGGGAGGAGGTGATTCCACACCCAAGTGCGTCCCGGGGGGTCCAGTTTAATGGTTAGTTAGTGGTTAGCTAAATTTAGCTAAACAGGAGTTCGTTTTTGTTGGTGTCGAGAGAAGGCATGAAACCCGTTTGGAGGGTGGCAGGAGTTCGGCGGGTGCATACGGACTGGCTGGGCAGACGGGTGCATCGGTGGATTACCACTTGGCATGAGTGGAGCATGCGATTGGTTCGTTATGGACTTCTATTGCCAGTTCAGGCGGGGCTGCTTTGGGCTGGCTTTATCCGCGGTGGTGACACCAAGGGAAGGCTGACCCTTTTGTGTGTGTGTGCCGAGAATGGCTGAACTAGCCTCAAGGCTAGGACTCGAGGAACGTAGCCCAAGGTGGCACTCAAGAGGGTCACCGTGTGAGGGCGTGTACGGTGCGCGGGAGCCGATGAAGAGCTACGTGGGGGGGCGGCCGTCGGGAAAACGGTACCCGTAGCGAGGCAGAGGTGAATGGCACGGGGCAAGTTGTTAGTTCGGAGTTCGCACCTCAGGTGCGCTGTGTCTCCTTCGGCGGGGCGATATCTCCGTTTCGGCCTGCCGAGGCGGCAGCCCCCGGGGCGAGACCTCAGAGAGCGACGTCCAGCTGTCGGGGCACCTGCGGAGGGGAGGCAATGCGGCGGGAGCGAATAGCAGAGAGGTTCGGGTGTACCGGTCCCGCGCGCCCTTTTTGATCTCGGCAGACGGTAATATCAGGTAGGCTCGGGAGGCAGCATGCCGGGCCTCGGGGGTGTGCGGTAGGACGGGGTAGCTGGTGCGCAGATCTTCGCGGATCTCCGCCGCTGGCCCGAATGAGGGGGAGTTCCCTGCGTAGTTGAGCCACGCTAGCGCGCAAGAGTTCCACCTTCGGGTACAGGGAATCACCACCGGGTTTGATGTGTTTGGCACAGTCCAGGCAATGGTGGCCAAGAGTCCAGAGAGCGCAAACCCAGTGGAATCGCAATTTGATAGCGCCCACGCAAAGGCCGACAGAGTTCGACGATTGCCGATGGGATGGACAGTCGCAGGCGGTGTCCTCTTCGACGTTACCAACAGCAGGGCGATGGGAATCATCGGTTTTTTAAGAAACTTGAATTAGTTTTTAAAATGGAGTGCGTTTTTGGAAAGGCCCGCGGGGTAGTTTCAGGGTGTAATGAATGTTGGGGTAGATAGGAGATGCAACACATCCATGCCCTTTCGCATCGTTGTAGGCCGCTGGAACTCAACCTTGGTAGATCGGCTGGGGAACTCTGAGGAGACGCATTCTGAGGCTTCTATGGGCCTCGGGACGACAGGATGCTAGTTCTGCTCCCTATTCCCGCTCCACCAAGAGAGGGAAGCGTAGTGGTTAGGAGTAGGCCTAGGGTTTGAACAGGAAATAGGGTTAGCAGACGAAAGACGATACAGGGGGTGTAGGGAGAGATCAATTGTTATAAAAAGGGGGAGAATAAATACAAGAAGGGGCGAAAATTTTGGTTGTGTTTTTGGTGGAAAATTAAGGGGAGTTGGGGGTGATGGACAAGCGTGAGACAGGGCAAAGGCGAAGGAGGTGGGGGGAACGAGGTTAGGCTATGGGTCCGGATGCCTGGGCCTTCAGGAGCGGGCCGGCACCTACACGCACTCCCGCCTCCAGGACCTGATGGGGAACCACACCAGAGCCGGGCCAGCTATTTCATTGGGCCCCAGCCTGGTTGTGCCTCAGCGGCTGTTCTCCATGGAAACTTGCCCTTTTGCCGAATTGGCCCCTCATCTGGGCCTGCCTCCTGCAAATTGGAACCCCAAATGGCCTGCGTAGCCCTTGTTTGTTGGCAAATTTGGCCCTGTGTCATGCCATTCACCCATGTTGCGCACAGGTAAACGCATCCAGTTTTGCGAAAGGGGACCTGGTTGGGGCCCATTGCAGTGGCAAGCCCGTGCATTCATGCAGTGGTTACATTTGTTTTTGGCCTTACCCGCTTCTCCATCCATCTCCCCCTGCCATCATGAACTTTGAAAATGACTTTTAAACCTTCTCCCCTTCACGAGATCACAAAGTCCTGGGCCAATGGGTTAAGTAATGCATAAAGTCAATGAAATTGTAATAACGTGGAACCGTCCACCTGCATGTTTGTTTAGCGGCGCGGCAATTTTAGTTAAGGTTGTTTCCCCGAATGAAGTTGTGAGAGTTTGGTTTGGTTAGTTTATGGCAGCGGCATTAAGGTGTTATTTATTTTGGACAAGGCTAGGTAGGTTATGTTATAAAGAAAATGTTGCACCGAGGATCCGAAAGGTAGAACGTACTAGGGGAAACTTACCACATGCTCGTCACCAGCACGAAATTAGACGACTCGGCAACGAGTTCTGTAAAAAGGGGGAGGGGGTAAAGTGTTACGAATTTGGACTTCAATTGCCACACAACAGGGTTCGCTTTAGTCAGCTATGTCGATAATGCTTGGTTCCTATGATAGCTGTCACTCTTTTTTCATTGTTTAAATGTTCAGTAAATCGATTAGATTGCGCTGCGGGATGCGATTTAATAGTTGGGGAGCGAACAATGGGGAGACGGTCCCTCCCCCCTCTTTCTGCGAAGAGGAAGAAGTTAGCCCTGCCGTCGTGATTCATGACGTCAACAAACTCCTCCCACCCGTGGTTGAGCGGGGGGGGATGGATACGAGGGCAATGAGTCACGCCGGGCTCGCGGGGGGGGAGGGGGGGCGGAGAAGAATAAGGGGAGATTCCTTTCTTTGTTCTTGAGTAGTTAAGCTTTTTGCTTTGGCAGAGAGTAGTCGCTCAGCAGACCTTCGGGGGTGCTTGTTTGGCTTGGGTTGGGGTTGAGGCCACTTACGGTAAGCTTTTTGCCTTCGCTGGCTCAGTGAGCTACGGCTGCGGGCCTGGGCTCGGGAGGAGGCTTTTTTGCTTTGGTGTTCAGTTGGGCTTCGGCTTCTGTTTGGCTCGGGAAAGCTTTTTGCTTTCAAGCTGCTTTGTTTTGGACAGAGAGGTTTGGACGCTGGGTCGCTCCGGCATGCGAGTCTGCTAATGGTGGCTTCTTCTTCTTCTTGGTTTCATGAGCTATTTGTTGCTGCCGTTTGGTTCCCCGCTTGGGTGCGACTCATACGGCCTCTTCTTGGTGAGGTGGTTCTCGGGAAGCGACAGCATCGGGAGCGGAAATGAGTTGGGGCTCTCGTCTGCAACCCAGCACGTGTTGAGAAAGCGCGGAGGATTCGCGGAAGCTCGTTGAGGGATCGGCTGGCTCACGGCGATTGGATCCAGCTCGCTCCTCGCTGGAGCCCGGGTCTGAACAAACTTGAAGACCACCGCGGAGGTGGAGAGTGTCGAGATAGGCTCTGGGGTTTCAGCTCAGGCCTGTCCTCCGAGCTGGAGCGTCGTGTATTAAAGACTCTGCCTACCATTTCTTGGGTGTGTGTGTGCCCGTACGTGTGGTCCGGTGGGCCGTCTAAATAAGTAGGGAAATTGTTAAGAGTGCTTTGTGTGCTGTAAATGTTTGCATCGCATGTTCGTATAGTCGGTAGTAGTTTTCTGGCTCTTACGTGCTGTTCTCTCCATAGTTCCAGACTTATTATTAATAAAATACGCCCAATTGTTAAAATGTTTTCAGCTCGTGCGTCCGCTCGTTCTTGTCTTGAGCAATCGGCAGCTTTCGGATCGCTGTTGGGTTCCGTGTTCCGTAAGAAGGGGGACTATCAGTTGGACATCGAGCGGTTCTCGCGATTAAGACCGCTCGGAATCGCGCACGGGAACAGGCTCGCCTCGGGCGGTTCTTTTCGTAGAGTTCCGTGCGGAGGGAATACCCGGCAGTTGCGATCAACGTGGGTATTAAGTACATTGAAGATTGGCAACGACCGCTACCTCCACGTGTAATCGTGCCCAGTTGGCGTATTTCGGTTCTTGAAGCAAGACCATCGTTACTCGGACTTAGATCGGGGCACCGGCGTTATTCTATATTGTGGGGTCGGCGATCTCGTTCTACTCGACTCGAGGCTTGCGAGGCTCTTCAGAGCGCGATCGGTTTGCGGCCGACCCCCCTCGGCCCTAAGCAGTATAAAGGATTTTAATCGGGAACGGGGAGTGGGGGGTTGCTCCCGCAGAAATAGGTATTTGCTATAACATATAGGGTCATTGGTAACATTTTTCGCTTAGATTCGATCCCATTGGACCCCTCCTCTAGATGATCAATTAGTTCTATTCACGAGCGAGGTAGCAGTGGTGATTTTGCCCTATTTTTTATGCTTTCGACTGTATCGAAAGTCGACATGCATGGCATTGCATTTCTGCTGGTTTCCGTCCGTGCTTCATGACAATAGTTTTCGTCACCTCATGATGACTTGATAATGGCTGAAGGATTGAAGTCACATAGACTGTACCAATAGTACATGTGAGCTAATCGGTCAAAGGAATGAAACTGACTATATTATGAGAGTCAGAAGTAGGATGAGGAGGTCCGTTAGATATAAGAAATCTGGTGCCGATTCAGACCTCTGTGGAACGGTAAGATTATGTTGACCAATCGTTGGTAGCTACAAGATACAATAACTAAGTATGAAGAGATTGATTATATTTTGAGCTGACCAAGATGAGTAAAAGGGTACAGAGATCATGTCAGGTAAAATGTGATGCTTGATCATAGCTGAAGTGAGATACACCCAATCGAAGTTTTGTACAAGTATGATAATATGTTTAATAATGTGGCAGAGGCATAGTTTTTGGTACTGAACTAGTGTTGTCTCCGAATTAGAGGTTAAGTTTCTCTAAATAATCTCAGAGAAGTAGGTCAGAAATAGCGTCGCACTGGTGCGCCATTGCGTCCATATCAGCACTCCGTTAATCTATTGTGCTGATAAACATCTTACTTCACTCACAACTACGCCGACCTGATATAGTGAACAAATTTTAGTACGATAGTAGCGAGTAAGGACAGTGCAGTTATCATGGGGTTGGCTCGCCAATCTGGCATTGTCCCTAGCAAACTCATTATGAGTTGTGAACAACAAGGAGGGTTACAACAATATTAGTACTTTATTCAAATATTTCTTGTTCAGAAACTACCAGTATAGATAAGCACGACCATAATTTATCGCCAAAAAGGTGGAGCAATCGGGACCAGTGCCCTAAGCCAAGTAAGTTGTAATCCTTCAGGTTCCTTTTCTCCTGGAGAGTGGGGTCCACAGGCTTCTCCGCGAATCCTAATTTCACTAAATACGTCCTTCTCATCATAGCTACCGATGCGATACGGACAAATTTTTGACGCAATGCATCAGGACAATAAGGGTCTCATGGGGTTGTGCTCCCCATCTGGATTTCACACCCATTTCAAGGGTTTTGCCACAATATTGGTATTTTATTCAAAAATTCTTCTCAGAAAACAACAACCAGATCCTAGACCAAACTGGCCAGGTAGCATCGAATCGACCACACCTAAACGTTAGTTTGCTGCTTCCCACTGGCCGGTCATCTCCCCTATGGAGGAATGAGAGGAGCCACGGGTCTCTCCTCTCTAACCCCATTCTTCACGAAAAACATATTTTTCCATAAATAAGACTACCATGAAACAGAGGGACATTTTGTGGCGATCACATGCAGAACAGTAAGGTCTCATGGCGAGTTGGTGCTCTCTATCTGGATTCTGCCCCTTTTTTGAGCTGTAAAGGGATTTCCATCCTCATATTCAAGTACTTTAAAACTAAAACTTTACTCCAAACGACTTGCAGCCTAAAACTACTATATGCAAACCAGAACCAACAATTGAGAGCACTTCGTATGGCAGACCATCTTAAGTATAAAAGTTGTGCTCCTCATAAACATTCTTCACTAGCAGAAAGGGAAGCGAATTGGCACCTTCCCCTAACCTCATTTTCACCGCCTGTCCTTGGTTGGGAAAATAACCCCTGCAGATCCCCAACGGAGTAATTTCTTTTTCTTTGGTCTGGCTTTGCCGGGGTCTGAAACCACTGACCGCTCAGACTCGAAGCAGAACGCTGCTAACTTACGAACCAACCGAATTTCCTGGGGGAAAGAAAAAAAATTCCGATGGCAAGATTGGTTAAGTACTTTGATAGCTTCAGACTTAATTTATTCAAAGGTTGGCACCTGTTAGAACTGCTGTCGTGTTTTCTCCGGTGTCACCTTCATATGCATCTAAAGTTTTCAAAAAGTTGCTTCATTTTGTGGAACAAATTCCACTGTTTAAATTTGCCTTTTGGGATTCCGTTAAAATTATAGAACAAATGATTTTCCCACAATGGTGGAAAAAGACACAATTAGCACATCTGACAAAACGAAAAACAGAATCCTGACACCAAAAATGGAATGTGAGTAAATTTACAGAAAAAAAGTCAAGATTATATCTAATTACAAAATTGATATTCACTGTATTGGATCTGTCTTAAACAATGTGTCTGCAGACTTGGTTTCCCACAGCGTAATTATTGAAAAGTAGTTTAAAAAAACAAGTCTGGGAAGACGACGATGGTTTCACTGGCCAGGTAATTTGACGTGTAGATTGTTTCAGAAAGTCAAGGATGAGACAATGTGATGATGTTTGAACCAAGTTATAAAAAATGATCAACATGATGGTGGGCTAGCGATGACAGGTTTATTAGCTGCAAAATGTCGAAAAACGCCGGTTTCGTTCAACAACTTTAAAAAAATTGACCCTTTGCATAACCTTTAAAGGTCCAAAAACAATGTTGTGGACATTAAAATAAGGAAAAGGATACGTGCTATAAGCTTAATGGAGTTAGTTTCGTCGAAGAGGTCGAAAACCGCCGGTTCGATTCCACAACTCTTGAAAAATTTGACCTTGTGAACTTTAAAGGTCAAAGGTCAGGATTATGACCTTTGGTGCAAAACTTCCTCTGGAACATTCCAGGAACAATATAAACGTCATATAGGCCTATATGGCATTTCACCTCTCGGAATATTCATAACTTTTGATGAAATCAGCGTAAAAACAAACCTTGAGGGGGGCCGCCACGGGCAAGGTGTTGCGGAGAGTAGAGGCAAAATGGTTTTAAGACTTTAGTGGGTGAATGACCTCACGAGAGATTATGCATTAAAAAATATTGTCATCCATAGCTCTCAAAGTTTGGGGCGGTCGTCTGATTTTTATGTCAAAATTCGAAATTTTCTCAGTTCAATGACTTGTGACCATTTGAATCTTGTGACTAAAATGAAAAATCGGAAGCTCCGTGGGGCTATTGCAGGGTGCCATTGGGCTAACTCAAATACGAAACCCCTGCCCAGATGTGACAACCCCTCGGAGAAGGATTGGAATTTTTATGTCAAAATGCGGCAATTTTCTAAGTTTCGTGACTTGTGGCCTTGACCCTTGCCGGCACGAAAATGAAAATCGAGCCTCTGGTGGGGCTATATGACAGGTGCCATGGGCTAACACAACATACCGAACCCTACCAGATTTGCGACAACCCCTCGGAGAAGCAATTTTTTATGTCAAAATCGCAATTTTCTATAGTTCGTCGACCTTGTTTGGGCGCTTGACCTTCCGGGAACGCAAAAATGAACAAATCGAAGCCTCGGCGCTGGGGGTGCCATTGGGCTAACAAATACCGAAACCCCTGTCAGATTCGACAAAACCGAGGAGAAGATGCAAATGGGGAAATCGGACCCCTAACATGTTTTTGGGCGTGGGCTCCACCCATAATGGGCGGGAAGCCAACGCCCATTTTCAGGAAAAAACACCCAACTAGATCATGATATAAACCTCCACCAAAATTTCATCAGGATCGGATCAAAACCCACGGAGCTATGCTCGGACAGCAGACAGACAGACCAGACAGAGCCGACAGACAAGCCGGTAGGAGGCCGGACATGGGTAGTCGACTACGCCAATATAACTGACGTGATGGGCCCGTTCGATGGGGGAATGAACCCTGAGAATAAGCAGCAAAAGAAAATTCATAGATTCTAGCTTCAAGGGTTAAATGCTGCAGATTGTTTTTTTTCGTTAAATACCCTCACATTTAGAGGTTTTCTTTTCAGCCGTTTGCTAGGCAACCGGAGGGGTCTAGCAACGGTTCCTTTCTCACACATAACTAGGACATACCCATGACTACCATACCAGTTTCATGTATATCGACTCATAGTCCTCTGAATATAACGAAACTTTCCGTTTTTTTATTGGTTTTCGACAGGGTTCATTCAGTTATCTTCGCCGACAGTTTTCATAGGATCCGGCTGGAAATTTTTGACATATGGCTGAATGTACTGCCGCACAGAGTCGTCCTGGCCAGAATTTTGATTTTCGAAAAAAATAATTTTTTTATGATTTTTTTCAAAAAACTTCAGTCCCCGTTACTAGGCAAGCGGTGTCTCCATGGCAACGGTTCCTCATTTGCACACAACTAGGTCATGTATGAACCTACCAACCAGTTTCATCGAAATCGCCATTGTATTAACTGAAATCACCATTTTAAAATACTGATAATAAGGGTAGAACAAATCTCCATAAAATTTTTTTTCGACTAGTTCGACTACCCAACATAGACAGACAGACAGACACACAACAATAACGAATATTGTGGTGCACGTTATATTTTTCGTGAAAATATTTTTTCGTGAACCAACAAAAAGAATACACCACAATTCGTGCACGTGAATGCCGTCTATACCCAAATCACGTGCACAGCCATGCTCCGCTCACGGTCAATACGCGATTGCTTCGGAAACCTCAAAAGCCTTCGGTGTGCGTGTGTGCGTGCGCATGTGATCATTATAGATTTGAAAAACTGCTCTCAAATCTCCACCAAGTGTTGACACATGCTGGGGGTAAAATGGTTTTACTGATTCCCTGCTGTAGAGGGGGAAATTGACCAGCTGACCCCTTCCGTAGGGAACGGGTATTGCACTTTTTTCACTCCCCAGACGGAACGGGTGATACTATGCCAAACACACCACCCCGCCCGCCCCCCGCCCCCACCCTGGAGGGTGGGAGTCCACTTGCATTTTTTGGCCTGTACATATGGAATGTGGCAAGTGCTATTAACCACTGATCCTTGCCTGAGGGAGGGGGTAAAATTGAGCACCATATAACTCTTGGGCGGAGTTAGTTATCAACTAGTGGGCCGACAGATAAGATTGCAAAATTAATTATAAAATTACATTTCAGAACTAGAGGTATAACAGAAACACCTTATCCACAACAGTTTTGAGAAAAAAGCCATGGAAGGATCTTTTTTAACCCTTGCTTTTGTTTACACGAGCACAATCTATATTTCTGATACATGAAGCACAATTTCCCGAGGCATTGAGCTGCTATTTTGTCTGAATCTCCTGTTACTTCACTCTCAGAGTGTTGCAAAAAATTTTGGATCGGTCGAGACAGCGTCTTAGAGGCTCTTGCACCAATTTAACGACTAAACTGAAGGTTGTTGGAAGAGAAAAAGGGCGATTCTAGTGTTCAGTATATAATTCAAAATTTAATTTAAGTTTTAAAGGCTGAAGGAAAAATTGAAGAACTAAGCATTGAATGGCAGTTTACTGCTGTTTGATGCAGTCTTCTTTACATCGTTTTATCCATTGTTTATTAATCACCTATCTAGCAGGTTTGTTAGTTACCTGTGTGCCTGTTGTGTCGTGTCCTTTTTGACATCCCTAAAAAACAGGAAGTTTCCTGTTTGGGCATTTTATTCTTTTGTTTGACTGACAGACAGACCGACTAATTGCTTTACTCCTCTGAATTTGGCAATTGGATGGAATCTCATTCCGATGTGCACAGAGACAAAAGTCCTGCTAAACTGCAAGTTTGTGTTCTGATTCATGTTCCGATTCGTGTTTCCATTGTTTCAAAATGTAAATTATATCGAAAATTGAGTAGTTCCTCGATCATAGACTGACGTCTCAGACAAAGAGAACCAATTGCTTACTCGCTTTGCGCTTCAACTGCAGGGTAAAAACAGCCCAAGTGTGTTTATGTGACTGTACATACTGTCACGTCTGCGTGTTCCTTTTGTATGCGAGCACACATGGACATGGTAATGAGATTAATTTAAAGTGCCACATCCCTTGAATCTGGTTTCTACATTTTTTCCAACCTACCATTTGATTTGATTTTGTTTTACTATCCTGTGTTTGTGTATCCTGTTGGCAAAGTAACACTTAGGGGTGCCATGGAGATTTAGGTGTCGTGTCTTGAGGGGGGGGGGGGGGGGGGGGGGGGGGGGGGGGGGGAAACAACTTAGAACGGTACTTGCTGTCGAGCGCATACTCTGCCAGTCTGAACAGTTTAACATTTTGTATCCCAATGATGGCCGGATCTGGATCCGGACCTGAACCAAAATATAATCGGCTTGTTCTGTCACTTAACCACTCGTCACCAGTTTCGTCCGAATTCCATCCACAACTTTTTGCGTCATTGTGGCTCTATATCTTTTTGGCCCTATCTCTCAATGGTGAAGAATCAACAAATATTCTGGTATAAGGATCCTGATGCTGACCAAAAGTGTGCACTGCTGCGGCACCTACAAACACAAAATTCAGAACGATTGCTCGAACTGTCGACAAAATCGTGTGACAGACGCTACAGACCAACATACTTGGCAATGATCTCGCCAAAGTAAATCAAAAAGACAGACAAACAGACAGACAGGAGAGGGGTAAAAACATAACCTCCGCTGGGTGGTGCTCTGGCTTTCAAAAGGAATTAGCCACTGTGGCTAATCCAGGTTTAGAATGATTAGCCACAGGAGAAAGGAAATAACCACATATTTTATTCAAAAGTTTTTTTTTAGCAATATGAAATAATAAGTTAATTTTAAGGCGGATGTGTGAGTTTGATGGGTGGAGGTTGGTTTTGATGAGTGAGTTGGATTGTTCAGGATTGGTTGGATGAGGTGAGTTTGACGTGTGAGATTTGGTTGAATGAATGACCATCAGGGGAGGTGGTGATTGTGAGGGATGGTGTGTGTGTGTGTGGTGTGTGGGGGGTATGGTCGTTCTGCTTTAGTAGGTGGTAGTGGGGGATGGGGGTGGTTGTGGACCAGGATTGGACAAACCTCATGCCAGTTCAACACTCACTCATCCAACAAATCTCACCCAACAACTTCACTCATCCAACCATGTCACACATCAAACTCACTCATCAACAACCAAAGTCCCCTCAAACTCACTCATCCAAACAAACTCTCTCATCCAAACAACTCGTCCCTACTACAGGTACTACTACTGATTGTGTCAAACTCACCTGGCAACCACTGACACAACGAAGCATGTAGCGCCGAATCATTCCGGGGAAAATTTTTTTTTTTTTCAAAAAATAAAATAAATTTTGAGACGAGATTCATGGAATCCTGCGTAATTTCGGTCGATTTTTTTTACTAGAAACTAGTTTAAAAATATAAGGGTATGTTCTTTTGACATATGAGTCCCCTAGGACCATGAAGCTATCGTTGTTGTGTTGTTAAGGCCGTTATGGAACACAGAAAAAGGGCTAAAGGTTTAAACGTGTATTAAACAAGCAGCGTCATCATGGTTGGCGTCTCGCAATA
>CM068952.1:167983621-167999016 GCA_035128595.1 Eptatretus atami | reverse complement strand
GAGAGTTTGTTTGGATGAGTGAGTTTGATGGGTGACTTTGGTTGGTTGGATGAGTGAGTTTGATGTGTGACATTGGTTGGATGAGTGAAGTTGTTGGGTGAGATTTGTTGGATGAGTGAGTTTGACTGGCATGAGGTTGGTCCAATCCTGGTCCACAACCACCCCCATCCCCCCACTACCACCTACTAAAGGCAGAACGACCATACAACACCACCAACACCACCACACACACACCACACACACACACACACATCCCTCACAATCACCACCTCCCCCTGATGGTCATTTCATTGCAACCAATCGTCACACGGTCAAACTCACTCATCCAACCAATCTGAACAATCCAACTCACTCATCAAAAAACCCCCAACCCCTCCACCCATTTCCCAAACTCACACATCCCCTTAAAATTAACTTATTATTCATATTGCTAAAAAAAACTTTTGAATAAAATATGTGGTTATTTCCTTTCTCCTGTGGCTAATCATTCTAAACCTGGATTAGCCACAGTGGCTAATTCCTTTTGAAAGCCAGAGCACACCCAGCGGAGGTTATGTTTTTACCCCTCTCCTGTCTGTCTGTTTGTCTGTCTTTTTGTTACTTGGCGAGATCATTTTGCCAAGTATGTTGGTCTGTAGCGTCTGTCACACGATTTTTGTCGACAGTTCGAGCAATCGTTCTGAATTTTGTGTTTGTAGGTGACCGGCAGCAGTGCACACTTTTGGTCAGCATCAGGATCCGTATACCAGAATATTTTGTGATTCTTCACCATTGAGAGATAGGGCCAAAATGATATAGAGCACAATGACGCAAAAAGTTGTGGATGGATTCGGACGAAACTTGGTGGACGAGTTGGTTAAGTGACAAGAACAAGCCGATTATATTTTGGTTCAGGTCCGGATCCAGATCCGGCCCATCATTGGGATACAAAATGTAAACTGTTCAGACTGGCAGAGGTATGCGCTCGACAGAGTACTGTTCTAAGTTGTTTCCCCCCCCCCCCCCCTCAAGACACGACACCTAAATCCTCCATGGCACCCCTAAGTGGTGTACTTTGCCAACAGGATAACACAAACACAGGGGATAGTAAAACAAAATCAAATTCAAATGTAGGTGGAAAAAAATGTAGAAACCAGATTCAAGGGATGTGGCACTTTAAATTAATCTTCATTACCATGTCCATGTGTGCTCGCATACAAAGGAAGCACGCAGACGTGACAGTATGTACAGTCACATAAACACACTTGGGCTGTTTTTACCCTGCATGTGAAGCGCAAAGCGAGGTTAAGCAATTGGTTCTCTTTGTCTGAGACGTCAGTCTATGATCGAGGAACTACTCAATTTCGATATAATTTTACATTTTGAACAATGGAGAACACGAATCGGAACATGAATCAGAACACAAACTTGCAGTTTAGCAGGACTTTTGTCTCTGTGCACTCGGAATGAGATTCCATCCAATTTGCCAAATTCAGAGGAGTAAAGCAATTATGTCTGTCTGTCTGTCAGTCAAACAAAATTGAAAATGCCAAACAGGAAACTTCCTGTTTTTTTAGGGATGTCAAAAAGGACACGAACAACAGGCACAGGTAACTAACAAACCTGCTAGATAGGGTGATATAATAAACAATGGATAAAACGATGTTAAAGAAGACTGCATCAACAGCAGTAAACTGCCAATTCAATGCTTAGTTTTCTTTTCAATTTTTCCTTCAGCCTTTAAAACTTAAATTAAATTTTTGAATTATATACTTGAACACTAGAATCGCCTTTTTTCTCTTCCAACAACCTTCAGTTTAGTCGTAATTGGTCAAAGCCTAACGCTGTCTCGACGAATCAAAATTTTTGCACACTCTGAGAGTGAAGTAACAGCGAGATTCAGACAAAAATAGCAGCTCATGCTCGGAAATTGTGCTCATGTTCAGAAATATAGATTGTGCTCGGTAAGACAAAGCAAGGGTTAAAAAGATCCTTCCCATGGCTTTTTTCTCAAAACTGTGTGGAGTAAGGTGTTCTGTATACTCTCTAGTTCTGAAATGTAATTTTATAATTATTTTGGCAATCTTATCTGTCGGCCCACTAGTGATACTAACTCCGCCCAAGAGTTAAATATGGTGTCAATACCCCCTCCCTCAGGCAAGGATCAGTGGTTAAAGCACTTGCACGATTCCATATGTACAGGCAAAAAATGCAAGTGGACTCCCCACCCTCACGGGGTGGGGCGGGGGGGGGGGGGGGTGGTGTGGGGTTGGCATAGTATACCCGTTCCGTCTGGGAGTGAAAAAGTGGCAATACCCGTTCATACGGAAGGGGTCAGTGTCAATTCCCCTCTATCAGCAGGGATCAGTAAACCATTGTACCCCAGCATGTGTGCAACACTTGGTGGAGATTGAGAGCAGTTTTCAATTCTATAATGATCACATGCGCAGCACACACGCACACGAAGGCTTTTGAGGTTGTCCGAAGCAATCGCGATTGACGTGAGCGGAGCATTGGCTGTGCACGTGATTTGGTATAGACGGCATCAGTGCATCGAATTGTGGTGTATTCTTTTTGTTGGTTCACGAAAAAATATTTCACGAAAAATATAAGTGACCACAATATTCGTTATTGTTTGTGTCTGTCTGTCTGTCTGTTGTTAGTCGAACTAGTCGAAAAAAAATTTTTGGAGATTGTTCTACCCTTATTATCAGTATTTAAAATGGTGTTTCAGTTAATACAATGGCGATTTCGATGAAACTTGGTTGGTAGGTTCATACCATGACCTAGTTGTGTGCAAATGAGAACCGTTGCTTGGAGACACCGTTGCCTAGTAACGGGACTTTGAAGTTTTTGAAAAATCATAAAAAAATTATTTTTCGAAAATCAAAAATCTGGCCAGGAGCGACTGTGGCAGTACATTCAGCCATATTGTCAAAAATTCAGCCGGATCCTATGAAACTGTCGGAGAAGATAGACTGAATGAACCCTGGTCGAAACCAATAAAAACGAAGTTCGTTATATCTCAGAGACTATGAGTCAGATATACATGAAACTGGTATGGTAGGTTCATGGTATGTCCTAGTTATGTGTGAGAAAGAACCGTTGCTATGGACCCCTCCGTTGCCTAGCAACGCTGAAAAACCTCTAAATGTGGGGGTATTTAACGAAAAAACAATCTGCAGCATTAACCCTTGAAGCTAGAATCATGAATTTCTTGTGCTTAATTCTCAGGTCATTCCCCATCGAACGGGCCCATCACGTCAGGTTATATTGGGTAGTCGACTACCCATGTCGCCTACCGGCTTGTCTGTCGGTCTGTCTGTCTGTCTGCTGTCTGTCCGCGAGCATAGCTCCGTGGGTTTTGATCCGATCCTGATGAAATTGTGGGGGAGGTTATATCATGATCTAGTTGTGTTTTCCTGAAATGGGCGTGGTCCCATTATGGGTGGAGCACGCCAAAAAACTGTGTTTTTAGGGGTAGCCGATTTCAATTTGCATCTTCCCTCGGGTTTTGTCGAATCTGACAGGGGTTTCGGTATTGGTGAATTGAGCGCTCACTTCGCGCATCAACCTTCGCTAGTCGCACTAGAGCTATTGTCATTGTCGTAGGTTATAGGTTGCACAAGTCGACTTGAAGTTACAATTGCGATTGACATATGATTCTGCTGTTCTCGGGTAGGGGTATCTGGAAAGCGATGTCTTGCAGAGTGATTTTCTTGCTTTCTGGGTATTTCGAAGAATTCGTGTGTAGGGTGCCATGGGCATGCTAGCTTAGCCCACGATGAGACTGCTCGATTTTCATTTTCGTCCCAAGGTCAAGCCACAAGGTCACGAACTTAGAAAATTGCGATTTTGACATAAAAATCCATCTCTCCGAGGGGTTGTCGAATCGGCAGGGGTTTCGGTATTTGGTTAGCCCAATGGCACCTGCATAGCCCCACGGAGCTGATTTTTCATTTTAGTCACAAGTCAAGGTCACTAGTAGAACTTAGAAAATTTCGAATTTGACATAAAAATCAGACGACCGCCCAAACTTTGAGAGCTAGGATGACAATTTTTTTTAAGCATAATCTTGAGGTCATTCCCCACCTAAAGTCTTAAAACCATTTTGCTCTATCTCGAACATTGCCCGTGGCGCCCCCTTCAAGTTTGTTTTTTACGCTGATTTCATCAAAGTATGGATAATCCGAGGAGTGTGAAATGCCATATGAGCCTATATGACGTTATATTGTTCCTGGAATGTTCCAGAGGAATTTTGCACCAAAGGTCATAATCTTGACCTTTGACCTTTAAAGTTCACAAAGGTCAAATTTCAAAGTTGTGGGAATCGAACCGGGTTTTCGACCTTCTTCGACGAACTAACTCCATTAAGCTATGCACGTATCCTGTTTCCTTATTTTAATGTCCACAACTTTTTTTGGACCTTTAAAGGTTAGCAAAGGTCAATTTTTTTTAAGTTGTTGAACGAAACCGGGTTTCGACATTTTGCAGCTAATAACCTGTCCATCCGTACCACATCATGTTGATCATTTTTATAACTTGGTCAAACATTATCACATTGTCTCATCCTTGACTCTGAAACATCTACATCGTCAATACCGCTCGTGAACCATCGTCGTCTTCAGACTTGTTTTTTAATCTACGTTTTCATAAAATTACGCTGTGGGGAACCAAGTCTGCAGACAATTGTACAGACAGACAATACAGTGAATATCAATTTGTAATTAGATATAATCTTGACTTTTTTTTCTGTAATTTACTACATTCCATTTTTGTGTCAGATTCTGTTTTTCGTTTTGTCAGATTGTGCTAATTGTGTCTGTTTTCCACCATTGTGGAAAATCATTTGTTCTATAATTTTAACGGATATCCCAAAGGCAAATTTAAAAAGTGGAATTTGTTCCACAAAATGAGCACTTTTGAAACTTTAGATGATATGAAGGTGACACGAGAACACGAAGCAGTTCTAACAGGTGCAACCTTTGAATAAATTAAAGTCTGAGCTATCAAGAGTACTTAACAATCTTGCCATGAATTTTTTTTTTCCCCCAGACAATTCGGTGGTGTAAGAGTTAGAGCGTCTGCTTCGAGTCTGAGCGGTCAGTGGTTCAGACCCCGGCAAAGCCATACCAAAGAAAAGAAATAGCCCCGTGGGGGACTGACGGTTATTTCCCCAACAGACAGGGTGAAAATGAGGGATTAGGGGGAAGGTGCCAATGCTCCCCTTTCTGAAGTGGAATGGTTATGAGGAGCACAACTTAACTTAATGGCATGGTTCTCAGGTTTAATGAAGAGTTTGGTCTGCATCTGGCAGTAAGTTTCTGAGTTTTTAAATAAGTTACTTGAATATGAGGTGAAATCCCCCTTTACAGCCTCAAAAAAGGGGCAGATCCAGATAGAGAGCACAACCCCATGAGACCTTACTGTTCTGATGGATCGCACCAAATTTGGTCCACATCGGTCATGTAGTTTGTGAGGAAAATATGTTTTCGTGAACGAGGGGTGAGGGGAGGAAGACCGTGGCCCCCTTTCCAGGGGAGATACGGCCATGGGAAGCACAACTAAACGTTAGGGTGTGGTCATGATGCTACTTGGCCAGTTTGGTCTGGATCTGGTTGTTGTTTTCTGAGAAGATTTTTGAATAAAATACCAATATTTGTGGCAAAAACCCCCTTGAAATGGGTGGATCCAGATGGGGAGCACAACCCCATGAGACCTTATTGTCCTGATGCATTGTACCAAATTTTGTCCGTATCGCTCAGGTAGTTGTGGAGACGTTTTAGTGAAAATTAGGGATTCGGGGAGAGGAGCCGTGGCCCCCTCCAGGAGAAATATGGCCATGAGGATTACAACTTAAGGTTAGGGCATGGTCCCGATGCCTCGTGGCGAGTTTGGTCTGGATCTAACTGGTAGTTTCTGAAAAGAATATTTTTGAATAAAGTACTAATATTTGGGGTAAAAACCCCCTTTCACACACTTCATAGTGGGCACATCCAGATGGCGAGCACAACCCCATGATAACTTGCTGTCCTGATGCATCGTACTAAATTTGGTCCATACAGGTCGGGTAGTTTGTGAGAAGACATTTTAGTCAAATGTTAACGGATGTGCGTATGGACGGATGGCCGCACACCGGGACCCACTCTGAGATTATTTCAGAGAAATAACCTAACGAGAACAACACTATTCGACCAATATGCCTCTGCCCACATTATTACATCATTATACATACTTGTACAAAACTCGATTTAAATCCCTTCAGCTATGATCAAGCATCACATTTTTACCTGACATGATCTCTGACCTTTGACCTCTTGGTGTCAAAATATAATCAATTCATCTTTGCATCATAATATTTACTTATACCAAGCTTGGTCAAATAACCATTACCGGTTCACAAGTTAGAACGGCAACAGAATTTTTATCTAACGGTACCTCTGACCTTTGACCTCATAATATAGTCAGTTCATCTTTGCATCATTATACATACTTGTACCAGGTTTGACTTCAATCCCTTCAGCCATTATCAAGTCATCATGGTGACGAAAACCTGTCATGGAAGCACGGACGGAAAACCCAAAAGCAATGCCTCTGTCGACTTCGTCAGCGAAGGCATAAAAAATAGGGGCAATCCCCCTGCACACTCGCCTGGTAGAATAATGATACTGAGGAGGAAGTCAACATGGGACGGAATCAGAAAAATGTACCAATGAACCAATGTTATAGCAAATACCTATTTTGGGGAGCAACCCCCACCTCCCTCCCCCATAAATCCCTTTATACTGTTACGGGCCGGGGGGTCGGCCGCAAACCGACCGCTCTGAACGGAGCCGCAAGTCGAGTCGGCCCGACCGATCGCCCGGAACATAGATCGCCGCCGGGCATGAGTCACGCCGGGCCGCTGGGGGAGGGGGGGAAGAGGGGAGGAATAAGGGGAGACCTTTCAATTTTGTTCTTCGGTAGTAAGCTTTTTTGCTATTGGCGAAGAGTAGATCGCTCAGCAGACCTCTGGTTGTTTGGTTGGGTTGGGGTTGAAGGCCTTCTGGAAGCTTTTTGCTTCGTGCGCTGGTCAGGAGCTTCGGCTGCGGCTGCTCGAGGAGGCTTTTTTGCTTTGGTGGTCAGGATGGGCCCTCGGCTTCATGTTTGGCTGGGAGAAGTTTTTGCTTCAAGTGCTTTGTTTGGGAAGAGAGTTGGCTGGTCGCTCGGCTCGTAGTTGCGCAATGGTGGCTTCTTTCTCTTTGGTTCTGGAGCTCGATTTGTTTCACGTTTGGGTTCCGAATGCTTGGTGCGACCTTCGGCTCTTTTGGAGGTTGGTTTCTCGGGGAAGCGAGCATCGGGGAAGGTTGCGCGCTGTCTCACCAGCACGTGTTGAGAAGAGCGGGAGGATTCGAGGCAGCTCGGTGAGGGATGCGGCTCACGCGATTGGATTCAGCTCGCTCTCGCTGGAGCCGGTCTGAAAACTTGGCACAACGAAGGTGGAGAGGTCTGAGATAGCTCGGGTTTCAGCTCACTGTCGTCTCCGAGCCTGGAGCTCGTTATTAAAGGCCTGGCTGCCCATTTCTTGGTGTGTGTGTGCGTAGTGTGTCGTGGCGCACTCGTCTAATAAGTAGGAGATTGGTTGAAGTGCTTGTGTGCTTGTAAAATGTTTTTGCAATCGCATTTCCGTATAGTCGGAATAGTTTGCTCTTATTCCTTGGCTTCTAGTTCCCATTACATTATTAAAATAAATATATTTTTTTTTTTATTTTAATTATTTAATTTTTTAAATTTTTTAAAAGAATTAAAGTGGTTTTTATTTAAATTGTTAAAATTATATTTTATTTTTTTTTTATTTTAAAAATTTTTTAATTTTTTTAAATTTATTTTATTAATTATAAATTAAATTAAAAAAAAAAAAATTTTTAAAATTTTTAATATTAGTTAAAAATTTAAAATTTTTATTTTAAAATTATAAATGAAAAATTTTAAAAAATTTTTTTATTAATAAATTGAATTAAAAATATAAAAAAAATTAAAAAATTTATTTATTAATAAAAAATTTTTAATTATTTATTAATAATTAAAATTAATTAAATATAAATTAAAAAATTTTTAAAAAATAATTAAATTAAAAAAATTTATTTTTTTTTTTAAATTATTTTTTTTAAAAATTTTATTTTTCCATTTTTAATAATTTTTTTTTAATTTTTAAAAAAATTAAAAAAATTTATTATTATATTTAATTTTTTTTTGTTTAAAATATTAATTTTATATTAAATTTAAAAAAATATAAAATTTTAAATTAATTATTTATTATTAAAATAATTTTATTTAATTAAATATAAATTTTAATTATTTTTATAAATTTTTTTATATATTATTATTAAAAATTTTTTAATTTAAAAAAAATTTAATAAATACCCAATTGTTAAATGTTTTCAAGCCGTGTCCGCGTAGTCCATCGATCCGCCTTATGGCCTCTTCAAGTTGGTACGGTATGGAGGCATTTACGGTGTGTTGGAAGTTAAGAAAGCCGTTGCTTTGCCGTAAAAGGGGGACTTTGGACGACGGTTTCGGTCGATAGCCGCTCGGAATCCGCAACGCGGACAGCCTGCCTCGGCCGGTTTGTTCCGTAACGGAGTTCCGTCGGAGGGGGAAATACCCGGACGTTGATCGTGGTATTAGGTGCTTGAAGATGGCACTCGACCCTACCCACGTGATCTCCATTGGCGTATTTCGGTTTGTAAAAGGACCATCGACTCGGATTATCCGGGCGGCGATCTATATCCGGCGATCGGTCCGGCCCGACTCGACTTGCGGACTCGTTCAAGCGGTCGGTTGCGGCGACACCCCCCCCCCCGCCCCCCCGGGCCCGTAACAATTGGTGTTCAGGAGTGCGATTCGGCCCCTGCGCTCCGTAGCAAATCACGGGTCTTGATCAGGGGTTACGGAGCAAAATCCCCCGGGTGTCCCAATAACGAGCGTTATCAACTTTTAATTCCCAGCAAGCAAAATGTTTCAGCCAAGGTGAGTTGAGCCGGTGGTAGTGAGGTGGATGTAGAGTTTATAGAATCCATGGCGCGGGACGGTTTGTTTTATTATAATCCACCACGGATTGTCGCAGTGGAGGCGGCCTGTGCCAGGAACTTTACCGGCAACCAATAAACGGAGTCGCAAAAATGGCGGCGCCGGGCCCGTACGCTCAGCGCCGCACGAGCGTGAGCGGGCAGCTATTAAATAGCGCAAACGAACGGCATAATGCAAAGGCGGGGCTCCAAACCAACGATTCAAACCACGTGTCATGGCAGGCGCAGGCAGGTGAACATGGCGGCTTCGGGCACAATTTGGAGGAAGAATGGGAAAAAAAGCTAGAAGAGGAAAAACGAAATACACAATTTGGAGTTGAACAACTGAAGCGAGAGGTTAAGAATAAGGCAATCAGGACAGAAAAAGCCTCGATACTGATGATAATAAATGAAAGAGGATCGCCTGGAATACCTAAAGAAATACGGTAGGGAAATGAACGAAATGAGGAAGAAGGCAGGCAAAAGGAGGTGAGGAGGCGAGAGAGGAATTATGGAAAAAAAAACTTCTGAGAGTTGGAACATCTAAAATAAAGAGACGAATACAAAACGAACTGAAGGATGTTTTGAGTGAGGAAAAGAAAGAGAGACGGAGATGAAACGTGAAGGACCGTGACACTGTGTCAGATCGAGACAGTTAGAAGCAAAGCAAGGTTGGACATGTGTGGAAGATGAGAAGAATGAGAAAAATAAGCTTCGTGTTTAGTTACAGAAACACCGAAGCAAAGAGAACGGAATTAAAATACGAGCTGAGGATGTTAAGAGAGGAAATGAAGAGTAGAAACGGAGAATGAAATGTTAAGTGAAGCCAACAGATGGTCTGGTGCAAGATCGGAACAGCTAGAAAGCCAAAGCCAAGTTGGAGTGGTGCGGAGATGAGAAGCAATTAGAAAAAAGCGTCTGTAGTGACAGTAACACCAAAGGTCAAAGAGACGGAATTACAAAAATGGCTGAGGGAGGTAGTTTTAGAGAAGGAAAGAAAAGAGACGGAGAATGAACTTAAGGAGTAAAAAGTAAATATGGAAAATGTAAGATGGGAACAACAACCACACTGTGCAGATCGAGAGAGTTAGAAGCAATAAGCAAGATTAAAAAGATGGACTGCAAGAAAAAAGAGTATGTGAAAGAAACAACGAGATTGGAGAAGGGAAGAACAATGAGGAGACAGCGTGGAAGGAAACAAAAGGAAGACAAGAACAACTAAAAAAGTATAAAGCAATGGTTGGACGACGCGGGCGGAGACGTCACGAGAAAAGAACGACGAATAAAACGGGGAAAGGGATCGGCGGTCTCGGCAATTGAAAGAAACGAGAATTGGAGAAGTTGAAGAACAAGGAGAACGGTGGGGTAGAAAAAACAAAACGATATGTAATTGAAAGGTACTCACTCGAGGACGAGAGCAAAGATGAGTCCACTAGAGAGAAAAGCTCCGAGAACAGATAAGAATCAAGCCTAAAGAGCTCAGAGAGGAAGAGAACGACTCATATGGAAGAAAAATGGAGCCAGAAGAAACGGCCAATAAACAACGAGGTGACTGAGATAAACAAGATAGAGAAAACTATCAGGTAATTGCTGACGACACACACAGGTAGGGTAGTGGAGGACAATGAGTGAGCTTGAAGAAATGTGGGGGACAGCGAGCAAGTACAGGATAGAGCCCTCCTTCAGGAACGAGGGAAGGCCGCAATGTGCCCCCTTGAGGCGATCGCTGGACGGAGGAGAGTCCGGTCGAGCCTTGCGATTGAGGGGGAGAGTGCTGTGAATGGGTGCATCGCGAGATTGGGGGGCTATGGACGACCCCGGGAGCCCTGAGGTACGGCAAATCCCACGTGGTCGTCCCGGTGGGTGTGTGGTTTAGCGGATGTGGCCGAAATTGCGTGCAGGAAAAGCACCATGGTGTGAGGTGAAACCCTCGTGTGTAAGGTATGGCGATGTGGTAATATGCAATTCCCGTGTGTGATAAATAACCCCGTGTATGGAAGAAGCACCGATGCGTGAGTGATAAGGTTGTTGAAGGGGAAGCGCCGTGTGTGAAAGAAACCGCGTGTGTGAGGTCTCGCGTATTGAAAGAGAAATGGGGTATTGGTATGTGCGCCAGAGGGCACAAGCCGCGTGTCTGAGTGCCAGTTTGGTGTGTGGTGAGCGTCAAGGGTGCCACGTGAGATATGTGCGCGTGAAGAGTGCGACAAAACGGATGCCTGGACGAGGGACAAAGGCGAGTAGCGGTCGCGTTGGTTTCCGAGGACCGTGCCGATTGGCGAAGCAGCGCAGCATCTGGTCCGTACCGGTAGCTTGCACTGAGGCCGCCACGTGTGCGCCTAGCGCTGAGTGAAGATCCGGTCCGGAAACGTCGGCGGTGGATACAAGCCGATCCCGCGGGAACGGACAAAGGTAGGTTCGCGGATTGTGAATTTTGATTCGGACGGGTTTCCGGCGAGTGTGTTTGTAAAACTCCATGTGGCCTGTGCGTCGCACGTTCTGTTCGACAGAGCATGCGAAGCGGCTGCCCCCGTGCGTTAAATGCGTACCTTCTGGCTTGCGCGAGAGATTGTGCAGGTTCGGGTGCGATGACGTCATCGGGATTCGCGGCGTGGTTTACGGACGGGCAGAGCACATGTGCTCGGCGTGGGAACCCTCGAACGCGGGGCTTGCTTGGGATGTGCAGTGGACGTCGTGGCTGCATGGTTGAAAATCGCAGAAGGATCCTCGCGTTACCGTCCAAGGGGACGAGGTGCGCGAACAGCTGCCATGACGTCACGGCAGGTGTCGAATTGCCGCTGGTTGTGCGGAAAAAAAAAACGAGCCTCGCCACTTTCGAGTGGACACGAGCCCCAGGCAGGGGGTGGAAGACCCCCTGCAAGGGGGGCACAGGATACTACTAGTTAGGGGAATGGGTTAGCGATAGTTAGACCGGCTTCATGGGGACATGGTTGGTTGTTCCTCATGGACCTGGAATGGATTAGTTCGAGGGATTTCAGTTTAGATTAGGAAATGGGAATTGTTGGATTTTTTTGGAGACGTGGACAGACTGGGAAATGTGTAGTGGAGACGTAGCTTAGCTACGTAGAGTAAAAGGAATGTGCATTGATTTAAGGGATGACGAGGGAGCACGAGTTAGTCAGGGATTTATTAGGAAGGATGGCAGTATAGAGTGTTGGTGTGAGTTGTGAATGGAAAGTATGTGAGGAATGGTGTGGGACAGGCGGGCCTAAGTGTGTGGAGTGGAGCGAATGTGGATGCTATGGTGCAAAATGACTGGTTGGGGGAGGAGTGATTCCCACCCAAGGACCCCGGGGTCAGTTAATGTTAGTTTAGTGGGTAGCTAAATGTACTAACAGGAGTTCGTGTTTGTGGTTGGTGTCGAGAGAAGGCATGAACCCGTTGGAGGGTGCAGTTAGTTCATGGGACGGCTGGGGCGTGGCTGTGGAAAGGTGAGTTTTGTTTAGTGGGCACCTTGCCGGGCACCGGACTAGTCGGCCAGAGTAGGCCAAGGGCCCAAGAGGGGCCGGGATAGTGTAGTGGCCACGGGCGACCCGTCGGGAAGCGGTACCCGTAGCGCCAAGAATGCCGACGGGGCAGTGGTAGGTGGGCACGGGCGACCCTCGGGGAAAGGGACCCGGGCATCAAACACGCCACGTGGGCATCGGAGGGGGCAATGCCAGAGAGGGCAACCCCCCGCGTTTATAGGGATCAGCTAGGCTCGGAGGCAGCCTGCGGGCCTGGGGGTGCCATGGTTAGAGTTCGGCAGAGGGGGAGTTCCAGCCAGTTGAGCCACGCTGCCCAGCCAGGAAATTGTGCGAGGGCACGAATGAAAATTGAGGCAAGGCCCAAATTTATGATGGACACCAACACAGGCGATGGGATCATGGTTTTTAGAACTGATAGTTTAAAAGTGAGGCGTTTTGGAAAGCCCCGGGGTTAGTTTCAGGTGTAATGAATGTTAGGGTAGATAGAGATTTGCACCATCCATCCCTTCGCTCGTTGTAGGCCGCTGGACTCACCTTGGGTATCGCTGAACTCTGAGGAGGCCATTTCTGAGGCTTTCGTTGGGCCTCGAGACAGGATGCTAGTCCTCTCCCTATTCCCTCCAGAGAGGGAACGTAAGTGGTTGGAGTATGGCTAGGTTGACAGGATAGGTTAGCCAGCAAGACGTTAAAGGGGGTTAGGGAGACAATTATAAAAGGGAATAAAAATAAAGAGGGGCGAAATTTTGTTGTGTTTTTGTGAAAATTAAGGAGTGGGTATGGACAGAGACAGGCAAAGGCGATAGAGTGGGGGGAGACAGTAGGCTAGGTCCGAGCCTGCCTTCAGAGCGGCCGGCACCACCGCACTCCCTCCAGACCTGATGGAACCACACCAGAGGCCGCCAGCTTCATTGCCACCTGTTGTGCTGCAGCCGGCTGTTCTCCATGGACTTGCCTTGCCATGCCTCATCTGCCTGCCTCGCCATGACCCCATGCCTGCTAGCCCTTGTTTGCATTGCCCCTGTGTCCATCCATCACCAGTGCGCCAGGACCATCCAGTTTTGCAAGGACTGCCTGCAGGCAGCCCGTGCATCCATCATGTTCATTTGTTTTTGCTACCATCTCCATCCATCCCTCTGCATCAATGAACTTTGAAATGACTTTTACCTTCTCCCCTTTCACAGATCACAAGTCCTGGGCCATGGTTAAGTAATGCATAGTCAAATGAAAATTGTAAATACGTGGAACCTCACCTGCATGTTTGTTTAGCGCCGGCAATTTTAGTTAAGTTGTCCGAATGAGTCTGTGAGAAGTTTGTTTAGTTAGTTATGCAGCGCATTAGTTTATTTTTGGGACATGTATAAAGAAATGTGCACTCAGGGATCCGAAGGTAGAACGTACTAGGGAAAACTTACACATGCTCGTCACACGAAAATTTGACGACTCGGAACGAGTCTGTAAAAAGGGGAGGGGTATGTTACGAATTTGGAATTCAATTGCACACAACATACAGGTTCCTTAGTCAGCTATGTCGATAAGTGCTTGTTCCCTAGATAGCTCACTTCATTGTTTAAATGTTCAGAAATCGATTAGATGCGCTGCGGATCGATTTAATGTTGGGAGCGAACAATGGAGACGTCCCTCCCCCTCTTTCTGCGAAGAGGAAGAAAGACCCTGCCGTCCCGTGATTCATGATCAACAACTCCTCCCCACCTGGTTGAGCGGGGGATGGATCACGAGGGCATGAGTCACGCCGGGCGCGGGGGAGGGGGCGGAGAAAAATAAGGGGAGATCCTTTCTTTGTTCTTGAGTAGTAAGCTTTTTGCTTGGCAGAGAGTAGCGCTCAGCAGACTTCGGGTCTGTTTGGCTTGGGTTGGTTGAGGCCTTCGGTAAGCTTTTTGCTTCGGCTGGCTCAGTGAGCTTCGGCTCGGCCTGGCTCGGGAGGAGGCTTTTTTGCTTTGGTGGTTCAGTGGGCTTCGGCTTCTGTTTGGCTCGGGAACTTTTTGCTTCAAGCGCTTTGTTTTGGAAGAGAGTTGAGCTGGTCGCTCGCTCGAGCTGCAATGGTGGCTTCTTCTTCTTCTTGGTTCTGGAGCTCTTTGTTCTCCGTTTGGTTCCCGGCTTGGTGCGACTCATCGGCCTCTTCTTGGAGGTGGTTCCTCGGGAAGCGACGCATCGACGGGAAGGTTCGGCGCCTCGTCTCACCAAGCACGTGTTGAGAAGCGCGGAGGATTCGCGGAAGCTCGTGAGGGATCGCGGCTCACGGCGATTGGATCCAGCTCGCTCTCGCTGGAGCCCGGGTCTGAACAACTTGAAGACCACACGAGGTGGAGAGGTTCGAGATAGGCTCTGGGTTTCAGCTACCTGTCCTCCGAGCTGGAGCTTTATTAAAGGCTCTGCCACCATTTCTTGGTGTGTGTGTGCGTACGTGTGTCCGTGGCCCGTCTAATAAGTAGGAAATTGTTAAGTGCTTTGTGTGCTGTAAATGTTTGCATCGCATTTCGTATAGTCGGAATAGTTCTGCTCTTACGTGCTTCCCTAGTTCCCATTATTATAATAAATACCCAATTGTTAAATGTTTTCAGCTCGTCGCGTCGATTCTTTCATTGACTGAGCATTTCGTGTGTTGGGAGTTAGAAAGCCGTTGGTTTGCCGTAAAAGGGGGACATTTGGACCGACGGTTCTCGGCGATTAAGCGCTCGGAATCGCGCACGGGACAGGCTGCCTCGGCGTGTTTTTCCGTACGAGTTCCGTCGAGGGTGGAATACCCCGCAGTTGGATCACGTGGGTATTTAGTACATTGAAGATTGGCAATCGACCCTACCCCACGTGATCTGCCCATTGGCGTATTTCGGTTCTTGTACAAGGACCCTCGACTCGGACTTATCCG
>CM068952.1:167971817-167982427 GCA_035128595.1 Eptatretus atami | reverse complement strand
ACCACGTGGTTTGAATCGTTGGTTGGGAGCCCCCGCCTTGCATTATGCCGTTCGTTGCGCTATTAATAGCTGCCCGCTCACGCCTCGTGCGGCGCTGAGGTACGGCCGCGCCGCCATTTTGCGACTCCGTTTTTGGTTGCCGGTAAAGTTCCTGCACAGGCCGCTCCCACTGACGACAATACGTGGTGCGATTATAATAAACAACCGTCCCGGGCCATGGATTCTATTAACTCTACATCCACCTCACTACCCACCTGGCTCAACTCACCTTGGCTGAACATTTTGCTTGCTGGGAATAAAATTTATAACGCTCGTAATTTGGGGACACGGGGGTTTGCTCCGTATACCCCTGATCAGACTCCGTGAATTTTGCTACGGAGGCGCAGGGGGCCGAATCGCACTCCGAACACCAATTGTTACGGGCCGGGGGGGGGGGGGGTCGGCCGCCAACCGACCGCTCTGAACGGAGCCGCAAGTCGAGTCGGCCCGACCGGTCGCCCGGAATATAGATCGCCGCCCGGATAAGTCCGAGTCAACGGGTCCTTGTACAAGACCGAAATCGCCAATGGCAGATCACGTGGGGTAGGGTCGATTGCCAATCTTCAATGCACCTAAATACCCACGTGATCCAACTACCGGGTATTCCACCCTCGACGGAACTCGTACGGAACAAACCGCCGAGGCGAGCCTGTCCCGTGCGCGATTCCGAGCGGCTTAATCACCGAGAACCGTCGGTCCAAATGTCCCCCTTTTACGGCAAACCAACGGCTTTCTAACTCCCAACACACGAAATGCTCAGTCAATGAAAGAATCGACGCGACGAGCTGAAAACATTTAACAATTGGGGTATTTATTAATAATAATGGGGAACTAGGGAAGCACGTAAGAGCAGAATATTCCGACTATACGAAATGCGATGCAAACATTTACAGCACACAAAGCACTTAACAATTTCCTACTTATTAGACGGGCCCACGGACACACGTACGCACACACACACCCAAGAAATGGTGGCAGAGGCCTTTAATAACTAGGCTCCAGCTCGGAGGACAGGTGAGCTGAAACCCAAGCCTATCTCGAACCTCTCCACCTGTGTGGTCTTCAAGTTGTTCGACCCGGGCTCCAGCGAGAGCGAGCTGGATCCAATCGCCGTGAGCCGCGATCCCTCCGAGCTCCCGCGAATCCTCCCGTGCTTCTCAACACGTGCTGGTGAGACGAGGCGCCAATCCTTCCCGTCGATGCGTCGCTTCCCCGAGGAACCACCTCCAAGAAAGGCCGATGAGTCGCACCAAGCCGGGAACCAAACGGAGAACAAAGAGCTCCACGAACCAAGAAGAAGAAGAAGAAGCCACCATTCGCAGCCGAGCCGAGCGACCAGCTCAACTCTCTTCCAAACAAAGCAGCTCGAAGACAAAAGCTCTCCCGAGCCAACAGAAGCCGAAGGCCCACTGAACCACCAAAGCAAAAAGCCTCCTCCCGAGCCAGGCGGCAGCCGAAGCTCACTGAGCCAGCCGAAGCAAAAAGCTTCCGAAGGCCTCAACCCTAACCCAAGCCAAACAGGACCCGAAGGTCTGCTGAGCGTCTACTCTCTGCCGAAGCAAAAAGCTTACTACTCAAGAACAAAGAAAGGATCTCCCCTTATTTTTCTCCACCCCCCTCCCCCGCGCCCGGCGTGACTCATGCCCTCGTGATCCATCCCCGCTCAACCACGGGTGGGAGGGAGTTGTTGACATCATGAATCACGGGACGGCAGGGTTCTTCTTCCTCTTCGCAGAAGAGGGGGAGGGAGTCTCCATTGTTCGTCCCTAACTATTAAATCGATCGCAGCGCATCTAATCGATTTCGGAACATTTAAACAATGAAAAGTGAGCTATCTAGGGAATGCAAGCACTTATCGACATAGCTGACTAAAGGAACCTGTATGTTGTGTGCAATTGAATTCCAAATTCGTAACAATACCATGATTTTTTTAATACTGTGAATAAACTTTGGTCCATCATGGGTGATGAAGGTTTTGGTCAAGTTTCATCGAAATTGTGTGTGTGGTTTCGGAAAAGAGAGCAAATACCTTTTGGGGTGGGGGGGGTCAACCCCCACCCCCACACAGATCCCCTTGGGGCTAGATTTTTTTTTATGCCATGAACAAACTTTGGTACATCCTGAATGATGAAGGTTGTGGTCAAGTTTCATCAAAATCGTGTGAAGAGTTTCAGAGAAGAAGATGCAAGTGTTTGTGGATGGATGGACAGACGGCGCGTCATCCCATAAGCTCCCCAGAACTACGTTCCAGGTGAGATAAAATGTGACATGTGTTGCTTACCGGTTTGACATTCAGCATTTAAATGGTGAAAAGCACGGACAATCCCCATCGGCTGGCATCCATGGGGAGGAGGAAATTACTCTGAAGAAAATGCCCTGCTGAGTGCAGTGAGAAAAGCGGATCCATTGTTGTGACATCACCGGAACAGTACTCAGAGTATCTCGTGAAGTGACATGGGATCTGCCCAGCGGTTTGGCCGGAGAAGTCAAAAAATGAGACATACGGATGGACGATGCATGATGACAATATTCCAGAGAAGCCAAAAATTCATCACCCAGGGAAGAATTTTGATGTTTTAAAACCTTCAAATTGATGGAATGTCACAATTTGACTCAAATTTCACTTCCACATCACTGGATGAAGTTGTGGTGATCCCAGTTTATGCGTCACTGCAGCATCACCGACATCAAGATGCCTCTGTGGCAGGCTGGAGTTTTTCCATCCATGACTTTTGTATCTGAGGTTTGTGAGGGAACTTTCCCAAAATTGCGTATGAAAATAGTCAACAACTCCCTCCCCTCTTAACACCACCATGAAGAAATGGTCCGAAAAGAGAAAAAGTCAGACACGTTTGCCCTATTCGATGTACTTTCCAGATATAAAATATTTTTCCCAAGGTGGTTGAGTTTCATTTTGCAAACGAAATTCATCCATAATGTTTATGGCTCTGAAACCTTTTGAAAAAGGGAAAAACCTTTTACCACCACAAATCCACACCCACCTTGTAGTCATATCCAAATCATAGCCAGATTAAGGACGACAGTAAAGCGAATCTTCAATGGATGTACAATCCCCACAGTATTGGTGCGTTTAAAATTTTGCAAATGGCAAAGCAGAACAAAGTGTTGACAAAGTTTGGTTAGTTTTAATGTAGTCCACCATGTAGTTATGTTAGTCCACCAAACATGCCAAGTCCGAGGACTGGCGTCACGAGTGCAGTGACTAGGCTTTCCAATGTGGATCAGAAAAATATCGCTTTGTCAACATTGTAATGGATTAGTGAAAACAGTGGAAGGAACTGTTTCGGTTCTTTCCACTTTCCAACACGCACGCACATCGCCATCAACTCTTCCTCAAAGAGTAAGTCGGTGAAAACGGAGCCAGAACAGCATCGAACACAGTGGTCGAATGCCTTCATAGCCAGTTTCTAGCATTTCTCATTTTCAGAAGGGAGAAGTTTTGCAACTGTGTTTGACCTTCCAGAAGGAAGACCTCAATTGAAGTAACGTTTTAAGTCATTTGTATGTATACCTTGATGAGCTGAAAACCATTATGACAAGCAACCTGGGACTAATTACATGACCTTTACTGGCACTACCTAAGCAAGCAAATAGTAAGGGCTGAGCATGAAGGCTATCACATTTACCCTACAGACGTAAAAACGAAAAGTGGCATTTAGCAATCGGTTTACATCCATCCATCTGTCTTATCAGTTTATGATCGAGTAACAGCTTATTTCAATTGAACGTTATATTTTGAACATGAGTTGAAAGACAAACCTGGAGTTTAACAGTACTTTGGCTCTGAATTCGTCCCGATCACGCATGCACAGAGAGGAGTGAGAGAATATTTTTACTCTGTATACCTTTGGTCTGGCAGTCAAACAAAATTTTAAATCATTCCAAACAGGAAACTTAACGTTTTAAGGACATCATAAAGGACACAAACAACAGGCACGAATAACTAATGTGACATGTTCAATAAGGTTATGTAATCGGCACTTGATAAAACGATGGTAAAAAAAAAACTCAGAATGCATTTATTTATTTGCCTTTAAACCTTTATTTAAATTGAAATAAATACTTGAACACTAGAATCCAAATAGTCTTGAAAATACTTCCAAGAACCTCCAGTTTTGCAGAACAGTACTTAGACATAGTAAATAAGGTGGTGTATCAGGGTGGTGTCCATTGTCCACACTTGGCCCGAAGAGGATAGATGAGATGACGAGATGAGATGACAGTGGTGTAAAAGACTGCTTCAATAGCAACAAACTTCCAGGTTGTTTTTAACGATGGTTAAATCATTATTTTATTAAAATTGAAGTATGTACTTGAACACTGCGCAACGTATCGTGTTCTGTGAACTTTCTAATTGAGATGGTGAGAATGAGGATAAAGAGGTGTGGAGTCTGTTTGATCAGTTTATGCCAAACATCAAACGTAATTTAGAGGAGAGGTTGGAAACGGTGTTTTCACATCCATGGTACGAATGTGCACGAGCCTCAAGTGGCTGGTGAAAATTTCATTCAATATGGAGATGATGAGATTGTGAAGGGCCGGAATCCATGTCAAATGCCACGCCATCCTTAGTTATTGTGACAGTGAATAATGATACATTTAAACAAATCCTAGCTGTATGTTGATAGGAAGAATTAAACATTGGTTATGAACTTCTTGTGTTGAAACAAGATTGCAGAGCTGTACCCACTCATGGTACGTCTCTGTTGTAATCAAGAGTGGACGTGGGTAATGACGAGAGAAACGTGCACAAACACCACACCCTCTGTTGGTGATGTTGCGGTCAATGTCAAGAACTCTTCCTCACTCATGTCAATTGTCCACACTACCCCACGATAGCCCTCTGGAATACCTCTGGCTATGTATACCGCTCCACAACCACCAAATGTTCATCTCCGTCGTGTAACGTTGACTGAAATACCATCTTTTCCGGTGTATAAACCATGGCCATGTATTAACTGCACCCATTTTTCATCCTCAAAATAAATGAATAAATTGATCATTTTATTTTCTGATCTAGATCGAAATACATTTGTACAATAACTTTGCACGGAACAAAGTGACGGAGGTGTCAACATGTTGACTCCCATGTCCGCTTAATTGCGTCCAACAGTCTTATTCTCATTTTCAAGAAGTTGAAGAGAGGAGAGAATACGTACCAAGAAGTTTTTATTTTTCTTTCTTATTTTTTAATATTATAAAGAGGATTTTTTTTGCTCCTATAAAAAAAAAAAACCAAGAAAGGGGATTCATACCAGGATCATACATATTTCTTGTGGATTTGTGGCCCTGAAAAGGTCCGTTTGGGTTTGATGAAGCTTTTCAGCTAAACTCGAGGAAATCCTCGTCAATGCTTTCCTCGTCGAAGACGGCAAGTAACTCCTTGTCCGAATCAGGGCAGAGCAAGTCCCTGTCATTTGCCGCCTCCTCCTCCAAAATGTCGTCGTCCTCCTCTGTGACGTCCATGTTGTTGGAGATGGAGCATTTCAGAAATGCTCGCTTGATGATGTCCGACGGTATCCCCTCCCACACCTTGACGATCCAGCCACAGATCATCGGAAGGTCGACCTTTCTCACCCTCCCGCTCTTCCAAGCGTGGCTTTATTTAATTTCCGCACACGGTTAATAAAACGCTGTACAAACTCTTAAGTTGAACCGATTTTTAAAATGTAAACGGCAGAATTGAGCTTAACAGCAGTTCCAACAGCTAAAAAAAAATAAGAAAAAAAATTGTTCATTTGGAATACAATTGAAATTCAGCATTGATCGTTTTTAATAAGACTGATTTTTTTTTTCTGTACCCGTATATTAACCGCACGCCCAACTTTTACCTTTTGTGCCGATTAAAAAAAAATGCAGTTTATACACCGGAAAATAAGGTAATCTGCAGCAATTTCGACTGCCACCATACCAGCTCGTATCAACTCTGGGGAAAAAAAAAATAGCTGCAGCATTGCAGCTCAGGCTTTCTGCAACTATAGGTCTGACTCACTCTGTAAACTTTGCAATCCAGGTTTTTGCAAATGGTACATTGTCCCTCCTGGACTTTGTAATGATCAAGTGACCAAAATCCAATTTCTCCTGTTCCTCCGCTGACCACGTTCTTGTCAAAAGCATGCATATCTCTGGTTATCGTTCGGGCCAACCTCAATGTGGCAGAATATAGCTAATCTGACAGGCTAAATGGCAGGGACTGCAATTGGAGCTCTAACAAAAGGATTGGGCTACCATCTCCACATCATGATAGTGATTCTACCTGGGAACACTTTCACAAAGGCCAATTTTCTCTCGTGCACAGGTTTATCCCATTCCTTCAGCCCGGGTAAACCGATTCCTGTGGTGAAGCGGTTGCGGTCAAATGACTTGCTCTCAAGATGAAAGACTAATCCGACTGAGGACAACTATACATCACCCTGCAAAGCTTGCAAAAAGTGTATCTATTGTCAGGTCGGCTAGAAAATATAATCTTACAAATCTCAAAGCTTAACTCTTAAATAACTATCCTTCCACAATCTTAGTGGCACATTGACAAGTCAGTTTCTGGTGTATGCTCCCCCTCAATCTCCTTTCTCACCTCAAATGGCATCACCTCAGACTATGCTCAAGATAAGTCAGAATGTCTCAATGCAGTGTTTGCCTCAAAATCTCATGTTTCCAACCAATCCCACTCTGCTCCCTGATTACCGAGCTGCTAGCTGAGGAAACCAAAGCCTAGGAACCGAACCCCCCTTATCCCATTGGCCGTTGGTTTTCACTATTGTGGTTTTAACTACCACGGCATTTTCCAGGAACATAACCAACGTGATATTTGAGGGTTTACTGTATGTTGCTGTTGGCCCCATCTCTCAATGGTGAAGAATCTCTTAGAATATTTTTTTAAATCTCATATCCAGATCCGGATCTTCACCAAACTCCAATCAATTTGTCCTGGTCATACACCCAAACTGTCCACCAAGTTTCGTACGAATCCGTCCATAACTTTTTGAGATATACTGCTCACAGAAAGACAGACAGACAGACAGACAAACAAACAAACAAACAAGCAGTCATAGACTGGTACTTACGAAATCGTCAACTTGACCTCTGACCTTGTCTAATAAAAGCTGTCTCTAGAGAAGGTAGCGACGCAAACCAGAAGTTTCTACGATGATTATGTACCAAACCATCAAAAATCGAATGTTTGACCTCACTGTGACCTTGACCTTTGACCGATTTTGACCAAAATCTAATCAGCGCTAGCCATCACCCTCCTGAATCACGTGGTGTAATTTGACATTGGTAGCTTCTTCCGTTCTCGAGTTATCGTGCCTACAAACAAACACACAAACACACACACAAACACACAAACAGAGGACGGAAGTCATCAATATACTTACGAAATCTTTAGATTTCATAAGTAATAAAGTGATGAAAACAACCTCCATAGACCTTCAATGGCAGAGGTAAAAATCACTAATATCCTGAACTTAACCTGAAACAGCTTCAACAAATCATCAGTTATGTCAATGATAGATGGTACTATTAATCAATACAATGGTAAATCATAAACAATATCAAAATTCCCACTTTCGTAACAATATCCCTGAACCTGAGGCATCACCTTGAACACTACGTGCATTTCAGTAAGCAGTGGCCCATCAATTTCAACAATGCGCAGTGCCTGGTCTCCAAGGGAAATCCCATCAGAGGTCGACTCTCCAGGATTAAGGGCCTTCGCCAGGGTGTCAAACGCCCTATGCAGACACATGGTCACGATTGACATGAAATGATTCCATTTACAGTTAAAAGGAAAAAAAAAAGTCTTTCTTCATCAATTCACAACATTGAGGTTTTAAATTATCGTTTTTAGAAATATTGATTTTTAAAATATTATATATTCATCAAAAAAGCAATTTCTCGGAAAGTCAAGGAGGACAGTTTGTAACCGAAGATGGCAGTTCTCATGAGACAAGTGAACACCTGGCAGTGAAAATTTATTGATAATGTGGGAGCTGAAGCCTGCACAGAAACCACACACTGCAATGGCAAGCAGTGTTATCTGATGTCAAGAAATATCCAAGATCAGACCACTTGCTACTTGCAGTTGAGGAAGAAATTTGCAATTTGTTTCGAGTGCTGGCAATAACTTGTTCCTTTCCCCGAAAGGCTAAATGGGATCCTTAATATCCACAAACGACTGGTGTTGGCAGACAGGTCCTCGGCTTAACATACTTGCGATGGACGGTGCACACACCGATGCATCGCCCTGCATGTGAAATACAATACCAATGTGACAGTATATAGGTTTTCAAGATTTAGACACAGGTTAGGCCAAACAAAAAAAATTACCCCCGTGTGGGGGTGACGGTCATCTCTATAATACCACAAGTTCTCAATGTTCAGGAGAGAGATTAGGTCATCTCTACCGAGATGACCTAATAAAGCCGGACCAAATGTCCGTCCGTCCGTACGTCCGTCAACAATTTTTTCTTTCCGATCTTGATGAAACTTAGTATGTGGGTAGAGGTCGATGAGTGTTGCACAACGATATAACTTTTGTCCGGGTTCAAGGTGAGGGACGAGGTCACGTAAGTTATAAAAATCGCCATTTTCAAAACCTATCTAGTCTGCCATTCTACAAGATATTCGGCAACTGTTTATTGATTATGATAGTAAAAATATTATCTTGTATCTAACCGGACAGATTTTTGAATTCCTTCCCGTTTGATCGTAAAGTGATCTGGAAGATGGCCAAAAACCCGATGCGATTCGCAAAGAAGGAAGGAAGGAGAAATGAAATATAAATAATATGGAATAGGCAAAGCCTAGAAGCGAACGTAGAATTCTCTTACATTCGCTTCTGACTTTACATAAAACTTGTTCACAACTGTATACTTGCAACGATACCGTGGTACGTGTAAGCGCCGCACAGCTGATGATTTTGACGCAATTTCGGTTACTTCGGCCTGGATTCGGGATCAGCGAACAAATAATGTAAATCACGATTAAAAAAATATTTTTTGATGATGCGGGAGATATCTTTATTAAAACTAACTTTGGGGGAAAAATAATTGAATAATAAATAAATAAACGATCACTTCTGGTCAAGAATAAAATAAATTAAAAGTTCCGGAAAGAGTTTCAAAATCACTCCCGGTAATGTTAAATACAAAATAAACACTTCCTGTCATGAAAAAAAATCACCTTCGGAAGTATAAAATTAACTTTGGAAAAAAATAATTGAATAAATAAATAAACACTTCCGGTCATGATCTCCGGCATGCATCATTCCCCATGAAAAAAAACCAGAAACAAAACAAAAACGGAAGCAAAATGGTCATAGCCAACGACACGGATTCACAATTGCCAAGGTATTGTGTTGTTTGTTGTTTTCCTATTCTCATGTGCACGCGTTAAGTAATATTCACAAAATAGAAATAAAACCCAATCGTGTTTATACACCGCACAGCGTTTAACAACAACCGAAGCAAAACGTCTTAGCTAACGACACGGATTCCAAATAGCCAGGGCTATTGTGTTGTTGTTTATTTCCTATTCTCTCACGTGCACGCGTTAAGTATTAAGCTCACTTCGTTCGCTATAAAACATATTTTTAGCCTTTTATATTTATACATTTTCCGCGAAGGTGCAAAAGTTTCAAAACCCGAAATGTAAACGTCGCATTTATTTTCAAATATAATTTCGTGCGCGCGCGCCAAAATGCCGAGTCACCTTTAACCAAACGCAGTAGTCCGGTTATGGCGTCTGAGCAGTGGCCAGCGTGGTTCAGATTGACTGTGGTTTCTGGGGCGAAGGTGATTGTTAAGAAGTATGTCGGCGGTATAAATTCGAGTGACTGTATTGGTGATTTAATCACGCAACATCTTGACAACGAATATTCTGGCCGAACGATTGCATCAATTCAGTGCATCAGCAGGGATGATTCACAGGCTCCTCTCGATCGTGCCGATATCTAACATAATCACCGGCGGACATAGGGCTGCAGGCTGTGGGGCGAGGCCACGGATTCCGGATGAGGGGACAAGTGATATATTATGCAACATGCTTCGGGCTTTCTGATTAATATATCAATGAGTACATTCCATAATTAATGAATTAATAATTAATGAATCTGGCATACAAAATGTTTTTTCATACCTGACATGTTACTTTGTGCAGTGTCACAAAACTTCTGTGGAATTAATAATTAATGAATTTGCTAGCTCTAACGATTTTTCAAACCTCAATATCTCTATAAATACTTGACCATTTTCATTCTGAAAGTTGCATTATAATCAGTAAAGAAAATCTACAGGATTATCATAATCTCCGAGAGCTAAGCCTATTTTTCGTTTTTTTTCTACAACCGGAAGTGAAATTCCCAGAGAGTGGACGGACCGGAAAACCACATATTGCACTTACTGGTGATTCTGATGTGTTAATCCGGGTACTAAATGAAAATACATATTTATTAATTATGTCATTAGTAGTATTATCCTAGTGTATCTCTGTGACCTATTTCAATCTAAACGGTTAGTTTGGACTGTTTCACGGTTACCTGAACTGCGAAG
>CM068952.1:167921552-167945312 GCA_035128595.1 Eptatretus atami | reverse complement strand
TCGATTGCCAATCTTCAATTTACCTAAATACCCACGTGATCCAACTACCGGGGTATTCCACCCTCGACGGAACTCGTACGGAACAAGCCGCTTAAGCGAGCCTGTCCCGTGCGCGATTCCGAGCGGCATAATCACCGAGAACCGTCGGTCCAAATGTCCCCCTTTTAAGGCAAACCAACGGCTTTCTAACTAACATACACGAAATGCTCAGTCAATGAAAGAATCGACGTGACGAGCTGAAAACATTTAACAATTGGGGTATTTATTAATAATAATGGGGAACTAGGGAAGCACGTAAGAGCAGAACTATTCCGACTATACGAAATGCAATGCAAAGATTTTACAGCACACAAAGCACTTAACAGTTTCCTACTTTATACGGGCCCACGGACACACGTACGCACACATACACACACCCAAGAAATGGTGGCTGATGCCTTTAATAACGGACTCCAGCTCAGAGGGACAGATGAGCTGTAACCCGAACCTATCTCGAACCTCTCCACCTCGTGTGGTCTTCAAGCTGTTCGGACCCGGGCTCCAACGAGAGAGAGCTGGATCCAATCGCCTGAGCCGCGATCCTTCCCGAGCTCCAGCGCATCCTCTCGCGCTTCCGAACACGTGCTGGTGAAACGAGGCGCCGATCCTTCCCGTCGATGTGTCGCTATCTCGAAGAACCACCTCCAAGATGAGGCCGATGAGTCGCACCCAAGCCGGAACCAAGCGGAGAACAAAGAGCTCCACGAACCAAGAAGAGCCAGCCGAGCAACCAGCTCAACTCTCTTCCGATGAACAAAGCCTCTCACAACACGAACCAAGAGCAAGAAGCAACCACCAGCAGCTCGAGCCGAGCAACCAGCTCAACTCTCTTCCGATGAACAAAGCCTCTCTCTCCGACGAACCAAGAACTCCGAACTGAGCAGAACCCGAAGGTCTGCTGAAAAGCCAAGCCGAAGCAAAAAGCTCTCCAAAAAGCCTCCACCTCGCAAAGCAGAACCGAAGCTCACTGAAGCAAAAGTCTCAACCCTCGCCGAGCAGAACCCAAAGGCCTGCTAAAAGCCAAGCTGAAGCAAAAAGCTTACTAAAAGCCAAGCCAAAGCAGAAAGCCTTCAAAAAGCCTCCTCCGTAACCCAAGCCAAGCTAAAGCCGAAGCTCTACTGAAAGCCGGCCCGAAAAAAGCAGAGTATCCCTTTTTATTCCTATCCGCACCCCCCCCACTCCGGCGTGACTCATGCCCTCGTGCTCCATCCCTCGCTCAACCACGGGTGGGAGGGAGTTGTTGACGTCATGAATCACGGGACGGGAGGGCTCTTCTTCCTCTTCACAGAAGAGGGGAGGGGCATCTCCATTGTGTTATGATCGCTCCCTAACTATTAAATTGAATCGCGCAGCGCACTAATTGATTTCTGCCCATTAAACAATGGAAGTGAACTATCTAGGGAACAAGCACTTATCGACATAACTGACTAAAGAACCTGAATGTTGTGTGCAATCGAGATTCCCAAAATCGTAACAATATATATGTACAATATACTATATATATATATATATATTATATATATATATATATTACATAGATACATATATAAATACATATATACATATATAATATATAAATATTTATATCTAAAAAAATATATATAAATAAATATATATATATAAATGTACTTATAAATAAATAAATATTATATATATATTATATGCTGTCTTCTTCGGCTCCGTTAGGGGAAGCCACATCGGATCATCCGTTATGATCCGCATACTGATTGGCACAGGTTTTATGCCGGATGCCCTTCCTGACGCAACCCTGGTCGCCTCTTACGACACAGGGAAAGGATTGGTTTCGCCATGATTCCGGGCTGCCAACACCCTCTCATAGTGTGGCCAGCGCAGAGCACCCGTCCTCAAGCGATCCTCCAACCCAAGCCTCCGAGTAGCCGGATTACAGCGCACGCCACTACGCCCGGTAGAATATATATATACTAGCGATACCCGTGCACATGCACGGGATAGCAGTACAACATAGCTGGTAGCAGACGACAGACCGTACACGGGGAATGACAAAAATACGCATTGTGCAAAATGCAAGTGGTACTATGGAACGCCAAGCCTTCCCAAACATTGTCGGCATGTCCGCTAAGTGCCACAGCATTTTCATAGGGATCGTGTGACGGTGAGCCAAGTTTTTAGTGTGCAAGCTTGGTATTATAATAGAGATATATATATATTTATTTATTAGTACATTTATATATATATGTATTTTAATATATATATAATATATATATATATATATATATATATCTTCTCTCTTCTTCTTCATTCGGCTAGCTCCCGTTAGGGGTCGCCACAGCGGATCAACCGTCTCCATTTCGCTCTCTCCTCCACATCTTCCATTGACACTCCAACCACCCGCATGTCCGCCCTCACCGCATCCATGAACCTCTTCTTTGGCCTTCCTCTTCTCCTCCTGCCTGGCGGCTCCATCTTCAACATCCTTCTCCCGATATACTCCGCTTCCCTCCTGTGCACATGTCCAAACCATCTCAATCTCGCCTCTCTGACTGTGTCTCCAAACCGTCCTACCTGCGCTGTCCCTCTAACATACTCATTCCTTATCCTGTCCATCCTCGTCACTCCCAACGAGAATCGCAGCATCTTTAACTCTGCCACCTCCAGCTCCGCTTCCTGTCTTTTTGTTAGCGCCACCGCCTCCAAACCATACAGCATAGCTGGTCTCACTACCGTCTTATATACTTTCCCCTTCACTCTTGCAGCTACCCTTCTGTCACAAAATCACTCCTGCAACTCTTCTCCAACCACTCCATCCTGCCTGCACTCTCTTTTTCACTTCTCTCCCACACTCTCCGTTACTTTGGACAGTTGATCCCAAGTATTTAAACCCATCCACCTTCCCCACCTCAACTCCTTGCAACCGCACCATACCACCACCCTCCCTCTCATTTACGCACATGTACTCCGTCTTACTCCGACTGACTATCATTCCCCTTCTCTCCAGTGCGTACCTCCACCTCTCGAGGCTCGCCTCAGCCTGCTCCCTACTCTCCCTACAGATCATGATGTCATCCGCGAACATCATAGTCCATGGAGACTCCAGTCTGATCTCGTCCGTCAACCTGTCCATCACCATTGCAAACAGGAAAGGGCTTAGAGTCGATCCTTGGTGCAATCCCACTTTTACCTTAAACCGGTCCGTCATTCCTACCGCACACCTCACCGCTGTCACACTGTCCTCATACATATCCTGCACGATCCTCACATACTTCTCCACCACTCCCGACTTCCTCATCAATGCCACAACTCCTCTCTTGGCACCCTATCATAAGCTTTCTCTAAATCCACAACACACAATGTAACTCCTTCTGGCCTCCCTATACTTCTCCATCAACATTCTCAAAGCAAACATCGCATCAGTGGTGCTCTTTCCTGGCATAAACCCATATTGCTGCTCACAAATCGTAACCTCTCCTCTCAACCAAGCTTCCACTACGTATATTTATGTATTCCATATGTAATATATATATATTATATATATATATATATATATATATATATTGTGGAAAAATTACAGCCCAGACCGGGAATCAAACCCAGGTCCTCTGGGAAACCGTACCATATATATATATATATATATATTATATATATATATATATATTAATATATATATATATATATATATATATATATATATATATATAGTTCGCGTTCTGAAAACCGCATGCCTCCAAGGCAATGGCACCCAACATAGTGATCCCCAGACAGTTATTTCATTAGTACACGTGCAATTAGACCTTCCCTTCATGTCTAATGGGTTAACGGGGACGAAGTGCGTTGCGTGGGTCTTACAGCTAAGGTCTAATTATGTCTCGATCTTCATTCCAACTCTTTTCTCTTCTCCATGAAATAAGTCAAAGCAGGCACCACACCCAGACGGCCGCCTGTGAAAATCACGATAAAAAACCCTCACCTACAGTGCACAGGATGCATGCGGCATGCCCTTTCATTCAAATCTGCATCTAATAATTATATCTGTCTTCTTTTCAACCCTGATTTACATCCAATCCATGATACAAAGCGAGCAGGAGCAAATGCACGATAAAAGACACGCACGCAGCCCTACGATAATCACCACTGCACTGTACGAACGCGCATGGCGAACATCTTTATTCGGGTCTGCACGGATTTACAACTGCGTCTCACCATCGACCTTCGCTCGCCACCTCGGCCACCAATATCTCCCGCAAACGGCAGAGGTCATTCCGCGCCTCCTCGCACCTCCGCCTCGATGCAGTCGCCACCGGGCAGGGGCATGCTGCACGGCCCAGACCACTCAGTCCGCATGGCGTACGGATGGAACAAGCACATTGACAGGCGCCAACCGCAGAGTGCCGGGGGTGCACAAACGGGCTTGCGGGACCGAAGCGACTCTCATCCAGTTGCCGGAACATGGCCCGGGAGTTCGGTGTAAGGCGATTCATGTTGCGGTGTTCAGTGCAAGACAATTCCGCGGCTCGGCCATGTTGTGCCGAATGTACAAATGGGACCACTTCCGGCAGGGGGAGCCTGGCAGCATGGTGCCAGGGTCCAATAGGAGTGCACGATTTCGGGTGACGACGCCTCGCTTCGGGTCGTTACCCCACCCTACACCATGGGGCTTATAAAAGGTGGATTGTGAAGCCGTTCGATCTCTGCATTCGCCTGCTGCTCCGCCTGCCTCGTCTGCCACTCCGCCCACTCGCTCTCGATCTCCGCCTTCCTATCTCTGGATCTCCGCATTTGCCTGCTGCTCCGCAATCTTCCCCGCCTGACTCCGACTGCTGACTACCGCCTTATTCGTCTGCTGGGTCCACCCACTTATCCGCCTTCATTGCCTATCAGCCCCACCTATTCTCTGGACCAGTGTGAAGCACGCGCTGAGCCCAGACAGTAACCAAGCAGGAGACAACGCGCCGACTCTCAAGGAGGGATCGCTCAGTGGAACGTCCCCCAAAACGTACTGGGTAGTGCAGTCGGCCGACCGTGCAAGATATTGCGAGAGGCCGTTAGCCCTCATCTGCTCTCCTTTCTTTTGATTATCTCATCTTCATCGGTGTGTGTGTGTGTGTGTGTGTGTGTGTCATGACACCTGTCCAGCCTAAGTTAAGAGTGCAGAAGATATATCGGGATAAGTCTGATCTGTGTCTGCTTTAGTAAGTTGCTTGTCTTGTTGTCGCACACCACAAATTCCTTACGATCCCTGCCTGCATACAATAATAAATTCATTCACTGTGCAACATATTTTTCCTCGCCTGTTTGTTAATAAATTCTCATACAGAAATGTTCCCAGCTCATTTTCGTCTTTTCCTTCATTGATCCAGCATGGTCCGTATCCTAGCCTAGCTGGGACTTTATTTCCCAACGATCCGTTCTTCTCGCCGGTACATCCTTGGCAGTTAAGCTCGGCTGCATCTGATCCAGTAAGGTGACCCGGTTTGGATAAGGCGTACCGAGGGCGTGTCCCCTGGTAATTCGGTCACGTGACTATTTTAGGTAACCGGTTAAACAGTAGACGGAGGACCCCAGGTCATGTGGTTGAGTTATTGACATTCAAGGTCGATTAGCGACCCGCCGCATCACGGAGATAGCCGGGTGCGACGGCCTGTGATTCCGGAGAGTCTGGTGGGAACCCGAGATAGCTTTCCCCCCTCGTGGTATTCTCGCCCCAACCCTGGGCCGCAACAATATAAATAAAAATATAAATAATAATAAATATAAAATAATTACATATATATCACACATATATACATATATACACACACACGGACAGCCGAACGGTTTTACTTGGAGGTGAACAACCGAGATCCTTGGAGATTATGGCGCGCACCGGATGGAGGGCGGTGAAGCACGTCCCAGAGGCATTCACCAGAACGTCGGCACACGGGTTTATCCTCGAACCCACAATGAACAAACAAACACAAGGGACTTCAATAATGATAATTTAGTAAACAATAAATCAAGGATGATAATGAAAATAAATTAAAGTGTGAGGTATTGAAAAGTGAGGTAAAAGTAAATTCAAATTTGAGACGTCTCCACTCAGTCACAAAAACAGACAAGGGGAAAAATAAAAATAAAAGAAAATCCTCCCTTTATGGTTGCACTCAGCTTGTGTCCAGAGATGTCTTTTTGGAGCCTGGGGTTCAATGAACTGCGTAGCACCCCACCGAAACGCACTGCAATGGCACCATGTCGCTCTCCATGCCTAAGAACCTGAGGTAAATGTCTGCGGCAGTCCTCAATGCCCAGAACCCACAAACTGCTGCACAGTATCTTCTCACGATCGAGATTGCAACACCGCTACCTCTAAGTTCCAGGTCATCACGGCAACGAGAATCGGGGCAGCTTTCTCTTCGTGCCGAGAAGAGACGCAACAGGGCTGACACTTCTCTTTGAACTACCTCTTGTCACTCTTGCGTTACTCCGACCAATCATCAGTCTCGGGGGTGTGGCTTGCCTGTACAAAGCGGGGTTTTTGCCTGCTCGGAAACGTTCGGCTCCATCGGCAGCCGGGTCGGCTGTTGTTGTTGAAAACGTGGTCTTTTTATGGCCAGCTTTGTAAATGCAAAAACGTAGGAAAAGGTCACAGGGGCAATCACATGCTGGGAGACACTAGCCTGAGACCCAACTGAGTTAACACAGGTCCACCCCCATGTGGTGACATGTAAACAACCTTAAGCTCACAGTATTCTCCAGTGAAATTACATTGACATGTCTCCGACCCGTCCACAGACCATGCTACACTGTACAATCCTACCTTTACTCTGAGATTTCTCCATATACCCCCACAAACATAATATATTGATTGGATAAGTGTCCACACCCCTAAGTTAATACTTGGTGGAAGAACCTTTGATAGCAATTACAGCTGTAAGTCTGTTGGGGTAGGTCTCTACCAACTTTGCACACCTTGATTGGGCAATATATGTCCATTCTTCTGCACAAACTGTTCAAGCTCAGACAAGTTGCATGGGGAGCATTGATGGACAGCAATCTTCAAGTCATGCCACAGATTTTCGATTGGATTTACATCGGGTCTCTGATTGGGCCACTCAAGAACATTTAACTTTCTGTTCATCAACCACTCCTGTGTAGCTTTGGCTGTGTGCTTCGGGTTATTGTCTTGCTGAATGGTGAACTTCTGTCCCAATTTCAGCTTCCTTGCAGAGGGCAGCAGGTTTTCCTCTGGGATGTTTCTATATTTTTCTCCATCCATTTTCCCTTCTATCCTGACAAGTGCCCAGTTCCTGCTTATGAAAAACATCCCCATAACATGATGCTGCCACCACCATGCTTCACAGAAGGGATGGTGTTCTTTGGGGGATGTGCTGTGTTGGGTTCGCTCCAAATGCAACGTTTTGAATTTTGGCCAAAAAGTTAAATCTTGGTTTCGTCAAAGCACAACTTTTTGCCACATGGCTTCAGAATCTCCGGGTTGGTTTTCTGCACAACTCAAACAGGACTCAAGGTGGGCTTTTTTGAGTAATGGCTTCCTTCTTGTCACCCTACCATATAGGCCAGACTTGTGGAGTGCTTGGGACATTGTTGTCACATGCACACAGTGACCAGTCTTTGGCATAAAGGCATGTAGCTCTTTCAAAGTTGCCATTGGCCTCTTGGTGGCCACTCTTATCAGTCTCTTCCTTGCTTGGTCATCCAGTTTGGAGGAACAGCCTGATGTAGGCAGGGTCTTGGTGATACCATACGCCTTCCACTACTTAATGATTGTTTTGACTGTGCTCCAAGGGATATTCAAGGCCTTTTAATTTTTTTTATACCCATCCCCTGATCTGTGCCTTTCCACAACTTTATCCTGAAGGTCTTTTGACAGCTCCTTGGTTCTCATGGTTGAGTCTCTGCTGTGACATGCACTACCCAGCAGAGGAAACTTACAGGAACAGCTTATTTTATTCTGAAATAATCAATCACTACAATTTAACAGAGGTGGAGGCCAATTAACTTGGTGTGTGATTTTGAAGGTGATTGGTTACACCTGAGATAATTTGCAATCGCTATTATCAGGTTACACCTGAGACACTTATCCAACCAAGATATTCTAGTTTTGTATTTTTTCATTAATTTTCTGAAATGTGTGGAATTTGTTTTTCACTTGGAAGGTATGGGTCACGATGTGTAAATAAAAGGTGGAAAAAGTCTGATTTAATGCAATTTAATTCCAGGCTAGAAGGCAACAAAAGGTGAAAAATTTGAAAGAGGGTGTACACTTTCTTCAGGCATTGTGATATATATTATATATTTTGCATCCGGATAGTCACCAAATCAAATCAATTCCACCTGTCCAACCTGTCACACAACCAACCTGTCCACCAAAAAGTTTCATCCAAATATGTCAATAACTTTATGAGATATCGTGCAACACATCGTTTTTGGCTCCATCTATCAGTAAGAATCACTTTTTTTAATGTGAGTATTCTTCACCAATATTCCATCAGTTTGTCCGTGTCACACACCACCAAGTTTCGTCCAAATCAATCCATAACTTTTTGAGATATTCTGCTCAGACAGACAAACAAAAACAATTAGACTTCTGGTTCCAGTTCTTCAGCGATGGCGGAGGTTCTGCTTCATGGTCTCTGCCGCCTTTCTCAAAGACAAGTTTTCTGGTAGTTTTGGTCACGTTTTTGCTGTTGTTTTGTTATCTCTGTGTTTACTGTGTTCAGTTTTGTGTTAAAACTTGTGCTCATTGTTGAGTTTTCATCATCTTTTCTTATCGGGTTTACTTGAGGCCAACCCTTCTTCCCATTTGTGTGCACGATCGTGTTTGTTGTATTTTCTCCTTTTTACCACGCGTTTCAACTTTCCCCACCCACTTTTCCCTCCACCCTTCCTTATCTTCACCCAACTACACTGTTTCATGTCTTAAAATATTGTTACGATTTGGAATTCTCAATCGCACACAACACACAGGTTCCCTTAGTCAGCTATGTATTAAGTGCATGTTCCCTAGATAGCTCACCTCCATTGTTTAAATGTTTTGAAATCGATTAGATGCGCTGGGATCGATTTAATAGTTAGGGAGCGAACAATGGAGACGTCCCTCCCCCTCTTCTGCGAAGAGGAAGAAGAACCCTGCGGTGACGTCAACAACTCCCTCCCACCCGTGGTTGAGCAGGGGGTGGATCACGAGGGCAGAGTCAGAGTCACGCCGGTGCGGGGGAGGGGGTGCAAAGGATAAAGAGGACATCTTTTCTTTGTTCGAAAAGAGTTCGTGGGTCCCGTGGTAGGCTGAGTTCGTGGGCTGAGTTCGTGGAGATCCCGTGGTAGGGCTGAGTTCGTGGCTGAGTCGTGAGGATCCGTGGCCAGAGTTCTTCTGGGGTCCCCTGGTAGGGTGAGTTTCGTGGGCTGAGTTCGTGGGAGTAGTCCCGTGGCAGAGTTCGTGAAGGTCCCGTTCTGAGTCCGTGTGCAGGTTTGTGTGTGCTGAGTCCGTGGGAGGAGTAAGCTTTTTGCTCGGAGAGAGCAGTCGTTCAGCAGGCCATCGGGTCCTGCTTGGCTTGCTTGGCGTTGAGGCCTTCGGAACTTTTTGCTTCGGCTGGCTCAGTGAGCTTCGGCTGCTGCTTTGTTTTGGAAGGAACTTGAGCCGGTTGTTCGGCTCGAGCTGCGAGTGGAGCTTCTTCCTCTTCTTCTTGTGTCGTGGAGCTTTTCGTTCTCCATTTGTTTCCCGGCTTGTGCGAACGCATCGGCCTCTTCTTGGAGTTGGATCCTCGGGGAAGCCACGATCGACAGGAAGGATCGGCGCCTCGTTCTCACCGGCACGTGTTGAGAAACGCCGGGAGGATTCGCGGGAGCTCGGAAGGATCGCGGCGATTGGATCCAGCTCGCTCTCGTTGGAGCCCGGTCCGGACAAGTTGAAGACCACACGCAGGTAGAAAGGTTCGAGTCAAGCTCTGAGTTTCAGCTCACCTGTTCTGCGCAGTGGAGCTCGTGATTAAAGGCCTTTGCCACCATTTCTTGGGTGTGTGTGTTGCGTACGTGTGTCCGTGGGGCCCGTCTAATAAGTAGGAACTGCTGTTAAGTGTAAATGACTGTACATAATAAGTAGACGGTTGTAGTTATTTTGTTGCTTGGATAATTGCATACGTGTTTTGCCTTATTTAATTGCATACGTGTTTCATTATAATAAATGTCCTGTGTGAATGTAAACCTGCTCGTTGCGTCCATTCCCTCATTGACTGAACATTTCGTGTGTGGGAGTTAGAAAGCCGTTGGTTTGCCGTAATAGGGGGACATTTGGACCGACGGTTCTCCGGCGATTACGCCGCTCGGAATCGCGCACGGACAAGCTTGCCTCGGCGGTTTGTTCCGTACGAGATCCGTCGAGGGTGGAATACCCCGGTAGTTGGATCCGTGGGTATTTAGGTACATTGAAGATTGGCAATCGACCATACCCACGTGATCTGCCGATTGGCGTATTTCCGGTTCTTGTACAAGGACCCATCGCTCGGAGTTATCCGGGTGGCGATCTATATTCCGGGTGATCGGTCGGGCCGACTCGACTTGCGTTCCGTTCAGAGCGTCGGTTGGCGGCTGCCCCGGTCAGTAACAATTGGTGTCAGAAGTGGGATTCGCCCCCTCCCCTCTCGTAGCAAAATTCACGGAGTCGGATCAGGGGTATACGGAGCAAACCCCCCCCCCCGTGTCCCCAAATTACGAGCGTTATAAATGTTATTCCAGCACGTAAATGGTCAGCCAAGGCGAGCAGGGGCAGGAGGGATTAGGATGGATTTGGAAATGTGTAGAATCTATGGCTCAGGACGAAATGATCATGCAGGACACTCCCATTATGCAGGTTAACTATTCCCCGCAAAAAATGCAGAGTCCGCAAGGGGCGCAGCGGCAGGGCCGCGGTGTATGACAACCCCCCCTCCCCTCCTCCGTCAAAATCCCTCCTCAGTCCTCCTCAGTACCGCGCCCGGTAATGGCGAACCGACTGCCACGTGGTTATTTGACTAAGAGACATGTTCGAGCGTTGATGGGAAAATGGAGACAAATATACAAAGCGAGATGAAAGCAATGCGGGGTGAAATGCAGAGCATGGGGCGAGGCCTGCAGGCGGGCATAATCGCAATGTGTTGCAACGAAGCGCGTACCGTGGAGTGCAAAATGGCGGCGCCACGTGTTGGAGCGAACGAGCTGGGAGGAGTGCAACGACTGTCCGGCCCGCGATGGAAGCGGGGGAGGACAAAGTAATTCGGGAGACGCGTTGGGCGAGACTCGAGCAGGTGGACAGAGAAAAGTGACGGTGACACAGAGGGAAAAATTAAATGAGGTGACGAGACATGCAGGACGAGACACGTGGAGGGTGACTGAGAATGCACGGAGACGCAGGAGACAAAGGAAGGAACACCAGAGCCACGGGGAATAGAACAGGACACAGAGACGAAAAGCCAGGAAGAAACGGAAATAATAAACGGTGACTGAGATAAAGCAAGTCAGAGAGAAACTCCAGGTAAATGACGAGACACACACAGGTAGGGATAGTGAGGGACAATGGGTTGAGCTGGGGAGTGTTTGTGACCCGGTGCGAGCAGCAGGAAGCCTCCTTCAGGAACAAGGTGAGGGACTGTGCCCCCTTAGAGCGGATCGCGACGAGGAGAGTCCGGTCGGCCTTGCAAGGTAAAGGGCGGAGTGCTGTGAATGGGTGCACGCGGAGCTTGGTGTTATGGAAACCCCGGGCCCTTGAGGTGGTGCTAATTCCCAGCGTGGTTGTTCCGGTTGTGTGGTGTCGAAATGTGTGTTTGCGAGTGTGCCGAAATGCGTGCTTTCCAGCACGCATGGTGTGGATGAAGCACCGTGTGGGATGAAGCACCGTGTGTGGATGGTAGGATGGACAGCGTGTGACAGGACTGTGTGTGTGAGTAATAGGGTGTGCCTGGTGCGAGTGTGCCGAAATGCGGGCCTTGCAGCACGCCGTGTGTAAAGAAACACCGAGTGTGGAAGGAACAGAGTGTGCGAGGGAAACAGCGTTTGTGGTTTCGAAGTGTGTGAGAGAACACCAGGGTGGAAGGAACGGCGTGTGTGAGACGCGCTGTATGTGAGGGAGATGACAGTCGGTATGCGGGAGGACGCAACCGCATCCCCGCGTCGAGTGCCATGGTGGAGTGTGTGAGCGTCGTGGCACGCAGGAGTGTGTGCGTTGAACGGCGACGATGACGGGACTAGATGAAGGACAAGGGCCGAGTACGGCCGTAGCTGAATTGAGAACCGTGCCGGGTTTGCACAGCAGCGAGCGCAGGGTCCGTGCTGTGCTACGCACAGGCCGCCACGTGCGCGGCTGCGCAGGTGAAACCCGGTCCGAAACGCCAGCGGTGGATGTTAGCCGATCCCGCGGACGGACAGAAGCTAGGCTGGATTCGGAATTTGGACCCGATGGTGTCTCCCACGCGACGTGTTTGTAAAGCTCCAACGAGCAGAGCAACGTGTTCGCGTGGGGAACCCCTCGAAACACGGGGCTTGCTTTGAGAATGCGCAGAGTGACGTCATGGCTGCACGTGTTTGGAATCCGGCAGAAGGGATTCCTGCGGACGGTCCAAGAGGCGAGGTGCGCGGGCGCGCAAGCAGCTGCCATGACGTCACGGAAAAAGAGCGCGGCTGTGAACTTCCGCAGCTGGTGTGCGCATTATAAATAAATAAATAAAATAAAAAAAAAAGAGTGAGAAAAGCAAGCCTCGCTTCGGGTGAACAGGATTCCCAGGCAAGGGGTGGAAGCCCCCTTGTTTGGGGGCACAGGAAGTACTAGTTAGGAGGATGGTTAGAGTTAGTGAGACCGGCTTCATGGGGACATGGGTTGTACCTCATGGAGCCCGTGAATGGATTAGTTAGAGGGATTTCAGTTTAGATTTAGGAATGGGAATTGTTGGACTTTTGAGACATGGACAGACCTGGAAATGTGTGTGAGACGTAGCTTAGCTACGTAGAGTAAATGGAACGTGCATGAGTTTTAAGGGATGACGAGGGAGCACGAGTTAGTCAGGGATTTAATTAAGAAGGATGGCAGTATAGAGTGTTGGTGTGAGTTGTGAAATGGAAAGTGGTGAGGAATGAGTGAGGGCCAGCGGGGCCAAGTGTGTGATGGAGCGAATGGGTATGCAGTGGCGAATGACTGGTTGGGGGGAGGAGTGATTCCCACCCAAGAGACCCGGGGTCAGTTTAATGTTTAGTTAGTGGATAGTAAATTTACTAAAAGGAGGTCGTTTTGTTGTTGGTGTCGAGAGAAGGCACGAAACCCGTTTGGAGGGGTGCAAGAGTTCATGGACCGGCTGGGAGCGTGGCTGTGGAAAGGTGAGTTTTGTTTAGTGGGCACCCCGGGCACCGGACTCGTCGGCCAGAGTAGGCCAAGGGCCCAAGAGGGGCCGGATAGTGGTAGTGGGCACGGGCGACCCGTCGGAAACGGGACCCTAGCGCCAGAATGCCACGGGGCAGTGCAGTGGGCACGGGCGACCTCGGAAAGGACCCGGGGCATCAACACGCCGTGGGCATCGGCGGGCAATGCCAGAGAGGGCAACCCCCGCGTTGTAAGGAGCAGCTAGGCTCGGAGGCAGCCTGCGGGCCTGGGGGGTGCCATGGTTAGAGTTTGGCAGAGGGGGAGTTCCTGCCAGTTGAGCCACGCTGCCCAGCCAGGAAATGTGCGAGGGCACGTATGAAAATTTGAGGGCAGACCCAAATTTATAATGGACACCACACAGGCGACGGGAATCATGGTTTTTAGAACCGATAGTTTTAAAGTGTGAGGCGTTTTTGGAAACCCTGGGGTAGTTCAGGTTAATGAATGTAGGGTAGATAGGAGATGTACCCCTTCGCACCATCCATCCCTTCCGTCTGTAGGCCGCTGGACTCACCTTGGTAGATCGCTGAACTCTGAGGAGGCCATTCTGAGGCTTCGTTGGGCCTCGAGACAGGACGCTAGTCTCTCCCTATTCCCCTCCAGAGAGGGAACGTAGGGGTTGGGATAGGCTAGGTGGACATGATAGGCCAGCCGGCACAAAGAAATAAAGGGGGTTAGGGAGACAATTATAAAAGGGAAATAAAAATAAAGAGGGTCTAAATTTTGTTGTTTTTGTGGCAAATAAGGGAGCGGGTATGGACAGAGACAGGCAAAGGCGATAGAGTGGGGGGGAGACAGTAGGCTGGTCTGAGCCCGCTCAAAGCGCGCCGGCACCACCGCACTCCCTCCAAACCTGAGGAACCACACCAGAGCCGGCCACGTTCACCTGTCGGCCTGTTGTGCTGCAGCCGCCCGTTTCTGCATGGACTTGCCTTGCCATGCCTCGTTGCTGCCTCTGCCATGACCCCATGCCTGCTAGCCCTTGTTGCATTTGCCCCTGTGTCCATCCATCACCATGCGCCCAGGACCATCCAGTTTTGTGAGGACTGCCCTGCAGGCAGCCTGTGATCCAGTCCATTTTTTTGTGTGTGTGTTTTGCGACCATCTCCATCCATTCCCCTGCACAAAGACTTTGCTATGACTTTCCCCTTTACGCTTTCACAGATTACAAGTCCTGGGCCATGGTTTAGTGTAAATTTATAAGTTAAGGTTAGTTGAGTGAAAATTGTAAATACGTAACCCCCACCTGCATGTTTGTTCTAGCGCCGGCATTTTAGTTAAATTGTCCGAATGAGTCTGAGAGTTTGTTAGTTCGTTACGCAGCGCATTAGGTTATTTATTTTTGGGACACGTTTAAAGAAATGTCGCACTCAGGGATGCCAAGTAGAACGTACTCGGGGAAACTTACACATGTCTGGTCACACGAAATTGATGACTCGGGACGAGTCTGTAAAAAGGGGAGGGGGGTATGTGTACGAATTTCAAATTCAATCGCGCACACAACATACAGGTTCCCTTAGTCAGCTATGTCGATAAGTGCATGTTCCCTAGATAGCTCACCTTCCATTGTTTAAATGTTTGAAATCGATTAGATGCGCTGCGGATCGATTTAATAGTTAGGGAGCGAACAATGGAGACGTCCCTCCCCTCTTCTGCGAGAGGAAGAAGAACCCTGCGGCGACTCAACAACTCCCCCACCCGTGGTTGAGCAGGGGTGGATCACGAGGGCATGAGTCACGCCGGGTGCGGGGAGGGGTGCAAAGGAAAAGGGGACATCTTTTCTTTGTTCGAAAAGAGTTCGTGGGAGTCCCGTGGTAGGGCTGAGTTCGTGGGCTGAGTTCGTGGAGTCCCGTGGTAGGGCTGAGTTTGTGGGCCGAGTTCGTGGAAGTCCCGTGGCAGAGTTCGTGGGAGTCCGTGGTAGGGCTGAGTTCATGGGCTGAGTTCGTGGAGTCCCTGTGGCAGAGTGTTCGTGTGCTGAGGCCCGTGGGAGGAGTAAGCTTTTTGCTTCGGAGAGAGCAGTCGTTCAGCAGGCCATCGGGTCCTGCTTGGCTTGCTTGGCTTGAGGCCTTCGGAAGCTTTTTGCTTCGGCTGGCTCAGTGAGCTTCGGCTGCTGCTTTGTTTTGGAAGGAACTTGAGCCGGTTGTCGGCTCGAGCTGCGAGTGGAGGCTTCTTCCTCTTCTTCTTTGGTTCGTGGAGCTTTTCTTCTTCCATTGTTTCCCGGTTGGTGCGACGCATCGCGCTCTTCTTGGAGTTGATCCTCGGGAAGCGACGATCGACAAGAAGGATCGGCGCCTCGTCTCAAGGCACGTGTTGAGAGGGCGGGAGGATTGCGGGAGCTGGGAAGGATCGCGGCGATTGGATCCAGCTCGCTCTGCTGGAGCCCGGGTCCGGACAAGTTGAAGACCACACGAAGTGGAGGTTTCGTCAAGCTCTGAGTTTCAGCTCACCTGTCCTCCGAGCTGGAGCTCGTGATTAAAGGCCTTTGCCCATTTCTTGGGTGTGTTGTGCGTACGTGTGTCCGTGGGCCGTCTAATAAGTAGGAACTGCTGTTAAGTTAAATGACTGTCATAATAAGTAGACGGTTGTAGTTCTTTTGTTCTTTGTTGCTTGTATAATTGCATACGTGTTTGCCTATTTAATTGCATACGCGTTTCATTATAATAAATGTCTTGTGTGAATGTAAACCTGCTGCTTGCGTCCATACCCTCATTGACTGAACATTTCTTGTGTTGGGAGGTAGAAAGCCGTTGGTTTGCCGTAATAGGGGGACATTTGACCGACGATCTCGCGATTATGCCGCTCGAATCGCGCACGGACAAGCTCGCCTCGGCGGTTTGTTCGTACGAGATCCGTCGAGGTTGGATACCCCGGTAGTTTGATCACGTGGGATTTTAGGTACATTGAAGATGGCAATCGACCCTACCCCACGTGATCTGCCGATTGGCGTATTTCGGTTCTTGTACGAGAGACCCTCGCTCGGAGTTATCCGGGCGGCGATCTATATTCCGGGCGATCGGGTCGGGCCGACTCGACTTGCGGTTCCGTTCAGAGCGGTCGGTTGGCGGCTGACCCCCGGTCAGTAACAATATTTTTAAAAATACAACAATAAAAACCTTCTCACCTTCACACCTCAGGTAACCACGTGGCTTCCAGGACCAACTCTTCTTCCTCCTCCTTCTGCTGACCCACATTAACCATACACCTTCACGATATTTTCCTTCAACCATTCCTTTATCTAATCTCTGGACAAAAAATTTTTTTGAATTCTTTGTACTTCTCACATTACACTTCCCGTAATCACATGATTTCTCTACCTCTTCCTGTAACTTTCGCCAATGTACCATCTTCCTTCTATTTTAGCCGATCCAAATTCACCATACACCGTCACAGGTTTTTCTTTTGTCAACCTTTCCTTTCTTTACCTAATCTTCATCAAAATAAAAAAAATCTTTTAAAATGTTTCAATTTCCTCTTTCACACGTTTGGTTCCCTTTATTGTATCACAATTCACTTCTCTTCTTCTTCTTTAAAAGACAGTTTTCAATTGCACATTTCCTCATCCCGTGTCTAAAAAGTCCAACCGTTACGTTTCTTTTCTCCATTCTCTTAATTCCCCTTTATTGCATTCTTCACAAAATGTCTTTAATCGCATCTCTGACTTTAAAAAAAAAAAAATTATTCCAGTTTGCAATGCATGTTCGTGTTCCATCAATCGTCCCTTGGTTCCAACTTCATTGCTAATTCACCCCACCTACTTAAATCTACCTCCTCTTAACCCCTCACCTGTTATCAACTCTCCTTACTCCTCCCATCTTACCCCTCATCCTACCTCCACTCTTAGCGCCTCTTCACTGTCTTCTGCTTTAGCATCAGCTCCTCCTCTGATGTCCCAAACTGTGTGGTGTTCTAATATCTGTGGGCTCCATTCTAACCTAATCGATATCTCGCTCTCTCAATCAGTACATTCAACATTTCAAACATGCTATTTCTTTCCTCTCACACCCCCCTCTCTTCCCAACCCCTCAAATATTTACCTCCCTTTGCCTGCTCCCTTCTTCACCATAACACTACCACATCTCATATTCCCCTCTCCCTCCCCCATCGCCCTCCTGCCCCTTGGCCGCGCCTGGTCTCATCGTCTCCCCTAACCTTTCTCAAAAGTGTTTTTTTTTTCCACCTTTCAAAAGTGTCTCTGTTCCCCACTGTTTTGACCTCCCTCTCCACCCCTCTTGTCTCATGCCCCCTTGCTGTGCATTGTGTGTTTGCTCTCATACGAGACTCGACAATGGACAAAAAAAAAAAACTCCCCCCTCACCCCCTATTCTCAAAGTTGCCCTTCCTCACATCCATAAAGCTGCCTCCTTCCCCCACCCTCTCTCTCTTCCATCTCATCCCTCCACCTCCTCCAATCTTCAACTCCCTCTGCCCCTCTCATATTACTCCCCACTGTGCCTCATCCCATCACACCAAGCTTTTCCCCTCCTCATCCAACCCTCTCCCCTAGCTCTTCTGTAATCCCCCACACCTGTCAACATCTCTCCCTACCTCCCCCCCCTCAACCCTCGTCCTACCCTCAACCTCCCCTCCCCAGCACCCAAAGCCTCCTCCCCTCCGTCTTCCTTAACAGTGTGGACCTCAAACATCCGGGACCTTCGCTCAAACCCAACAGATCTTTTCATACAGGTTGCCACTGAGAAACCAGACATAACCTGTTTAACAGAAACTTTCCTACTTCAAGATGACTCTGACTCATAGCATCTCTCCCTGGAAACTCCCTCCTCCAGTAATGACAGGCCTGCTCCTCATCCTGGCAGCGGAGTTGCTCCCCTCATCAAAGATTCCATTCCTCACTCAACATGCACTGCTCTCTCTCCCCCACATCCCCAGGAATACCACTGGCTACGGCTTCCCTCAACTTCCACCTCCTGATTATATGTGTGTCATTCCGTTCACCAAACAGGGATGACTCCATTTACACCTCGCTCACCGAAAACATGGAACAACTGCTATCCTCTCATCCCAACTCTCTCGTCCTCATACGTGGTGACTTCAATTGCCATCGTGCCAATTGGCTGGGTGTGGGTACCTCCCTCACCTGCCATGGTTCTTCAGCAAAAGACTTCTGCGACTCATTGGGACTGACACAATCTGTCAAATTCCCGACCCGGATCTCAACCAATGTTACTCTATCTCTTCTGGATCTGATTTTGACCAATTTCTGTGAAAATATCTGCTGTTCTTCCTCTGCTCCACTCGGTTCATCTGACCACATGCTTGTCCAAGTAAACATCCCTCTGCTGTTGTTAGAGAACCACCTCAGCGCCGTCGAGTCTGGCATTTCAATCAGGCCGACTGGCAAGGTCTTCAAGCAGCCATCAAACTTCTAGACTAGTCTCCCATCTCTACTTTCTCTGACATCAACCCATCCTGGGAATTTTTTCAAAGAAACTTGCTCTTCCTCATGCACAGATTTATCCTATCTCGTCTTCAGTTGTCCTACCCTTCCTCCCGCCCATGGTTCACTGCAACTTGTGGCGAGGCAGTTGTCCTGAAACAACTTGCCTTTGCCTCATGGAAGGCAAATCCAACTGAAGGCAATCTCAGTTCCTTCCACAAAGCTCGGAACAAGTGTGTGTCTACCCTGAGGAGAGCCAGGAAACAACATCTTTCTCATCTCAAGTCTGAACTCTCAAACCTCTCTCCCTCCTCCAAATCCTGGTGGCATCGAATCAAAGCTGTTGCTGGTGTATGTTCCCCCTCCATCCCCTCCCTTACCTCAAAAGGCCGCATAGCTGACAGTGCACATGAAAAGGCTGAATGCCTAACCTCTGAGTTTGCTTCTAAATATTGTGTCCCAAACCCATCGCTTTCTGTACCCACCTTACCCAGTCGCACCCAGCTGTTCCTGGATTCTGTGTCCTTTTCTCCTGACAAGGTGGAGAGCTTGCTGTCAAATCTCGACTGATTCTGCAACCGGTCCAGACGGCATCAGTCTACGTGTCCTAATAACCAGCTCTTGCTCACCCTCTGTTCTATTCACCCTCTCATTTGTTCAAGGTCATCTGTCTTCTGCTTGTAAATAAGCTAACAATACAGCTTTGCATAAAAAGGTGCAAAAACAAATCCTTCCAATTACAGACCAACCAGCCTTCTCCCAATCATCAGCAAGATTCTGGAATCAATCATCGCTTCCGACATTAAATCCTTCCTCTTCTCCAATGGCCTGATGTCCGATCATCAATTTGGATTGAGACCAGGTCACTTTACCCTGGACTTGCTGCTCCTGCTTTCCCAACAATGGATGGAGGTCCTCAATGCCAGACATGAGATCAGAGCCATCTCCCTAGACATATCACATACTGTTGCGGATTTGGAAAACTATCGCACACAACATTCAAGTTCCTATAGCTCAGTTATATCGGTAAGTATGTGTTTTATAGATAGCTTCCTTCCCTTGTCTCGTGGGTGAATAAAAAAAAATGCACTGTGATTTATTTTAATAGTTAGGAGTTTTATCGGGATTCTGTAGAGAAGAACAACGACCCTCCCGCCCCGAGATTCTTGCAGCGTAAACAAGAATGACGGTTAGAACGATGCTGCAAGCTGAGAACGATCATCTCCCGCCCCGAGATTCTTGCAGCGTAAACAAGAATGACGGTTAGAACGAGGCTGCCAGCTGAGGACGATCATCTCCCGCCCCGAGATTCTTGCAGCGTAAACAAGAATGACGGTTAGAACAATGCTGCCAGCTGAGGACGATCATCTCCCGCCCCGAGATTCTCCGCGCGCTGAGGAGGGGGAGGGGTCGAGCGCGCCGAGGGCATAAATAGAAAGCCGAAGAGAAGCGAAAGGAGGAGAAGCGAAAGGAGAGAGGAGCCAGCAGGCAAGAGGCAAGCGAGAGAGAAGCCAGCAGTGAGAAGCGAGAAAGGAGCGCTCATCTTGCTGGAGCGCTCATCGTGTTGGAGTGCTCGTGCTGCGGGAGCGCTAGTCTCCGAAGGCCTGGACTGGTCTTGCCACTGCCGTCTGGAACGTCTTCTTCCTACTCCTCCTCCTCCTGAAGGATCGAGCTTGTGAAAGACCATCCGCCGCCGGAGCCGGAAGGGTTGCGTACCGTCTCCGGAGGGAACGGAGTCGAGGTTTGGTGGCCAGGACGGGCACCGAGCGGAGTCAGCCTGAAGACCGCACGAGGCGGACAGGTCCGAGTTAGACCCTGGTCTTCAGCTCCACTATCCTCAGAGCTGAAGGCCGAAATAAAGACGTCAGCCACCACTTATTTGGGGTGTGTGTGTGTGTGTCCGTGGGTCCGTCCTCTAAGTAGTAAACTGTTAAGTACTTTTGCCTGTACATACGTGTATTGCCTGATATTCGGTTTAATTCTGCCTCTTACGTGCTCCCCTAATTCCCCCCATTATTGTTGAACTAGTACGGGCCCGTAGGGGGGGGCCGGTGGGGGGGGGCGGTAGGAGCTGCGTAAACGAAGATGGTTGAGGCTTTTTCAATTAGTTGGACGTATATAATGCCATAATTGGAACACAGGTCCCAGTTATTGTGAGCGTAGTATAAACGAAGAGAATGTAGTGGTTGCGGTCTTGCGAGCATAGTGATACTGAGGTTCTTCGGTGGGATGGTTAGTGGTATTGTCTGGGAGGGTATGGTGCGGGTAAGATATTAGTTTAATGTTTGATTGTGTTTTAGTGCTGAGATTTGTTCCGTCATTATAAGATTGGATAGGGTGCATACAAAAGATTTTATAGGATATTGAAACCGATGAGGGACTTATATAGCGCGGCGAGTTATAGACGGGAGCTGTGGAAAAAAGGATTGCTGTATTGTGTCTGATTCTATTCGTCGCTTATCTTGTGCTTTTGTATCCTATATTATATAGTTGTGTGGTGGGAGTGGGATGATAAGGGGTGATTCGGGTAATGGAGGTTTAATTTTGGTAATTGCTGATTTGCGTCATTAAAAGGTGATGCGAATAGGATTTGTGGACTAGTATAGTGGAGTGAGAGGATTTTTTGTATATAATTATAACGTGGTGATAGAGAGAAGGACAAGGGAAAATCACTGGGATGCGCCACTGCATTGTCTGCAGCGCTCGGCGTAGCCTGCGCCGCGCGCGCACTTTTGTTAACATCCATCCGCAGGTCGCGCGCGCAGAGAAGGGGACAGAAAAGGGCCGGAACGGGACAGCGCGACGAGGAGACGCAACGCGAAAGGCAGCGGGGGCCAGAAGCCGCAAAGTGTGGAGAGGGGACGGAAGTCATATTAGCGGGCAAAAAAAGATAGAAAGACAGAAAAACTAGGAAGGGGGACGGCAGGCGGGTAGGCAGAGCGACCATGGCCGGGGAGGGGGCGAGAGAGATGGCGCAACTGGGGCTAGGCGGAGCCGATGGAACCGGGAAAGGAGCCAGGGCCAGCAAGATTCCGGCAGTTCAATCAGATTCGGACCGTCAAATCGTTCCTTGCAATAAATTAATCAATAATTAAATAATAAATAAATTATTGTGACGTCCATTGGTGATGTTCATAGCAGTGTCTGTATGGTCCAGATAATGCAATCTTGGAACGCTGTACCGATGATACACTCGAAAAGGCACAGTCGCGGTCCGCAATATTTCCGGCAGTTTCATGATAGCAGATAGATTACGTTGAACCCCGGTGATGCGTCGTTAGTATTAATATTTGGGAAAATTGGCATGATAAGGTTTTGAGAGGTGAACGAACACTTAGCTGCATATATATCACACTTTTCAAATGAAGAGTAAATGGGGAATTGGGGAACGGTCGTCGCGATCGTATACAACTCGAAAAGGCAAGTCGGGGTCCGAATATTCTGGAAGTTTATGAAGTGGACGCGTGCAAACGGGTCGCAGAGACGCAGACAGACACAGGATTGCTGGAATTATAGATAGATAAATACCGATTGTTAAATGTATCAGCTCGTTTTGTGTTTCTTTCATTGGTTCGAACATGACGCGTGTTTGAGGATAGTGTCGGGTAAGTTGTTCATGTTTGTCGGGGCGATTTGGCATTGTGGGGTAGCGATTCGAGCGGCATAACGACTGTTGGAAAGTTCGGCCGAGGGTGAATTTCCCCGGTAGTTTGGATCACGTAGGTATTTAAGTAAATTGAAATTGGCAATCGACCCTACCCCACATGATCTATCTATTGGCGAGTTCGGTCTGATAGAGGACCCGTCGGCTCCGGAGTTATCCGGGGGACGACCTATACATTCCCGGCGATCGGTCGAGCCGACTCCGCAGCTCCATCTAGCGGTCGTGCTCGCGGCCGATACCCGGCCCCACAACAATACTTTTGATTCGGTCTGGCACCTCGCTCTGCTCACCAAAATCTCTTCGTATGGTATCCAAGGCAATCTCCACTCTTGGCTCGCAGACAACGTGTGGCCCTCAATGGAATTCCTGTCCAAGCTGGAGTTCCTCAAGGTATTGTTCTGGGCCCAGTGCTTTTTCTCATGTTCATCAATGACTCTCTGACTCTTTGCTGATGACTCTACCCTCTGCCACACCATCTATCTTCCCTCAGATCGGCAAACAGCAGCCTCTTCACTCTTGCAGATTTGGGATAAATCAACAAGCTGGTCGCAACACGTGGAAATGTCTTCAATCTGACAAATGCTCACATCTCACTGTGGACCCCCCCCAATCTACTTTTCTCAAGACTTCATAAAAATTTGGCCGTCATATCCTGCACTGAGTTCCTGGGAAGCCAATTTCAACTTGTCTCCAATGCAGTCCGCCGATTGGGCATTCTCGCACGGCAAAGACTCCTGCAACCCTGAGCTCTGACGGTTTACAAGCTATTCTCGCAGCATGAGAGTATGGCTCCCCGCTGGGTGTCTCCTGCTCACACCAGCGTCAAGCTTCCGGTGTAGGAAACCAAGGTTTATATGGTATTAGTATTTCTGTTATGAACTGAGTTTTGGGTCTCTCACTGAGGAGGTCGGGAAGTCTTTCTGGTTTCTACCGTCTCCTTCTACCCCCCCCACATCACCCGCTCCCTGCTCTATCTTGCTTTGTGCACTCCAATTTATGCAGGGCTTCAAGGTCCGCAGCAACTCTCTGTGGTGAACTACAAATAAAATCACTGCTCACCTTCATCTTTTTCCCCACCTTTGGAACAAACTCCCACATACTCTTCAATCAAATTCTTCCCTCCAGATCTTCAAAATAGCTGTTCACCACCATTTCTTATCTTCCCCCATCAAAAACCATGATCTTTTCTACCCCCGTTAATCCACCCCAAACTCACCCACCTTCAAATTCCTTGCTTTCCTTCCTGAAAGTCCCTGTATTTTCCATCTTGTTTACCCTGTGTACCCCACCCCATCCCTCTCCCTT
>CM068952.1:167875581-167891963 GCA_035128595.1 Eptatretus atami | reverse complement strand
AGAAACGAGTTCCTGGGTCTTGTACGACAATTAACTATGCCTCGAACCCAGAGAGCACACAAACTTTCCTATTTTCAACGAGGACGAATTGTTGGCCAATCGGAAGCTGGAGTCAGCCAGCATCAGATAGCTCAGAACCTTGGCATTCCGCTTTCTACAGTCAATCAGGTGATTTTGCAATTCACTAGTGAAGGCAAGGAATCCACAGCTTCCCGTTCTGGTTGATATGGGCCCTCAGAAAGGTGTTTTCGAGCCGTCAAGTGGTCCATCGAGAAAACTCCCCGTTGCAAGGCAGCAAATGTTGCAGAGGAGGTCAAAGTTAGCTCAAGAACTGCCTTGCGGTGCCTTCATCAACTGGGCTACGATGGGAGAACAGCTAGGAGAAAACCTCTTCTTAGACCAGCCAACATTTAAAGGAGAAAGAAGTGGGCTGACGAGATGGCCACCAGACCGCTTGGAGTTTTGGCAAACTGTCATGTTTTCAGATGAGTCCCAATTTGTTAGAAGCTTCCAGTACATGACCGAACATGTACTGGAAGCGGCATTACCCAAAGTCTAAACTTTAGAGGTTTGGTAGTTTCAAAAGTTTAAACCTTGTGTTCGCTATTCCAGCGATCGCTTTGTGTCGCTTAGACTCCAAACTCAATCGCTTCGACTGTAAACTAACGGTTTCATTTTTATCATCTTCAACTTTGTATCCATTTTAAATGTTGTGTAACCCATGATCATAATTATCATCATAATACCATACTCTTGACAGTGTTAGTGTTGGGAGGCAGTCTCTTCGTCAATGTTATGCCGGATGGTTTTTTTGGCTTTAAAGCAAGCATGTGGCCAATTGTTTTCAGTTTTCTTGAAATTACTTTGTGTATTACAGTCTTAGAAACGTCACAGTTAAACACTGTTGTTTATGAATTGTTAATTTTCACGATTCACTGGTCTGGTTGATCTTTTTTTTTTTTCCCATCAGTTGGGTCCCTTTGGCTTGAAGCACGGCCGCCGCTTCCCGGTTGCCTTCGGAAGCTAAGGGCCTGCCGCTTCGGACTGAGCTTCGAAGCACGGCGGCGCCCGCTTCCGGCTTGTCTGAAGCACGCCGCAGCCGCTTCCCCGGCTTCGCTCGAAGCCACGCGCCGCCGCGCTTACCGGCTCGCTCGAACGCACGGCGCCGCCGCTATCCGGGCTTGACAGGACGCCGGCTCTCCGCTTGGCTTCGAAGCACGGCGCCGCCGCTTCCGGCTTGGCTTCGAAGCACGGCGAGCCGCCTTCCGGCTTGGCTTCGAAGCACTGGCGCCGCCGCTTCCGGCTTGGCTTCGAAGCACGGCGCCGCCGCTTCCGGCTTGGCTTCGAAGCACGGCCGCCGGCCGCTTCGGCTTGGCCTTCGAAGCACGGCGCCGCGCTTCCCGGCTTGGCTTCGAAGCACGGCGCCGCCGCTTCCGGCTTGGCTTCGAAGCACGGCGCCGCCTGCTTCCGGCTTGGCTTCGAAGCACGGCGCCGCCTTTGCTTCGGTGGCTTCGAAGCACGGCGCCGCTGCTTGCCGCTTGGCTTCGAGCACGCGACGCCGCTCTCCGGCTGGCTCGAAGCACGCGCCGCCTTTCCGGCTTGGCTTCGAAGCACGGCGCCGCCGCTTCCGGCTTGGCTTCGCAAGCACGCGCCCCGCCGTTCCGGCTTGGCTTGAAGCACGGCGCGCGCTTCCGGCTTGGGTTCGAAGCACGGCGCCGCCGCTTCCGGCTTGCTTCGAAGCACGGCCGCCGCCGCTTCCGGCTTGGCTTCGAAGCACGGCGCCGCCGCTTCCGGCTTGGCTTCGAAGCACGGCGGGCCGGCTTCCGGCTTGGCTTCGAAGCAACGGCGCCGCCGCTTCCGGCTTGGCTTCGAAGCACGGCGCCGCGCTTCCCGGCTTGGCTTCGAAGCACGTGCGCGCCTGGCGCCGGCCAGCTTTCCGCTTGGCTTCGATAGCACCGCGCGCCGCGCTTCCGGCTTGGCTTCGAAGCACGCGCCGCCGCTTCCGGCTTGCGTTCGAAGCACGCGCCGCCGCTTCCGGCTTGGCTTCGAAGCACGCGCCGCCGCTTCCGGGCTTGCTTCGTAGCCAACGCGCCGCGTCTGTCCGGCTTGGCTCGAAGCACGGCGCTGCCGCTCCGGCTTGCTTCGAAGCACGGCGCCGTGTGCTAAGGCCTTGCTTCCGGCTTGGCTGCGAATGCACGCGCCGCCGCTTCCGCTGCTCAACAAGGCGCTCTAAGCCCTTCCGGCTTGGCTTCGAAGCACGCGCCGCCGCTTCCGCTGGCTTCGAAGCAGCGGCGCCGCGCTGCTTCCGGTTGGACTTCGAAGCACGGCGCCGCCGCTTGCCGGCTTGGCTTCGAAGCACGGCGCCGCCGCTTTCCGGCTTGGCTTCGAAGCACGGCGCCGCCGCTTCCGGCTTGCTTCGAAGCACGGCGCCGCCGCTTCCGGCTTGGCTTCGAGCACGGCGCCGCCGCTTCCGGCTTGGCTTCGAAGCACGGCGCCGCCGCTTCCGGCTTGGCTTCGAAGCACGGCGCCGCCGGTCCGGCTTGGCTTCGAAGCACGGCGCGCGCTTCCCGGCTTGGCTTCGAAGCACGGCGCCGCCGCTTCCGGCTTGGCTTCGAAGCACGGCGCCGCCGCTTCCGGCTTGGCTTCGAAGCACGGCGCTGCCGCGTTCCGGCTTGGCTTCGAAGCACGGCGCCGCCGCTTCCGGCTTGGCTTCGAAGCACGGCGCCCCGCTTCCGCTTGGCTGTCGAAGCACGGCGCCGCCGCTTCCGCTTGGCTTCGAAGCACGCGCCGCCGCTTCCGGCTTGGCTTTGTGTGCTGTATCACGTGGTGGCTTCATATATCATGACTCCCCGCTAGGGGTTGTTGTAGTGTGCATCCGAACGGGCAATTAAAGCGGAGTCGCTACCTCACTCCCGCGTCTGTCTGCACCTCGACACTACAGTTGGCGACGAGGATGTTGATTACCGGGTCATGGCGCACGGAGAGTGCCCTTTTCGCGGGGACGATTTTGAATTTTTTTTAAACAATTGGGTCTATTTCCATGGAATGACGTGGTCGACGAAGCAAGCAAAGTCGATCTTGCTCGCCTCGCTATCGACGATTATCGACTGCTGAGTGATTTGGTGGCGCAGGACAAGCCCAGTGGGGACACGCTATCGTTTCAGGACATTGTGCAGAAGATGAAACACACATGGCGCCGGAGAAGTCATTACAGCTGGCTCGATACCAGTTCGATCACCTCGCAAAAGGTACGAGGAGCGCGTCGCGGATTTCATGGTGCGAGTGAAGCATTCGTCCGTGGCTGCAGGTTCACGGCAGAGAGCGTCCGCTAGACTCAAAATACGATTTATTTCCGGATTACAAGATGCAAAAATGGTTTCGGCGATTCTACGGCTGAGGGTGAGCCATTACATCAGCTCGGCAGTCGGCACTGCTACAGCTGTCGAGCAGACTCTCGGAGATGTTCGGGCCATCGCCGGCCGCAGCATGCCAGATGCCCGGGGTCCACGCGTGTCGCGAGCGCCCCGGGACGCACGCGCGACCTTCGGGCGGGCCGGGGCCAGAGTCGCAACGCGGCGCGCGAGCGGCGAGGTGACCCGCGGAGCGTGTTGGGATGCGGAGGTCGCACCTGCGGCGGGTTGCCCATATAAAACACCATGTTTACATTGTCACAAAGGTGGTCATCTGAAACGTGTGTGCGAGGCGTTGCCACCGTTAAGGTCATGGACGGCGATGTCGAGGCGACTCCGGCGACCCGGGGCGGAACCTAGCCGATGATGAGCCTGTTTTCAATGGCCTGCGGTGACACGACGAGTGAACGGAGGAATCGAAGTGAACAAAACGCCGATCACATTTCAGGTTGATACGGGTGCGGCTGTGTCGATCATAGGCGAACAGACCGGCATGACTCAACGGCCTGAAGATATCACAACCTCACGCTGTACACGTACACCACGAGAAATAACGCCAGTCGGGATGAGAGCGTGTCTGTAGTCTACCAAGGCCAGGTCGCCGCGCTTCCGTTGTACATGGGCGGGGGAGTGGGCCGTCTCCTCGCCGGACTGGCTGACCCGCATCAGGCTAGACTGGCGCCGTTCACCTTGTGCAACCCGTGCCGAGCGATGGAGATCAGTTGGAGAAGATTATTCAAAGACATCAGGTTTGTTTGCGACGACCTTGGAACTCAAGGACGTGCAGGCAAAGCTTTTCCTGAAGGAGTGGTCCTCGTTTGTAAACCACGACCGTGCCGTATGCCTACGGACAAGGTCAAGGGTGAAGGATAGGCTGGAGGCTGTGGAGTGATCAAACGGCGTACTCACTCGGGCCACCCGGTCGTCACGGTGCTGAAACGGAAATGGAGACGTCCGATTGTGCGGGGACTTCAAGTCCACGGTTAACCCGGGGCTCAGCGTGGAGCAGTACCCTGCCGTCAATCGATGAATATATGCACGGCTCGCAGGGAGTCAATACTTCACGAAGCTTGACCTGCGTGATGCATATTTCACCTGGGATGGATCCTGGAGTAGCGACCTTTTGACATCAACACGTGTCAAGGACTCTATCGATATACCCGACTCTGTTTTGGGATTGCTTCGGCCCGGCCTTGTGGCAGAAAGAGAATCAGGTTTGCATGGCCTGCCCGTCAAACCTACCTTGACGATGTGCTCATTGCGGGGAAAACGGCGGACGAGCACGTTGCGAACATTGCCCAAGTGCTGACGAAGTGGAAGCGTGCGGCCTGCACTTGAACAGGGACAAGTGCGCGTTCTCAAGCAGCGCTTGGAATACCTCGGGCACATCATCACGCCGGAGGGGCGTTGAAAGGCCTTCGGAAGTGGAGGCAATCCAGCACATGCCACCGCCTCGCGACAAGACGCAGCTGCGCTCATTCATTGGTATGGCACAGATATTACCAAAGATCCGTGCGCGGGCTCAGCCGCAGCTTGCGCCGTTAACCGCGTTTCTCAGGAAGGACGAGCGCTGGGCTGGGGGCATGCACACCAGGCGTCGTTCGCCAGTGTCAAGCGGCCTGCTCACAGAGGATACGGTCCTCGTGCCTACGAGCCTGCACGTCGCTCTATTGGCATGCGACAGCTCTGCATACGGCACTGGGGCAGTGCCTCCCCACAGGATGGACGATGGTCCGAGCGGCCTGTTTGTTTTGCATCCCGGACCCTGTCCACAGCAGAGCGGGAATATGCCCAGATCAGCGCAGGCTCTCAGCCTCGTCTGGGGTGTGCGGAGGTTTCATCAATACCTGCTGGGGCGGCATTTCACTTGCAGACGGATCACAAACCACTTCAATTCATCCTGAAACCCGAACGCGGGGTGCCGTGGTGGCGGCCACGCGAATACAGCGGTGGTGCTATTCTTTGTTGCCTACAGCTACGATATTCAGTTCCGAAGCACCGAGAAGCATGCTAACTGCGACGGTCTCTCGCGCTTGCCTGTCGCGAGGGCCGGCTTCGTCTGAATCAGCCGACCGGGTTGATGTGTTTGCACTGAGCCAGTCCAAAGCGGGCCGGTCACGGCCAAACAGGTCGCGGTGGAGTCGGCTCATGATCCAGTGCTCGCTCGTGTCGTTCAGGCGATTTATCGGGGAATTGGAGTGATCTACCTTCAACACGGCATCAGCCTTTCCGTCGCGCGCATCGAGCTGTCGTTGGCCCCGGTGCGTTAGTGGGGAATGAGGGCGGTGATTCCACCGAAGTCAGGCAGCATTGTTTGAAGAACTACATTGTCAGTCACCTTGGCGTCGTGAAGACCAGAATCTTGCTCGTAGCCTGTTGTGGTGGCCGGGTTGGATAAAGACATTGAACAGATGGTTAAGCATTGCGCCACTTGTCAGGCAGATGTGATAATCCGCGTCGAGCTGGTCTATGGCCTATCCCAGACAGGGCCTGGCAGAGGGTCCATGTGGATTGCTGCGCCGGATAAAGGCAAAATGTTTCTGATTGTGATCGATGCGTTCTCTAAATGGCCGGAGGTTGTAGTAATGCGCATACATCGGCAAACATTACGATAGAAAAACTGCGGACGATCTTTGCTAATAAAGGAATACCCGAGATTCTGGTCTCTGATAACGTCCGCAGTTCATCGCAGGCACTTTTGATGAATGTATGCGTCGAAACGTATTCAGCATCTAAGGTCCGCACCGAGCATCCGCCACGAACGGGCAGGCGGAATCATTTGTTAAATGTTGAAACGGGCTTTGCGTAGGGGGGGTGTTGCACTGTGCAGACTGTGGTCGATGTCTTTTTGCTCAATACAGGAACGCTATTCATCCTGCACCGCGATTTCTCTGCCATTCGTCTCTATGGACGGGCATTGGCGGTCCAGACTGGATTTGCTGTGACCTGGAGGGTCGATGGGTGGGCGGTGTCGGAGCCCGACGTGGTGCGCGGTTTTGATGTGGACAGCGGGTAATGGTACGCGATTATTACCACGATTCCAATGGGTGCCGCTGTGGTCTCTGTGGTACTGGGCCGGCAAATTGCATGGTGCGGACTGATGGGGGGAGGTGTGGAAGCGAACGTGGACCAAATGCATGATCGCTGTTCAGCGTCACCCCCCCCCCCCTGCCGGGCGACAGGCCCCACCTGTGATGTCGCCGTGGCCAGATGTTGTATCGCCAAGGCCAGACATGCCGTGCACCGCGGGGTGTTCCTTCTGAATTCAGTCCTGCCCGAGGGAGACGAGCAAGCTTGTCGGCCGGGGGCAGTTGTTGTTGCGGATGGGGCAAGTCCGACGAGGGTGTCACCTCGACCTAGCCGGGAGGCGTCTGAGCCTGGGCCGTCTGGCGGTGCTGCCCGCCCAAGGCGGGTCAGAAAACGACTGCGGTACTTGGAGGATTTTGAATATTGATTGGTTTCATTTGGTCATTTTATAATTGTCATTTCATCATTAGAATTGTCATTTTATGAGGGGAGGAGTGTGCTGTATCACGTGGTTGGGTTTCATATATCATGACTCGCCCGCTAGGGGTTGTTGTCGTGTGCATCCGAACCGGCAATAAAGCGGAGTCGCTACCTCACTCCCGCGTCTGTCTGCACCTCGGACACTACACTTCGAAGCACGGCGCCGCCGCTTCTGGCTTGGCTTCGAAGCACGGGGCCGCCGCTTCTGGTTCCAAACACGGTGCCACCGCTTCCGGTTTGGCTTAAAAGCACGGGGCCGCCGCTTCCAGTTATGTGTTTTTTTTGACCTTCAAGTTATTTTGTGAATTTGTCCAACACATTACATAGTAAACATTGTATGTATGGTAATTTCTTCTTCTTTAACAGCCAAATTATCCCCATGTTCTTGCGGGCTCGACTCGAGCCTTTCACGAACCGGCTGGCCAAGCCTCACGCTCGAAGAGAAAGTTAGAGCAGGAAGTTGAAATTTGTTCAGGATGACGGCGATAGCGCGCCTGTTCTTCACGGACACTGTGGGATCTTTAACGTCAATCCGAGGGATGTCACACATTGACGACAGACGTTTATAACCGAGTCAGGATTTGAACCCAGACAAGACAGCAGAGAGAGAGAGAGAGAGAGAGAGAGAGTGCACATATGTCGAGGCTCTCCTTACACATTTCCCCTCGAGAGATAGAATGTTGCAAAACTTTGCTCAACGTAATATCAAAAAATAAAAAACTTTAACCTTCTCAATTTGACTTAAAAGCACTAAACGTAAAGTAATTATTTCAGTGTGTGTGTGTGTGTGTGTGTCTGTCGGAGAGGGAGAAGCGACGGAAGATCATCCAAAAGCAACTCCAAGTTAATGGCGACGACAAAGCCCGCAATGGCTCACATGATACATGATGTGACGTGGGTGTTGATGAGGGTGAGGGTGGGTGTTGAACGACGACACACACAGTGAAACAATTCCGATTACTCTCCAAAAATAACATTCCTCCCATTAATAAATAATTTCGTGATCAAAGCTCGCATTGTGAAGCCTTAGATTGCTCAGATCATCGTCCTCGACGGTTATAACAATTACATCGAACGGTTAAAACAAAGGCCGCGTGTGTTGTCATCGTTTATGGCCTCCGTGCTATAATCATCATCATCATCGGAAGGTGCTTTCGAAAGCGAAAGGCCCGAGAGCTGTTCGTGTAAACGGACGATCAGAGTCCGTGATCCGCCACGGAAAGCGGTAAATGTTCACCAGACGGTGAACTCCCCATCCGTAAGTTTCCCCCCGGGCGAGAGCTCGGAGGGCGAGGGGCACAGGGCAACGCTTCCGTCACACGCACAAACACATCCCCATGGCAAAGGTAAAAGGGCCGAGTTGAACGGGCACGGCCTTACCGCGTGACCGCAAGCGCCGTCGCTCCGGGAATAAAGAGCCAGAACTGTGAGCAGACGTCACGAAGCGGCGACGAGAATGAAGGAAGGACGGGAGAACAACGATGAAGAGGAATAAGAAAGGAAAACTGCAAAAAATATAAATATATATATATAAATCCCAAGAGGCAAAAAAAAAAAAAACCTCACACGAAAAGCTAGGCCCAAGTCTAGGCTTCGGCCTAGTCAGCCGCCATTTCGCGAGTGCGACGGCAGAGGCCTTCTTACCTTCGATTTTTAATTTTTTTTTTCCTTCCTTCCACCGCAAACGTCTCTTCGTGTCGCCTGCGTGGAATTTTTGTTTTCGTCTCAAGATTTATTTTTTCTGTTTACCATTTGCTCGTTTTAATTCTGGGGGTAAATGTCACGCAACGCGAACCCGTACGTCAGCAGGTCATGACCTTCTCAATCCAACGCGTCGTCTGAGGAACGGCGAGCGTTCATTGGTGCTTGAACGTTAATATACCGTCACGCTATTGGTGAGCGCGTCCAGGCGTTTACTCGACGTCATTGCGTCGAGCGTCCAGGCGTTTACTCGACGTCATTGCGTCGCGCGTCCAGGCGTTCACTCGACGTCATTGCGTCACGCGTCCGGCTTTCAAATTTTATTCTTTCGTTCTCTTGTGCTTTTAGTAATAATGTACGTCGAGATAACTCGGAGCTGGGACAGGAAAATCCGACTGACGTTGCAGCGGCGGGAATCCCAGCTACCTCAACATAGCAAACTCGTCGAAAGGACATGCTCGCCTCTGAATTCTTTCGTCTTAATGATGTTCTCTTTATTCTAGAAAATTGCAACCACACAAACTAAACCTTGGCTGACCCTCATTGTGTACAAATCTGATTACGTTACGTTACTTTTTTACCCCTGTTGGTAGTCGATCCAGTCGAAAAAATGTTTTTTTTTTAATTTTGAAAATTGTTCTACTTATCAGTTTTTCCTCGATATGTTGTCTGTCTGTTGGGTAGTCGATAAAGTCGAAAAAAATTGTTTTTTTTGTCTACCCTTATTTTCACTTTTTCCGTCGATATTTGGGTAGTCGATCTAGTCGAAAAAAAAATTTTTTTTTTTTGAGATTTGTACTACCCTTATTATAGTATTTAAAATGGCGATTCAGTTTTTATGCAATGGCGATTTCGATGAAACTTGGTTGGTAGGTTCATACATGAGAAAGTTGTGTGAAATGAGAACCGTGGCTATGGACACACCTTGCCGAGCAACGGGACTTTGAAATTTTTGAAAAATCATAAAAAATTTATTTTTTCGAAATCAAAAATCGGGCCACGAGCGACTGTGGGCAGTACATTCAGCCATATTGTCAAAATTTCCAGCCGGATCTATGAAAACTGTCGGAGAAGATAGACTTTAATGAACCCTGGTCGAAAACAATAAAAAACAAAGTTCGTTATATCTCAGAGACTATGAGTCATATACATGAAATGTATGGTAGGTTCATGGTATTCCTAGTTATGTTGAGAAAGAACCGTTGCTATGGACCCTCCGTTGCCAGCAACGGCGAGAAAACCTCTAAATGTGGGGGTATTTAACGAAAAAACAATCTGCAGCATTAACCCTTGAAGCTAGAATCATGAATTTTCTTGTGCTAATCCACAGGTCATTCCCCATCGAAGGGCCCATTGCGACATACCCATGTCCGCTACCGGCTTGTCTGTCTGTCTGTTCGGTCCAGTGCTCCGTTAATACAAATGGCGATTTCGATAAACTTGGTTGGTAGGTTCATACCATGAAGTTGTGTGCAAATGAGAACCGTTGCTATGGACACCACGTTGCCTAGCAAGGGACTTTGAAAATTTTGAAAATCATTTAAAAATTATTTTTTCGAAAATCAAAATCGGGCCACGAGGACTGTGGCAGTACATTCAGCCATATTGTCAAAATTTCAGCCGGATCCTATGAAAACTGTCGGAGAGATAGACTTTGAATGAACCTGGTCGAAAACAATAAAAAACGAAGTTCGTTATATCTCAGAACTATGAGTCAGATATACATGAAACTGGTATGGTAGGTTCATGGTATGTCCTAGTTATGTGTGAGAAAGAACCGTTGCTATGGACCCCGTTCCTAGAACGGCCGAAAAACCTCTAAATGTGGGGGTATTTTAACGAAAAAACAATCTGCAGCATTAACCCTTGAAGCTAGAATCATGAATTTTCTTGTGCTTAATCCTCAGTCTATTCCCATCAACGGGCATCCGTCAGGTTCTATTGGGTAGGCGACTACCCATGTCGCCTACCGCTTGTCGTTGGGTAGTCGATAGTCGGAAAAAAATTTTTTTTTTGATCTACCCTTATTATCACTTTTCCGTCGATATGTTTGTCTGTATGTCTGTATGTCTGTATTCTGTCTGTTCGTCAGTGCTCGTTAATACAATGGCGATTCGATGAAACTTGGTGGGTAGGTTCATACCATGACCTAGTGTGTGCAAATGAGAACCGTTGCTATGGAGACCACCGTTGCCTAGTAACGGACTTTGAAATTTTTGAAAATCATAAAAAAAATTATTTTTTCGAAATCAAAAATCGGGCCACGAGCGACTGTGGGCAGTACATTCAGCCATATTGTCAAAAATTTCCAGCCGAATCCTATGAAAACTGTCGGAGAGATAGACTTTGAATGAACCCTGGTCGAAAACAATAAAAAAACGAAGTCGTTATATCTCAAGAGACTATGCGTCAGATATACATGAAACTGGTATGGTAGGGTTCATGGTATGTCCTAGTTATGTGTGAGAAAGAACCGTTGCTATGGACCCTCCGTTGCCTAGCAACGGCCGAAAAACCTCTAAATGTGGGGTATTTTAACGAAAAAACAATCTGCAGCATTAACTTGAAGCTAGAATCATGAATTTTTTTGTGCTTAATCTCAGGTCATTCCCCATCGAAGGCCCATCGCGTCAGGTTCTATTGGGTAGGCGACTCACCATGTCCGCCTACCGGCTTGTCTGTCTTCTGTCTGTGCAACAGGATATCTCAACAATTTTGGACGGATTCGGACAAGATTTGGTGGACATGTTGAGTGTTTGACGAGGACAAATTGTTTCGATTTTGGTGAAGATCCGAATCCGGATCCGGATACGAGAATTATTTAATTATTAAAAGTGATTCTTCGCCATTGAGAGATGGGGCCTAAAAGGACATACAGCATCATGTTCCAAAAAGTTGTGGACGGATTCGGACAAAATTTGGTGGACATGTTGAGTGTGTGACGAGGACAAAATGATTCGATTTTGGTGAAGATCCGAATCCGGATCCGAGAATTATTTAATTATTAAAAGTGAGTCCGCCATTGAGAGATGGGGCCAAAAAAACATACAGGCATCATGTTCCAAAAAGTTTGGACGGATTCGGACAAAATTGGTGGACATGTTAGTGTGTGACGAGGACAAATTGATTCGTTTTGGTGAAGATCCGAATCCCGATCCGGATACAAGAATTATTTAATTTTTTTAAGTGATTCTTCGCCATTGAGAGATGGGGCCAAAAAACGATATACAGCATCATGTTCCAAAAAGTTGTGGACAGATTACGACAAAACTTGGTGGATGAGTCGGTTAGGTGGCAAAACAAGAGGATTCGATTTTGGTTCAGGTGTGGATTCAGATCCCGCCTATCGGTGGACGCAACATGTAAACTGCTCAGCCTGGCGGAGGTATGCACTCCACCAGGCTGAACCATTCTACCAAATTCCATTCGAGTTGGCCCACGTTTTGGTAAATAATTCCATTTAAACTACAACGTTTTATACGTTTATTTCTCATAATATGCACAAATTATTCTGTGTACATTGTACGTGCTGTCTGCAATAAAGTTGATCTATAGATCCCATGGTGGTATATAATCCGAGAGTACCATTTCATTCCCAGCACTTTAGCCTTAATTAATATGTATGAAGAGTTTGATTCCATATTTACGCAAAATTTGCTTTCTTCCAATCACTATAACACGCCGTTTCATGAATTCGGACGGGCAAACAAGCTTTGTTCCAAAATGATGTGTGCGACATTTGCAGTCCAACAACACAATGGAGATATTTCGTTTTGGAATAACCCCCTGTCAGTCTGTAAACCTTGTGCTGCCCTCTGTCATTTAGCTCCTCCATGAGCCTAAACTAAAATATTTTAAAATCTTTATCTCCAATTTGAGGAGGGATATTCAAACAGAAGGGATTCCTACAACTTTCCTTATGCTCTTACATAGTTGACATGGTACCCCTTTTAATACACTCTGCACTTACACTATCATAACTACTACTGTTACTAACCGACCCAGCTATAAACTGTCATCCTGGTGTTTTACAAGCAGGTTGATTCATCAATGTGTGTGCCGTCCCTCGGATGGATGTTAAACGGGCGTCCTGTATACAATTTTTTCGTTGGTGGATGTGAAAGATCCCACGGTATCCTTCGAGGGGAGTAGGTGAGCTATTGCCGACACTGCGAACAAATTCCAAATTCCTGGACCTAACCTCCAGAGGGTATTGTATCACTCCACATGTTTCGATATATACTCCACATGCCCTCAGCCAATGATGCGACCCCGCAGACTTGTGCTGGATACAAAAGAAGAAGACTACTGCTACGACTACTACTCGTACAGGGTGTTTCAAAAAAAAAAAGTGGATTATTTGAATGTTGTATTGTTGAAAAATTACAAAAGGTAGCAAATTCAGTGATACATTGATGTAAAGCATGCACTATGCAATTTTCAAATCACTCATTACACTGCTTGTAATTGACATTTTCAATGTGTGCTCCATTTCTGTTCAAGTAGGTTTTGATCCTGACTCCAAAATTCTCCACAACTCGTCTGCAGGTGGCTGGAGTGGTCGCCTGATGGTAGTCCTCCACCTCCTGCTTCAGGAAAACCAGGGTTCGAGGTTTGTTGGCATAAACTTGACCTTTGGCAGCACCCCAAAATAAAAAAAAATCCAATGGATTCAAATCTGGGTTGTGGAGCGCCCACTCATGTGCTGTGCCCACGCTGATGACACGATTTCCAAACAGCTGGTGGATCAAGTCGATGGTTTCACCTGCAGTGTGCAATAGGGCACCATCCTGCATGAAGCATGCAAATCTGAGTTGGTTTAGAGACAGTAGTTGAGCGAGATTAGCATGGAATCAGTGTAAGACCTCATGGTACCATTCGCCTGTCACCATCTTGCCATTGGCGTCTTCAAACCAATACGGTCCCAGCAAACCCCTTCTGGCATTCAATGCACAGAAGCAAGTGGACTTGGAGCCCTTGAGCGGCATCTCAGACACCTCCTCAAAAAGCTCAGCACCGCAGAAGATGTTGTTGTGATTGTTGACAGCCCCATTCAAATGGAAGTGTGCTTCATCACTGAACCACAAGGAGTTGATCCAATTTGGGTACCTTACCATTCGGTCACTAAACCAATCACACATTGTTACTTGGCTTGCCATGTCATTTGGAGTTAGTTTATGCCTTACAGATATGATGTAGGGGTAGAGCTTGAGTTCAGAAGTGAGAATGCCCACCACACAGTTGAGGTGAGATCGTCAGTTTTCAGAACACGCACGATGGGATTTCTTAGGACTTTGGATTGCCAGAATCATAATCACAAGATCAATGCTTCCCCTTGGTCCTTGGTCCACTCTGGTGGGCAGCCACTGTTGCCTTCACTTTTGATTTTTTCATGCTTCCATGTGCTTGGAAGTTCTCGGATAACCGCCTGAACCATTCACCGCCCACAGCTCTATACATTGCCTATACTGCCTATAGCCCCGCACCGAGTAGATTCTGTCTCAAACCACAAAGTCAGATTTTCACCTTTCATCCACTGCTGAACACCATAGTTGATGTGTGGGCTCCACTGACTACTTGTTAGAAATGCGCACACCACCACCACCACCACCACCATGACCTCCAAGAGAGAAGGGTATCATGGAGTATGGTAGTACTCCATATATAGAGCCGGATATGGGAAAAATGCCACCCATCTCAAATGTGCTACACAATGATACACTCATAAACTACTATAGTGAAGTCATTAAGCAATGAAAAGCCCATAATTTTATTCTCGACCTTTTTCTGAATTACTCAAGACTTAAAAAGATGCCACAATACATCATACGTACCACACGGCGAGAAATCACTGAATTGCCAATTTGTCCTTCTCCTCTTTAAAAGCAATGTAAAACTGTAGCCCAACTCTCCTCAATAACTGCTGAAGCCATGATGGTGATTCTTACGCAAGGACACGTACTTGTCTCTGGCGAGTGCACACAACCCAAAATTAAAAAATATATCAAACATTGATATTTTATTAGGAAATGTGGACTCAACCAAAACAAGGCCCAGGATCATGGGAAGGGGCGAAAAATGACAGTCGATCAGCCCAACCATTCGCAAAAGCCTGATACATATTCCAATACCATCACCCAAATCAACTGAAACAAGTATTAAAACAATTTAATAACATAGATGGATTTAATCCACACCAAATTAACAAAATATATAAAACATTAAGCATTTTATTACTTTAAAAAATTGCATGTGAAAAATAAAATTTAAAAATATATAAAACACGTGAGAGCAAAGGCCACCGCATCCGCTTAAGGGATATGTATAAAATTTGGCGGTGTGAGGAGAAAAGAGGGGGAGATTGTTAATGTGATATTCATCACAGCCTTTAGAGATGCTGAATACTGAATAATATACACCAACATATGAAGAGAAAGATGAAAATATAAATGCAAAATGCAAAGCCTGTCCGCATTCAAAATGTATAGCTTTTTATATTCAGTCGTCTTCTTCTTTTATTTTGACGGGTGCAGGAAGGCAACATGCGACACCGAGCTGGAGATAATTTTATATATAGTTTAAGTATTTTATGAAAAAATCGAATTTACAAATCGACACACTCACCCCCCCCCCCACATTTTTTTTTTTTATATAAGTTATTTTAAGTTTAGTCATGTGCTGTGGATGCTACATGGATTGCAAAACAAGCCAAGGTAGGTATGCACTTAGAGTGATGATAAAGCAGCAAACAGTGTGCTTACTTGACTTTATATCCCATGTACGAGATACACATGTTGATCTGAATTGTAGTACCATGGAATACTGCAGTATCACGGAGTACGGTAGTATCATGGAGTATTGCCATACTCCATATTATCCATAACGAAATGTATAAAACATTAAGCATTTTATTACTTACAAAAAAATTGCAGAAACAAGAAAAAATAAGTTCGAATTGTGAACATACCCCATGGGAGTTCATTCGTACAACTCTCAGGTGACCGATAGCATGGACGACGGATAGTTTTGAAATTTGGTAAGATTTTCATTGCATCAGAAAATGAAAGCAAAACATCTCACAAGAGTGAGACTAGTTTCATATCATCATTTGCGACTTAATTTTGCGTTGGGCATCGCCCAGCGCATTTAGTTTTGTTTTTTTATAACGATCTTAAGAAAATGGACCAAAAGGGCCGTTTCTCGGCCCAGAGGGCCGGAATCGCACTTTGGGTTCAGTTAATGCCTGGGGAATGGTCTCTAGAATATACCTGTCAAGTTCGGTTCGGTTCCGTCCAATAATAACCGAGAAATAACAATTTTAAGAATATGGGCCAAAATGGGCCGTTCCTCAGCCCGAAGGGCCGCAATCGCACTTTGGGCTCAGTTAGTGCCTGCACATATGTGTCTAGTATATGCCTGTCAATTTTCATCGAATTCTGTTCACGAATAATGGAGAAATCGACGTTCAAATGAACTGTACACAAGAAAAGAGAGAACTCGAGCGGTGCTTAGACGCAGTGGGGTGGAAGACCCATCGGGGTAAAAACATTTTGAGAAAAATGCAAAAACAGAGGGATGAAATTACAAAAGAAAAGCCAAACAAGGTAGGAATGACACCACATTACGATGCCACAATATGACACCACAATCCTCTTCTGGTTTAGCATCATGATATCTTTTGACATTTTTCTTTTGTTGTGGGATTGTGATGGAACAACAACTTCAAACTGCTTATAGCCAATTGAAAAGGAACATTAGTACGTG
>CM068952.1:167856657-167867833 GCA_035128595.1 Eptatretus atami | reverse complement strand
TGGAGGTATTGGCATCCACGGTCGGTTAAGTTACGTCGATTCCCACAAGACTCTCCGGAATTGTAGGCCGTCACTCACGGATAATTCCGTGATGCGGCAGGTCGCTTAACCGACCGTGGACGCCAATAACTCAACCGCATGACCTAGGGTCCTCCCGTCTATGGGTTAATCGGGTTACCTAATTAATCACGTGATTTAATTACCAGGGAACCATGCCTTCGGTACGCCTTGTCCAAACCGGATCACTCTTCCAAATCGGATGCAGCCGAGCGACACTGCCAAGGACGTACCGGCTAAAAGGAACAGATCGTTGGGAATAAAGTCCCGGCAAGAGTAGGATTCGGACCATGCTGGACCAATGGGAGAAAAGACAAAGACGAGTAGGGAACATTCCTATTAATAATAATAATTTATTAACGAGCAGGCAAGGAAAATATGTGGCACAGTGAAGATTTATTGGGGTATGTAACGCAGGGAAAGAGGAGAGAGGTGTGGAGTGCGACAATAATACAAGCAACTTACGAAAGCATACACAGAGTAGACTTGACACGAGATTAATAACAGTAAGAACAATAATGATCTTCTTCAGACTTACTTAACAGACAGGTGCCAGCACACTCAGACACACACAGAAAAAGAAACCCCAATGAGAAGGGACTTTTGCAGCCAGGGAGGGGTTGAGGTTATGCTCTCGGTACCTGGGCGTTTCGGGGGAGGGGGTGCTCCGTGGTGCGGTACCCGACAGTAGTCGCGTTGAAGCCGCACGTGTGGAGCCTGTGTTCTGAAGGACGAGCTTGAGTGGAGAAGGGCGGAGTCCAGAGGGCGGGGGTGGAGTAGTGGGCGGGACCAGGCAGGAGGCGGTTCGTTGAGGCGAGACGTGGGCGGAGTCGAGAAGCAGGAGTCGAGGTCGTGTTGGCGGAGATGAGAAGCAGGAACACACCGCCTGAAAACACTCACACCAGTCACACATACCACACCACACCACCCAGACGGAGGAGCTTCTCCATCTTTTATAGAGCCCGAAGCTCGGGGGAGGGGGTCATGCCAAATTTGTCGTCATCGCCAGAATCAGGCGCTTTGATTGGCCCCGACCCGTCACGTGGTCCGCCAGCTTGGGCCGCGTTTCGGGTCGATGTTGGTGCAGCAGATCCTCCACGGCAGCACGGCAGCCCGCCCACCTTACAGCGAAAACGCATGTGACTCGCTGCACATGTCGGGTTTGCGGGATAGACGTTTGTGCAGCAGGCAGATTTACCTCAGGAGTGATCGGAAGGGAGGGTACCGTGGGTTGTTGTGGAAGCTCAAGTGACAGTCCAGCACCTAGCACACATCACGGATTTTGCCTCAGAAAAGAAAAGAGTGGGAATGAAATGGAGGGGAAAATGATTTAATAACCGTAACTTTCGATCATCGCAATGCACTCCCCGTTATCCCGCTAAACAAAGGGAAGGGGTCTATCTACACGTATATTAATGGCATAACTGTCTTGGGACACCTCTCTGTTGTATACATGCAGTTCCTAGAACCGCAACAATATACATATTATATATAATATGATATATATAGTATATATACATATATATATACAGTTATATATAATATACTGTATACATATTATATATATTTGTATTTTCTGTCTGTCTGTCCATCGATAGAATGTGCCCCATGGGTAGTAACCCCATCATATTGCATACCATTGGAATCCTCTTGGCAAATGGAGATGTAAGAAAATATTTTCAAACATACAGGGTAGGGGGTTTAGGGTGTGGGGAAGACTCCAATTCTCTCTATAAATGTGTATCGTATAGCGCCACCCGGTGGTAGGCGGTATTACAAATAAACTTCTTGCTAAACTCTAAACTCCTTCCGCACAAGGTGCAAGTACCTCTGCTGGTATACTATATTCCATCTTGATGTTGTCTCAACTGAATTACTGCATATTTGCTTGGGGCAACTCCTTAAAATTTAGAGCTGGACAAAATCCATCCATCAATTGAGACCATACTCTGTTCAGAGTGTTGGTGCTGCCGAAGCAGTCTCCTTGGCTATTGGGTACAATCCTGGACAGGTCACCACTCCGACACAGGATACCAGCAAGCTGGCACTCATTTTGCCGACCTCAGAAGGATGACAAGCAGAATCAACCCCACCTGGTATTACTTCAACAGTCGAGTGGGATTTGAACTCAGGATCCTAGGATCCCAAGACCACCACCCTAACCAGCGAACACCAGGCATGGACAAAATATTGGGGTTACAAAAAAGGGTCATCAGAATTATATGCGGTGAAAGTTCACAAGCACATTCAAATATTCTTTTTATGATAATAAGGTTCTGAAAATAGAAGAACGACACAATTTTTATATAGTCTTACTAATGTTCTGGCTAAATCTAAATGAGATGCCCCAGAAACTTGCTCAAACTTTTCTTTAAAATAAAGTCATTCATAATTACCCAACAAGACAAGCTGATATGTACCATTGACAACAAACTGGAACGGCACTTGGTAGCGTACATACCTCTGCCAGGCTGAACAGTTTACATTTTGGATCCCTCTGAGAGGCCGAATCTGGATCCGTACCTGAATCAAAATCGAATCAGCCTGTTTTTGTCACCTAACCAACTCATCCACCAAGTTTTGTCATAAGCCATCCACAACTTTTTGAAATATCATGCCATACAGTACATTATATCGTTTTGGCCCCATCTCTCAATGGTGAAGAATCACTTTAAAAATATTAAAAACTCTTGCAGCCGGATCTTCACTGAAATTGAGACAATTTGTCCTCATCACACACCCAACCAGTCCACTAAGTTTTGTCTGAATCAGTCCATAACTTTTTGAGATATCCTGCTCACAGACAAACAAACAGACAGACAGGGGTGAAAACATAACCTCCATCCACCTTCAGTGACTGTGTTAACAAGAACTTCCTTTTCAAACAAAACTCTTATTTATACTGGACCAAAGTTATGGAATTCCCTTGAAGTGAGCCTTAGGCAAAGTATTGGTGTTACTATCGTCAAACACAATCCCAAAAGTTTATTATTAGCGAGGTATATAACAAATTGATGTAGTTATCACTGGTAATAAATGAGTAATGAGTGATATTGTGATGCCAATGCAAAATTATTGTGGACCAGCTGATTCCTCCTCCTACACCCCCATTGGCCTTGGACCCATGAGCCGACACCATTTTCCCCACCAGCACGAAGCAGCAGCATCTATCTGCCATCCAAGGGCAAGCTTTATATTTACTTATTCATCCTGCAATTTTGATGTCTTCTTGCTTCTTCCTCCTCTCACCTTCCTTCCCTCCATTGTAAAAAAAGATGCATGGCAATAGAGGGGGTTAAGAAATCATTTGTTCGTGTTGTATGTCCATCCTGCGTGGAAGTTCGGACAATATTGTACCACGTATGTGTTTTGTTGTTATTGGCAGTAAAACGATTATTAAATTATTTGGCCAGTTGGTGAGCCTGCCTTCTTGGTCTGTCGTTTCTGTGGGAAAGCAAGATTAGAAAAGGGCAGGCGTAAGTTTGCTCGAAACCGAGGCCAGGTGACTATTCAAGTGCTTTATTTGAATCGACCAATCGTGCTGCTCGTTAGCCCGTCCACAACGCAGTCGGAGACAAGAGTTTTGCAATTGCATCTGTGTGTTTATGTGTGTCAGTCCAGGCTATAACATTTAAAAAAAAATTTTTACCATTTGAGTTTTTGTCATCAAATTTTCCACAAATCATTATGACGAGAATATGGAGAACACTAATTTTATAAAATTTACTCTTTTTTTTTTTTAGCTGTTTTCGTCGTTTAGTTTAGAGTACAAAGCTTAGAGAACAATGCCTCTCTACACAAACAAACAGGCTATCCTAACAAAGATACCACCAATCATCACAAACAAAACGTTTCGTCAAGTTTAGAGTCAAAGCAGATTCAGATGGGCTTTGCATTTTGAGATGCTTTCTCGTTAGTTTTGGAATTAAATCTCACACAGCATGACCATAGTCTTTCAAGACCCAGACACTGACAATAAACGTTGGTGCTGATTGGATACACACATATCTATTGTAGTAGGGAGGAATCCCATTGAACATTGCTGAAAATGAAAATACCTGTAGATGTGATATCACAAATGTGACTCTCCAAAGAGAAAAGATTGAGTCAAAAACTCAGATATCTAATCAACTATCCATTTATTCACACTGGTCTGCAACATGACATGTACAAGATGTATACTTGCCATTTTTGTTTATTTTACTTTGGGAATATTTGCTGTTCGGTTTGACCAAATATTTGTACATTGTCGAACTTTGTGCCAAACTCAATCCCACTCCTGCAACAAGATGATTTTGCTGCATGGTCTGCTGAGCAGGAAGAGAAAAATAAACAACTGCTGAAATCACTAAAACATGAACTTCGAACACACTTACTTCTCACCCACACTCATACTGTCTCTTCAATATGAATACCAGGAAAGTTTGAGAAAGTTTCAATGTCTCAAGCTCAACGTCTTCACCATCACCTGGGTGCTTCACCACTTGGATGAACTCCTTGCAAACAGTCCTTTTCTTGACACATTTCAGCCCATCCGAGTATACGAGCAGCACATGGAAATTTCCCAGACTAAAACATTCATTCTTTTTTCTCCAACATGTTTGTGCAACAATGTTGGATGAAATTTTTTTTTTTTTTTTACAAACTATGGTTTTTACAATTTAACCTTGAAACTGAACAAACACTGGTGTTTTTTTCCTACTTCTCTATCAGGCAGATAACCTTTCACACACCTCATACAAGGCATTTATATAGTGCTGGCAGGATATCCTAAAGATTGTGCACTTGTCTCTTAGCTGTCTAGAATCGTGACCAGCTACAAATTGTCGAACTGGTGTTTTATATGCAGGGTGATGCATCAATGTGTACCGTCTCTTGAATGGATGTTAAAACTGCGTTCCCCGTAGTAAGTTAATTAGAGGACGTTAAATTAATTGGTGGCTGTTGAAGATCCCATGGTGTCCTTTGTGCAAAGAACGCGAGTTATCACCGTGCCATGAACAAACTACAAATTCTTGCCACATTGGATCAAACGTTGAGCTTGCCCTAGTCTATTTGCAGCAAGCAAAAAAAAAAAATTTTTTCTTCCTATTTTTTGGCTATTTTTATTTTATTTTTGGTATTTCAGTGCTATCTAAAACATTTTTTACCCCCCCCCCCCAAAAAAAAATAGCAAATAGATAGGATTCCTTTCCTATTTTAGATATATATATATTTTTTTTACTATTTTGGAGATTTCAGTTGTTGCAGTGCGACTTTGGTACCTAATTTTTTTTCCTGACTGTTTTTTTTTCAAAATTTTGTTGCTATTTTTTCACTATTTTTTCCATACTTTGTTGTTTTACACCAAATTGGTTGCTATTTTTTCATTATTTTTCTGTACTTTTTTTGTTTTACCTTTGTCGGAGTGGCGACCTGTCTAGGATTGTGCCCAATAGCCAAGGAGACTGCTTAGGCAGCACCAACGCTCTGCACAGAGTATGGTCCCAATGGATGGATGTTTGTTTTACACCAAAGTGGTTGCTATTTTTTCACTATTTTCTTAGACTTTGTTTCCTTACACCAGATTTGCTGCTATTTTTTTTTACCTTGTTTTTTTTACACCAAAATGGTTGCTGTTTTTCCCCAATTTGTTTTTTTTCAAAAACTGCCTATTTAAAATATTTTTCTCCTATTTATTTCGTTTTGTTTTTTTTGGTTCAAAACTGGTGATTTAAAATATATTTTTTCTCTTTTTTCAATTTTTTTTTGTTCCAAAACTCACTATGCAAAATATATTTTTTCTCCTTTTTTTTTGTTTCAAAACTCACCATTTAAAACATATTTTTGAAAATGGGAAAAAATAGATTTCTTTGTTAACCTCCACCACCGAAGATGAAGGTTACATTTTCACCCCTCTCTATTTGTCTGTCTGTGTGCAGATATCTCAAGAAGTTGTGGACAGATCCGGATGAAATTTGGTGGGCAGGTTGGGTTTGGGTGTGTGACAAGGGCAAACTTATTAGATTTTGGTGAAGATCCGAATCCGGATCCGGTTACGAGAATTTTTTTCGTGATTCTTCACCATTGAGGGAAGGGGCGACAAATGATATATAGCATGATATCTCAAAAAGTTGTGGACGGATTCGGACGAAACTTGGTGGACACCTTAAGAACTTATTCAATTTTGGTGAAGATCCGAATCTGGATCTGATAATTTTTTAAAGTGATTCTTCACCATTGAGAGATAGGGATAAACTAATATATAGCACAATATCTCAAAAAGTTGTGGACGGATCCGGATGAAATTTGATGGACAGGTCGGGTGTGGGACGACGATGAATTGATTCGATTTTTGTGAAGATCCAATTCCAGATCTGATAATTTTTAAAGTGATTTTTTTACCATTGAGAGATAGGGCCAAAATCGATTATATCGCATATTTCAAAAACATATTGGGCCCGATATGTTCTCGTGGATCAGGCATTACGTGGCGAAGGTATGCACTCGACTGAGTGTCCTTCCAGTTGTATTTTTTTTTTTTTTACCATTGCCGAAGGAGAGGGTATTGCATTTGGGTCCGTTTGTCTGTTTGTTTGTCTGTCTGTCTGTTTGTCCGCACAGAACTTTCGTGTTTTTCTCTGCAACCGCTTGTCGGATTGAGACAAATTTTTCACCATTGGTGCAACTACTCATGTAGAATGTTTTTATGATAATTATGACGTCATAAGTCACGTGATGTAGCAGCCATATTGGAAAAACAGAAAAACTTTGGACCTCTGTATCTCTGAAACCGCACCAAGGAAAAAATTGAAACTTGGCACATAGCAACTACTCCTTATTGAAAATGAGAGTGCTTTTTATGATGTCATAGATGTCCTCATTATGACGTCATAACTGCATATGTAGAACACCACATCCGATCAGTATGAAAATTTTTGAGGGTCATCTCGGGATAAAATAGTCCACAGAAAAAACAATTTGTAACGTCATCGGTCACGTGATTTGGCCAGCTGGGGTGGCCAGCCAGTTTAGGACAGACTTGGGCAGAAAACGTTCTCCAGACACCCCAACAAGAGGGTGGAAATATTAGGGTAGTAGTAGTGGTCTTAGTAGCCATTCAAGTAATTTTTATGCACTGAGCTGATATTTAAAAGAAGAGGCAAACTTTAATGTTGAATACCCTGCTGTGAATTGTTATTACATCTTCACGTGATTGGTAATGAATGACTTTGGAAAGGAATGAAGGGATGAAGGAGTTCGACTCAATGTCATATAGTATTTCCAAGGAAAGGTGATCAAGTGGGTAAAGCCTTGTTGTCCTCACTGTTGTGTGTTAATTCCCTTGGCTGCCCGGTGGAAATTTTCACACCCTGTGATTGTAATGTTGATCTGTCAGGGATTGGTCTCTGACCACAGAGATGTTCACAACTTGTGAATGCCCTGATGATCTATCAAGAGTGTGGGCCTCCACCATTTGAGGCAGACAAAGAGAACATGACACACTCTTGTAACTGACTTTGGCAGTTCTATGTCATGGCTTTCGGTTTTGGAAACCCCAACAACTTTTGTACAGCTCAGTGAATGTGTGTTTCTAGCTCACATTGTAACTAAGACAACACAGATATCCTTGATGACCCCCTTGCTTACGAAAACACTTTTCAGCATGAAGTGCAGAGGTTACCAGGTGGCGGTTTTAGTCATATCCTGCCTGGCATTGATTTTAGGAAAAGGCATCCCACGAGTTAACAAAATAATACCATGCTATCCTGTGACCATGATCGTGGAAGCAACAGAAAATGGGAAAATAAATACACAGAACAAGGGATGGAATCAACGGAATGTCCATCAAAGTACGCTAACCTTCCACACACTATTGTTGTAAATGCGTTGTGACATGCTGGCACATGTGAAAGCATACAAGCTTGTGACATGCTGGCACATGCTAAAGTGTAAATGCTTGTGAGATGCTGGCACATGTTAAAGTGTACATACTTGTGAGATGCTGGCACATGTTAAAGCGTACAAGCTTGTGACATGCTGGCACATGTTAAAGTGTAAATGCTTGTGAGATGCTGGCACATGTTAAAGTGTACAAGCTTGTGAGATGCTGGCACATGTAAAAGTGTACAAGCTTGTGAGATGCTGGCACATGTTACAGTGTACATACTTGTGAGATGTTGGCACATGTTACAGTGTACAAGCTTGTGAGATGCTGGCACATGTTAAAGTGTACATACTTGTGAGATGCTGGCACATGTTAAAGTGTACATACTTGTGAGATGCTGGCACATGTTACAGTGTACATACTTGTGAGATGCTGGCACATGATACAGTGTACCTACTTGTGAGATGCTGGCACATGTTACAGTGTACATACTTGTGAGATGCTGGCACATGTTAAAGTGTACATACTTGTGAGATGCTGGCACATGTTAAAGTGTACATACTTGTGAGATGCTGGCACATGTTTCAGTGTACATATTTGTGAATGCTGGCACATGTTAAAGTGTAAATGCTTGTGAGATGCTGGCACATGTTTCAGTGTACATACTTGTGACATGCTGGCCACATGTAAAAGTGTAAATGCTTGTGAGATGCTGGCACATGTTACAGTGTACATACTTGTGAGATGCTGGCACATGTTAAAGTGTTAAATGCTTGTGAGATGCTGGCACATGTTACAGTGTACATACTTGTGAGATGCTGGCACATGTTAAAGTGCAAATGCTTGTGAGATGCTGGCACATGTTAAAGTGTACAAGCTTGTGAGATGCTGGCACATGTTAAAGTGTACATACTTGTGAGATGCTGGCACATGTTACAGTGTACCTACTTGTGAGATGCTGGCACATGTTACGTGTACATACTTGTGAGATGCTGGCACATGTTAAAGTGTACATACTTGTGAGATGCTGGCACATGTTTACAGTGTAACCTACTTGTGAGATGCTGGCACATGTTACAGTGTTAATGCTTGTGAGATGCTGGCACATGATACAGTGTACATACTTGTGAGATGCTGGCACATGTTAAAGTGTACATACTTGTGAGATGCTGGCACATTATACAGTGTACATACTTGTGAGATGCTGGCACATGATCAGTGTACTACTTGTGAGATGCTGGCACATGTTAACAGTGTACATACTTGTGAGATGCTGGCACATGTTAAAGTGTAACATACTTGTGAGATGCTGGCACATGATACAGGTGTACATACTTGTGAGATGCTGGCACATGTTACAGTGTAAATGCTGTGAGATGCTGGCACATGTACAGTGTACATACTTGTGAGATGCTGGCACATGTTACAGTGTACATACTTGTGAGATGCTGGCACATGTTAAAGTGTACATACTTGTGAGATGCTGGCACATGTTAAAGTGTACAAGCTTGTGAGATGCTGGCACATGTTACAGTGTACATACTTGTGAGATGCTGGCACATGTTACAGTGTATATACTTGTGAGATGCTGGGCACATTTACAGTGTACAAGCTGTGAGATGCTGGCACATGTTAAAGTGTACATATTGTGAGATGCTGGCACATGTACAGTGTACATACTTGTGAGATGCTGGCACATGTTACAGTGTACAAGCTTGTGACATGCTGGCACATGTTAAAGTGTGCAAGATTGTGAGATTCTGGCACATGTTAAAGTGTGCAAGATTGTGACATTCTGGCACATGTTAAAGTGCACAAGCTGAGTGGTTTTATAAACATCTCAACTGTTTGTTCTTTGAAGATACTACGTTTTCAGTGTTGATTGACTGTTTGTAAGGAGGGGCTGTTTGTGTGTGGCTAGTTTGTTGGTTCGCATTGGAATAGGCTATTTATGTTGATAGGTTATTTGTGTGGATGGGCTGTGAGGATATACTCGTATTGTTTGTGTGAATCCTTGATAGACTGTTTGTGTGAACAGACTGTTTGTAAGTAAGGATAGCTGTTTGTTTGAAAGGATAGGCTGTTTGTAAGAATAGGCTGTTTGTTTGTAAGGATAGGCTGGCTGTTTGTAAGTCAGGATCTAGGCTGTTTGTAAGTAAGGATAGGTTGTAAGGACTAGGCTGCTGTAAGGATTGGCTGTTTGTAAGGATCTAGGCTGTTTGTATTAAGGATAGGCTGTTTGTTTTGTAAGGATAGGCTGTTTGTTTGTTTGTATAGGCCGTTTGTAAGTAAGGATAGACTGTTGTAAGGATAGGCTGTTTGTATGTATAGGCCGTTTGTTTGTAAGGATAGGCTGTTTGTAAGCAAGGATAGGCTGTTTGTAAGCAAGGATGGGCTGTTTGTAAGGATAGGCTGTTTGTAAGTAAGGATAGACTGTTTGTAGGATAGGCTGTTTGTAAGTAAGGATAGACTGTTTGTAAGGATAGGCTGTTTGTAAGTAAGGATAGGCTGTTTGTTTTGATGAGAGGTTTTGTGCTGAAAGGAGAGGCTGTTTGTTGGTAAGGATAGGCTGTTTGTTTTGTAAGGATAGGCTGTTTGTAAGTAAGGATAGGCCGTTTGTTTGTAGGATAGGCTGTTTGTAAGTAGCGATAGGCTGTTTGTAAGTAAGGATAGGCTGTTTGTTTTGATGAGAGGTTTTGTGCTGAAAGGAGAGGCTGTTTGTTGGTCAGGGCAGGCTGTTTGTTTGTATGTATAGGCCGTTTGTTTTGTAAGGATAGGCTGTTTGTAAGTAAGGATAGACTGTTTGTAAGGATAGGCTGTTTGTAAGTAAGGATAGACTGTTTGTAAGGATAGACCGTTTGTAAGAGATAAGCTGTTTTAGTAGATAGGCGTTTGTAAGTAAGGATAGGCTGTTTGTTTTGATGAGGTTTTGTGCTGAAAGGAGAGGCTGTTTGTTGGTAAGGATAGGCTGTTTGTTTGTAAGGATAGGCTGTGTGGTAAGTAAGGATAGACTGTTTGTAAGGATAGGCTGTTTGTAAGTAAGGATAGGCCGTTTGTTTGTAAGGATAGGCTGTTTGTTTTTTGATGAGAGGTTTTGTGCTGAAAGGAGAGGCTGTTTGTTGGTCAGGGCAGGCTGTTTGTTTGTTAGGATAGGCTGTTTGTTTGTAAGGAGAGGCTGTTTGTTTGTTTGTATATGCTAGTTGTTTGTTTGCAGGCTGTTTGATTGTAAGGATGGACTATTTGTTTGTTAGG
>CM068952.1:167845995-167856647 GCA_035128595.1 Eptatretus atami | reverse complement strand
TGTTTGTTACGATGGTCTGTTTGTTAGAATAGGCTGGCTGTTTGTTATGATTGGCCGTTTGTGAGGATAATATGCTGTTTGTTAGGCCAGGCTGTTTGTTATTGATAGACTTTCATAAGTGTCAATATGTTGTGTTGTTAGAGTGAGTCGTTGACGACGACAGATCTTGTCTTGTTGGCATGTTTGTATCTCTGAGGCTTTGAAATCCAAAGCAGAAGGATCATTGGCAAGCACATATATCACAAGTGAAGTATTGAGTGTACTGGTTGTGAGTAGAGGCTGTTTGTGTTGATTTGCTCTCTTTTTTGTTGCATTCTCTGCAGTATCTGGAAGTCGGTAGGATTTCCTATGTCGGGATGGTATGGGCACTCCATACGCTTAATACAACACAAATCCTCAAAAAAAATCTACCAAAATAAAAACTTATAAACTTACTTGCTGAAGTACCCAGAATTGCCCGTGGAAATTAAATACAATATGTATTTAAATATTTTCTGGATGACAAATTGGGGAATGTTGGTCTTGTGGTCTCGTCTGACTTACCAACCTTGGGCGTTGAAAAATGTGCTTGGACCACTTTCCCCTCTTTTAACTTCTTTTCATTAATTATATATTTTTTAATGTGACAAATCAAGATACAACCTCAACATATCTTCACAAAACATATCACTCAATCTTTCACAGGAAAATTCCAGGCAGTGTGTAACATACTCGCTTGAGGCCTGAACGCGATGTTATAATAAACCTGTGTAAAGCAATCTTTTTAATAACAGGCACATGTGTAAACACTCTAAAAATTAAATTTGTGTTGGTGACAACAAATCACTACAACCTCAACGTACAAGCTTCACAATACGTATTACTTGATTGCTCCCGGAAAAAAAAAATGCAGGCATTGGACAAAACACAAGACCCGATCGAGGCCTGTCGGCCAATTATTTGATTTTAATTTTTTTTAATTCTTAATTTTTTATCCAAAATATAGCCCTCGACCTTCTTCTGATGAAAGCGGAGGCCATGCAAAGTTTGGTTACACTGGTTCTTGCAGGGTCCGAATGCATAAATGAACAAACAAACTTTCTTTTTATATATATATATAATATATATATATATATATATATATATAATATATATAGATGTAGTACCTGCCAGTCATCTGCAGAGAATTTCACATCAAACAACACTCATGAAGCTCTTGGACATCATCACTGAGCTACAAAACTGACAGACCCAAAATAGCCCCTTTGTAATTCTCCTTTACCTCATTATTCATCTGTTCAGGAAGCCTAACTCAAATGACTTGGTACTTGGATTCCACTGAATTTTACAGTGTAAAGTCCATAAGACTCCTCAAAAAATTTTCACAACTTGAAAGGATTCCACAAAGTATAGGTATAGCTGCATACCTATTTAGTGTGGAAGAGAAGACAGCCGAGACGTTAGGATTTTGAGTCCATTACTTTATTGCCTCGCCCAACGGTTCCTCTTCGTAACCACCAAAAAAATTCCCCTGCCAGAAATCCCTCCATCAAATAATCACCGGATGAACCAAAGCTAAAGCATATTAACATATTGATAAATCAAATGCAAAATAATTCCGCAACACTACTCACTCACTCACTCCTCCCCCGAGTGGCTTTATCAAATCAAAGGTACAGACAAAGTACATAATGGTGTACAGAATAAGAGATGTAGTCTGCCATGTAAAATAAAAGTCACAGCAAAGAGAAATGGCCAACAAGCAAAATGTACTCCATAAATATCGTGCTGGGAAGTGTACATGATGCTCAGAGCGAGTCGTATGTGGCTGGAAGGGTATTGTTGTAGTAGGTGTTGACCTGTGCGAAGGTCAGCTGTGATACTGTGGCAAGAAACGCTGCCTTCAAGCGAGACTGTATAATGGCTACTATCAATATCGAGAAAGAAGGTCTTCTCGGAGCGTTGTTGTAACTTTGTAGAACTTTGCCATTTATGTGGAATAGCTGTTTGGGAGGCTCGGTTGTTTGTGAGGATAGGCTGGCTGTATACTTGTGAAGATAGGCTGTTTATTTGTGAGGATACCAACATCGTAAGGTTGCTACGAGGGTTTCCGGACAGCATTGTGCCGTGCGAATGTGTGGGTGCATGTAGAAAACGAATGGGAAGTAAAAGTCGGGCGTGATGAAAGCATACATGTCAGTGTAGCCCCAAGGCCATGAATGGTCAAACAAAGTTGGCTGGCATAGTTGGTGGCGTCGGTAAATGTGCCATCAGATGCTGAGAAGAATTCTCCAAGGAGACTAAGTGGTGCAGCACACATGAGCTCTGCGGTGGAGCAACCAAGGTCGGCTTTTTAGAGCAGATTGGGAACCAAGCAGAACCATAGGTACGATGTCCATCCAGTGTGTGGTTTTGTCACGTGCTTTCAGGGAAGATAAGTTGGTGGTGGAAACGTTCACCTATAACCATTCACTGCTGGATAGGAAGTGGTGGTTTGCATGTGGTCAATAGCCAGGAGTTAAGTCAGCTCGTGAAATAGAGTCGATTCAAACTGGCTACTGTGATCTGCAGTGATGGTTGATGGCACATTGAAACATGTGATCCAGGTTTGGACAAAGGCCCTGATGTTGGTAGGTGCAGTGATGTTACCTATTGGTGTCGCCTCCAGCCAATAAGTGAAGTGGTCAACACAAGTCAGTACAAGTAGTGGTGTCCATTTGAAGGTGGTAAGGGACCAACAAGAGCCATGTGGACCCTGTCAAAATGCATATCTGGTGTTGAAAGGTTGCCACGTGGTACGACCATATGATGTTGGATCTTGGAGCATTGATGTTAAAGACACTGCTTGGCCCAACGACACCCTTCAGCGCTGATGCATGGTCATACATGACACATAATGATGAGTTGCTGGGTTGCTCAAATACTCGGGTCTGTGAGCGAAAAGTGTCGAAGACTCTACGACGGATGCAGCAGGCACCAAGGGGTGTGACTGGCCCGTCGATGTATCGCAATGAGGGTAGTGCTTGTCCCTGGTTGCAGTACCTTGCAAAATGTAAGCGAACCGATTGCAGACTACAGATGGTGGAACTCTGTGTCCTCCCATTGCTCTGCTGCAAGTCCATTAAAATCAATGGCCAATGAGTTGGTAGAGGACAACACCAATACCTCGATGTGTGACAGCGTCAGCAACTGAGTTCATGATTCCTTTGACGTACTGTTGGCATCAAATTCCCGGATGTCTGTGGTGAACCTCAGTGGGTGCCAGTTGGCATCGATGAACTGGTGAAGGGCCGCACCCACTGCAACGAGTCTACCATCAGGCTTGTTGGTGCGTCTGGCTTTGGATGAATCAAGAGTGAGGTTGGCAAGTGCATCTGATGGTGTGGAAGGCTGATAAGATTGGCTCCAACTATTGGAACACTTCAGGGTGCTTACTAGTTGTGAGTAACTTGTGCAGCCGCTGCAGTGTCGTGGGTGCATTTAGAACTAGAAAGGCACTCGGTGGAGTGCATACTCTCTGCCAGGCTGAACAGTTTACTTTTTGTATCCCACTGATCGGAAGGAGCTGGATCCGGACCTGACCAGAATCGAATCGGCTTGTTCTTGTTACCTAACGAACTCTTCAACTGAGTTTTGTCATCATCCATCCACATCTTTTTTAAATATCGTGCTACATATCTTTTTTGGCCCCCTCTCACAATGGCGAAGAATCACTTGAAAATATTAAAATTCTCGTATCCAGATCCAGATTTGGATCTTCACCAAAATCAAATCAATTCATCCTTGTCAAACACCCGACCTGCCTCCAAAGTTTTGTCCAAATCCGTCCATAACTTTTTGAAATATTCTGCTACATATCGTTTTTGGCCCTATCTCTCAATGGTGAAGAATCACTCAAAAAATTTTAGTGCCGGATCTGGATCTTCACTAAAATCTAACCAATTCATCCTTATCACACACCCAACTTGTCCACCAAATTTCATCCGAATCCATCCATAACTTTTTGAGATATCCTGTTCACAGACAAACAAAAATACGGACAGGGGTGAAACCATAACCTTCGCCCACCTTCGGTGGCAGAGGTAATTATGCTGCCACACCTTCACCCAGTGGCAGCATTACTCATTTGGAAGCCCCAAGGAAAACACAATAGTGGCCCAGTGGGGGTCCCTGTCGTCATACTAAAATTTCCAATTTGGTGTCTGTCTCTGTCTGCATGTCTGTGGCCAATCCATTCGGTAGTTAATTATCCATCTCAATCAAACTTACCAGAGGGACTAATTGTGTCAGAAGATAAAGTTTGTTGCGACTTTGTTTGCCCTCACCACCCCCCAGGTTTTGGAAGATAGTAATGACGCAAATTCTGTTCCACTTGTTACAAAAATGAAATTAATTTTGGGTGATTTTCAATCATTTTCGCCTTCTGTTGAGCTATCTGTCGCTTATCAGTGCTATTGGGATAATATTGCTTCATCTTTAGCTGCGACTGACAGGATGGCCTGTTTTGGGTGTCAAATTGAATTGCCAAACAATTTAATCTAGGGAGTTCAAATAACAGCTGAGGCCATCCTGTACAGTCTTGTGAATACGGACATGGGAAGGGTCTCTTAACTCTTGCTTTGCGTATCCGAGCACGCTGATCTATATTTCCTATGAGCCGCAATTTGGTCTGAATCTTAATATTCCCCGATGCTCGGCAAATTTGATTGGTCGAGATGGCGTAAACTGGTGTAATATTTTGTCCAACTACTGCTAAACTGGAGGTTTTTGGATGTGCAATTTTTTGGCAATTTGTATTCCACAGTGTTCAAGAACATAAGTAAATATAAATAAAATAAAAGTTTTAAAGGCTGTAAAAGAAAAAAAAAGAACTTTTTTTTTCAGAAATTTACCGCCGTGTCCTTTGTTGTTTGTGTCCTTTATGACTTCCCCACAAAGTAAACAGGAAATTTCCTGCTTGGAATAATTTTCAAGTTTGTTTGACTGCCAGACAGGCAGACGGAGTAAAAAAAGAGAATCGTCTCACTCCTCAAATGTGCGTGTGCAATTGGGACGAGATTCCGTACAACTTGCCAAATTCAGAGCGAAAGTCCTGCTAAACTGCAGGTTTGTGTTCCGATTCGTGTTCTGCAATGTTCAAAATATATACAATCATTCAATTGAAATTGAGTAGATACTCGATCATTGAGTGACATCGAGCCAGACAGACAGAGTGAACCAATTGCTTAATCCCACTTTGCACTTCACGTGCCGGGTAAAAATGGAAAGGGATGTAGGGATGATATGCCAAAAAGTATGTAAACAATGTAGGGATGGTCACAATAGATTATTATCATGTGAAACCATCCCAACATCTTTCTTTGAGTAATTGTTGTGCCTGAAAATAACACGATGTTCTTTTGATTTGGGTCCACAATCACCACAAAAATGAGCTGAATCCAGTGTGTGTGTGTGTCTGTGTCTGTGTTAAAGGTTAAATATTTCATTGGGTCAAATTCATGAATGGAAACAATCAACATAAGTGCTATCACTGCGTGGGGATGCAGGGATGGACAGGAAACAACGATGATTCAAAGAAAGATGGATGGATGGTTTCTCATGTTAATTTCTTGTGCCCATCCTTACCATGTGTACATACTTTTTAACATACCATCCCTACACCCTTTTGCATTTTTACCCTGTACGTGTGAGGCAAAAATCAGGGTGAAGCCATTGGTTTACTTTGTCTGTCTATCTGTATGTCTGTCTACAAATGTGAGTTTATGATTGAGGGACAACTCAATTCAAATTGAATGTTATATTTTTAACACAAATCGGAACATGAACCTACTATACAGTTTAGCAGCAATTCTGCTCTGAATTTGGCAAATTGTACGGAATCTCATCCCCGGTTGAGCACGTGCACAGAGAATTAAGGTAATTATTTTACTCTACCTGCCTGCCTGTCTGGCAGTCAAACAACATTGAAAATCATTCCAAAAAGGAAACTTACTGTTTTTCGAGATATGATAAAGGACACAAACAACAGGTACGAAGGACGAATATAACGTGTTCAATAAGATGGTGTAAAAGAAGCTGCATAAATGGGGGTAAGATTCTGAAAATATTTTCCTTTCCACTTTTAAAACCTTTACATTATTTCAATTGAATTATATACTTGAACACTGTAGAACACAAATCGCCTTTTTTGGCACTTTCAAAAAACCTTCATTTTAGCAGAACTTAGAAAAATATTCACTCCGCCTAATGCCCTGAGGACGGAGATTGAGAATCAGCATTCACGCTGTCTCAGCTCTGAGGGCAGAGTAACTGTGTGAGATTCTGCATTCAGATAAATATGGCAGTGCCTAGCGGTTTGTTTAGTGCATCTTTTTCTCAAAAATCGTTCCAAAATCGTCACTTTCCCCCCCCCCCCCCCCCCCCCCCCCGAGAGGAGTTGGCAGAAGGTTTGCAACTGCGCTAATGCATGGATAAACCTCGATGGCAACATGCAACGCATCTGAGCGGAGCATCGTCAGCTCTGGACTGTTCCGTTTGATGTATCGGCTTCGTATGGCTACCATCATGCCTGTTATGCAAGCTTCACAAACAAAACAAACATACATTGTGCTCATAAACGCAAAACAAGAATTTAAAAGACTCTTCCCATGTCCTTTTGCACAACACTGTGTAGGGTAAGGTTTCTATTAACTCTCTTGTTAAAATTTTTATTTTTAATTACTTGTTATCTATCTATAATTCCAGCAGTGTGTGTGTGTGTGTGTGTGTGTGTGTGTGTGTGTTGTGACCGCTGTTTCTCGACAACCACTGGTCCGATCTAATTGAAACTTGCCAGCTGTATTGCTGGGGACCTGAGTATGTGCCTTTTCAAGGTTTGATATTAATCGGACAAGTGGTTCCCAAGTTATGGCCATTTATTTACCAAACCAATGACAGAACATGTTGCTGCGTAGGCGTGGCAGTTGGGGAAGAGATCCTCAGCCGCGTTCCCCATTACGGGTTACAACGTACGGACTTCCGGATAGTGATGACTTACTGTATTCTAATAATGTCTCGATTTCTTATGCGCATTTATAGATAAACACAATGCCCCAATCCAGTCGTCGTTTACGAGAGCGAAAGAACGGCTGTGTGGTTTTTGAAAGTTTTTTTTTTTTTGGTTTGCACGTATGGCCACGCACGTACAGGCACGCAAGAGCGAAGGAACAGCCTGTGTGTTGTTTCTGGCACGCGGTTTGAAAGTTTTTTTTTGTTTGCACGTACGGCCACGACGTCGCACGTGAGGGCGAAGGAACGGCCTGGTGCGGTTGTTGTTTCTGGCACGCGGTTTGAAAGTTTTTTTTTTGCACATACGGCCACGCACGCACGTACGGCCACACACGTACGGGCACGTACTAGTAATTTCAATGCCTGTAATGTCCCCTGTACGGATTGATTTCCAACTTTCTTATTTTTTTTTATTCTGCTGCACATAACCACAGGTAACATAATTTGCTGTGGGAGTAGCTGTGCCACTGATACAGTGCCCCTTGTGTGTGAGAGCAGGAATTTGAAATTTGACCAGGGTGCTGATAGCTCGCTTTACTCTTCATGAAGGACACCATGGGATCTTTAAACACCACCAACTAATGCACAAGGCAGACAGAGACAGGATGCACCGTTTAGCATCCATTCGAGGGACGGCACTCGCATTGATTGATGCCTCGCTCTGCATGCGAAACACCAGGATGAAAGTTTCTAGTTGGGTCGAGATTCAAACCCAGGCTAGATAGCTCAGAGGCGAGTGTGCATACCTTTAGGCTGTCCTGCCAACTGGATTTCAACCCAAGATGTGAGGATGAAGCTTGAAATCGTAGAAGAGAGCACTATCCCCTGTACTACATACAGATGCCTTACTATCCGTGAGAAGCTCAGTGATGGTGAGGAAGGACTTTACCCAGTGGAGAATGCCCAGTCTCACTTTGGAGCCTGGCTTGGAAATGTGTACTGCTCAGAATAGATCATACCTGATGGTAAAAAGAAACTTCAGGGTCGAAGGACAGTTGTTGACTTCAGAATAAGAAGAGTTGGTTGGCTTGTTGGTCCCTCTGGATAGAAATGATGAGAATGTGAGATTTGTCTTTATTGGAAGACTTATTCCAGGTACTGGACCAATTCCTAATCTTCTCAAGGTCTGCTGAAAGCAATTTAGTTGCCACCGGAATGTGGTCCATGTGTGAAACTGTTCAACGTGGGGTAAGGAACATCTGCCAAATGGTATATAGACTATAGAGAGTATTCCAGGGAGTTGGTGAGGTCATTAATGTGAACAAGGAACAAACTAGGACTAACCGCACTACATTGGGACATGCCAACCTCTCCTGGGAGGGAAGAGGAGATGGTTCCATCATGCTTTACATGCTGCTTCCACGCATAAAGCGAGGAAATTGGCCAAGTAGGAATGGAGACCGCCTTGGAAAGGAGGAATGGAGACTACGTATATCATCGTGCCATTATCCTCTGCATTAAGTTTGAGCTGCCTGCCTTCATCAACTGCTTGTCTAGTTGAGCTTATCTTTCATTCAACCTTGTCATTGCATCGAGACCTGTGGATTGCAGAATGAAATCTCCAATGTAAACAGCAATACCGTATAGTTAGTTATTGCCAGAGATAAGGGGACAGCTGGATAGCTCAATCATTAGTCCATTGTTCTGTTAAAGGATGAGTTGTTCATACATTTGCTACATATTAGAATAAAAGCTTTGATACTAAAAGATTTATTTTTTTCCATGATTTGTAAACTATGACGCTGAACCTCAGAGCACACCGATCTTTACAAAAGGTCATCATTAACTTGCAGTTCCATCTGTACCTTTTTGTTCAGATCAAACATCTTATTCGGAGGGTTTGTAAGTTTCATAAATTCGGTTACACCAGTTTCAAACAAAAGTTTGCATCTCTTTTGAAACCCGCACGCGTTCTTGATAGTTTGCGGTGAAATAATATGCCGAGCATATGACTGAGGGTTACTAATACTGGATGGAAGAGGAAAATTTTTTTGCTTTATTGGCTTTGGCTAAAGCGAATGCAAGGTCATTAACCAAGCTGGAAAGCTTTTCGCTGCACGCTTTGGTGACCTAGCAAAGAACCGGCCACTGTGACATCATCCCACATAGAATAGTGTTCACGTCACAAATTGTATGTACACAGCAAAACACTGGAATGTAGTGTTCCAATAAAAAAAACATTTGTAAGCAATACAGCGCACATTGCATTGTGGAATGTCTTTGAATCCTTAATCGTTTCCTTCCCATGCCCTCTTCTCATGCACTTGAATATGAAAACACAAGTTTCCAGAAACTTTCACATTTGAAAGCACAGCTTGAGCAGATCAGCAGATGATGTCTCAAATGCCAAATCTTCATTTCTGTGAAAATGGTTTCTTCTCTGTGTTTAATGATGCGCATGCAACTGTTTCAAAACGGTGAGACGTGCTCAAAGTGACGGCCTGGCAAGAAGTTGGCTGTGAAAGTTTGTGTCCTAAATCCGGCTGTGTTAAGATCATGAAGTTTTTGACAAATTGCAATCTGCATGACATAATTTCCTTTTTTTTTTGAGGACTGCAGGATCGTGCGGCGGCGGCTACTTACACTCGGTGTAGTCCCTTGGTGACTGTTGATGTGGAACCCTGTGTACTGGATTGATTTCCATCCTGCATACGGAACAGAAATACTTGACTGCAATTGGTTAGATTCCTGACAAATAGTTCACTTTCGAACACGACACACAGAAGGGCCAAGGGGTAATACAAGCTCCGGCTCTCTCCCGGCCGAGGAGGGCACGAGACGTACGACGCTCAATCACCCAGAGCGCCGTTATTGTTCTTTTTTTTTTGTGTGTGTATATGTATAGTCGAGGCTGTGAAGACCTCATACATTGAACGGATCAGGGTGTGACAGACAAAACAAGATGCAAAACATGCAAAAGGAGCAGTCAAAAGAGGGGGAACACCAACAGCAGAGTTGAATCCCAATATAGAGGAAGACATTGATAAAAATGGGTGTGGAGATAAATGTGGGTTGGGGGGGTTGCAGGAGAGGTGGACAAGATGGATACAGAAGGAAACTCCAAGGAGGGAAAACGAAATTTGGAAGGAGGGGGATAACGAGGTAGAAAGATCATGGTTTGGATTGGGATGATCTGAGATGGTGGCGACCATTTGTTCTGAAGACGTCAAATTCATGAAAATTGCAATTTTTTAACATGACGTTGACCCAACACGTGTTAATATAATGCGGTAGAGCAAATTGGGGCAATTTGCCCAGGGGTATGGATTTGTAGAACAAACAAATAAGAGCACGACACACACATACACATATGGTGGTTGGAAAGGGGGGGGCAGTGGACGCGCATATATCATTCTAACCACTCACTGACCACTAACTCACTGATATTGTTGCGGATTTGGAAACCTTGTGCACACAAACAGCAGAGTCCCAAAGCTTAGTTATTTCGATAGGTATGTGTACAGTTAGAATCCATCCCCTTCTGTCTAATGGGAATTACATGTGTGCGCTGTGGATTATTTTATAGTTAGGATTTTTACATCCCCAACGATAACAACACCGACTCCATTGCCCACGTGCGTTCGACCACGTACGTGGGCGGAGATTTTCATCGCCCCAGCCAATCG
>CM068952.1:167803564-167824710 GCA_035128595.1 Eptatretus atami | reverse complement strand
CCGGATCAAATTGCCGTTTATATCTCAACGGAGCGTCATCGCTTCGTTGGACCCGATTACTTTTATCGGCTATCAAAAAGCCTGCTGCCATTCCGAAATGCAATACGGCAGCTCAATTAAGGGAAAATGACGCGACGAACAGGTTCACATTCAAACAAGCATTTATTATTTTACAACGTATCAGTCATGCAGGTATGGAATCGATACAAAACACACACATGCAATTATACAGCCAAACACAATGCAAAGGAAAGAGCTAATACCGTCTATTTATTATGTACAGTCACTTATACAGTTCTACTTGCGGACATGGCGCCACAACATTCATTCGAAAGAAAAGCAAGGAAAACCCCAGGACAGACGAGGGTAGACTGGACCTCTTTGGGTCTTTATTTGCACGGAGCCGTGTAGACCGCAGAGGCTCCGTGAGGCCGCGCTGGTTACCTTCCTCGCTGGGGCGACCCGCGACGTACCTTCCCCATGGCAGCTAGCGTAACCGTGGCTCCGCCGCGGCTGGTGATTCGGCCCCAGCCGGCAACGCCTGAGAGGAACGAACGGGTCTTCGCTCTTTTTGAGTTGATGCTCTCTTTAAGAACCCGTTCGTCCCTCAGCGATGCCTCGGACCGTTCCGAAGCCCGATCACCTCAGACCGTTCGGAGCTGGTTGGCGAGCTCTCTCTGCTCGCACACGAACGCGCAGCTCCGCGCGGCACAGCAGGCTTAGCCGCGCTCCCCGTTCACGCCTCCTCCGTTCTCCTCAGCTTCTCCAGCGACTGCAGGCTTCAGGCTTCAGGCTTCAGGCTTCAGGCTTCAGGCTTCAGGCTTCAGGCTTCAGGCTTCAGGCTTCAGGCTTCCACCGGCTCCTCGACCTCCAGACTGACCCACCGCTGACACTCCACCGACTCCCTCCGCTTGGCGTTCCGCTCGGCCTTTTATAGTGCCCGAGAGATCCGATTTTGACCTCCGCTCTCTGACCTTCGACCCCACTGGCTCCGCCCTTTCTCTTTTGATCCGAATTCTGAGGCGAAGCTTGGAGCGAGCGACGTGGTAGAATCACCAACGCTGAAGGGAGAAGGAAACCACCGCGTTTGTTTGCAGCGATGCCGTTCGATGCGGACTCGCCGTAGCTGGCGCCAAGATGGCGTCGTTTCGGAGATGAAGGTGAGGCGATGTTGTTCGTGTTGTTGGGTATCGGGGGAGATGCGGTTTGGGAGATGGGGAGGATGTCGTTGTTGTGAAGGCGGTTGTGGAGAGGGTGTTGGTGGTTGGCGTGGTGGAGAGGTGGTTGTGGTTGGCGTGGTGGAGAAGGTGGTTGGTGGTTGGCGTGGTGGAGAAGGTGGTTGGTGTGGCGTTGTGGTGAAGGTGGTTGTGGTTGGCGTGGTGGAGAAGGTGTTGGTGGTTGGCATGGTGTGGAGAAGGGGCGGTTGGTGGTTGGCGTGGTGGTTGGTCCAAATAACGATAGCAAAAGAAAAACGGCTAACTCAAAGATCACAGCCCGGGTGGCACGAATAATTCCACTAGCATAACCGCGCTCGTGTGACATGTTGGGTGGGTGTGTTTGAGAAAGGATGATGCAGAGTATCAGTAGTAATTTTACTTTAATGCAGTAATGGAATACGATTTCACTGTTTCAGAACCATTTTATTTTCTTTTTTTGGTGCCATGCACCTCATATGGTCTTTGAGATAATGTAAGCCGAATATCACGTTACTCGAGCGCAGAACAAAGTCGAAGATAGCGCGACACGAAACACAAACTCGAAATAATATATAAGATTAGAGTAGACAACGTGGGGAAATCTATCTGACACGGACTTATCGGCATAACTGATCTAACGACCTATATCAGTGTTTCTCAACCGGGTTCCCCGGAACCCTAGGGTTCACAAAGAGGTCGCTAGGGTTTCTGCGAGAAACAGTAAATATAGGCTAATGTTTTTTGAGTAGTTTTTGTTGATTTAATATTCGTAATTTTACTATACACGTACGGCATATTGTTGGAAACCTCTTGTTTATTATAATAGAGGCTTCACCTCTCATATTATTTACAATTATAACAACCATAGGGAATGTATTTAACGATGTCTATATGGCGCAGTGTGAAACCGCCCTCACTGGTTAGTGGACGTCCTGTACGCGGCGGATTCGTGTATCATTGAGTGACTGACTCAAGTACGGGACGCATGCACGGTGTCCATCTATCTTTCTCTGTGCTCCTAGCGCGAAGTCCCTCTCTCTCAAGGTTAGTTTCTTCTGTTTACCTTTATTGCTTCAGCTTTCTTTGTTTAAGTTTTATTTATCAAGTTACATGAGGTGTGTTTTTTAATTGTCAAACAGACTCGGGGTTGACAAACACTTTCAAAAATGACGTTTTTTAATTGACCAAAGCAGCACAACCCAATTACAAAGCAAGCAGATTGGCCAAATTCAATCAGATTTTTCAGTGGTTTGAAACATGTGTTCGAACAAGTGAATCGCAGAAACTTGCGAGAAACAACCTCGTGTTTATCTAAAGTTCGACCTCGAATTAAGTATTTGTGTAGCAAAAGACAAGCACAGTTTCACACTAGAGGAGTAAATTTCAATATTAAATGGGTTGAAAATAACATTTACTGGCCACATTATATTCTAGGACATTGTGCCTTGATTTATCTTATGCCTTTTCAAAATTGTCAATAAATGATGTTATTGTAATAGTTATATACTTTCGTTATGTTTATATGTGTTATACGTATGTGATATTGGTTGTTATGTATATTTGTGTGTGTGTTTACAGATTTTTTTTTGTGAATTAAAACCTCGGTGTGAGGTCTCATAAACGAGCAGTATGTTTTTTTTTTCATTGCCAATCAATTTGACAAAAAGGGGGTCATTTTTTCCTTAAACCAGGTATCCGAAAAAAATAATATATTTACCACGTGAACTATGATAAAAAATATAAAAGAGCTAGATATTAATAATGGTATATAATAATTTTTATGCAGGGTTTTCCCTGAGACATGAAAACTATTTCAAGGGTTCCACAAGGGTAAAAAGGTTGAGAAACGCTGACCTATATGGTGCTCTGCGAATTTCCACAGCCGTAACAATATGTAAAAATACCCTGCGCAGGCAGTAACCATCTCCGATTTTGGAAATTCTTCCTAGAAAAAAAGTTAACATCATAATATCGCGCTAATGAAAATCGCCTATACCATTATCTCCGAAACTAGGCAAGTTGTTGAATTTTGTTTGCGGGAATCAAGCGGGCATTAGCACAGATAATTTATCACAAGCCTGATACATCACAATGACGTCATATTCGTTTTTATGACGTCATCATTAAGAGGACGAGGATCTTAGCTCATTCGAGCTTGTTTTTTCAATCATTTGTAATTTCTCTTTTGCAGGTAATATAAAACACACACCATGCCCAAGATATCAAACTTGACGAGACTCAAATTAATCGTTTTACACCAACAAGGGAATTCCCAAAGAGAAATATCCCACAATACAGGTATTTCCAGATGTGGCATTCAAGCAACAACACAAAAAGATAATTAGACTGGAAAAGTTAAAGATAGAAAACGGATTGGAAGGGCAAAGAAACTCTGCAAAATAGATGAGCAATACTTAAAGATAAGTTCCTATAGAGATAGAAGAAAAAAAATCAAGTGTTGAACTCACACAAGAACTGGCACAGACATCAGAGGTTCAAGTAGACTCATCTACTAGCAGAATGTCTCTTATTAAAGTAGTCTCCATGGACAAGTTGCTGTCAAAAAGCCCTTTCTCTGTAAAGGTAACAAAGCCAAGAGATTGAAATATTAATGTCCAAGAACATCAGAGTTGGGATACTAATCAGTGGGGAAAGGTACTTTGGAGTGAGGAGTGAAGTTTGAATTTTTTTTGGAACAAAGAGAAGGTGGTATGTTAGAAGGAGAGTTGGTAAGAAGTCGAATATGTCTACAGACGACTGGGAAGCATGGTGGAGGCTCTGTTCACGTTTGGGGATTTAGTCCTGCTGCTGGCATTGGTGATTCGGTGAGAATTGGAGGAACAATGAATGCTGACAAGCGCAAGCAGATCCTAATCCACCATGGTATCCTGCCAGGAAGGTGACTAATTGGAGACGATTTTGTTTTCCAGCACAACGGCTCCAAACACACTGTGAATGTTGTTAAAAAACATCTTTACAAAGAAAAGCAGAATCATGAACTCTACAACGATTAGAATGGCCCTCTTACCATAACATCATAGAAGCTGTCTGGGATTATTGACGCAGGGAGAAAAACGAGAAGCAACCAAAATCAAAAGATGAATTATCGGAAACATTGTAGAATGCACGAAACAACTTCCCAATGGAATTTCTCCAGAAATTTCAGGAAAGCATTCTAAAACAGATATCTGCTGTTTTACATGAAAAGGGTGATCACACCACATATTGAAATTTCATGGATTGATATTGCAAAACAAAATTCATCTTTGTTTCTTTAATATACCATGATCATAATAACAGCCATTATTTGTCAAAATATGCCAATGTGAAAATAGAAATGTTTCTTTCAAGCTGGCCTAAGACTTTTGCTTTGTACTCTACATTCTGTATTCTGGGGATTGGAGTGTAAGAGTGAAATCTCCCATGATTCTGACAGCACTTGCACTTAAGTGAGAGTGCAGAATCTTGGATAAAAAGGCGTCGCCAGAACTTAACGATGCCACAATGCCTGATCAATAGTGGTCACAATGGGTGGAACATAAGGACTTTTGATGCTTCGAATAAATGCATCTGTTCCGCCTGTTACAAGGGAGCCACCAACCATAAGTGGTCAGTGTGAAATGGTGATGTGCATTTTTCACAAGTTTATTTCAACAACAGAGATGAACTGGAGAGTTCATAGAACACCTTACCCCATGCAGTGTTCAGGTCTATAATTCAATTGAAATAAAATATTTTAAAGGTCGTATTAAAAAACAGATTAATTCCGGAAGTTTACCGCCATTGATGCAGTGTCTATTACACCAGCTTATTTAACACGTTACATTTACAAAGACAGACTTGACAACACCACTGACGACACCTCCAACCTCTACCAGGCCACCCCAAACACAACGAAACACATTATGGAAGACTGTGCTGTGGTCCTGGCTCCATTTTGACAAGAGCACAACAGCATAAATGTGAGGGATCTCTGGGTCACTCCTGGGAGATCGATCGGCTATTTTCGTGCTGCAGGCCTGTTCGAGCAGAACTGACCAGGACAACAACAACACATTACATTAGTTCAACGTGCCTGTTGTATGTGTCCCTTATGACATCCTATAAACAGTAAGTTTCCTGCTTGAAATGATTTAAAATTTTGGTTCACTGCCAGCCAGGCAGATAGAGTAAAAATATAACCCCACTCCTCTCTGGGCATGTGTGATCAGGCTGAATTCAGAACCAAAGCACTGTTAAACGGCAGGTTTGTTTTCCGATTGGTGTTCAAAATATAACATTCAATTTAAATCAAGTTGTTTCTCGATCATAAACTGACATTTGGAGATGGACAGATGGACGGACAGACAGACAGACAGACAGACAGACAGACGTGAACCGATTGTTTAACCCCATTTTTCGTTTCGTGTGAGTGGGGTAATATAATAAGACATGAGAACATGTAAGATTGAGGAACAGGTACTGAAGAATTTTCATCAGTTCCATCCGGGATGTGGGGAACGTTCACCAAATCACCCCTGCCCAATTTGCTGGCACGTTGCTGTCTCAAAATAGTGAATCAGACAAGAGAAAAATTTAAGTATAATTAAAATCCTTAAGCATATCCTTGTTTGGGTTATACAGATTGATTCCTCAGTGTTATTAAGAAATGAACAACATGGTTTTGGAACATTCTCACAAGCCCAGAGGCTCCCCAGCATTCCCATAAGGTCTGACGGACCAGCTTGGTGTGAACTTGCCACAAAGACTGCCAAATGTTTATGCCTTCTTAATGACCTTGCTGGCTACAATATGCTTGCAGTGCTTCAACGTAGTCGATTTGATCAACCTTTACATTTAGGATGTAGATGAATCAAAAGGGTAATGTTCAAGCCAGTTGTACAAAATGTTGAAATTCTGTGTTTAATACGCTTTGAAGTTGGGTTTACCTGTTGGTATTCCCATCTGAACCCTTCGTTTATGATATCCAAGCTGTGGGGAAGCCCAGGTTCAAATTCCATATACCATGTGTGTTTGTCCATTTTTTGTAATTTATATCCTTGTCATTAATTTTACCATATGCTGATGTACTGCTGTCTTTGCGCTGATTGTGATTAAGGTGCAAGCTTCGCCGTGAGCATTAGATCACCATGAAAAGCCTTAGATATTCTCATGTCCTCACCCATTAAGGCTGAAGACAGTCTTCTGGGCCCAGTCCTATTCCTAATCTTCATCATCCATCCATCCATTGGGACTATACTCTGTGCAGAGCATTGGTGCTGCCGAAGCAGTCTCCTTGGCTATTGGACACAATCCTGCATGGATCGCCACTCCGACACAGGATACAAGCAAGCTGGCACTCATTTTGCCGACCTCAGGAGGACAGGCAGAGTCAACCCCACCTGGTATTAATTCAACAGCCGAGTGGGATTCGAACTCAGGATCCTAGGATCCCAAGCCCACCACCCTAACCTTTAAGCCAACACCAGGCATAATCTTCATCAACGATCTCTGAATCTCTGGGAAATCCCCTCTCACTTTGATGACTCCACACTCTGCCATAACATCCCTCATCCTTCAGATAGCCAAAGGGACTGCATAGGCAGCACCAATGCTCTGCACAGAGTATGGTCCCAATGGATGGATGGATAGACCTGTTAGTTTGACTTCAGTTGTGGGGAAGGTGTTGGAGACATGAATGTTGAATGAATGTTGGGCCTGTTTGGCCCCTGTAGCAGCCTTTTCCCCCTTGAAGGAATCAATGATGATTATTATGATGGAGCCAGATTCTTGACCAGTGAAGATCCTGTTTTCGTTGGCATGATCGTTGATGACTAAAGAGGCCAATTCCTTATCTGCAGGCTCCAGAAGAATTGGGGAACAGGAACTCCTGACTTGGATGGGCTTTGGTACAAGTAGGTAATCATCCTTCCATTGTCTGTGCCTTTCTTAAGCAACCTCGCACATATTTATTTAAAATTGTACAACATTTCCATGGTTGTTGCATGCCAGCTGTCTCTGTCGGAGGCCTCCTGTTCCCACATTCATTGGTCACTGTCAGCCAGAGAAAGAGAGCTGGCTTTTCAGTTGGTCTTTTAACCGTTTGCACCTCGGTGCACCTTAAAGACCTTGTTTGTCTTTAAGGTGCACTTCGGTCTGGCTTCCCAGAGCATAGTTCACCATAGAGCACTGCTTTTGGCATCCTCAAGTCCTCCATACATGACATGTCATGCTCAATGCAATTGCCTTTGTAAGAAAATGCATTTGAGCTGGGTAGATTTGCTCTGTTAAGGATTTCATTGTTAGTGATGATGTAATCCTGACATCCGATGTTCATGATGGATCGTCGACAACGTTGATGGAAGCGCTCGAGCAGCCAGATTTGTTTCTGATACATAACCCATGATTCTGATCCATTTCAGAGGGTGGTGATGACAAATGCTCTGTACACTTGAATTTTGTTCGACGATATGCAGCGAATGGTTTCACCAAACATGCTGAGAGGGATGGTCAAAGGAACAGTTGAACTTCGCACGTCGATTGTCTGTGTCGTTATTGGCAGTGGCATAATTTGAAATAATGCTGCATAGATAGGTAATATGTTCTTCTGTAGTTATCTCTGCCACTAAAGGTGAACAGAGGTTATGTTTTCAGCCCTGTTTGGCTGTCTGTCTGTGAGCAGGATGTCTCAAAAAGTTATGGTTGAATTTGGAGGAAACTTGCTGGACAGGATTGGTGTGTGACATGGACAAATTGATTACATTTTGTGAACATCCGGATCAGGATCCTGATACTAATAGTCTAAAAAAAATTTCTTCACCATTGAGATTGTGCCAAAAACGATATATAACACGATATCTCAAAAGGTTATGGACGGATTCGGACGAAACCTGGTCGGAAGGTTGGGTGTGTAAGAAGGACGAATTGTTTTGATTTTTGGTGAAGATCTAGATCCGGATCCTGTTTCAGTGATTTTTCACCATTGAGAAATAGGGCCAAAATGATATAGCACGATTCCTCAAACAATAATGTACGGATTCGGATGAAACTTGGTGGATGAGTTGGGTATGTGACAATACAAAGCTCATTAGATGTTTGGTTTAGGTATGGATATCTGGACTATCAGGTCAGGTGAGGTCAGGTATGGGAGCAAGTGCCGGAGCAGCACATCGCTGCATCCACTTTCTGCGGGTACACCAGGAGCATCCGTCTGGCCGTCCCCAAGGCAGATGCCTGGCCCATCCCCAACTCATTGAGATGCTGAACAACCTGCTGCAACCACGAGGCATGTGGTTGGCTCGTTGGCCTCCTCCACTCATGAGGCTCCGACACTGAGAAAATCTGGTAAGCAGGATCAGCATCAGGAAAATTAGCCGTGTGACCATGCAGCCACAGCTGATGCTCATGGATGAAACAGGTAACAAATCTCATCTGAGTTTCTTTCAGCAACCGCACGTTAGACATAAAGTCTGACCAGCGATAGCCAAGGATCCTCTAAAGAGACCTCGTACCGAAGGAATTAAGTCTCTGTCTCACATCAGTCGAGCAAGACTGGAAGCACCAAGGACTTCAAGACTCAGACTTTCATCCTCCTGCATAGGTAACGGCAGCGCCCCACTCCATGATCCAGTGAATCCACGACTCCCCAGGCCTGACCCAGATGTCTTTTGACCTCTGGCTCACAGCCAGCAGAGACATGAATATCATTGCCAAGGTAAGCAAATTTCTCAGTGACCTCAACATCCTCACCACAAACAGATACAGACAAGATCGCAGCATCCAAGATGTCATTGAAAGCCTAGATCTTGGTTTTCACCCAGGAAACCCGTAATCCCAGCATCTGCAACTCCTCATTCAGTACCTTGAGGGCCCCCAAAAGGATATGCAGAATCTCTGCAAGGATGACTGAATCATCTTCGAAATTGAGGACAGAGATCTTGACATTCCAAAAAGATGCATCACAACTTCATCTCTCTGACATCTCCCCAAAATCCAGTCCATACAAGCGCTGAAAAGTGTGGGGGCCAGTACACATCCCTGACGAACTCCAGTAACAACTGGAAATAAGTCAGAGATGGAACCATCACACCTCACAGCACTCTCAGTACCAGAGTATAGTTCAGAAATCAGATTGATCAGTTGTGTTGGCATCCCATGAAGACCGAGTATCCTCCAGAGGGCATCCCGATTCACTGAATTGACCACTTTGCGGAGAGCAACATAGGCTGCAAGCAGCCCCTGCCGAAACTCTCCTCTGTGTTCAGTGAAGACCCGAAGAGGAAGGATACGGTCAATTGTTGACCTCTTTGGTGTAAAGCCTGACTGCTGTGCACGTTAGTGCTCAAGCAGATCGTGGCAAATCCTATGAAGAATTATCCGAGCAAAGACCTTACCCAGCACTGAGAGCAGCATCACCCCTTGGTAGCTGTTGTGGTTTGGGCAATCACCCTTCTCTTCCCAGAGAGGGACAACAAGGCCCATCTTTCAGTCAGTTGGGATGATGCCTGCATTCCAGACAGAGCACAGAACTGTATGCAACGACGTGTGTACAGCATTTACACCAGTCATGAGAAGTTCAGCATGGATGCCACAGATCCTAGGAGTTTTACCCCATTTGAATTGGTTCACCGCAGCCTGTGTTTCCACAAATGAAGGTAGACCACAGTTAATTATAGGGTAAGCAATAGGGACAGTTACACCCCTGATGTCCAACTCAACAGCTGGTGGGTCAACCTGGTGCAACTGCTCAAAATAACCGGCCCAGCGGGCCTTCACTTCAGACTCCTCTGTCAAGAGTCCATCACCTTCTGCTCTAACTGCAGTACACCGAGGGATGGGCTTAGATGAACGCATTGCACGAATTCCTCTGTAATCAGGATGGAAATCACTTGACCACAGGTGATGCTCTACCCCTTCACAGATTCCTCGCACATAGGCCTCCTTTTCTGCCCTCAGCGCACGAACAGTGTTATGCCTCAACTCCCTGAACAGCTCAGCTCTGCCCTGAAGCCTGGCTCTGCGACTCTGATCAATAGTATCCAGTGTACCTTGGGAGACAAAGTTCTTCTTCGCCTGATGGTGGGTTCCAAGACATCCCCCGGCAACATCAAGGATGGTAATCTTGAAGGCACTCCACAACTCTTCAGGATTCCGCAAAACACCCAGACCCCCAAAATCCCCACTCAGCCTGTTTGCAAACTCCTCACCTACCCTCTCATCCTTGAGCTTGCCAACATCCAGCCTTGGCTGGGATGATACCATTCTCCTGGATTTGAGCTGCAACTTCACAGTTACTGCAACAAGCCTGTGGTCGGTATTGAGCAACTGAGAACCCCACCTGCAGTTCTGAGTCATCCTCCAGTGCCCACCAACGAGCACGTGGTCAATCTTCCTTGCCACACCACCAGCTTTGGAATACCAAGTGCAGCAATGAGCCTGTGGGTGCTGAAACCATGAACCAGCCATCCTCAGTCCACGACTACAGCAACTCCTTGGGCATGGTAACCATCAGAGCAACCATACCAATAGTAAGTGTAACCTCCTGCTATGATCTCACCACTATCCGGTCTCCGAGCCTCAGAGAGTGCTGCAATGCTGAAGCTCAAATGCTGGAGCTCATATTATAACAGAGACAGGTGGTTATCCTATCTTCGGGATTGGTAATTCCAGGCACCCACCAAAAGGGATCACCTCAGGTTAATGTGAGGAGACCACCGTCTCGTGGATGACACATCAGCACCACCCCGACACGCACTACTGCAATCTGACCCAGGAAGGTTACCCTGTGCTTTTCCTCCTATCATCAAAGAATGAGGGTCCCGAAAGCTTTGCCCGAATCCCGTCATCCAGTGAGCTGCCCTGCGAAGGGCAGCTGCACAAGTGGTACTCCCACGTAAGTGGGTTTTCAGTTTTCTTTGCGTTTTTTAAATGTTTTGCGGAATGAAGTGTTTGACGGTGGCTGGAGTGCAAATCCTGTCACTAACCTCTGAGAAAGAGGTACCCAACTACAGGAGGACGTCCACAGACACAGTTGGGCACCAGATATGGATGGCCATTGTCTCACAAGGATCTCTTTGCTGATGACTCCACCCCTGCCATACCATCTCTCATCCCTCCGATTGACAGGCAGCAGCCTCTCACTCTCTGCAGACCAGGATAAATACACAAGCTGGTCAAACACTTGGAACATGTCTTTCAATCCTAACAAATCTCCCACTCTCACGATGTCTCGCCAAAAGGACCATCTGGAAAATCCCACCCCCTCCCCCCCCCCCCCCCCATCATCTACTTTCTCAACAAACCTCTTGAAGAAGTCCTATCATTCAAGTTTTTGGGCCTCACTATCTGCCATGATCTTTTCTGGGAAAGCCACATTTCCAAGCTGGTCTCCAAAGCCAGTCACCGACTGGGCATCCTCTATCGTGAAAAGTCCTTCGTTGGTACACCTGAGCTCCTAACCATATACAAAGCCTTCATCTGCAGCCGCATGGAGTATTGCTGTCTCCTTTGGGCTGGTGCTCCTTCCCTACACCAGGCTCGGCTTCATGTTGTGGAAACCAAGGCTTTTATGATCGTTGGTATCTCCTGCTACGAAGCTGAGTTTTTGGATCTCACACTCTCTCTCTCTCTCACTGCAGGCAGGTCGGTAGTTTTTCTGTCTTCTACCGTCTCCTCTCCGGCTCCCCGTTCTGTCCCCCTCCATATTTATGCAGGGCGCTCAAGGTCCGCCAGCAACTCCCTGCTGGTGGCACTACCAAAATCAAAAATCACTGCTCACCTTCACTCTTACATTCCGAGTTTTTTTCCTATCTCTGGAAGAAACTCCCACACTTTCTTCAATCCCACTCTTCCCTCCAGTTCTTCAAAACAGCTGGTCACCACCATCTCATTTCTTTCCCCATCCAAACCTTTGATCTTTTCTATTCCCGTTAATCCACCCCAGCCCCCCTCCTTCAAATTCCCTGCTTTCCTTCCTGAAAGTCCCTGTAATGTCCATCTTGTTTACCCTGTGTATCCCACCCCATCCCTCTCCCTTCCACAGATCTCCTAATGTCTCTGTTCCCTACTGTTTTGTGCTTCCATCTCGCACCCTTCTTATCTCCTGCTCCCATTGTTATATGTTCCTGTGTGTTAGCTCTTATATGAGCCTTGACAATGTATACAAAAAAGTGGAGGTGCGCAAACTATCCCCCACGAACCTTCCCCCGAGAAAGCACTCTGGCTTCGCGGATCTGAGCCCAATTCCCTTTTACACCTTAAAGTGTTCTGACCACCAGTGCAAAATGGACTCTACCTTGAAGCAGTGTCATACCTTCATGTCTGCATACGTTTGTGTCCTCTCAGTGAGTGCTGTCCACTGGTTGTTTTGGATGACTCGGAGGTTGGTTGGTAGCATGTTGCAAGCTTCCCTACATGCAGCTTTTGCAGCCTGATCATCAGGTAATCAATCTATCATGACAGGAGTGTTTCTTTTGAAGATCCTGAATTTCCATACAATTTTCATCAAACCATCTTGGTTTCTTCCGGTGTAAAGCCAACCACTTCTGCAGCAGTTTCCTGTAAGACAGATTTCAACAGTTTCCACTACTCCACTGGGTCAATATCATTGCCAAATGGTGGGCCACTGCAGAGTCTGTCTTCAAGCTTGCACTGAAAATGTGCTTTAAATTTCTGGTAAATAGAGTCGATGTTCTTGTAGCTTCCTTGTTTGTGGACCTTTTCTTGACCGGGTGAGTGTATAACCTGCTCCATGCTCCTTCATCGATCCCTGTCCTGCGAAGTGAACTCGACTGAGTGCTGCAATGTCAATCTCCAATGGGGCGAGCTCTCTGGCTGCGAGGGTGGAATGTATGTCCGGGTGATTGGAGTCATCTGAATTTGGATATTGTGCAAACATTCCAGCATGCATCTTCCAAGATGATTTGTCTGCTGTTTTTGTTCCCATTTCTTCTTTCTTTTGCACCACTCTATGAGATGCCCATTAGCTGCGGTAAGCTAACCGGGTTTAATTGAGACATTCAATCTTTGGGCTACATTTTCTCGACCCGTTTCTATTCGGGACAAGCAAGGCTATCTCTCAAGAAAGCTGCTTGGTCACTCAGGGTACTTCCGGATGATGTTGTGGTCTCAGGTCAACAATCAAACGACCCATGCTACTGTGCCGCCTGCACGCAAGATTGAGGCTGCGACCACCAGTCATCTTGCACCTGCTGTTTTTGATTTTTTTTCACCCCATCACTGTCAGACTTTTCTTTACACCTGCGCTAGGTCTATTTAAACTGAGGATCAGCTTGTGCAAAATAATCACACTCTTTAGACTATTTTTCCAACAATGGCTAAGATGGCTGCAGCAACCACAAAACTGCAGGTGTTGTAAATAAAATAAATTGCCTAACCCCGCTCTTCGCTTTGCACGCAAGGGGTAGCAACCTTTCTTCAATGCAAGCCTGGCAGAGTGTGCACTTAATAACAATATCCCAAACCTTTCAATTATACGTTTAAAAGTCTTTGCAACAACCTTCTCAGTTGTAGGAATTTTCAGGCTGATATTAGTTTTTCTCCATTTTTTTGATGATGGAGGCACCAATGATGTCATGTGGTAAAACAATACCATAAACCTGCTTGTTTCGGTCAACCGCAAGGTGGAGGACTTCCTTACCTCATGTCTAAGGGTGGTTGTCATACTCAACACACTTGTCAAGCCTGGTGTTGGCTTAATGGTTCGAGTGGCTGGTTTAAGATATTTGGGTCTTGAGTTCGAGTTCCTGTTGGCCGATGAATTAACACCAGGTGGGGTTGACTCAGCCTGTCATCCTTTCGAGGTCAGCAAAATGAGTGCCGGTGTACCGGTAATAGAGGGCATTGCATCAGCGGCACAGCCGTGCCCCAAGAAAATGATGCAACCAGCAGCCACAGGCTGCACATGATAGCGAGCTACCACACTTGTCAACCGTTGGTTGGTGAGAGCGAGAAGTGATGGAGAAATAAACAAACATGTAAAGTCCGTTATAGCAGAACAGAAAGTTCGAGTTAGGAGGCGCACACCCATCCACCCCTCTCCAATTTTAACTAACAGGTAATCACGGTGTCCATCTTGCAGTCAATAGGACACTCAACTCATTCCACGCGTGACTTGCATCTCTGGCTGTGCTTTTGTGTCTCATACAAGATTAGTGAACAAAGTCCAAAGGTTCCAAAGCCCCGTGAGTGTGAACACACACAGTCAGTAAAAAACACAAGGCCTTCCAAGCACGTCTCAAATGGCTGGACTTTGAATAATTAATGAACATGAAAAAATAATGCCCTCGGAAAACAATCCCATGCCCGGTTCTAAGACGGAAAGGTTTGATGGAAGCTCTCTGAAAATGCGTATTTTGCAACTTGCCTGCCTAATGTTTTTAGTGCCATTGGTTATATAAAGGTACTAATAGTGTTGCTGACGCGTTACCAGGAATCTGGGATATTTTGGTATGGATCCTCAGTTTTATTTAACGCTACATCCTTTCGTGACATAGCAGGGACTAGTTTGTTGGATATCAGAAATCACGTGATCATTTTGTTTTGAGCAATGACTACTACTTCTGTTTTTCTTTAACGACCACCACTATCCGGCCACCTTTCTTGTGGGATCGGTCGGGGGAAGCTTGGGCAGAGTTTTCACCAACCGGCTGACCAGGTCTGACGCTCGACAAATTAGGGCAGGAATTTGTCATTTGGCCATGGTGTCGGCGATGGCTCGCCTACTGTTCACGGAGGACACCGTGGGATCTTTAACGTCCACACACTAATTCCGGCAGACGGGACGCCCAATTTAACGTCAATCTGAAGGACGGTACGCACGTTGATGAATCAACCTGCCACTGAAACACCGGGTTGTCAGTTTATAGCTGGGTCGGGAATCGAACCCAGGATAGACAGCTTAGAGGCAAGTGTGGGTCTAGGTCTCGAGACTCCTCCAGACTCGAGAGTCTAGGTCTAGGAATTTGTCATTTGCTCCGAGTGCCGTCGATAATTCGCCAAATCTTTGCAAAAGTCTCCTCGGGTGTCTTTGTGGACCATAAACCACCAATGCTGGCATGTACGAGGGCTGATGGACGGCACACACATTAATCGATGCCTGCCTCGCCCTGTCTGTGTTTATCTGATCAGGATGACAGTTTATACCAGCTGGGTTTTAGACTCAAACCAGGTTAGCTCAGAGGTGAGTGTGCACACCCCGAGGCCACCTTGCGAGCTCATGCAATATATAGATGCCCCCTTATAATTGTACAGGTAATTCCATGAAGATGGAGATTTGAAACAAGTCCAACCACTTCTCTGCAACTATATCAGAGGGATCTTGAAGCTGGCTTTGTTAGCTGCATTTGCTTCGGGCCATTTAAAGATCCCATTGTGTTTTTTCCTTTTTTTTAAATACGACGAGCTATGTGACCGATAGCATGGCTTAGTATGATAAAGTGTGCACAATTAAGCCTTTTCGACGTCAGCCTCCTAAATGTAAAATTAGATTGCCTTTCTCCAGTCGAATGTCTGACTGAGCGACAGCACACATTGATGTATCAACTTTCTGAGAGTAATGAAAAGGAGAGTTAGACGGTAGTAAGGCATGGGGTCCTTCACTTGGAGAGTAGTTAATGCAGGGAATAGTCTCCTTGGAAAGGTAGTGGCAGCAGAAACAGTGGATAAGTTTAAATTGGAATTAGATAGGTACCAAGAAGCATTGGAGATAGAGGGGTACAGGGATGTTGTCAGAACTGGTAGGTGTAGTTTGAGTGTGGATGGGTGATTATGTACATCTGTGCTGAATGTGATGTTTATGAGAGGGTCTCATCAAGGGAGAGAGAGTGTGTGTGTGTGTGTGTGTGTGTGTGTGTGTGTGTGTGTGTGTGTGTGTTGTGTGTTTTTATTAACAAATGTCGGTGTTGTATATTTCTGAGCTAAAAACCACCTTTGCCCACGACCCCCTCCTTCCCTAAAACATACATATATAAAAAAATATAAATATATAATAATATATATGTATATATATATATATGCACACACACACACACACACACAACACACACACACACACACACCACACTGTTGTGGTCGCAGGGAGAACCGCAAGGGATGGACTGCCTCGGGTTGCTCTCTGGACTCACAGGCCGTTGCACACGAATAACTTCGTGATGCGGCGGGTCTCGAATCGACTGCGGACACCAATAACGCAACCATGTGACTTAGGGTCCTCCATCTAATAAACTGTTTACCTCAGGGTCATGTGACCTCCTTACCGGGGGAACGCGCCATCGGTACGTGTTTGTGTGTAACCAAATTACCTACCGGATCAGGTGCTGCCGAGTGGAACTGCCAAGTATGGACCGGCTACGAAGCGAATCTTTGGGGAATAACGTCCCGGCTAAGCTTGGGTGCGAGCCATGCTGGACCAATGAAGGAAAACACAAAAACGAGCTGAGAACATTTCTACACAGGGCATTTATTTACAACCAAAGCACTGAAAGGTATGTGGCACAGTAAATGGGATGTATTGGTATGTACAGCAGGGAAAGCAAGGAATTTGTGGGGTGCAGCAACGACAAGCAATCTTACAAAAGCAGACACAGAGCAGAGCTATCCCGTTTATCTTCTACAATCTTAATTTATGCAAGGATAGGCACCATCACACACACACACACGAAAGCAGGAGAAGGTAAAATGACCTCTCAGTACTTGGCACGGTCGGCAGACCAATGCAAGCCAGAACGCTTAGCGAGAGGTAGGTGGGTGGAATACTGATTACGTCTCAGATGTGGGAGTGAGAGGTGTGGTGTAGTACGACGTGGGGGGGTGTAGTGTTGTGCAAGAGGAAAATGTGAATGTGAGTCAGTTTGTTTGCTCCTTCGGTTCGGCCCGTAGAAGAACAATCAGTCTTCGCCCACGTTGCTGCTCTTCTCTGCATCCACAGTAGACGAGGTAGATGGAAAGAAAGATAATAGAAAAAGATGCAGAAGAAGAAAGTCCCTATCCTATCTGCGTAAATGTCTGTAAATGTCAATGTTTGTACCTATTGGGGATTTCTTGAATGGAGCGGCCCCACCTCATGGCAGTAGTGTGCGATCCCTCCTTCCCACTTGGTTACGGAGTCTCGCGGCGCCTTTCGCTCCGTGCTGACCAGCTCGTTGACTACCTGCTTGCTGATCCCGTCTGGCTCAGCGTTCTCTCGGCAGCAGCACCGACAGTCCAAAACACGAAAGCAAGCAGCAGCAGCAGCAGCAGCAGCGACAGTGGGTAGGGCAAATTGGATGAACTCGCGCAAGCGAGCAGGCTGATGGACTGACTGAAAGAGCGACTGACCCAAAAGAGAGAAGAGCGGAGGGCGAATAAGAGATTGAACTGGCTCCGCTCTGCCCTTTTTATGAGCCCGGGTGAAGGGAGGAGCCGAGGACCGGATCTTGACAAGCCGCAGGCAAAATTCTGCTCCATGATTGGGCCACAGCGGCCGGAGCAATGCCCCGCAAGGCCTCGGAGCTGGAAACTGGCTCTGTCACTCACCGACCTTGGCATGGATTGGAGCCCCCAGCCCTGCATGGAGTCGCGGTCCCCAGATGCGTGCTCTAGCCCCGAACGTGCGCTGCCCCTCATTCTAACATGGGATTATCGCAAAATCCAAGCGCTGCATGTGGGTCCTGCCAAGAGCCACAGCGCACGTCATCCGTGCCTCACGTTATGCCCTGGAACAGCTCGACCTGAGTCCCCTCAGGGTCCCTTGAGGTTTCAGTGTGGATTTGGTGACCATGGGGCAACTACGGCGGTTGCAGAGCAGGGTGCTCATGCCTTAACATTTTTCGTGAGAGGTGGTGGCAATGCGGCGTCTGTAATGAGTGTTGATTGCCACATGGAATCCATGGTGAGGGCCGAGTGCCACGTGACGCTCGTAGTGAAATGGTGAATAAAAGTCTGGATTTAGCGTGGGTTGTTGTGGGGGTATTTTTCCCATTTGTAGGAAGTGGTTGCAGTGAATATGGTGAGGTTTGGTGAGCGTAGTGAAGTCTGAGGTGAGGTGGCGGTTGGGAAATGGCATGCACATTTGAACAGGAAATGGGCGCACAACTCCAACAAAACGATGTACATGTGCACTGTTGGCTGGATGCACTCGCAGCACTCACATTCTGGAGACACTCGTGGCATGTTGCTTATTCTCTTTTGCATGGCATGCTTGCTTGCATGGTTTGTGTCAACAGGTTAAGTGAGAAATAAGATACATAAAATACCTAACTGCAAGAGTCCCATGCAACACATCTTTCTCCTTTTACCCACTAGACATATGGAAGGGACCATCTAAGACATATACTATTGAAATAACTGCCTTGGGATCACTGTATGTTGTGTGCCATTGTCTTGGAGGCATGCGGTTTTACAGAACCGCAACTATACAGAGACATGACAGAAGTAAATAGACACCATATTTTAAAATAATTTATTTATTTAACATTTGAAGAACATTTGATCCATTTTAATACGTACACTAGTATTTGGTGGACTTGCCATTTGTAGAATTTTCAATGCTTTTACTCTTTCAGACATAGAACGAACAAGTTCCGAAATTTTCTCTTGTGGGATTTCTGCCCAGGCTTCACACAAACAGGTTAGCAATTCCGCTCATGATGTTGGTTTCCTGGACTTTTTCCGCACAGCTCGATCCAATATGGAATAGAGGTGTTCAATGGGATTCATGTCAGGAGACTGACTTGGCCATGGAAGTCACTTGATCCCTTTTCTGTCCTGCCATTCTTTGGTCTTTTTTGCAGTGTGGCATGGAGCTCCATCTTCCATGAACAGTGTTGTTTTTGACCATCTGACCATCAGTGGAGAAGATGGGGAGACGTCCATCCTCAAGGATAGAAATGTGTGCCGTAGTGTTGATGTTGCCAACACACCTCACAAGCTCTGACCGACCAGTGCTCCAGATTTCTCCCCACACCATCACTGAAAAACCACCGTGTTTGACAGTTGGCTGCAATCGGTTCAAAGAGAACTCTTGACTGGGAAGTCTCCAGACCCGGACACGTCCACTGTCAGAAAATTGAGCAAATTGGGATTCATCTGAAAACATGACAGTTTGCCAAAACTCCAAGGGTCGGGTGGCCATCTCGTCAGCCCACTTCTTTCTCCATTGAATGTTGGATGGTCTAAGAAGAGGTTTTCTCCTCGCTGCTCTCCCATAGTAGCCCAGTTGATGAAGGCACCGCAAGGCAGTTCTTGAGCTAACTTGAACCTCATCTGCAACATCTGCTGCCTTGCAACGGGGGGCTTTCTCAATGGACCACTTGACACCTCGAAGACACATTTCTGAGGGCCCAGTTCGACCAGAACGGGAAGCTTTGGATTCCTTGCCTTCACTGGTGAATTGCACAATCACCTGATTGACTGTAGAAGCGGAATGCCAAGGTTCTGAGCTATCTGCTGCTGGCTGACTCCACTTTCCAAATGGCAACAATTTTTCCTCTGAAAATCGGAAAGTTTGTGTGCTCTCTGGGTTCAAGGCATAGTAAATTGTCGTACAAGACCCAGGAACTCGTTTCTGCGAAGAAATAGTCGAATATTAGTACAAATCACTGAGTAAAACTGCGTTAACAGACGAAATGAAGAAATTTAAGGTGCCTATCTACTTCTTTCATGTCTCTGTGTGTGTAACATTATAATATATTATATATATCGACCCACCCATATCTCTCACTTGTGAATGGAGGGAATAGCCAATCAGCTCTCACCTAATCAACAACACCCAGGTGACTAGAATTATATACATTGTTGCGGTCTGCGAAACGCATGCCTTGAGGCAACGGCACCCAATATAACAGTTATCCCAAGACAGTTATTTTGTTAGTATTCGTGCAGTCAGACCTTCCTCTCAAGTTTAATGGGTTAACGGGACGAAGTGCGTTGCGTGGGTCTTACAGCTAGGTCTAATTATATCTCGATCTTCATTCCAACTCTTTTCTCTTATCCATGAAATAAGCAAACCAGGCACCGCACCCAGATGTCCGCCTGTGAAAATCACAACGATGAGAAACTCTCCACCACAAGACTGTATGGGACACGCATGGCGTGCCCTTTCATTCAAATCTGCATCTAATAATTATATCTGTCCTCTTTTCAACCATGATTTACATCCAACCCTTTCCTTCAATCCATGATACAAAGCGAAGCAGGGCAAATGCACAAAACAGACACGCACGCAGCCCTGTGATAATCACCACTGCACTGTACGGACGCGCATGGAGCACATCTTCATTCGGGTCTGCGCGCTGATTTACAACTGCGTCTCACCATCGACCTTCACGCCACCTCGGCCACCAATATCTCCCGCAAATGGCAGAGGTCATCCCGTGCCTCCTCACTCCTCCGCCTCAATGCAGTCCCACCAAGCAAGAGCGTGCTGCACGCCCAGACTGCTCGGGCTGCATGGCGCAAATGGAACAAGGCATTAACCAGCGCCAACTGCAGAGCCCGGGGCGGGGGGGGGTGCCCGAACGGGCATGTGAGTCCGACACGACCCTCGACCAGTCGCCGGAACACGGCTCCGGAGTTCGGTGCAAGGCGATTCATGTCGCGGTGTTGGTGCCAAGGCAATTCACCAGCTCACAATGTCCAAGGCGGTGTACACACTTCCACGAGCTCATGCATAGTAATTAGCAGGAGACAACACGCCGACTCTCAAGGTGGGATCGCTCAGCAGAGCGTCCCCCAAAGTGTACTGGGTAGCGTGGTTGGCCAACCGTGCAAGGTATTGCGAGGCCATCAGCCCTCATCTCCTCTCCTTCCCTCTGATTATCTCATCTTCGTCGAGTTTGTGTGTGTGTTTCTGATGGTGCCTGTCCTAGCTAAAGTTAAGAGTGTCGAAGTTATAATGTGTAAATCTGACCTGTGTCTGCTTTAGTAAGTTGCTTGCTCTCTTTTGTCGCACCCCACAAATTCCTTGCTCTCCCT
>CM068952.1:167788569-167803539 GCA_035128595.1 Eptatretus atami | reverse complement strand
GTCTTTTATAGTTGTTGAGGAACTCTGGGAAGGGTTTGAAACAGAATCAACACTTACCTTGTGTAAGTCTTCTGGGTGTTGCTTTATGCAGCTACTTGGGCTAGAGGAGTGTGGGAGGGGTCAATCATATATATACATATATATATATATTGTTGTGGACCCAGGGTCGGGGAAGATGACCATGATGGGGGGGGGGGGGGGGTGATAGCAAGGGAGAGCAAGGAATTTGTGGGGTGCGACAAAAGAGAGCAAGCAACTTACTAAAGCAGACACAGGTCAGATTTACACATTATAACTTCGACACTCTTAACTTTAGCTAGGACAGGCACCATCAGAAACACACACACAAACTCGACGAAGATGAGATAATCAGAGGGAAGGAGAGGAGATGAGGGCTGAGGCCTCGCAATACCTTGCACGGTTGGCCAACCACGCTACCCAGTACACTTTGGGGGACGCTCTGCTGAGCGATCCCACCTTGAGAGTCGGCGTGTTGTCTCCTGCTAATTACTATGCATGAGCTCGTGGAAGTGTGTACACCGCCTGAGACATTGTTGAGCTGTGGAATTGCCTTGCACCAACCGCGACATGAATCGCCTTGCACCGAACTCCGGAGCCGTGTTCCGCGACTGGTCGAGGTCGTGTCGGACTCACATGCCCGTTCGGGCACCCCCCCCCCGGCGCTCTGCAGTTGGCGCTGGTTAATGCCTTGTTCCATTTGCGCCATGCAGCCCGAGCAGTCTGGGCCGTGCAGCACGCTCTTGCTTGGTGGGACTGCATTGAGGCGGAGGAGTGAGGAGGCACGGGATGACCTCTGCCATTTGCGGGAGATATTGGTGGCCGAGGTGGCGTGAAGGTCGATGGTGAGACGCAGTTGTAAATCAGCGCGCAGACCCGAATGAAGATGTGCTCCATGCGCGTCCCGTACAGTGCGTGGTGATTATCACAGGGCTGCGTGCGTGTCTGTTATGTGCATTTGCCCTGCTTCGCTTTGTATCATGGATTGAAGGAAAGGGTTGGATGTAAATCATGGTTGAAAAGAGGACAGATATAATTATTAGATGCAGATTTGAATGAAAGGGCACGCCATGCGTGTCCCATACAGTCTTGTGGTGAGGAGTTTCTCATCGTTGTGATTTTCACAGGCGGACATCTGGGTGCGGTGCCTGGTTTGCTTATTTCATGGATAAGAGAAAAGAGTTGGAATGAAGATCGAGATATAATTAGACCTAGCTGTAAGACCCACGCAACGCACTTCGTCCCGTTAACCCATTAACTTGAGAGGAAGGTCTGACTGCACGAATACTAACAAAATACTGTCTTGGGATAACTGTTATATTGGGTGCCGTTGCCTCAAGGCATGCGTTTCGCAGAACCGCAACAATGTATATAATTCTAGTCACCTGGGTGTTGTTGATTAGGTGAGAGCTGATTGGCTATTCCTCCATTCACAAGTGAGAGATGTGGGTGGGTCGAAATATATATATATATATATACACACACAGAGACATGAAGAAGTAGATAGGCACCTTAAATTTCTTCATTTCGTCTGTATAACGCAGTTTTACTCAGTGATTTGTACTAATATTCGACTATTTCTTCGCGAGAAACGAGTTCCTGGGTCTTGTACGACAATTTACTATGCCTTGAACCCAGAGAGCACACAAACTTTCCATTTTCAGAGGAAAAATTGTTGCCATTTGGAAAGTGGAGTCAGCCAGCAGCAGATAGCTCAGAACCTTGGCATTCCGCTTTCTACGTCAATCAGGTGATTGTGCAATTCACCAGTGAAGGCAAGGAATCCAAAGCTTCCCGTTCTGGTCGAACTGGGCCCTCAGAAATGTGTCTTCGAGGTGTCAAGTGGTCCATTGAGAAAGCCCCCCGTTGCAAGGCAGCAGATGTTGCAGATGAGTTCAAGTTAGCTCAAGAACTGCCTTGCGGTGCCTTCATCAACTGGGCTACTATGGGAGAGCAGCGAGGAGAAAACCTCTTCTTAGACCATCCAACATTCAATGGAGAAAGAAGTGGGCTGACGAGATGGCCACCCGACCCTTGGAGTTTTGGCAAACTGTCATGTTTTCAGATGAATCCCAATTTGCTCAATTTTCTGACAGTGGACGTGTCGGGTCTGGAGACTTCCCAGTCAAGAGTTCTCTTTGAACCGATTGCAGCCAACTGTCAAACACGGTGGTTTTTCAGTGATGGTGTGGGGAGAAATCTGGAGCACTGGTCGGTCAGAGCTTGTGAGGTGTGTTGGCAACATCAACACTACGGCAACCATTTCTATCCTTGAGGATGGACGTCTCCCCTCTTTCTCCACTGATGGTCAGATGGTCAAAAACAACACTGTTCATGGAAGATGGAGCTCCATGCCACACTGCAAAAAAGACCAAAGAATGGCAGGACAGAAAAGGGATCAAGTGACTTCCATGGCCAAGTCAGTCTCCTGACATAAATCCCATTGAACACCTCTATTCATATTGGATCGAGCTGTGCGGAAAAAGTCAGGAAACCAACATCATGAGCGGAATTGCTAACCTGTTTGTGTGAAGCCTGGGCAGAAATCCACAAGAGAAAATTTCGGAACTTGTTCGTTCTATGTCTGAAAGAGTAAAAGCATTGAAATCTACAAATGGCAAGTCCACCAAATACTGTGTACGTATTAAAATGGATCAAATGTTCTTAAATTAAATAAATAAATTATTTAAAATCATGGTGTCTATTTACTTCTGTCATGTCTCTGTATAGTTGCGGTTCTGTAAAACCGCATGCCTCCAAGACAATGGCACACAACATACAGTGATCCAAAGGCAGTTATTTCAATAGTATATGTCTTAGATGGTCCTTCCATATGTCTAGTGGGTAAAAGGAGAAGATGTGTTGCAGGGACTCTTGCAGTTAGGTATTTTATGTATCTTATATTCTCACTTAAACCTTTGACACAAACCATGCAAGCAAGCATGCCATGCAAAAGAGAATAAGCAACATGCCACGAGTGTCTCCAGAATGTGAGTGCTGCGAGTGCATCCAGCCAACAGTGCACATGTACATCGTTTTGTTGGAGTTGTGCGCCCATTTCCTGTTCAAATGTGCATGCCATTTCCCAAACCGCCACCTCACCTCAGACTTCACTACGCTCACCAAACCTCACCATATTCACTGCAACCACTTCCTACAAATGGGAAAAATACCCCACAACAACCCACGCTAAATCCAGACTTTTATTCACCATTTCACTACGAGCGTCACGTGGCACTCGGCCCTCACCATGGATTCCATGTGGCAATCACACTCATTACAGACGCCGCATTGCCACCACCTCTCACGAAATGTTAAGGCATGAGCACCCTGCTCTGCAACCGCCGTAGTGCCCCATGGTCACCAAATCCACACTGAAACCTCAAGGGACCCTGAGGGGACTCAGGTCGAGCTGTTCCAGGGCATAACGTGAGGCACGGATGACGTGCGCTGTGGCTCTTGGCAGGACCCCATGCAGCGCTTGGATTTTGCGATAATCCCATTGTTAGAATGAGGGGCAGCGCACGTTCGGGCTAGGCACGCATTGGGGACCGCGACTCCATGCAGGGCTGGGGGCTCAATCCATGCCAAGGTCGGTGAGTAACAGAGCCAGTTCCAGCTCCGAGGCCTGCGGGGCATTGCTCCGGCCGCTGTGGCCCAATCATGGAGCAGAATTTTGCCTGCGGCTTGTCAAGATCCGGTCCTCGGCTCCTCCCTTCACCCGGGCTCATAAAAAGGGCAGAGCGGAGCCAGTTCAATCTCTTATTCGCCCTCCGCTCTTCTCTCTTTTGGGTCAGTCCTCTTTCAGTCAGTCCATCAGCCTGCTCGCTTGCGCGAGTTCATCCAATTTGCCCTACCCACTGTCGCTGCTGCTGCTGCTGTGCTGCTTGCTTTCGTGTTTTGGACTGTCGGTGCTGCTGCCGAGAGAACGCTGAGCCAGACGGGATCAGCAAGCAGGTAGTCAACGAGCTGGTCAGCACGGAGCGAAAGGCGCCGCGAGACTCCGTAACCAAGTGGGAAGGAGGGATCGCACACTACTGCCATGAGGTGGGGCCGCTCCATTCAAGAAATCCCCAATAGGTACAAACATTGACATTTACAGACATTTACGCAGATAGGATAGGGACTTTCTTCTTCTGCATCTTTTTCTATTATCTTTCTTTCCATCTACCTCGTCTACTGTGGATGCAGAGAAGAGCAGCAACGTGGGCGAAGACTGATTGTTCTTCTACGGGCCGAACCGAAGGAGCAAACAAACTGACTCACATTCACATTTTCCTCTTGCACACACTACACCCCCACGTCGTACTACACCACCTCACCCTCACCCCACATCTGAGACGTAATCAGTATTCCACCCACTTACCTCTCGCTAAGCGTTCTGGCTTGCATTGGTCTGCCGACCGTGCCAAGTACTGAGAGGTCATTTTACCTTCTCCTGCTTTCGTGTGTGTGTGTGTGTGTGGGGTATGGTGCCTATCCTTGCATAAATTAAGATTGTAGAAGATAAACGGGATAGCTCTGCTCTGTGTCTGCTTTTGTAAGATTGCTTGTCGTTGCTGCACCCCACAAATTCCTTGCTTTCCCTGCTGTACATACCAATACATCCCATTTACTGTGCCACATACCTTTCAGTGCTTTGGTTGTATAAATGCCTGTGTAGAAATGTTCTCAGCTCGTTTTTGTGTTTTCCTTCATTGGTCCAGCATGGCTCGCACCCAAGCTTAGCCGGGACGTTATTCCCCAAAGATTCGCTTCGTAGCCGGTCCATACTTGGCAGTTCCATCGGCAGCACCTGATCCGGTAGGTAATTTGGTTACACACAAACACGTACCGATGGCGCGTTCCCCGGTAAGGAGGTCACATGACCCTGAGGTAAACAGTTTATTAGATGGAGGACCCTAAGTCACATGGTTGCGTTATTGGTGTCCGCAGTCGATTCGAGACCCGCCGCATCACGAAGTTATTCGTGTGCAACGGCCTGTGAGTCCAGAGAGCAACCCGAGGCAGTCCATCCCTTGCGGTTCTCCCTGCGACCACAACAGTGTGTGTGTGTGTGTGCATATATATATATATAATAATATTATTTATATTTTTATTATATATGTATGTTTTGGGAAGGAGGGGTCGTGGGCAAAGGTGGTTTTTAGCTCAGAAATATACAACACCGACATTTGTTAATAAAACACCAACCACACACACACACACACACACACACACACACACACACACACACACACTCTCCCTTGATGAGACCCTCTCATAAACATCACATTCAGCACAGATGTACATAATCACCCATCCACACTCAAACTACACCTACCAGTTCTGACAACATCCCTGTACCCCTCTATCTCCAATGCTTCTTGGTACCTATCTAATTCCATTTTAACTTATCCACTGTTTCTGCTGCCACTACCTTTCCAAGGAGACTTTCCCTGCATTAACTACTCTCCAAGTGAAGGACCCCATGCCTTATACCGTCTAACTCTCCTTTTCATTACTCTCAGAAAGTTGATACATCAATGTGTGCTGTCGCTCAGTCAGACATTCGACTGGAGAAAGGCAATCTAATTTTTACATTTAGGAGGCTGACGTCGAAAAGGCTTAATTGTGCACACTTTATCATACTAAGCCATGCTATCGGTCACATAGCTCGTCGTATTTAAAAAAAAGGAAAAAACACAATGGAGACTTTAAATGGCCCGAAGCAAATGCAGCTAACAAAGCCAGCTTCAAGATCCCTCTGATATAGTTGCAGAGAAGTGGTTGGACTTGTTTCAAATCTCCATCTTCATGGAATTACCTGTCAATTATAAGGGGCATCTATATATTGCATGAGCTGCAAGGTGGCCTCGGGGTGTGCCCACTCACCTCTGAGCTAACCTGGTTTGAGTCTAAAACCCAGCTGGTATAAACTGTCATCCTGATCAGATAACACAGACAGGGCGAGGCAGGCATCGATTAATGTGTGTGCCGTCCATCAGCCCTCGTACATGCCAGCATTGGTGGTTTATGGTCCACAAAGACACCCGAGGAGACTTTTGCAAAGATTTGGCGAATTATCGACGGCACTCGGAGCAAATGACAAATTCCTAGACCTAGACTCTCGAGTCTGGAGGAGTCTCGAGACCTAGACCCAAACTTGCCTCTAAGCTGTCTACCTGGGTTCGATTCCGACCCAGCATAAAACTGACAACCCGGTGTTTCAGTGGCAGGTTGATTCATCAACGTGCGTACCGTCCTTCAGATTGACGTTAAATTGGGCGTCCCGTCTGCCGGAATTAGTGTGTGGACGTTAAAGATCCCACGGTGTCCTCCGTGAACAGTAGCGCGACCTCGCCGACACCATGGCCAAATGACAAATTCCTGCCCTAATTTGTCGAGCGTCAGACCTGGTCAGCCGGTTGGTGAAAACTCTGCCAAGCTTCCCCGACCGATCCCACAAGAAAGGTGGCCGGATAGTGGTGGTCGTTAAAGAAAAACAGAAGTAGTAGTCATTGCTCAAAACAAAATGATCACGTGATTTCTGATATCCAACAAACTAGTCCCTGCTATGTCACGAAAGGATGTAGCGTTAAATAAAACGAGGATCCATACCAAAATATCCCAGATTCCTGGTAACGCGTCAGCAACATATTAGTACCTTTATATAACCAATGGCACTAAAAACATTAGGCAGGCAAGTTGCAAAATACGCATTTTCAGAGAGCTTCCATCAAACTTTCCGTCTTAGAACCGGGCATGGGATTGTTTTCCGAGGGCATTATTTTTTCATGTTCATTAATTATTCAAAGTCCAGCCATTTGAGACGTGCTTGGAAGGCCTTGTGTTTTTTACTGACTGTGTGTGTTCACACTCACGGGGCTTTGGAACCTTTGGACTTTGTTCACTAATCTTGTATGAGACACAAAAGCACAGCCAGAGATGCAAGTCACGCGGGGAATGAGTTGAGTGTCCTATTGACTGCAAGTGGACACGTGATTACCTGTTAGTTAAAATTGGAGAGGGGTGGATGGGTGTGCGCCTCCTAACTCGAACTTTCTGTTCTGCTATAACGGACTTTACATGTTTGTTTATTTCTCCATCACTTCTCGCTCTCACCAACCAACGGTTGACAAGTGTGGTAGCTCGCTATCATGTGCAGCCTGTGGCTGCTGGTTGCATCATTTTCTTGGGGCAGGCTGTGCCGCTGATGCAATGCCCTCTATTACCGGTACACCGGCACTCATTTTGCTGACCTCGAAAGGATGACAGGCTGAGTCAACCCCACCTGGTGTTAATTCATCGGCCACAGGAACTCGAACTCAAGACCCAAATATCTTAAACCAGCCACTCGAACCATTAAGCCAACACCAGGCTTGACAAGTGTGTTGAGTATGACAACCACCCTTAGACATGAGTAAGGAAGTCCTCCACCTTGCGGTTGACCGAAACAAGCAGGTTTATGGTATTGTTTTACCACATGACATCATTGGTGCTCCATCATCAAAAAATGGAGAAAAACTAATATCAGCCTGAAAATTCCTACAACTGAGAAGGTTGTTGCAAAGACTTTTAAACGTATAATTGAAAGGTTTGGGATATTGTTATTAAGTGCACACTCTGCCAGGCTTGCATTGAAGAAAGGTTGCTACCCCTTGCGTGCAAAGCGAAGAGCGGGGTTAGGCAATTTATTTTATTTACAACACCTGCAGTTTTGTGGTTGCTGCAGCCATCTTAGCCATTGTTGGAAAAATAGTCTAAAGAGTGTGATTATTTTGCACAAGCTGATCCTCAGTTTATAGACCTAGCGCAGGTGTAAAGAAAAGTCTGACAGTGATGGGGTGAAAAAAAAATCAAAAACAGCAGGTGCAAGATGACTGGTGGTCGCAGCCTCAATCTTGCTGCAGGCGGCACAGTAGCATGGGTCGTTTGATTGTTGACCTGAGACAACAACATCATCCGGAAGTACCCTGAGTGACCAAGCAGCTTTCTTGAGAGATAGTCCTTGCTTGCCCTGAATAGAAACGGGTCGAGAAAATGTAGCCCAAAATTGAATGTCTCAATTAAACCGGTTAGCTTACCGCAGCTAATGGGCATCTCATAGAGTGGTGCAAAAGAAAGAAGAAATGGGAAAAAACAGCAGACAAACATCTTGGAAGATGCATGCTGGAATGTTTGCACAATATCCAAATTCAGATGACTCCAATCACCCGGACATACATTCCACCCTCGCAGCCAGAGAGCTCGCCCCATTGGAGATTGACATTGCAGCACTCAGTCGAGTTCACTTCGCAGGACAGGGATCGATGAAGGAGCATGGAGCAGGTTATACACTCACCCGGTCAAGAAAAGGTCCACAAACAAGGAAGTACAAGAACATCGACTCTATTTACCAGAAATTTAAAGCACATTTTCAGTGCAAGCTTGAGACAGACTCTGCAGTGGCCCACCATTTGGCAATGATATTGACCCAGTGGAGTAGTGGAAACTGTTGAAATCTGTCTTACAGGAAACTGCTGCAGAAGTGGTTGGCTTTACACCGGAAGAAACCAAGATGGTTATGAGAAAATTGTATGAAATTCAGGATCTTCAAAAGAAACACTCCTGTCAGATAGATTGATTACTGATGACAGGCTGCAAAAGCTGCATGTAGGGAAGCTTGCAACATGCTACCAACCAACCTCCGAGTCATCCAAAACAACCAGTGGACAGCACTCACTGGAGGACACAAACGTATGCAGACATGAAGGTATGACACTGCTTCAAGGTAGAGTCCATTTTGCACTGGTGGTCAGAACACTTAGGTGTAAAAGGGAATTGGGCTCAGATCCGCGAAGCCAGAGTGCTTTCATGGGGAAGGTTGCGGGGGGATAGTTTGCGCACCTCCACTTTTTTTGTATACATTGTCAAGGCTCATATAAGAGCTAACACACAGGAACATATAACAATGGGAGCAGGAGATAAGAAGGGTGCGAGATGGAAGCACAAAACAGTAGGGAACAGAGACATTAGGAGATCTGTGGAAGGGAGAGGGATGGGGTGGGATACACAGGGTAACAAGATGGACATTACAGGGACTTTCAGGAAGGAAAGCAGGGAATTTGAAGGAGGTGGGTGGGGTGGATTAACGGGAATAGAAAAGATCAAAGGTTTGGATGGGGAAAGAAATGAGATGGTGTGACCAGCTGTTTTGAAGAACGGAGGGAAGAGTGGGATTGAAGAAAGTGTGGGAGTTCTTCCAGAGATAGGAAAAAAACTCGGAATGTAAGAGTGAAGGTGAGCAGTGATTTTTGATTTTGGTAGTGCCACCAGCAGGGAGTTGCTGGCGGACCTTGAGCGCCCTGCAATAATATGGAGGGGGACAGAACGGGGAGCCGGAGAGGAGACGGTAGAAGACAGAAAAACTACCGACCTGCCTGCAGTGAGAGAGAGAGAAGTGTGAGATCCAAAAACTCAGCTTCGTAGCAGGAGATACCAACGATCATAAAAGCTTTGGTTTCCACAACATGAAGCCGAGCCTGGTGTAGGGAAGGAGCACCAGCCAAAGGGACAGCAATACTCCATGCGGCTGCAGATGAAGGCTTTGTATATGGTTAGGAGCTCAGGTGTACCAACGAAGGACTTTTCACGATAGAGGATGCCCAGTCGGTGACTGGCTTTGGAGACCAGCTTGAAATGTGGCTTTCCCAGAAAAGATCATGGCAATAGTGAGGCCCAAAAACTTGAATGAAGGACTTCTTCAAGAGGTTTGTTGAGAAAGTAGATGATGGGGGGGGGGGGGGGGTGGGATTTTCCAGATGGTCTTTTTGGGAGACATCGTGAAGGTGGGAGATTTGTTAGGATTGAAAGACATGTTCCAAGTGTTTGACCAGCTTGTGATTTTATCCTGGTCTGCAGAAGTGAAGAGGCTGCTGCCTGTCAATCGGAGGGATGAGAGATGGTATGGCAGGGTGGAGTCATCAGCAAAGAGATCCTTGTGAGACAATGGCCATCCATATCTGGTGCCCACTGTGTCTGTGGACGTCCTCCTGTAGTTGGGTACCTCTTTCTCAGAGGTTAGTGACAGGATTTGCACTCAGCCACCGTCAACACTTCATTCCGCAAAACATTAAAAAACGCAAAGAAAACTGAAAACCCACTTACGTGGGAGTACTTGTGCAGCTGCCCTTCGCAGGCAGCTCACTGGATGACGGGATTCGGGCAAAGCTTTCGGGACCCTCATTCTTTGATGATAGGAGGAAAAGCACAAGGTAACCTTCCTGGGTCAGATTGCAGTAGTGCGTGTGGGGTGGTGCTGATGTGTCATCCACGAGACGGTGGTTCTCCTCACATTAACCTGAGGTGATCCCTTTTGGTGGGTGCCTGGAATTACCAATCCCGAAGATAGGATAACCCCTGTCTCTGTTATAATATGAGCTCCAGCATTTGAGCTTCAGCATTGCAGCAACTCTCTGAGGCTCGGAGACCGGATAGTGGTGAGATCATAGCAGGAGGTTACACTTACTATGGTATGGTTGCTCTGATGGTTACCATGCCAAGGAGTTGCTGTAGTCGTGGACTGAGGATGGCTGTTTCATGTTTCAGCACCCACAGGCTCATTGCTGCACTTGGTATTCCAAAGCTGGTGGTGTGGCAAGGAAGATTGACCACGTGCTCGTTGGTGGGCACTGGAGGATGACTCGAACTGCAGGTGGGGTTCTCAGTTGCTCAATACCGACCACAGGCTTGTTGCAGTAACTGTGAAGTTGCAGCTCAAATCCAGGAGAATGGTATCATCCCAGCCAAGGCTGGATGTTGGAAGCTCAAGGATGAGAGGGTAGGTGAGGAGTTGCAAACAGGCTGAGTGGGGATTTTGGGGGTCTGGGTGTTTTGCGGAATCCTGAAGAGTTGTGGAGTGCCTTCAAGAGTACCATCCTTGATGTTGCCGGGGGATGTCTTGGAACCCACCATCAGGCGAAGAAGACTTTGTCTCCCAAGGTACACTGGATACTATTGATCAGAGTCGCAGAGCCAGGCTTCAGGGCAGAGCTGAGCTGTTCAGGGAGTTGAGGCATAACACTGTTCGTGCGCTGAGGGGCAGAAAAGGAGGCCTATGTGCGAGGAATCTGTGAAGGGGTAGAGCATCACCTGTGGTCAAGTGATTTCCATCCTGATTACAGAGGAATTCGTGCAATGCGTTCATCTAAGCCCATCCCTCGGTGTACTGCAGTTAGAGCAGAAGTGATGGACTCTTAACAGAGGAGTCCGAAGTGAAGGCCCGCTGGGCCGGTTATTTGAGCAGTTGCACCAGGTTGACCCACCAGCTGTTGATTTGGACATCAGGGGTGTAACTGTCCCTATTGCTTACCATAATTAACTGTGAAGTCTACCTTCCTTCACACATAGTACACACACGGCAATCCCAATGCTATACACCCCTTCAGGTATCGGACCAGTTTCATCACTTATTGGCGAATCATCAGTGATAGCGCAGACAGCAATGTATACCAATGAGGCCCCCAAGCATGTACCATGCGCAAATGTCAAAATCAGTCAATATATAAATAAAGAAAGGCACAAAGACCAAATGGGTCTTTCCGGTAGCTGAAGGAGTGTATAGCATTGGGCTTCTCATGTGTGTACTGTGTGTGAACGTCTTTATAGTTGTTGAGGAACTCTGGGACGGGTTTGAAACAGCGTTAGCACTTACCTTGTGCACTTCTTCTTGGGTTGCTTTCTGCAGCTACTTGGACAATAGGAGTGTGGGAGGGGTCAATTATATATATATTTGTGGATGTGGGTTCGAGGCTTGCCATGAGGGGGAGCACTTGGGTGCCTCCTCAGCACCCGGTTCTAAAACCGCCAGGCACAGTTAACTCCACGCACCGGCAGGTTGCAAGGCAACCACAAACGCCGATTGGCACGGCCAATCCGGGCAGTGTTACACTACTTTGTGTGATACTTTTCCTGTGGATGGCTGGCTAATTGGGATCATGTGCCCTCAGCGCATACTCAGATTACTGCTGAGCATTACAGTGAGTATGCGCTGGCTAACGAAGCAAATGATTTAGGTACAACTTCCCGTCTAACTATATGTATGCACAGTGTCGGACCAATAAAGGAAAAAAATAACCGAGACAGATTGGAAATAACAACAAACAATTATTTATTACAAACGCACAAGCAAGCAATCATTTAAAAGCAAGTATTTATAAGCAAGAAAGCAAAGAGGCACACAAGAGCAGATTTAACCATAACACATATTCCACTTCAATCTTACTGAAACAAAAGACTTGGCCATCATTCACTCGGGTGAAGAATAAAACAACAAGGACTTGAAAATACAATAAAAGTAATGTATGGAGAAAAAGAAAAGTCTTTCTTTCTCTCCCTCACCCAGTGGTGTAGAGGAAAAATGCCGCTTGCGGTGAGATGTCAAACTGCCGCCCCCTCATAACTCACATGCTGATTTAAGCACAAATCCGAATTAAAGTTATTGCAAATCGAATCAAGTACAGCACATTTGCAAATAAACAGTTACACCTTTGGTTTCCAGCTTACAAAATCGTCATCGGCCTACTAAGCGTTCAGGAACACAGGAATGAGACGCATTGGTGGACTCATGGGGGTGCGGGGAGGGCGGTGCAAGTGACATTATATTATTATTATTATAATTGTTTACCAAAGACAGTAACTCAGTAATAAAGTTAATTTGTTTGTAACACTTACCAAAATAATCTTGAGTCCAAGTTCCCGAATGAGAAGGGCGCGTGTAAGATTATAGGACAAATATAAACATAAAACACCAGTTGATCGTCCCCGCCCGCTTCCTTTTTGTACCCGACTCCCTTTTTATTTGTTATTTTGTCAAACATCCCAGGGGAAAATTTTTAAAAATTTTAAAGAATTGCACCACGTTGGAATGAAGTTGTGCAGTGAAGCTGCTACACCGCTTAAAAAGTGGCCCGTGGGGGCTAAACAAGAAGAATAAAAACTAAACAACAAACTATTATCGAATGAAACAGGGTGGGTTTAAAAAGGTTCTTCTTCATTTTGGTCGGACGGATGGAAGGAAGGACATGAGCTATACTGAAACGGTTTGGCACCAATTAAAATCTATTTTCTTATTTCCAATTTGCTTACTACAGGTTCAGTACTGTAATCTGCTTGAAACTTTACTTGCACACACGATATGTTTTCTGTGCATTTGATTTTTTTTTATTATTCCTCTCGGGTAGGGGGGGGGGTGCCAAAGGAAGGGTCCACCCGGGGTGTCAAATACTCTAGTTCTCTCTAGGTACGCCCCTGATGAGACGGGAAAACACAGGAATGAGACGAGAACGGCAAATTGGAATGAGCTACGGACATAAGAATGAGACGCCAACGCCGCACTGCCTCATCTTCGAGTTTAGTTTCCCAGAATGCCGCACGCTCCCTTTTTCCCGCCCCCTCTCTTTGAGAAATCGTTGGCCGCAACCATTTGTCAGCAAACGGAGGGCGGGATGGCCGTCCGTTCACCCCCCCACCCCCACCCTCCCTTGCTACGCCAGTGCCCTCACTTCACACAAATATGCAGAACAATGTGGAGGAAAATGGATGGGGTAGACTTCCTCCTGAGACCCCCCGTCGATGAGGTGCCGCCGTTCACCCTCCTCTTCCTTCATTGCTGACAGGATTGAGAGGGCAGGATGACGCTCGTGGAAAGGAGCATTCTTTTTTCACAGAAGCTTGAAACCAACTGCTCATGAAACCTTCCTTTCTTTACCCTCATGAGCCTTCTCACTCCTTGGAGTCTTCTCATGCGAGCTTGTCCCGTTTGCTTCTGTCTTTCTGCTTCTCTCACGATCATAAAACTCCTTCAAGGCACGAACGTTCGCCGACAGGCAAATTGTGTTGCATTCGTTTCGCCTCTTGTTCTCTCACCAGCTTTTTTCATCCCTGCTCTTGTGAGCCTTCCATTCACGTTTGCCTTTCTGCTTCTTCACATCAGCTCTCTGTCAACGCAGCCCCCCACCACTCTCTTTTCACGCCCAAAGCCACGTGACAAGAGCCCCAGCCCCCTCTCCGTGCGCAAAAAGCCCACGCGAACTGTTCCACGGACAGGTCGAACGTGCCCAATCAAGGAATGCGCGAATAGAGGGAGAGGAATTCCGCATGACCGAGGGACGAACTGAACGGCCGTGGGGTTGAAAGCAAGACCGATGGGGTGAAGGAGGGATTGTTGAAAGGTTGTTTGATGAAGGGGAGATTATTTGTGCTGTTGAAACGGGCCGATGGGGTAAAGGAAGAAAGGTTGAAAGTAACAGAGGGGGAGGGGGGGGAAGACATTACCCGGGACAAATACGGCCGAGCCAACGCATGCCGCCCACAACAGCCCTTTGGTAAGGGACCAAGGACTATCTGTACAAAGACGAATGAAATAACTGATTCTCGGGTCACCTACGTGTATATGTTCACCTTGGGTCACCATGTATGTATGCTCTCTCCCTGGGGTAAGTTTTCCAAAACCATAACTATATACATGTGTGTGTATATGTGTAAATATATATAATATATATATTATATATATATATATATATATATATATATATATATATATATAAATTTTCAAAATAATAATTAAAAATATATATTTCCCCTTTTATATTTTTAGCATCCTTGTCATATCCCTGAGTCATTATATCCCTGAGGATATTGTCATATCCCTGTTATATCGCCACTGTTGTCATCCACACTCCTCTCCCCATTTCCCCAATTAAATGAAGAGGTTTTGATGGATGTATTTATTGAATCTGGTGTTGGGGTGGCACAGGCATGATGGGTCGAATTGCCTCCTCCTGCGTTGTTAACTTGTATGCCAAACACCAGGGTGACAGTTTTTAGCGAGGATGGGATTCGAACTCAATCTTGAAAGCTCATACACAAGTGTGCACACCGTTAAGCGATGGTGCCAGTGTTTTTTTGAGCGACGGATATATTCGGGACAGG
>CM068952.1:167762235-167773699 GCA_035128595.1 Eptatretus atami | reverse complement strand
CAAGGAGGCAGACAGGCCCGTAGGCCAAATGTGCGCGGGACCTAGAGGAGTGGCCAGGCCCGCGAGACCGGGGGGGGTCCTACCCACGTCCTCGTGACGCATTGGCGGCGAGCCGCAAATGTGGCCGCGCGGCTGTGCCCCGACTCCGTGCTCCTTGGCGGTTTTCGTTGGCACCCATGTGGTGGGGTGGGGGGAAACGGGGCCCCCTTTTGACACTATCTCAGCGCGGGGGAAAGGGAGATTATTTGAGGAGTGTTGATGCGCTGGGGAGGGGAAGTGGCTGGGCTGGCTTGGGTCCCGCGACGAGCGATCCCACAACGCAACTAGCATGTTGCCCGACGCCTTCGGACAACCGAGCTTGCCGCTTGCCTGCAGTTACCACCGCTCTCGCTCGCCCGATCTTCCTGGACCCGACTCTCTTCAGTTCCGCACCTCTCCCTCCAGCTCGACCGAACTCTTTGCAAACCTCCTCCTAGCCGAGCCGACTCCTCGATACGACTTTTCCGCCCCCGTCTCTCCTGGGGACCGACTCTCCACCAACTCCGTCTCATTCGCCTTGCGCTCTGCTCCTATAGGCGGGCAGGAGCAGCTAAATATGCAAATATTCGGATCGGAAATGACCTCTGGGGCGGATTCCACGCTCGCCCATCTGGTCGAGGAAACGGGGGCGTAAACCTCACACCTGATCCTAGAATTGCAATATATCGACTTCACATAACACGCAGCCTGGAGGCGGGGGCGGCAAGCCGCCCGCGCTGCCTTAATTGGACGGAGGAAGAAGTGGGCGTGAGGCGTTTTTGATCCGAGTTTCCACGACATCTCTTACGGAGAAGCAAGCGAATCCGATTTGCGCTTTCTCTCAAAGCAAATCAGGCAGGCGTTTTGCGTGCGCTCTCGTGACGCAAACGTGCAACACCACATAGTCCGCTTTGGCCTGCACTAGCGAGGAACCCATGCCTGACGCTATCAAAGTTCACTAGAGTGTGGAATCCAAGTAGAAGGACGGAGTGAAGTCGGTGCGAGTTTCGTTGTTCGCCCAATTCGAGTATGTACCGTGGACATAGCACGCAGGGACTGGTGACATGCAGATGCGTCGAGAATCGGTTTCACGAGTGTGTATGCGCTCAAGGAACAGCACAGGAAATCCGTCCACGCTATGCGTATGGTTATGTTGTTGATTGGCGGTGTGGATGAGGTGGGCAGTGGCATTTGTTTGGGCTTTGAACTGTGTTAAATAAAAGATATGAACAAGAAAAATGGCTTAACTCAAGCGTCGCAGCCCGGATGAGATCACATAAATTTCCCTCTATACAACGGGTTTGGCTAACTACATGCACCTATCAAGATATCTCACCTACGGGCCTTTATGGTGTAATGCGAATTTCCACAGCCGTAAACAATATTCTTAGCACTGATTAAAAAGCCTCAAAATGTAACGGATGATTGATTGTTGTCTTCATTCTAAAGACGAGTAGCCATTTTCAGTTTTATTTTTTTCTTGTTTAGAGATGCAGATCATGATACACTACAATGCCTCTATAACAGAGCCTCGTGCTGCCGAGAAACATTTTTCTTTGGTGAGGGTTACAATCCCGGGGGTCGCACTTCTCACTCAGGAGATTCAGGGCAGGAATTTGGAATTTGTTCAGAGTGCCTGCGATAGCTTTGCAAATGAACTACGTGGGATTTTTAACGTCCACCCAACTATTTTTTTCTTGCAGAGTCCTTCAGAAAGTATTCAGCACCCCTTTTGGACTTTTCACATTATGTTGTGTTAGACTAGAATTTTAAAATGAAATTAATATTTGAATATTTTTTTTTTGTCCCGATCTACACAAAACACCCTATAATGACAAAGTGAAAACCAGTTTTTTGGAATTTTTTTTAAATTAATTAAAAATGAATAAATCTGAATGTCATACGTCAATATAAAGTATTCGCCCCTTTTTGCTATGAACATCCAAAATTGAAGCTCGAGGCATCCAATTTCCTTTGATGCATCCTTGAGATGTCTCTGCAACCTGATTGGAGTCCCACTATAGCCAATTCAATTGATTGGATATGATTAGGAATAGAACTCACCTTACTTAGCAGATCCCACAGTTGACAGTGCATGTCAGAGCAGAAACTCTACTCGAAGTCCAAGGAACTGTCCGTGAGACTCCGAGATAGAATTGTGAGGAGGCATAGATCTGGGGAAGGGTATAAACAATTTCTCAGTGTTGAAAGTTCGCCAATAGAGCACAGTGAGCTCCATCATTAGCGAAATGAAAGAATAGGAACTGCCCAGAACTCTTCCTAGAGCTGGCCGTCCAACAAACTGAGCAACCGGGCAAGAAGAACGCTTGTCATGGGAGGTTGACCAAGACGCAATAACCGCTCTGACAGATCTACAGATCCTATGCTTCCTTGGTGAGATGGGAGAACCTGACGCGGAGGAACAACAGTCTCTGCAGGCACTTCACAAAATCTAGGCTCATTGGAAGAGTGGCCAAACGGTAGATCCTGCTTCAGTGTAAAAAGACATTAGACTGCGGGCGAAGATTTATGTTCTAACAGGACAATGACCCAAGCATCCAGCCAAAGCAATATGGAAAGGCGTCAGAACAAGAACGTGAAAGTCCTTGAGTGGCCGCAGCCAAGCCGCAGACTAGAATACCCATTGAGATTTCGTGGAAAGGCTGAAAGAATTGCTGTTCACCGACGCTCCCTTCATCCAATTTGACAGAGCTTGAGAAAATCTACAAGGACGTGACCGTCTTTACAGCCATTTTCCTGCTGTGCAGGGGTTGGCTTTTTTATTGAGGCAATGTTTATGGCGGTATGCCCTTCCTGACACGCAACCTGGTTCGCCTTTACGACACATCAGGGATATGGTACACCTATCTAACCAGGGCATACACCGGGACCAGTCACTGGTACTCACTTCAAATCACTGACCCTCGGAAGGAATGACAGGCTGAGTCCAACCCTGGTGTTCATTCAGCAGCCAACGGGGATTAAACTCAAGGACCCTGGGATCCCAAGCCACCACCCTAACCACTAGCCAACAACCAGGCTTTAAAATCTACAAGGAAGAATGGAAGAAAAAAATATCCCCATTCGGATGTGCTATAAGCTGATACAGACATACCAAAGAGACTCAAAGCTGTAATCGCTGCCAAAAGTCGCTTCTTACCAAGTATTGACCTCGGGGGGAGTTTGAATACTTATTGTATGCAACACTTTCAGCTTTTCATTTTTCATTAATTAGTAAAAAAATTCTAAAACATGTTTTGCATTGTCATTAATGTGGGGTATTTTGTGTAGATGAAAGTGAAACATTTTTGATTAATTGAAACCATTTCCCAATTACAGGCTGGTACACAACAAAATGTGAAAAAGGTTGAGGGGTGTGAACACTTTCTGAAGGTAACTGTAGCTTGGTGGCAAATCTTGAACTTTGAGAGGCGATGTTGCACCAAATATTTGTCACAGAATTCTACACCTCAGAAGATTCTATGATATATATATATATAATATATAATTTTTTTTTTTTTGCTTGAGGAGGAAGACCGGCAAAGTTGCTGGTTCATATCTTGAGTGTGTTGAAGGAAAAGTCTAGGGATAGAAGCCTGAAAGCATAGCGATGCGCATTCCAAGAACCTGCAAAAGCTCAAACCCAACCCACAACCTTTGTAGTAGTGACAATGATCATCTGTGTGTTCAAATAACTTCTCACAAGATACCCACAATAGTCCAAAGTGGCGCCTTTTTATTTTTCAAGGAAAGTATATCAAGATTCGTAAGGACTCTTTTTTTTAAAATAAACTAATACACCTATATTACAGTACTGTATTGTAGATTGAATATATAAAATTGTTTCTTTGCTTGTTTCTTGTTTCTTCTTGTTCTTGTTGTCATTGTTGTTGGTTGCTATTGTTTGTTATTGTTCTTCTTCTATGTTCGCTCTGTGTTCTTCATGTTTCTACTTCTTCTTGTCTCTTTAAAGGGCTCGCTCCAGCCGATCACGAAGATGATATAGTTGTGTGTGTGTGTGTGTGTGTGTGTGGTGTGTGTGTGGCTGTAGTGTGTGTGTGTGTGTAGATGGACGTTGGTCCGAAATTCATGTTGTTACATAATATTTGTTACGGAACGCAACAGGCGGATAACTCCAAAAGACCAGATGCCGTCCATAGCACTCATCTCTGGCCAGGATCTCCCACACCTTGGGTTGGTTTAGCCAAATAACCGGTGGAATGAATGAAGCAGATGGGGAATCCGTGTTTGCAAAACTGCATAATGATACTACTAATTGGCTGAGCGACCAAACATTACGCATTGCACTCTAATCACTTCGCTTCAATTATGCATTGAGGGACTAATCAACCCAGGAGCGCTATCATCAAGTTCAAATAACGCGAGAGCATGATGAGTCCCTTAAACAAAATCAACTTTCATCAATTTGTTACAACACAAGGCAATTGAGCAGGAAATTGGCAGGAGAAATGGCGTTTGGGGAATTCAACCGGGGAAATGGTGGGGAATTCAGAAAAGGGTATTACAAGCAATCCTTCAATAAATTTAACAACACGCATACATTCCCACTTATCCCCCACACAACATGACCGCACTCCATCGATGCCTTACAGCAATGACTTAGCACTTTTACAAGAAATGGATCCGACAACCCGAGAAGAAAGGGAGTGTGGTAATTGGGGTGAACAAATGGTGGTGAGAAAAGAGAAGTGTGGCATCTTTTTTACGCCAATGACACTTTTCGCAATCCGGTTGAGGTTGCAATCCCACAGCGTCGACCGTTTGTGGGCTGCACCTCCCTGCACTCCTTCCTCACTCTGACAGCTCCTCGCGGTCGGGGTTGCTCGATGTGCGGCTGGCCTGAACACGATGGTCCTGTATGGCTGCGAGTATCATTGTGCCGTGATACGAGGGGAGGCGGTGCTCATCTCATAGTGGCGACAACCGGGTTAGATGAACAGGGCATGCTGATACTCGTAGGTGTGCATTCAGTGTGTAAAAGCCTCAGAAAGTCTTGAAGAAAAGAACGGGTCAGAAGAACGTCAAAAAATGAAAGAAAGAAAGTGTGAAGTGAAGAAGCATCCTGAGTAAAATTCTTCGATGGTGTGGTAGAGGTGCGGTGAGAGGAAAAAAGTAACTGTGAGGCCCCAAGTCTCTGATCGTGAAATCCCGTGACTTTGCCTTTGTGAAAGACCCCCGACGTGCTGCTTGTGAGCTCTTTGCATGCCTTCCTTTATTGCCTCGCCCCCCCTCTCACTACTCTAAAACTTTGGCGATCCCTTGTGTGGGGGGTGGTCAGCCTCCCCACGCCCAGGTGTGAACGGTGGGGTCCATAATTTTGACCGCAACAGCAGCTCCGACTGGTGCAGATGGGCCCTTGCCATAGCTTACTTTATGGAAAGGGGGATGCGCGGGCATTGAGGCGTAGTGCCCCCCTGCTCTCAAACTTGATGGATGGCTTCATGTCTGAGGCTTCTCTGAGGTGAATTGCGATGCGAGATTCAAAAGTGCATTTTTGTGAGAAATGGGTGAGAGATGAGTAAGGATTAAAAGAGTAAAGGAACATGAACTTGGTCTAACTCACATTCGCAATGCACATCTATCCTCACAATGAACACAATATACTTAATTGCTAAACAGAATACTTTGAGATAAACGAACTTTAATCACGTGTGAAATGGCGCTTTCTCCTCGGGAGGTTCATAACTGTCCTCTCCCAGGCTCACACCTCAAGAATATTTATTCAACTGATTCTGGAATCCGTTCCAAAGGTGTCACTACTTAAACACCATGCATGGAGGTTGTTCCGGTTCGGGTATGGAACGTTGAACCAAAGGCAAATTTGTCGACATTACCCTTGGTTGAAAGTGTTGAAGCTTTAATATATGATGTTTCCAAACGTAACTTGTTTTTACTTCTTTAAAGAAGGCACTTGACGTGATAGCCACCAAACTCTCTCAAGGTCTTATAAACCATTGTAAGTCTGCCGGACAAGCTAGCGGCTCTGTGAAAGACTTTGCCATTTCAAGTCGAGAATCATGCTGGAAAGGCTGCTCGTTTGCAGTGGGTCATTGCTGATATAGCTGGCCCCTCTGACGTTGATATTCTCCAATTTCTAGATGTCCGTTTGGGTGGGGGTGGGGGTCCTGAACCCTTGATGCAGTATTCCACATGAGGTCTGACCTAGGGATTGTATAGGCGCTTACTGACTTAGGCGGGCTCTCTTGTGTTCCGGCGGCAAACAATTTGCAAGTTGCTGGTTTGCCTTTCTCAAGACTGGTGTCAGTATGAATCGTCCTGTAAAGTCATCACGTTGTCGAGCACTCCAAGGGTTTGTGAGAAGCTGTACTAGCTGGAGAGGGTTGTTGTCATGTGGAGTATTCAGTGACTAATCGGATTACGGGTTGGTGTGAAATGGAAAAAAACATCGAGCCCCCAAAGGTTCTGGGGTTTTTTTCCACTTGTGTAAGCGCTTCTATATTTGGCAACAGTCCTTGCATCACTTGGTGTAAATTTCTCTGTGCAGGACAAACAGCCAATCTGCAAAGAGGCTTACTGATGAAGAGACTTCCTCTGGGTGGGAGATCATTAATGCACAAGAGAAAAAGCGTGGGACGCAGGAACAGGAAGCAGGACTTTGAGCAGGAATACCTATGATACACATGGGCTGCTAATGACTTTGCCCTTCATAATACATTGTTTGAGTAGGTTTTGTAAGAAAAGCTGCGAGATCCAGGGAAGTTGTTGACCGCCGGACTCCGCAGCGATAGAGGATCGAGTCGCCCGTCGTGAAGTGTGACAACCGTATCATAGTTTTAGAAAAGTACACACACGCACCATGTCTTTGTGTATTCCTTTTCTCTTGTTTGCATCAGCGAGGTGATATGTTGTCAGTAAAAATGTGTTTTGCATGAATGACCCTAGTCGTACACAGCGTGCTGACACGATGCTGACTGTGCATTGTATTTAGTCGTAGTTCTTGGACTATTGTGGGATCTATTTCTGAGAAGACTTGAAACCCCCATATTTCATTTCACCATATGTTGCTGGAGAGCAATGCGACGGTTGAGAGGAGTATTTGTAGACATTTTGGCGATTCAGGCCTTTGGTTAGTGCAGTTACTGTATATGGCATACTACCTATTTGTGTACTTTATTTTCTTATGGTATATGTAACCTATTGTGTATATTAATATGTGGCATACATCTCTCGTATATTATAGTACCAGATCTGGTATGATGGGCTGCCAGGAGAGCCAAGAGTGTATGCATGGCTCGTCTCTAAGCTGTCTAGCCTGGGTTTTGAATCTCTGCCCAACTACAAGCTGTCTTCCTGGTGTTTCATAGGCAGGTTGATTCATGCAACGTGTGTGTGTGTGTGGCCGTCACCTTGGATGGACGTTAAACTGTGCTTCCTGTCTGCCGCATTAGTTTGTGGACGTTAAAAGATCCGCATGGTGTCCTTCTTAGGAAAGTGAGTTGAGCTGTCGCCGTACATGGCCAAAGTTCCAAATTCTACCCCAACTCCTGCTGGGATGCAGGCAAACGCACCTAGTCTAACTGCTTGCAAGAAACTATGTTCTGCAGAACAAACAGTTGTGGGTAGGCAAGTTGGGATTCGGATATGATATTGTAAGCACCTGCTGTATTGTTATATAAATGTATCATTTGCACTTATTACCTCCCGCCACACCAGAAGGGGATGGAGGTTGGTTTACACTCCTTGTCCTGTCTGTCTGTCTGTTTGTGTGCCGGTATATCTCAAAAAGTTGCGTACGGATTCGGATGAAAATTTGGGGGTCAGGTTGGGTGTTGACAAGGAAAATTGTCTTAGATTTTTGGAAAATCGGATCCGATATATATATAGTATATATATATATATATATATTATATATATATTACTAATATAATAATATATATATTGTGATTCCTTCCACCATTGGAGTGATGGGGCCTAAAACTGATTATATATAGGCAATGATATCTCAAAAAAGTTATGGACAGATTCGGAGGAAACTTGGTGGATAGGTTGGAGACGTGTGACACGGACTAATCGATTCGATTTCGGTGAAGATCCTACAACTGGATCCGGATAGGCTAATTTAATTTTTAAAGGGATTCTTCACTATGAGAGATGGGACCTAGAAAAAACGACATATGGCAATGATGTTTCAAAAACTTTTAGATGGATTATAACAAAACTTGGAAGGATAAGTTGGGTTGGTGAGAGAAAATTTTGGTTCATTCTGGATTCAGTTCGGGACCTATTCAGTTGGGAAAAATGTGAACTGCTTAGCCCTGGCGGAGGTATGTGCTCTAACTAAGTGTCCTTGCTCTAGTTGTGTAATAGCTGCGAGGAGATAGCGATTCTATGAGTGGCCTGGGTTCAATTCGCAGAAAGAAGAATAATAGCACGTGCAGTAATCAGCCATTTTGGCATTGCTTTCCATTAATGTTGTAATGAAGAGGGTCCTGCTTACTGGGAACACAAAACACTGCTGGCAAGGCATAAATCATGACGCAATGTATGCACCAGGCTGTTAAACTGCAATTGAGAGTCAGTGATGTTTTCTGTTTCCAAAAAAACCTCTAAATTCCGTTGTGTTCTCTCCAAGACTCTTTCCTGCTGATCAGGTTCTTATTGTCGGCCTTCTTATTCTCTCCAAACCTCTTATGTCAGGTCAAAGTCAGATATGAGATCTGCGACTTGCTGGCAAGGTACCATGTAACCTGTACTAGACTGTTTCATGTCAGGTTGTCGGTGACCGAAACGTCTCCTCCACCAAGTTTTCCTGTGAGGAGGGTGTATGATTGTATGATATGAGAAATCCAGCAGGATTAAAAACAAAAACCTGTCAAAGTGAGAGCCTGAGCCAACGGCGACCATATCCAGTACCCAACTGTGTCTGCAGACGTCCTCCTGAGTTTGGGTAACTTTTTATTGGAGATTGGTGGCAGATTTGTACTCAGGCCACTGTAACAGCCTTCATTCCGCAAAAACATACGAATAGCAAAAAAAACAATTCTGAAAACCCTCTCGCGTGGATAACCGACGTCCTAGCGCAGCTGCACAGGGCAGATCAACCGAATGACAGGATTGGGGAAAAGGCTCGGGACCCAATCTTTGAAGGAGGAAAACCACGGGTTAACCTTCCAAGGTCGATTGCGGTAGTGTGTGTCGGGATGGTGGCAAGTGTCACGCAAACCTGAGGCGATCCGCTTCAGGTGGTGCCCAAAGAATGTGTCCGATTGTAAGATAGGATGATCACCTGTTCATCATCTAGAGGCTCAAGTGTTTGGACATCGGTATTGCAGCACTTTCTGAAGTTTCAGAGACTGGAATTGCGGCGAGATCATGGCGGGGGTTTCACTACTATTGGTCTGGTCGCTCTGATGGTTACCATGAGCCCAGGAGTTGCTGTAGCTGTGTCCAATATGCTGACCTCCAATGATAAATGAGGTAACACTGTCAATCAGGTATTGTGACACTAAGGATTCGTCACTACCTTGGGTGTCATATTCCTGGTTCTCGTTTATGCCTTGACTGAGGTGAGTGATCTCAACCGTGAAGGATGAGTTCTAAACGCCAAGCTAGAGTCTGTGGTTGATCAGTGCCAACAGGCGAGGTAACTCTTCTAGTCTTGGGGGATTTACATGCATCAACTGGAAACTGATAGGGATGGTTATGAGATCTGTGTTGGTCCCCATGGTCTGGAACTGTGAACAGATAGCACAAAGTTCAAATAGACTTTGCAGAAGTCATGGTATTAGGAGAGGCTGGTTTCATGGTTTCAGCGCCCATAAGTCATCGCTACTTGGTATCCAACGCTGATGGTATGGCAAAGAAGATTGACTATGTGCTTGTTGATGGTTGCTGGAGGATGATCCAGAACTTGCACGGATCTTACCGGAGTTGGCCTCCAGATTCCTCAATACTGACGCACCGGTTGTTGTAGCAACTCTTATAGTTGCACCTTAAATCCTGGAGAATGGTACCATCCCAGCCAGGCTGGATGTTGGCAAGACTCAAGGATGAAGAGGGTAGCTGAGGAGTTGCGAACAGGCTGAGTGGGGATTTGGTGTGGATCTGGGTGCTTTGGGCGAATCCTGAAGAGTGTGGAGTGCTTTCCAAGACCACTGTCTTGATGTTGTGGTGGATGTCTTGGAACTCACCGTAGGGTGAAGAAAATCTTGTCTAAAAGGACACTGGACACCAATTGACCAGTCTGCAGGGCCAGGTTGAATGGCAAGAGTTGAGCTTTTCGGGGAGGCTGAGGCATAAAACTGTAAACGTTGCGCGTAAGGGTGGACAGGGAGGCCTATGTGCGAAGGAATCGTGAGGGGGTACGACGATCACCTGTTGTAATTGATTCTGTCCCGCTTACAGGTGATATTCATGCATTGCATTCCTCCAAGCCCGTCCCTCGGTGTACTGGCATTTGGAGACTGACGGTGGTGGGCCTCTTGACAAAGGAGTTGGTAAGTGAAGGCCCGTGGCCAGTATAACTTTGAAGCGGTTGTAACAAGCTGATCGCACCAGCTGTCAAGTTTGACACCAGGGGTGTTACTATCCATATTGCGGACGCCTCCCAATTCAACTGTTGGTCCACCTTACGGTTGTGAAACACAGGCTGCCGTGAACCGGTTGAATGGGGTAAAGCTCCTGTGATTGTGGCTATCCATGCTGAAGGCTTCTCAAGACTGGTGGAAATGCTGTACTTCGTGTCGTTGCATGCAGTTTTGGTGCTCTGCATGGAAACCAGGCATCATCCCAACTAACTGGCAAGAGGGGCCTTGTTGTCGCCATAAAAATATCTGGAAAGGGAGGGTGATTCGCGCAGACTGCAACAACTACGAGGGGTGACAGCTGCTCTCATGGCTGGGCAAGGTCTTTGCTCGGATATTTTTTGATAGGGTTTGCCACAATCTGATTGGGCATCAGCGTCCAGAGGCAGTCAGGCTTTACAACCAAAGGGTCAATAGATTAAACCGTATCGTTGCTCTTTCGTCCTCAACCGAACGCATATGAAGAATTTTGTCAGGGCTGCTTTGGCAGCCTTATGATGATCTCTGTAACGTGTTCGATTCAGCAACAGGATGCCTCATGGAGGATTAATTATTGGTCTTTGTGGGGGTGTCACCAAATTGATACAATCTGATGTCTGAACTATATCTCTGGAAATAGAGAGTATATCTGTGAGTGTGGTGATAGCATCTCTGACTTATTTCCAGTTGTTACATGGAGTTCGTCGGGGTGTGTAGACTGCCCCACACTTTTCTACGCTTGTATGGATGATTCTGGGAGGATGACCAGAGAGATCAAGCTGCGGTGCAGTCGTTGGGAATGTCAATGATCTCTGGCTTGATTTCGCAGTTTGATGCAGTCATCTTGCGGAGACTTTAGATATCGCTTAATGGGGCCCTCGAGGTGTTTGAATGAAGGAGCT
>CM068952.1:167754735-167757235 GCA_035128595.1 Eptatretus atami | reverse complement strand
ATCATGCTTAGATTTATAGGAATTAGATTATAATTTTTTTAATTTTTTTTTTCCAAATATTTTCTAAGCATAGGGCCTTGCGTTTGCATTTCATTTTCCAGGACAAACTAGGCAATCTCTATATCCGGGTTTTCCAAGCATGGGATCGTAGTCAGGGTGAATACACATTGCGCCGTAACACATGTTTCTAATGTTTTAAACCAGGTGCCCCTTGTAGCAGCTCCTGCTGTATGTAAACATGCAAGTTACACTACTGTAACTTAAAAATTGCACAGTCACACTTACCGAACGACACACCGTCTTATGAACTTCCATTCACTGCACATTGTAAACAACAAAAAACCCCAGGCACTTCAGAATCTTTGCTGTCCATGAAAAACTGAGTAATACACGCAATGATCAGGCCCGATGAAAGACACATGACGTCCCAATCGTCTTTGGTCACGTGAGCCTCCGTGAGCAGAGAGCGAAGCTTCCGCCAGCTGACTTTCGTTTATGGACATTTTTGTTTGTAGAGAATTTACAGACTGTTTTTGTGATTATTCTTTTCTCTGAATCGTGGCTTGTGGTTGAATGCATCAGGATGCCAACTTTTCAGCTTATAGTGGCCTGACAGGATGCCCGGAAGGTGGCACATCACTCCCACCTAAGTACTGTCTTTGCTTGGGTTTGAATCTCACAGCACTAAACTGCCATCCTGGTGTTCACGGGACACAGCGGGTGATTCACAACGTGTGTGTCGTCCCTCGGATGGAGCGTAAACGGTGTCCTGTCTGCTAGCCCAATTTGTTGGTGGATAAAATAATCCCATGGTGTCCTTCGCGAATAGTAGGTTGGCTATGCGCCGGACACTAACACCCAAATTCAAAATTTCTGCTCCTACACGCCGGGTACAGCCACGCCCCCAGCTATGATGCTACCGCAGCGTTGTGTCTCATACGAATGAGAATAAGTCTTTCTGGTGTACCGAGAAAGTACGAAACATTTATGAGTGAGTAAGTGAGCCAGTCGGCGATTTGGTGAGTGAGTGGTTAGAAAGAGCTTGTGGTATGAATGAGCGAAATAAGTGTGGTATGCTTCTATTTGTCTATTAATGTATGGGAATCACTTATTATTTATTACATACAAGGTTGTATGCACCTATTTTTAGCTTATCTGGAGTTGGATTCCAGATAAGGTTATTGTCATCGTGCCCAGTCCGTCCATCCGTGACTGTCTCCTGTTCAACTTCCCCGCCGAAACGGGGCTGATCCGGCTGAAATTGCATGCAACGTCCGCTCCTGTACTGGTAATGGGGATACTCGTTCGGTCACATGACTTTTAAGTAGGTCAAAATGGCAGACTTAGTAAATTCCTTCAAAAACGCTCTCTCAAGACCACACAGTCAGAATGCCAACCAAAATTAGGGCTATAACATTAGGACAAGGTCCTGATGTTAAATTGTGGAGGCCATGTCGGAATCACGTGTAACGAAGTGTGCCAAAATGGCCGGTTGTGTAAATCCCTTAAAAAACGCTCTTCTCCAGAACTCGCCATTCTAAAATGTTACAAATTTTGGTTACACATGTGCCAGGGCCCAGATAGCTACAGGTAAGTGGTTGTATTTTATTATACTGTCGGAACCCCGCTATCGTGGGGCAATATGTTCCTGTAAAATGCTGCAAATGCGGGGCATAAAATATATATATTTTTATACATGGTCTAGGCCTCTTGGAAGAGTGATTACACAGAAAAATCAGGAACACAACATAACAAGGGGAACACCTAAAACAGCAGGGTGGAGGAGAAAGCGGTGCGCAGACAGAACAAGCAATAACAAGGGATGTAGGTCACGATAGGGTAGCGAGAAAATGCAAGGGGACAAATATGGATCATAAGCAAATATTGTGCTTGACAGTTTGTGATTTTTTCAAGGTCTGGGGAGAGTGAAGAGCTGCTGCCTGTCTGTCTGAACGATGAGATGTCATGGCAGAGAAGTGGAGTAATCAGCAAAGAGATAAAGAGGGTTTTCTGGAAGAGTTGAGATCATTGAAGAAGATTAGGAATAATATGGGGGCCAGAACACTGCCTTGGAGTCCTTAACCTTGACAGGGAGAGGATGAACGAAAGGGTTCCGTTGAGAGGGCCTCATGTTGTCTCTGAGAGTGGAGGAAAGTCAGTACATCCAAGAGTAGAGTTGGTCTTAGAATTCGCATAGGGCAGGCAGTTTGGAGAGCAGGCAGGATGCCTGGGACCTGTATCAAAAGTTTCGAGTATGTCCAGAAGAGACGCCTGATCTCATGTCTGATATCTGAGGGCTCCACCATTGTTTGGGGCATAGAAGCCGCATGTCCAAGGTAGAGGTGACCAGGTCTGAATCTGCATTGAGAATGATCTAGATGAGGCCGTTGGAGAAGAAGGATTGATTTTTATGTCAACTGTGATGATTGATTCAATGGACCTTGCTTGATACTGGAAGTAAACAGGAAGCTAAATGGACTGTCATTAACTGGGGTCCGTT
>CM068952.1:167735146-167748720 GCA_035128595.1 Eptatretus atami | reverse complement strand
AAAGTTGCTGTTCATTCTTGGTGTGTTGAAGGAAAAGTCCTAGGGATAGAAGCCTGAAAGCATACGATGCATTCCAAGAACCTGCTACAAAGCTCAACCAACCCACAACCTTTGTAGTATGACAATGATCATCTTGGTGTTCAAATAACTTCTCACAAGATACCCACAATAGTCCAAAGTGCGACCTTTTTATTTTTCAAGGAAAAGGTATATCAAATTCGTAAGGACTCTTTTTTTTTAAAATAATACTAATACCTTATTACAGTACTGTACTTGTAGATTGAATAATAAAATTGTTCTTCTTGTTCTTGTTCTTCTTGTTCTTGTTGTCATTGTTGTTGTTGCTATTGTTGTTATTGTTCTTCTTCTTGTTCCTCTTGTTCTTCATGTTCTACTTCTTCTTGTTCTCTTTAAAGGGCTCCTCCAGCCGATCACGAAGATGATAAGTGTGTGTGTGTGTGTGGTGTGTGTGGTGTGTGTGTGTGTGTGTGTGTGTGTGTGTAGTGTGGTAATGGACGTTGGTCCAAATTCATGTTGTTAAAATATATTGTTACGGACGCACAGGCGGATAACTCCAAAAGACCAGGATGCCGTCCACAGCACTCATCTCTGGCCGGATCTCTCCACACCTTGGGTTGGTTTACCATACCGTGGAATGAATGAAGCAGATGGGGAACCGTGTTTGCAACTGCATAATGACTACTAATTGGCTGAGCGACCAACATTACGCATTGCACTCTATCATCTATCGCTTCAATTATGCATTGGGACTAATCACCCCAGGAGCGCTATCTCAAGTCAAACCCGAGCATGATGAGTCCTTAAACAAAATCAACTTTCATCAATTTGTTACACACAAGCAATTGAGCAGGAAATTGGCAGGAGAAATGGCGTTTGGGGAATTCAAACGGGGAAATGGTGGGGAATTCAGAAAAGGGTATTACAAGCAATCTTCATAAATTTACAACACGCATACATTCCCACTTATCCCCCACACAACATACCCACCCATCGATGCCTTACAGCAATGACTTAGCACTTTTACAAGAAATGGATCCCGACACCCGAAGAAAGAAAAGGGAGTGTGGTAATTGGGGTGAACAATGGTGGTGAGAAAGAGAAGTGTGGCATCTTTTTAACGCCATGACACCTTTCGCAATCCCGGTTGAGGTTGCAATCGCCCACAGCTCGACCGTTTGGGCTCACCTCCCATGCACTCCTTCCTTCACTCTGACAGCTCCCCGGTCGGGGTTGCTCGATGTGCTCTGGCCTGAACACGATGGTCTGTATGGCTGCGAGTATCTTGTGCCGTGATACGAGGGGAGGCGGTGGCTCCATCTCATAGTGGCGACAACCGGGTTAGATGAAAGGCATGCTGAACTCGTAGGTGTGCATCAGTGTGTAAAAGCCTCAGAAAGTCTTGAAGAAAAGAACGGGTCAGAAAGAACGTCAAAAAATGAAAGAAAGAAAGTGTGAAAAGTGAAGAAGCATCTGAGAAAAATTCTTCGATGTGTGGTAGAGGTGCGGTGAGAGGAAAAGTACTGTGAGGACCCCAAGTCTCTGATCGTGAAATCCCTGACTTTGCTTTGTGAAAGACCCCGACGTCTGCTTGTGAGCTCTTTGCATGCCTTCCTTTATTGCCTCGCCCCCCCCTTCACTACTCAACTTTGCAGATCCTTGTGGGGGGTGGTCAGCCTCCCCACCCCCAGGTGGTGAACGGTGGGGTCCCATATTTTGACCCAACAGCAGCTCCCGACTGGTGCAATGGGCCCTTGCATAGCTTACTTTATGGAAAAGGGGACGGGGCATTGAGCGTAGTGCCCACCTGTCAAACTTGATGGATGGCTTCTGTCTGAGGCTTCTCTTGAGGTGACATTGCGATGCGAGTTCAAGTGCATTTTGTGAGAAATGGTGAGAGATGAGAAGGTTAAAGAGTAAAGGAACATGAACTTGGTCTAACTCACATTCGCAATGCACATCTATCCCCATGAACACAATATACTTAATTGCTAAACAGAATACTTTGAGATAACGAACTTTTAATCCGATGTGAATGCGCTTTCTCCTCCCAGGGAGGTTCATAACTGTCCTCCCCAGGCTCACAACCTTCACGATATTTATTCAGCTGATTCTGGAACCGTTCCAAGGTGTCACTACTTACAACACCAGCATGGAGGTTGTTCCGGTCGGGTATGGAACGTTGAACAAAGGCAAATTTGTCGACATTACCCCTTGGTTGAAAGTGTTGAAGCTTTATATATGATGTTTCCACGTAACTTGTGTTTTACTTCTGTTAAAGAAGGCACTTGACGTGATAGCCACCAACTCTCTCAAGGTCTTATAAACCATTGTAAGTCTGCCGACAGTGCGGCTCTGTGAAAGACTTTGCCATTTCAAGTCGAGAATCATGCTGGAAAGGCTGCTCGTCTTGCAGTGGTCATTGCTGATATAGCTGGCCCCTCGACGTTGGATATTCTCCAATTTCTAGATGTCCGATTTGGGGTGGGGGTGGGGGGTCCTGAACCCTTGAGCAGTATTCCACATGAGGTCTGACTAGGGATTTGTAGGCAGCTTACCTGACTTGGCGAGCTCTCTTGTGTCGCGGCAAACAATTTGCAGTTGCTGGTTTGCCTTTCTCAAGATGGTGTCAGTATGAATCGTCCATGTAAAGTCATCACTTGTGAGCACTCCAAGGTGTTTGTGAGAGCTGTACTGCTGGAGAGGGTTGTTGTATGTGGAGTATTCAGTGACTATCGGATTACGGGTTGGTGTGAAATGACATCAGCCAAGTCTGTTCCCACTTGTGTAAGGCTTCAATATAATATTGGACCATCCTTGCATCACTTGGGTTGTAAATTTCTCTGTGCAGGACACAGCCATCTGCAAAGAGGCTTACTGATGAAGAGACTTTCTCTGGGTGGGAGATCATTAATGCACAAGAGAAAAAGCGTGGGACCAGGAACCAGGAACCAGGACTTTGCAGGATACCTGATACAACATGGGCTGCTAATGACTTTGACCCTTCTAATACAATTGTTTGAGTACGGTTTGTAAGAAAAGCTCGGATCCAGGGAAGTTGTTGACCGCGGACTCCGCAGCGATAGAGATCGAGTCGCCGTCGTGAGTGTGACACCGTATCAATAGTTTTAGAAAAGTACACCACCACCATGTCTTTGTGTTTCTTTCTCTTGTTTGCATCAGCGAGGTGATATGTTGTCAGTAAAAAGTTGTGTTTCGCATGAATGACCTTGTCGTACACCGTGCTGACACGATGCTGACTGTGCATTGTATTAGTCGTGTTTCTTGGACTATTGTGAGGATCTATTTCTGAGAAGATCTTGAACGCCCCATTTTCATTTCACCTATGTGCTGGAGAGCAATGCGACGTTGAGAGGAGATTTGTGACATTTTGGCGATTCACCTTTGGTTAGTGCAGTTACTGTATATGGCATACACCTATTTGTGTACTTTATTTTCTTATGGTATATGTACCTATTTGTATATTAATATGTGGCATACATCTCTCTATATTATAGTACCGTATCTGGTATGTGGGCTGCCAGGAGAGCCAAGAGGTATGCATGCTCGTCTCTAAGCTGTCTAGCCTGGGTTTTGAATCTCTGCCCAACTACAAGCTGTCTTCCTGGTGTTTCATAGGCAGGTTGATTCATCAACGTGTGTGTGTGTGTGCCGTCCCTTGGATGGACGTTAAACTGTGCTTCCTGTCTGCCGGCATTAGTTTGTGGACGTTAAAGATCCCATGGTGTCCTTCTTGGAAAGTAGTTGAGCTGTCGCCGGTACCATGGCCAAGTTCCAAATTCCTACCCCAACTCCTGCTGGGAATGCAATGGCAAACCACCCAGTCTAACTCTTGCCAAGAAACTGTTCTGGCAGAACAAACATTGTGGTACATTGGATCGGATATGATATTGTAAGCACCTGCTGTATTTGTATATATAATGTATCATTTGCACTTATTACCTCCGCCCACCGAAGGGGGATGGAGGTTGTGTTTTCACTCCTGTCTGTCTGTCTGTCTGTTTGTGTGCCGGATATCTCAAAAAGTTGCGTACGGATTCGGATGAAATTTGGTGGGCAGGTTGGGTGTGTGACAAGGACAAATTGCTTAGATTTTTTGGAAATCCGGATCCGATATATATATATATATATATATATATATATATATATATATATATATATATATAGTGATTCTTCACCATTGAGTGATGGGGCTAAAACTGATTGATATATAGCATGATATCTCAAAAAAGTTATGGACAGATTCGGAGGAAACTTGGTGGATAGGTTGGACGTGTGACACGGACTAATCGATTCGATTTCGGTGAAGATCCACAACTGGATCCGGATAGGATAATTTAATTTTTAAAGGGATTCTTCACTATTGAGAGATGGGACCAAAAAACGACATATGGCATGATGTTTCAAAAACTTTTAGATGGATTATAACAAAACTTGGAGGATAAGTTGGGTTGGTGACGAGAACAATTTTGGTTCATGTCTGGATTCAGTTCGGCCTATCAGTGGGATACAAAATGTGAACTGCTTAGCCTGGCGGAGGTATGTGCTCTACTAAGTGTCCTTCTAGTTGATGTAATATGCTGCGAGAGAGATAGCGATTCTATGAGTGGCCTGGGTTCAATTCCAGAAAGAGAATAAATACAGTGCAGTATCACATTTTGCATGCTTTCATTATATGTTGTAATGAAGAGGGTCTGCCTTACTGGGTAAACAAAACACTGCTGCAAGGCATAAATTGACCATGTATGCACCAGGCTGTTAAAACTGCAAATTGGAGAGTCAGTGATTTTTCTGTTTCCAAAAAACCCCCTAAATTCCATTGTGTTCTCTCCAAGACTCTTCCTCTGTCAGGTTCTTATTGTCGGCCTCTTATTCTCTCCAAACCTCTTATTGTCAGGTCAAGTCAGATGAGATCTGCGACTTGCTGCAGGTACCATGTAAACCTGTACTAGACTGTTTCATGGTCGGGTTGTCGGTGACGAAACCGTCTCCTCCACCAAGTTTCCTGGTGAGGAGGGTGTATGATTGTATGATATGGAAATCCAGCAGGATTAAAAACAAAACCTGTCAAAGGGTGGAGGAGCTCCTTGTGAGCCAACGGCCATCCATATCCAGTACCCAACTGTGTCTGCAGACGTCCTCCTGCAGTTGGGTAACTTTTTATTAGGAGATTGGTGGCAGGATTTGTACTCCGGCCACTGTAAAACCCTTCATTCCGCAAAACATACGAATAGCACAAAAAAACAAATCTGAAAACCCTCTCCGTGGGAGTACCTCCTGCGCAGCTGCACAGGGCAGATCACCGAATGACAGGATTGGGGAAAAGCCTTCAGGACCCGCAATCTTTGATAGGAGGAAAACCACGGGTTAACCTTCCCAGGTCAGATTGCGGTAGTGTGTGTCGGGATGGTGCTGAAGTGTCAACCACCTTGAGGCGATCCCTTCAGGTGGTTGCCCAGAATGTCCGATTGTGAAGATAGGATGATCACCTGTTCATCATCTGAGCTCAAGTGTTTGGACATCGGTATGCAGCACTTTCTGAAGTTCAGAGACTGGATTGCGGCGAGATCATGGCGGGTGGTTACACCTACTATTGTCTGGTCGCTCTGATGGTTACCATGCCCAAGGAGTTGCTGTAGCTGTGTCCAATATGCTGACTCCAATGATAAATGAGGTAACACTGGTCAACGAGCGTATTGTGACACTAAGGATTCGTCACTCCTTGGGTGTCATTTCCCTGGTCTCTGTTTATGCTCTGACTGAGGTGAGTGATCTCACCGTGAAGGATGCATTCTACGCCAAGCTAGAGTCTGTGGTTGATCAGTGCCCCAGGCGAGGTACTCTTCTAGTCTTGGGATATTCATTGCATCAACTGGAACTGATAGGGATGGTTATGAGATCTGTGTTGGTCCCCATGGGTCTGGAACTGTGAACCAGAATAGCACAAAGTTCATGACTTTGCAAGAAGTCATGGATTTAGGATGGCTGGTTCATGGTTTCAGCGCCCATAAGATCATCGCTGGACTTGGTATTCCAACGCTGATGTATGGCAAAGAAGATTGACTATGTGCTTGTTGATGGTTGCTGGAGGATGATCCAGAACGCAGGATCTACCGGAGTGCTCAGTTCCTCAATACTGACCACCGGGTTGTTGTAGCAACTCTTAAGTTGCACCTTAAATCCTGGAGAATGGTACCATCCCAGCCAAGGCTGGATGTTGGCAAGCTCAAGGATGAGAGGGTAGCTGAGGAGTTTGCGAACAGGGCTGAGTGGGGATTTGGGGGATCTGGGTGCTTTGGCGAATCCTGAAGAGTTGTGGAGTGCTTTCAAGACCACTGTCCTTGATGTTGCTGGTGGATGTCTTGGAACTCACCATAGGGTGAAGAAGAATTTTGTCTAAAGGGACACTGGACACCATTGACCAGTCGCAGGGCCAGGTTGAATGGCAGAGTTGAGCTGTTCAGGGAGCTGAGGCATAAAACTGTACGTGCGCTAAGGGTGGACAGGGAGGCCTATGTGCGAGGAATCTGTGAGGGGGTAGAGCATCACCTGTTGTCAAGTGATTCTTGTCCCGCTTACAGGGGAATTCACGCATTGCATTCCTCCAAGCCCGTCCCTCGGTGTACTGCATTTGGAGCTGAGGGTGGTGGGCTCTTGACAAAGGAGTTGTAAGTGAAGGCCCGTTGGGCCAGTTACTTTGAGCGGTTGTACCAGGCTGATCCACCAGCTGTCAAGTTTGACACCAGGGGTGTTACTATCCATATTGCGGACCCTCCAATCAACTGTGGTCCACCTTCGCTTGTGGAAACACAGGCTGCCGTGAACCGGTTGAAATGGGGTAAAGCTCCTGTGATCTGTGGCATCCATGCTGAACTTCTCAAGACTGGTGGAAATGCTGTACTCGTGTCGTTGCATGCAGTTTTGTGCTCTGCATGGAACACAGGCATCATCCCAACTGACTGGAAGAGGGGCCTTGTTGTCCCTCTCTGGAAAGGGAAGGGTCATCGCCAGGACTGCAACAACTACCGAGGGGTGACGCTGCTCTCAATGCTGGGCAAGGTCTTTGCTCGGATATTTTTGATAGGGTTCGCCACAATCTGATTGAGCACCAGCGTCCAGAGCAGTCAGGCTTTACACCAAAGAGGTCAATGATTAACCGTATCGTTGCTCTTCGGTTCCTCACCGAACGCATATGAGAATTTTGTCATGGGCTGCTTGCAGCCTATGCTGATCTCTGTAACGTGTTCGATTCAGTCAATCGGGATGCCCTCTGGAGGATTAATTATTATTGGTCTTCGTGGGGTGTCACCAAAACTGATCAATCTGATGTCTGAACTATACTCTGGAATAGAGAGTATACTCTGTGAGATGTGGTGATAGCATCTCTGACTTATTTCCAGTTGTTACTGGAGTTCGTCAGGGGTGTGTACTACCCCCCACACTTTTCTACGCTTGTATGGATTGGATTCTGGGGAGGATGTCAGAGAGATCAAGCTGCGGTGCATCGTTTGAGAATGTCAAGATCTCTGGCCTTGATTTCGCAGTTGATGCAGTCATCTTTGCGGAGACTTTAGATATCCTTATGGGGGCCCTCGAGGTGTTGAATGAGGAGTCTGAGCCGCTGGGATTACGGGTTTCCTGGGTCAAAACTGAGATCCAGGCTTTCAATGACATCTTGGATGCTGCTGTCCTGTCTGTACCTGTTTGTAGCGAGGAAGTTGAGGTTACGGAGAGATTCACTTGCATTGGCAGAGATATTCATGTCTCTAATGGCTGCGAGCCAGAGATCAACAGAAGTCTGGGTCGGGCCCGGGGAGTCATGGATTCACTGGATCATGGGGTGTGGCGCTGCTAGTACCTATGTGGGAGGACGAAAGTCCGAGTTTTCAGTTCCTTGGTGCTTCCAGTGTTGCTCTACAGATGTGGGACTTGGACCCTGACCAGGGACCTGAGACGGCGACTTAATTCCTTCGGTACCAGGTCTCTTTGGAGAATCCTTGGCTATTGCTGGTCGGACTCTGTGTCCAACGAGCGGTTGCTGAGAGAGACTCAAATGAGATTTGTTACCTGCATGGTCCGTGAGCATCAGTTGTGGCTGTATGGACATGTGGCTCGTTTTCCTGACGCTGATCCTGCTCACCAGATTCTCTCAGCGAGGGAGCCTCGTGAGTGGAGGAGGCCAATAAGCCGACCACGTGCTTCGTGGTTGCAGCAGGTTGATCGGCATCTCAAGGAGATGGGGATGGGCCAGGCATCTGCCCGTGGCATGGCCAGACGGAGGCCGCTGGAGTACTCGTGGAAAGTGGACGCAGCTGATGTGCTGCTCCGGCACATGCTTCTACACCTGACCTCTTCCTCTGACTGTTCCAAGGGGTTGGGTCAAGCAAGCCTTGCCCAACTGAGAGAATCCATCCGGCTTGCTCAGTGATGCTCCTGTGCGATGTGTTTCACCACCAGGCAATGCAAAGACAGGACCATTGGACCTGTAGTTTATCGGGGCCCCGGCCTAATGTTGCAACCCAAATTTGTTAGCATTCTGACCGGTGGGTCTGGAGAATAAGATTTTTGAAGTGATTTATTTAATTTTCACCAAAATTGACCAAGTCGGCCATTTTGACACGCTTCCGGTCACGTGATCGGTATGACTTCCGCAATTTAACATCCTTACCCTGTCCTAATGTTGTAACCAAAATTTGATAGCATTCTGACTGGTGGGTCTGGAGAAGAAGATTTTTGAAGGAATTTACCAAGTCCGACATTTTGACCTTTTTAATGTCATGTGACCGGAACGAGCTTTACAATCCCCCCTTTTCAGTCAGGAGCCGAACATTGCTGCCAAATTTCATTGGGATTGGCCCAGCAGTTTGGCCGGAGAAGTCAAAATCTGAAATTCCAATTCCAGATAAGCTCGAAATGCAGGGGATAATAATATGATGGCTTCTTTTGATGTTTTTTTTGAAAATTATTTTTGGCAACTCATCTTTTTATTATTACTCGTACTACCCGTACGTGCGTAGGCCGTACGTGCAAAAAAAAAATATATATTATATATAAAAACCGCTTGCCAGAAACACCACACAGGCCGTTCCTTCGCTCTCGCGTGCCCGTACGTGCGTGCCCATACGTGCGTGGCCGTACGTGCAACCCCCCCCCCAAAAAAAACTTTCAACCAACCACACAGGCCGTTCTTCCGCTGTCGTAAACGACGACTGGATTGGGGCATTGTGTTTAAGAAAATCGACAAAGAAATCGAGAAAGTACAGAAATCGAGAAAGAAGAATACAGTAAATCGAGAAAGAATACAGTAAGTCGTCACTATCCGGAAGTTAAGTCCTCACTGTCCGGAAGTTCGCATATCGCAGTTACGATTATTCGCAGTTTAGTTTTAATGGCCAATTATTCAATTAGCGCCAAACGTATTTTGCCTTTCACAATGTCGTCGCAAGGAAAAACACAAAGAGAAGAGAAGAGAAAAAAATATATAAAAAAACGTACGTGCAAAACCGCCCCCCCCCCAAAAAAAAACAAAAAACAAAAAAACTTTCAAACAACCACACAGGCCGTTCCTTCGCTCTCGTAAACGACGACTGGATTGGGGCATTGTGTTTATCTATAAATGCGCATAAGAAATCGAGAAATTATTAGAATACACTAAACATCACTCTCCGGAAGCCCGTACATTGTAACCCGTAATGGGGAACGCGGCTGAGGTTCCCTTCCCCATCGGCCACGCCCACGCAACAACGTGTCTTGCCATTGGTTTGTAAATAAATGGCCATAACTTGGGAACACTTGTCGATTAATATCAAACCTTGAAAAGGCACATCCTCAGGTCCCCAGCAATATATCTGGCAAGTTTCAATTAGATCGGACCAGTGGTTGGCGAGAAACAGCGGTCAAAGACACAAACACAAACACACACACACACACACACACACACACACACACACACACACACACACACACACACACATTGCTGGAATTATAGATAGATTATAATTTTTTTTAATTTTTTTTTCCAATGATTTTCTAACATAGGGCCTTGCGTTTGCATTTCATTTCCAGGACAACTTAGCAATCTCTATATCCGGGTTTTCAGCAATGTGGATCGTGAATACAGGGTGAATACACATTGCCTAACACATGTTCTGAATGTTTATAAACCAGGCTGCCTTGTACAGAGCTCTGCCTGTATGTGTAAACATGCAAGTACACTACTGTACTTAAAATATGCACAGTCACACTTACCACGACACACCGTCTTTATGACTTCCATTCACTGCACATTGTAAACAACAAAAAACCCACAGGCACTTCCAGAATCTTGCTGCCATAAAAACTGAGTAATACACGCAAGTGATCAGGCCCATGAAAGATCACATGACGTCCCATCGTCTTTGGTCACGTGAGCCTCCGTGAGCAGAGAGCGAAGCTCCGCAGCTGACTTTCGTTTATGGACATTTTTGTTTGTAGACATTTACAGACTGTTTTTGTGATTATTCTTTTCTCTGGAATCGTGGCTTCGTGGTTGATGCATCAGGATGCAACTTTCAGCTTTATAGTGGCCTGACAGGATGGCCCGGAGGTGGCACACACTCGCCACTAAGCTGTCTTGCTTGGGTTTGAATCTCAGCCCTGCTATAAACTGCCATCCTGGTGTTTCACGGACAGGGTGATTCAACAACGTGTGTGTCGTCCCTCGGATGGACGTTAAACGGGTGTCCTGTCTGCTAGCATTTGTTGGTGGACATAAAATATCCCATGGTGTCCTTCGCGAATAGTAGGTGAGCTATCGCCGGCACTATGGCCAAATTCCAAATTTCTGCTCTAACCGGGACAGCCACGCCCCCAGCTAATGATGCTACCCCGCAGCGTTGTGCTCCATACGAATGAAGAATAAGTTTTCTGGTGTACCGAGAAAGTACGAAACATTTATGAGTGAGTAAGTGAGCCAGTCGGCGATTTGGTGAGTGAGTGGTTAGAAAGAGCTTGTGGTATGAATGAGTAGAAATAAGTTGATGGTATGCTTCTATTTGTCTATTAATGTATGGAATGCACTTATTTATTTATTACATACAAGGTTGTATGCACCTATTTTTAGCTTATCTGGAGTTGGAATTCCAGATAAGGTATTGTCATCGTGCCCAGTCCGTCCATCCGTCTGTCTCCTGTTTCAACTTCCCCGGCCAAACTGCGGGGCTGATCCGGCTGAAATTTGGCAGCAACGTTCCGCTCCTTACTGGTAATGGGGATTGCAAAGCTCGTTCCGGTCACATGACTTTTAAGTAGGTCAAAATGGCAGACTTAGTAAATTCCTTCAAAAACCTTCTTCTCAAGACCAACCAGTCAGAATGCCACCAAATTAGGGCTATAACATTAGGACAAGGTCCTGATGTTAAATTGTGGAGGCCATGTCGATCACGTGACTGGAAGTGTGCCAAAATGGCGGTTGTGTAAATCCCTTCAAAAACCTTCTTCTCCAGACTCGCCATTCAAAATGTTACCAAATTTTGGTTACAACATTAGGCCAGGGCCCAGATAAGCTACAGGTACAGTGGTTGTATTTTTATATACTGTCGGACCCCGCTATTCGTGGGCAATATGTTCCTGTAAAATGCTGCAAATGTCGGGGCATAAAATATATATATTTTTTATACATGGTCTAGGCTCTTGGAAGAGTGATTACACAGAACAAATCAGGACACAACATAACAAGGGGAAACACCAACAGCAGGGTGGAGGGAGAAAGCGGTCGCAGACAGACAAGCAATACAAGGGATGTAGGTCACGATGAGGGGTAGGCGAGAATGCAAAGGGTGGACAATATGGATACATAAGCAAAATTGTGCTTGACCAGTTTGTGATTTTTGTCAAGGTCTGGGGAGAGTGAAGAGGCTGCTGCCTGTCTGTCTGAACGATGAGATGTCATGGCAGAGAGTGGAGTCATCAGCAAAGAGATAAAGAGGGTTTTCTGGAGAGTCATAGAGATCATTGATGAAGATTAGGAATAATATGGGGCCAAGAACACTGCCTTGGGGTCCTCTAACCTTGACAGGGAGAGGAGACGAAAGGGTTCCGTTGAGAGCCTCATGTTGTCTCTGAGAGTGGAGGAAGTCAGTAATCCAAGAGTAGAGTTGGTCTTAGATTCCATAGGCAGGCAGTTTGGAGAGCAAGGCAGGATGCCGGACTGTATCAAAAGTTCGAGATATGTCCAGAGAGACGGCCCTGATCTCATGTCTGATATTGAGGGCCTCCACCATTGTTGGGAGCATAGAAGCCGCATGTCCAAGGTAGAGTGACCAGGTCTGAATCTGAATTGATGATCTGAGATGAGGCCGTTGGAGAGAAGGATTGATTTTATGTCAACTGTGATGATTGATTCAATGACCTTGCTGATGACTGGAAGTACAGGAAGCTAAATGGACTGTCATTAACTGGGTCCGTTTTTGCATCTTTTTTATGCAATGCTGTGATGTTGGCTGATTTCCATTTTCCCAGGTGGATATAGAAGACCAGTGCTGAAGTATTAATAAAAACGAAAATAAAAATAAAAACCGCGAATACATGAAGCGTGAATGTAGCAGCGGGTCACACTTTATGACCTGTAAATACGTGGGGTCCGCGAATAGCGAGTCTGTGAATAGCGGGGTCCGACAGTACTTGAAGCACCCGTTCCTTCTATGCTATTATCCTTATTCAAAAGACCTCTCGCTGTGTAATTCAAAACACCTCACTGCACTGGAAAGCATGAGGACAGGAATATTGTACTGTACAGGGTGGGGATTTGTAACACCCTCCCCCACCTGGAGCACCGCTCCAGGTGGGAGAGGGTACACGATACACATTTACATAAAGAATTTGCATCCCCTTGCCTCCCCCCCCCGCTCACCTAAGACAACCACAAAGATAAAAAAAAATACCCCTATGCACTAATTAGGGTCATGCTGTTCCTCTGCAGCAAGTCTGGACGTAATTGGGCCAGAACTGGAGGAGGAGTAGTGCGACACACAACACACTAACCCACACCGTCTGTGAATTATTTGTAAGCAATATATATATATATATATATATATATATATGGTATCTTTCGATTTATTCATTATCTTGTGGTGTGACCTTTGAACTTCTGAGTACACCGATTCTCAACAATAGGTTTTTGAAACCCACAAACCCACTGCTGACTCAGGCTTCTGATAAGGAGCCGACATCCCAAGACAGAATAATTGACACTTTATAAACTCAATATAACAATTTAAAGTAATTTCTTACTTTATAAAAAAAAAGTTTTACTTTTGCTTCCTGGTACACTTCGAGGTTCGAGCCAATGCCTCGTGGTGCACGTAGTCCGCCGAAGATGTTGCGTAGCTTCTTTATAAATGCATGTTCATCTAAAACTTTACAAGCAAGTCTGAAAACTCTGCTTTTTCAATCTACTCCTGAAACACGACATGCATTTGCCCTGCAGAGCACAATCAGAGGCCATCTGTTTATGTTGGAATTTTTGACCTCCCCTCCCTCCCCCCCACCCCTCTCCT
>CM068952.1:167722645-167735136 GCA_035128595.1 Eptatretus atami | reverse complement strand
AGCTTCAAGCATTCCTCCTTTTCTCCTCTCCCTTTACTTCTGGCTCTTCCCATCATAACCTCCATTATCATTCCTCTCCTTTTCCCTCCCTTAAAACCCCCCCATCTTTTTTTCTTTTCTTGTTCTTATCAATGTAGTCATGTCCCTCTTTCCATTCTGCATAGCTGCATCTGCATGTAATAAATAGTTTTGCCCCTTAAAGTGGTTGTTGTTTTCAATCCCATGACCAAACAAGCAGTTTTAAAATTTTCATCTAAGCGGATCGGCTTTATCTAACGTACCTCTCTTTGTGATAAAGAACTAACTCAGTTGGCCTCCATTAAATAACACCAGGCGGGGTTGACAGCCTGTTATCCTTCTGAGATCGGCAAAATGAGTACCAGATTACTGGGAAAAATGAGCTATTCCCGTATCCTATGTCGGAGTGGCGACTTGTCCAGGATTTTGCTCTCTCGCCAGTGGAAAACTGCCTCGGCAGCCCAATGCGTATGAATATGTGAAATGAGTGGTTTATCTTCTTCTACCACGACTATGACTACCTTAACAGCCGCAGTTAATCCCACTTTCTTGTTGGGTGAGCAAAGGGTCAGGTTTGGCCCAAGCCTTTCACGTTAGCAGCGAGCCATGCCTCCCTCATGTTCAATTGCAGGTAATTCGGTCAGGAATTTGGAGTTTGTTCATGCAATCGGTGATATCTCGCCTACTCTTCACGAAGGACACCGTGGGATCTTTAAGGTACACCAACTAATGCCGGCAGACGGGACACCCAGTTTAATGTCTATCCAAGGGACGGCACACACTGATGAATCGCCCAGTCTGCGAAACACCGGGATGACGGTTTGTCGCTGGGTCGGGATTCAAACTCGGGCTAGACAGCTCAGATGCGAGTTTGTGTACCTCGAGGGTCTAGAGTCTAGACCATCCTGTCATCCTTAGGAAGGCAGGTAAAAACATATCTTGAGAAGAGGTGAGGGCTCCTCGGGGGATTTTCACACTACAAAGGCTCGTCTCGAGTTACCTTTTCAGAAAGACCTGGTATTTCCATTTTAAAACAACTTCACAAAGTTGAGTGAGCCAAGGCCAAAAAAGTTGAAAGGATTTGGGTTACATGACTAAATTGAATAGGGTTAATGTTACCTCCGCCACATAAAGTGGCCGGAGGTTATGTTGTCACCTGTCTGTCTGTTGCCTGTGAACAGGATGTCAAAGAAATTGTAGATGGGTTTGGAGGAAATTTTGTCAAAAGGTTGGTTGTGTGACAAGGAAGAAATGCTTTGATGTTGGTGAAGATCTGGAATCCAGAATCCGAGAATTTAAAAAAGTGATTCTTCACCATTGAGAGATAGGTCCAAAATAACACGATATGTAGCACAGTATCTCAAAAAGTTGTGGACGGATTCGGACAACACTTGGTGGACAGTTTGGGCATGTCACAAGAAAGACATGTTTCGATGTCGGTGAAGATGTGACCAGATCCGAGAATTTTTTTAGATCCTCGTGGAGGATCTCTAAGTCTTACTCACGTTGTTGTTCTTCATCTTCTTCTTGTGGACTTTTTTGTTTCACAGCCTACAGTTTTCATCGAAACTTCCTGAAACTTGGCATATATATGTAAAATTATCCTGCGCAGACAGGAACCATCTCCGATTTTGAAAATTCCTCTGAGAAAAAAAAGTTATGACGTCAAAATATCTCCGCTAATGGAAATCGCCTAAAAAATTATCTCCGAAACTAGGCAAGCTTTTTGAATTCTGTTTGCGGGAATCGAACAGAGCATTAGCAGAGATGAATTACCACACATATGATGCATCACTATGACGTCATTCCTATTTTTTGACATTTTTTGTTTCACAACCCAGAGTTTTCATCGGATCTTCGTGAAACTTGCCATGTATATGCAGAAAGCCCACGCGCAGACAGTAACCATCTCGATTTGGAAATTCTTCCTGGAAAAAAAGTTGGCGTCATAATATCGCCGCTAATGGAAATCGCCTCAACCATTATCCGAAACTAGGCAAGCTGTTTGAATTTTGTTTGCGGAATCAAGCCGGGCATTAGCACGGATAATTTATCGCAAACCTGATACATCACAATGACGTCATATTCGTTTTTATGACGTCATCATTAAGAGGACGAGGATCTTGGCTCATTTGAGCTTGTTGCACCTCTGCCCCAAAGATGGACGTAGGTCATGTTTTCACCCCTGTCTGTCTGTCTTTGTTTTGTGCAGGAGATCTCAAAAAGTTGTAGACAGATTCAGATGAAATTTGATGGACTGGTTGGTGTGCTACACGGAGAATTGTTAGATTTGGGTAAAGATCTGGATTCAGATCCTGAAATTTTTAAGTGATTCTAACATTGAGAGGTAGCGCCAAAAAGATATACAGCACTATATCTCAAATTATGGACGGATTCGGACAAAACTCGGTGGACATGTTGGGTGTTTGACGCGGCCAAATTGATTCAATTTTGGAAGAAGATCCAAATCCAGATCCGGATACGAGAATTAAAAAAAATACATTTTAAGTGATTATAGTTCACCATTGAGAGATGGGACAAAAACAACATATGACAAAACTAGGTGGATTTGTTGGATGGGTAACAAGAACAAGCCAATTTGATTGTGGTTCAGGTCCGGATCCAGATTCGGCCTGTCGGTGCAATACAAAACGTGAACTGTTCAGCCTGGCAGAAGTATGCGCTCTACCAAGTGCCGTTCTATGTCGGGATTGTTTTTGAGGACTGTTATGTTGTCGCATCATAGAATCCTTGGGTAAATTCATATTTTTCATTGAATGCTCGTGTGTGTACACATACACATATTGTGTACTGACATACATGCACATTGTACAGTGCCCCTTTCAAAATCTTCACCTTTTGTTGCCTTGTAGCCTGGAATTAAATTACTTAATTCAGACTTTTTCCACCTTTATTTACACATCGTAACCCCCCACAACTTCCAAGTGAAAAGCAAATCTTACAAATTCAGAAAATTAATTAAAAATACACAAACTAGAATATCTTGAGTACTGGTTAAAAGTTTCCATGCTGGAACAACTAGAATAAGTTAAAAGGTTGGGGTTTTCACCATGTATGAGCTTTAAATGAGCTATTTACATTCTTTATACTTTAAAAAGAAAATTAACTCCAAAGTTAAAAAGATTGTAGGTCACGACGACGTTTCGGGAGCATGCTTCGCCCATCGACAGGAGGAAGTAACTGGAATGAATAAATCCACTTTTATAACAATTCCTCACCCCCTCCCCCCCCCAATTGGCTAATTATTGTGAGGTGCTGATTGGCTGTTGAATGCATGTTGCTGATTGGTCGATACATTTTGCTCAATCATAGTCCTCATAGAATATCTTGTCATTGTCGTTACATTTGCTCATGGAATATCTTTGGTTGTATAAGTGTCCACTCTGAGTTAATATTTGGGAAGCAACTTTGACAGCCATTACAGCTGAGTCGTTTGGATTGGTCTCCACCATCTTTGCACACCTTGAGTGTGAAACGTTTGCCCATTCTTGTGTACAAAACTGTTCAAGCTCAGTCAAAAATTTATTTCCACAATTCGCTTTATTCACTGTAATTCTTGCCTTTTCTTCTCTTTCATCTCTTTTACCCTCTATTGCTATCTTTCTTTATCGAGCATCGAAGGAGAAGTGCATTCTTGCTGAAATTTTTTTTTCTGTAAGGCTCACTTGACTGCACCTGGATGGGTTTGAGGGTTGTGGAGTTGTGGCTGAAACCTGAATCCTATCCAGGTTCCTCCTGATGACTCGATCGTTCCTCGTTACTTCTTCGGGTTCTTTCTTGGTCTTCCGTTTCATCAAGTTGCATGGGAAGCGTTGATGGACACCAATCTTCAAGTCATGCTTCAGATTTTTCGATTGGGTTTAGGTCAAGACTCTGACTGGGCCATTCAAGGACATTTATCTTTTTGTTCCTTCGCCACTACAGTGTAGCTTTGGCTGTGTGCTTCGGTCGTTGTCATGCTGAAAGTGAACTTCCGTCAAATTTCAGCTTTCTTGAAGAGAGCAGCAGGTTTTTCTCTCGGATTTTTCTGAATTTTGCTCCATCCATTTCCCTTCTATCCTGACAAGTGCCCCAGTCCCTGTCGATGAGAAACATCTCCATAACATGATGCTTCCACTGCCATGCTCACAATAGGGATGGTGTTCTTTGGGTGATGTGCTGTGTTGGGTTTGCGCCTAACGTAACATTTTGATGTTTCGGCAACAAAAGTTCCAACATGGTTTCGTCAGACCACAAAACTTTTTTCCACATGGCTTCAGAATCTCCGGAGTGTTTTTCTGCGTACCTCAAATGGGACTCAAGTGGACTTTTTGAGTAATGGCTTCCTTCTTGCCAGACGGAGTGCTTGGGATATTATCACATGTACACAGTTACTAGTCTTTGCCATAAAGTTTGTAGCTCTTTAAAAGTTGCCATTGGCCCCTCTTTCTGATCAGTCTCCTCCTTGCTTGGTCATCCAGTTTGGAGGACGGCCTGATCTTGGCAGGGTCTTGGTGGTACCATATGCCTTCCACTTCTTAATGATTGTCTTGACTCTGCTTCAAGGGATATTCAAGGCCTTTGAAATATTTTTATACCCATCCCCTGATCTGTACCTTTCCACAACTTTATCCCAGAAGTCTTTTAAAAGCTCCTTCATGCCATGGTTGAGTTTTTTGCTGTGAAATGCTCTACCCAGCAGAGGAAACCTACAGGAACAGGTGATTTTATTCTGAAAAAATCTGAAACACGACAATTTAACACAGGTGGAGGCAGTTAACTTGGTGTGTGATTTTTTTTCAAGGTGATTGGTTACACCTGAGCTAATTTACAATTGCCGTTATAAGGGGGGTGGACACGTCAGACCAAAATATTATTTTTATATTTTAAATTAATTTTCTGAAATTTATAAAATGTGTTTTTCACTTGGAAGTTGCGGGTTACGATGTGTAAATAAAGGTGGGAAAAGTCTGATTTAATGCAATTTAATTTTAGGCTAGAAGGCAACAAAAGGTGAAAATTTTGAAAGGGGGTGTAGATCTTTCTCTCGGCACTGTACATTCAGTACTACCTTATTCCAATGGAATATACATAAAATACGACATTTCCTCCCCTATTTAAGTATTTGTATACAATTCTGTGTCATTTTCACATGATTTAATATTTTTGCACAACATTTATTTCGTGAAGACATTACAAGAAAGATGTATATTCTGTAGGAAAAAAATGTGCGATGCTAAAAAATATCTGAAAAGGAAGACGAAGTGTATGCGATTGACAATGGCTTGGGTGACCATTGTCTGCTGCCACCGAGGACTCGTCATCTGGTTACTTTCAAACCCATTCACCCAATGCTTGCAAAATTTTTCCCATAACACACAGTTCGTACCATATTCTAAGAATGTCGCATAGTTTGACACCATAAATAAAGAAAAACCTGATTCCTCCCTGTTCCATAACGGTGTACTCTTGCAGTAAGGAAGCCATCTTTACGGCACAATTACTTAGCGCCACATTCGGAGAAATCGGGTACGAATGGTCAACAATGCCTCACACTTGCTCCTGTAATATGGTGCAGAATAAACTTGCTTTACATAACGTACTTAGTGACAGTAAAGTTCACTTTATTTGTTGACTCACCTTCACGTATAAAAATTATCATTTTTATTATTTGCTTTCTTTTATGTGGGTTGGGGGATGGGGGGGGAGGTGGGAATGACTCATCCATACCCAAGCTCCTGACCAGTCCTGCCAATGTCCATATAACCATGCCCATATCCACAATCATCTAAGTACAGTACCTATCGAATTCCAGTTTAAACCTATCTACTGTTTCTCCTGCCACTTCCATTCCAGGGAGACCATTCCATGCATCAAGTACTCTGAATGAAAGACCTTTGACTTATTAATATCTGAACTCTTCTCCTTTTTTTATTTATTTCAAAACTGTGGCCCTTGGTCCTGTCACTGTCTGTGCCGAAAGCTCTTCTACACTTATTGTTGTCTCTAATACCCTTAATTTTCTGCAACATCTCTATCAGATCCCCTCGTATTCACCTCCTTTCTAATGTATAAAGTCCTGTCTCTTTGCCGCTCCCCGTAACTTAGTCTAGCTTGGCCCGGAATCAATTTAGTCACTTTACGCCTGAATCTCTCTCTCTCTCTCTCTCTCTCTCTCTCTCTCTCTCTCTCTCTCTCTCTCTCTCTCTCTCTCTCTGACAGCTATGACTTCCTCAGATGTGGTGACCATTTTCTGTACACCATATCCTAGATGTGGTCTCACAAATTCCTGTCGTGGTCATACTACCTCTTTCGATTTATAATTTACCTCCTTGTGAATACAAACAACCTAATATACCCAATAGCTTTACCATGATGTAGTCGAACGTGTTTTAACAGACAGCACACTGACACTAACTTGCAACCTAGCCCAAATAAATGTTCTGCCAAATATGCAATTACAATCACATGTTACGATTTCCATGCAGAAGACGCATAAACACCAAAACCTCTTGGCAGCATCAATAAGTATGCTTGTGCAACACTTGTTACCCTCGCTAAAGGAGAGGGTATTGCATTTGGGTCCGTTTGTTGGTTTGTTTGTCCGCACAGACCATTCGTGTTTTTCTCCGCAACCGCTTGTCGGATTGAGACGAAATTTTCACCATTGGTGAGACGACTCGTATAGAATGTTGTAATGATAATTATGATGTCATAGGTCACGTGGTGTGGCAGTCATATTGGAAAAAAACGGAAAAAAACTTTGGACCTTTGTATCTCTGAAACCGCACAAAGGAAAAAAAGTTGAATTGTACAAAGCAAGTACCACTCATGGAGAACGTGATTTTTTTGTTTGTTGATGATGTCATAGTGCCTTCATTGTGACATCATAATTGCATATGTAAAACATCACATCCAATCAGTATGAAAAATGTTGAGGGTCATCTAGGATAAAATGGTCCACAGAAAAAAGATGACGTCATCGCGTCACGTGATTCGGCAGCCATATTGTTTTTTTTGTTTTTTTTAAAAACCTTCAAAAATCTTCTTTCTCTTTCATGTGTAAACCACATGAATGAAACTTTACACGTATGACTGCCTGTCCATGAGGAACAAAAGGTTCACACATATGATGTCATAGGTCACAGGGTTTGGCAGCCATATTGGATTTACCCAAAAACTTATTTAAAAAAATACACCACTCTAAAGAAGTCCTGGCAAGGGTCTACAATCTCCGATTGCTCTTTTTTTTGTTTTTAATGTAGCAGAAGTTTGACTGAATAAGCCCATATTTAACAGTTAAACGCAAGGTTGGGTGAATTCAGGATTTTAGAAAGGGTGGGGGTGGGAGTGTGGTGGAGGGGAGGGATGGAGGGAGCATTTGCACAGATTTTTTTCGGCAGGGTTGCAGTACTTGTGCTTCCCCCCCCCACCCCCCCCCCAAAAAAAAATCATTCCCACTATCATTGACCCATGTATGTTCTTTCGTTGAAATGTCTTGAAACAAATTTGACCAAAGACAAAGGAAGAGCTGTAATAATGGTCCTTTTTGCATCGATTTGCCCTGCACACAAGCACATGCTGATTGGATGTGTAAAACAGCAAAGCTAGGGAAAAATTCCTTCCACATCCGCACGATCCACAGCACAGCAAAGCTGAATTACAAGATACATTTCATTGTGTGAACAGAGTGGACTGCAACGCTGCAAAAACAGAATGTCTTGAAACACACTTGATATTACGAATTGCCTGTCTTGGTTAATTTGTCTGTCACACACTTATATATATATACCATCCATCCATCCATTGGGACCATACTCTGTGCAGAGTGTTGGTGTGCCTAAGCAGTCTCCTTGGCTATTGGGCACAATTCCGGATGGGTCACCACTCCGACACAGATACCAGCAAGCGGCACTCATTTTGCCGACCGCGGAAGGATGACAGGCAGAGTCAACCCCACCTGGTACTAATTCAACAAGCCGAGTGGGATTTGAACTCAGGATCCTTGGATCCCAAGCCCACCACCTTAACCATTAAGCCAACACCAGGTATACACATATACCCTAATGATAATTATCATAAACAGCACATGTCATTCCATATAATGACTACTTCTACTTGGATCCACTCTCGCAAAGACCTTATTGTGATCCATCGTTCTACCGGTGTGTGCTGAGGGTAAGCGTGGCCAGGATGCTGTCACAACAGTTAAGTCGTCGTTACTTAGGTCTGACCTTTTCAGGGTGCCCAGATGAAAGCCATAATTTTACACATCCGTTATTAATAAAGCTAGTACCATTAATGCAAAGGAAAATGTAAAGTTTTGTTTTTATGAAAGGAACAAGTTGCAAGCACTTGTCCATGTGTTGTGTCTCCCATCCACTGTTCTCTGGAAATGAAACAACTGACCCCTACCCCTTTTCCAAAAGCTCCAGCCCCCTCTATATTCTCCTCCACATTGGGTCTCCACCATACTTCAAAATTTTGTTTTGATCAATTATTATAGCTGTGAAGTATATTAACTTTTCCCCTCTTCCAAATCTCCCCTCCCCCCCCTTAAATTTCAAAATCGATTAAACCTCCTAACTTCATTTGTTTTATCATTAACCCCCATGGGCTACGTCACCTAACATACAGTTTGGTGGCAACCATTCAAGCCGTTACAGAGATCCCCCTCTCCCCTGTTCCAAATACCCTCAAATCAGAAAATCTATAAAAATTAATAAAATCATTTTTTCACCAAAAGTCCTGCCTGGGGCTTCCATTATGCAAGCCAAGTTTGGATGCACTGCTGCCAAAGCACAGATGTGGATAGCCAGACCACGATTAGAAACTCTTCCCTCTCCCTCACTTCCTCCCTCTACAATTACTACCCCCTCCATTATGGGTGCTAATTCTGGTTGTAATCACTTCAAATCATTCCAAAGATCCATGGCCCCTAACTCCCTACCATGATCACCACCCCCCCCCTGAAAACAAAACTCAACAAAATGATGTTGAGTTAACTTTTAACCAATCAGGATATTTCTGCAGTCAAGTTAAGTGTGTCAACTCGAGTCACAGAAAATAGGTTAAAACTGTGTAGAGAGATAGGGCCTGATGGCAGGTGTAGGAAGGCATGAAAATCACAACAACAACAACAACAACCACAGCATGCAGGGAGTATTAAAAAAACAGTGAAATGCCCTTTGCATCCAACAAACAACAGTAGCTCAAAGGCATTATGGCCTGGACAGACAGACAGACACAGACAGACACACAGTCATGTGAGCGACACTTGACAAAACAGAACAAATTAGAACGGCACTCGGTGGAGCGCATACCTCGCCAGGTTGAAAAGTTCACGTTTTGTATCCCACTGATGGCTGGTTCTGAACCAAAATCTAATCCGCTTGTTCTTGTCACTTAACCAACTCATCCACTTAGTTTTTATCATAACTCGTCCACAATTTTTTAAAGATATAATGAGTGTGTGTGTATATTTATCTATATGTATGTATATATATATATATATAATATATATATATGATTAGATTTTATAGTTTTTGGCCCTATTTTATAAATTAGGCCTACGTGGACCTTTTGACTTTTAAAAAGAATTGGTCCAATTCATTATATTAATGTTAGTTGCAAATTGATGTTCAAAATTTCAAGTCAATTGGATGAAAAATTGAGGATTTTTAGAATTTGCAACCGAAGTTGTTGACCATTTGGCCTATGATGACTTTTTGGCATGTGCTGAGCTCAAAAACAATTGGTGGTTTGTATTCAATGAGCTGATATGAAAAGCCTGTTCAAATTTCAAGTCAATTGGGATGAAAATTGATGACTTTAGAAATCCAGGCCTATGTTTGACCTCAAAAATAGTTGGTGGTTGAATTCAGTGACCACTGATATGCAAACTATCTTCAAATTTCAAGTTAATCAGATGAAAATTGAGGATTTTAGAAATTCAAAACAGTTGTTGACCTTTGGCCTATGATGACCTTTGTCCATTTGACCTCACAATAAATAGGATTCTGTAGACCACCAACTGTACCATTTGTGAAGTTTTGTGAAGATCAGTTTAAAATTGTGACCTGTAGGTGATTTAAAGGTGAGCAGACAGACAAACAAATGGAAGCAATCAACATACTTGTCAAAAAATATAAAAATATAAAAATTGCCAAGTACTAAACAGACAGACAGACAGACAGGGGTGAAACATAACCTCCGTCACCTTCTGTGCCAGAGATAATTATACCACCGCTGTACATTAGAGCACTGATGCTAAAACAGAAACGTCTACTTTGAACTCATCATACGTGCCGGGCATGATTGATGGGAGAAAAGGAAGAGGATGAGGCAGATCTTGTACGTAAGTGCTGATGGATGGGTGTAAAGGATGCAACGAAGCTGTCTCTGCCAGAGCTTCGGGAACCAGTGTAGGATAGGGATGTTTGTGAAACCTGATCATGAATGTCACCAGAAATCAGACACCACTTGATGGATCTAGATAAATATCTTTCTGCTGCCACTACCTTCCAGGGAGACCATTCCACGCATGAATTACTTTCTGACTGAAAGACCCCTGCCCTAACACTGTCTAACTCTCCTATTATTTCCTCTCGGTTGATAACTCCTGGTCACTGTCTTCTCTGCTGAAAAACTCTTCTGCAGTTATTTTCTCAATACCCTTTATTATTTTAAACATCTCGATCAAACCCCCTGGTAATCGGCTCGAGTGCAACATCATGGCGTTTCATCTGGAACACCATGTACTTGTTTTGAGCATATTGTGCATGCGTGTAGCATGGCCCTTCCTCGGTGAGCTGCCGCCGTAAGGAGTGCCACTACATAACTTACGGAGTCGGTGAAACCTCATTTATTGTTTGTGAGCACCTCGTCACATAAGGTCATAATGAAAGTTTCTTTCGTCGCCATTTATCTTCAGGTTTGGTTGGGAAACCGGAAACGTACTCGCTTTGAAGAAAATGTATAAATTCATATTTACTTCCGCCACCGAAGGTGAGGAGGTTATGTTTTTCATCCATCTGTCTGTTTGTGTGCAGGACATCTCAAAAAAGTTGAGGACGGATTCGGATGGAATTTTGTGGACAGGTTGGGTTTGCGACAAGGACGAATTGTTTAGATTTTGGTGAAGATGCGGATCTGACTACTAGAATTTTTTGAGTGATTCTCACCATTGAGAGACGGGGCCAAAAACGATATATAGCACGATATCTCAAAATGTATTGGCCCGATATATTCTTGTGGATCAGGCATTACGTGGCGGAGTATGCGCTCACACAGTGCCCTTCTAGTTTTCACGGAATCTTAATCTTTTTATTCAACAAATATGTTTATTCTGATCAGATAAAAGTTTGTTTTTGTAAACATTCAGCGTTTCAGTCAAAATGGTGACCTGTTTCAAACTTGGTTCTCTCGTTCCTGAATACCATTGGCATGACAAACATTGAGGAGTTTGTCTTCTCCTGCAGAGCCATGCTTCATGGAAATCGATGGCTCATGGTTATGGAAAACCAGGTTGAAGTCTCATTTACTGTCCGTAGCCTACTTGTCCGTTATCTCTTCATGTCCTTGTGATTCGTAATGAAAACTGCAATGATGTCGACTCGTGTCTTTGTTCTATACTACTAATTATTGCCGCGCAATCTTAGAGAGAAAGCGGGATTAAGCAATTGTTCACCTTCCTGCCTGTCTGTCTGTCTGTCTGTCACAAACATCAGTTTGTGATAGAAACTCCTCTATTTAAATTGAATGTTGTATTTTGAACACAATCTGGAACATGAATCGGAAAACAAACCTGTAGTTTAGAAATACTCCTTGGCTCTGAATTGTGGCCCGATCACGGCATGAACAGAGAGGAGTGATCAAGATAATATTTTGACTCTGTCTGTCGCCTGGCAAGTGAAACCAAATTGAAATCAATTCCAAACAGGAAACTTCCTGTTTTTAAAGACACAAACAGGCATGAAGAACGAATGTAACGTGTTTACGAAGGTGGTGGTACAGCCGCTGCATCAATGGCGGTAAACATCAGAATTTTTTCTTTCTACAAACCCTTAAAAATCTTTTATTTTCAATTGAATTATACACTCGAACACTGTACAACACAAATCGCCTTTTTGGAACTTTCAGAATCTTTCTTTGGCAGTAATGGACAAAATATTAGGGCATTTTACATCATCTCGATGAAACAAATTTTCTGTTTGCAAACCTGCCGTGTCCCTTTTCTCAAGTCTGTGCTCCATCAGGTGTTATATGAACTCTCTAGTACTACTTTTAGAAAAAAAAAAATAACTTCCAATAATATATTCCCACCTTCTCACTAGGCATTGACAGGGAAAGTTTTTTTTACCCAAGTCTTTCACGAATAGGCTGGGCTAGGCTTGATGTTCAACTGCAGGTGGTAGAACTTTTGGAATTTGTCTCATGGTGTCAATGATGACTCATTCACATCTCTCTCTTTT